>JARUPY010000086.1:0-1200000 GCA_029817715.1 Melastoma dodecandrum | reverse complement strand
CTTATCAGTAATTTTTTTTTTTACTAGTTCATATCAAAACGGGAATTCGTCCCATTTACTCCATTAATCAAAATAAAGCATGAAAGGGAACAACAGATCCGTTTGGGGGTCTTCTCGCTCTCGTTGTTTGTCTCCACATTTTATCTTCTCTCCTAGAATAATATCCAGTATTAACAAACTCCCACTATTAGCCCTTAATTCTCATAACACCAAAAAACAAAACCAAAAAAATAAAGAAAAGAAAACCTGAACCCCCCCTCGTGATTCCCTTCTCTATCTCCCTTTAATCTATAAATACACCCGCAACCATAACACAACACCCATCACCTCTTCCCATTTAAAAGATCCACACATCTCTCTACCCACCATAAGAAAAATATATTATTCTCTTCATGCTCATGAACCCAAAGATGGCCAAGATCCCCACCCTAATATGTTTGTTGTGCCTCCTTTTCTGCTCGATCGTGTTCTCTGCTCATGCCGCCCGGATTAACCTCGTGCTCACGGAAGCATCCACGACGACCCGGCTCAAGGTCATTTAATATAAAAGCTCCTCTCCTTTTGTTTCCCCTTTCTTGTTTACTTGCCTAGCATGGTTTCATTCTCGGGAAGTTCCTGATTTTATGTTTCGGGTTATTGATAATAGGGTGCGGATGGAGATGGACACGGAGGTGGGGTGTCGGATGAGAAAGTCTGCGAAGGGATAACCGAGGAGGATTGCATGATTAGGAGGACTCTTGCCGCTCATGTCGACTACATCTATACCCAGAGCCAGAAGCACAAACCTTGACAATGATCCCGATTCAATAACACCCCCCGCCCCCTCCTCCCCTCCTTCAAAACATATGATATTATTACTCATAATGAAGTCGTAGCAGTAGCAGTTGTTGTTGCAAGACGTCCCTGCGGATCAATCCTATCTTCTGGGTGTATAGTTTCCTTGAAGTACTTCAGGGCCTTCTCTTTTTTTTTTGTGATTTTGTTTTTGGTGGGGGGGGGGTTGAAAGAGGTTGACGGATAGGAAGGAGGAAATGGTGGTGGACGCTTTTAATGAGCGTTTCATATGAATCTGCAAGCACATACATGGGATGGGAGGATTATTATTGGTACTACTACTACTACTACTACTACTAATGAACTCATACATACCCACATACTACTGTATATCGTGAATTGAATGTTCACCAACTGCCCACTAAAACCACCACCCAAGTTTTTAATTTTTATGGTTGGCGGATATGATGATATGTGGGAGAAATGAATGGTCCAATCTCCGAATCCAGACTCAGACACGCAGCATGTTGGGAACTTTCTATAAACTGTTGTCTCCTCCAACCAATTTGGACAGTTATTTACTAGCGTCGTTTTCGCTAACCTCGTATCTTTAAGGAAAGGCAAGTTCCAAAGCAGCGGATTCTGTAGGAAATAATAAAATTTGATATGGGAAACACTAAGTCTTCTTCTATCTTCTATTCTCACATCGAATCCCAGAATAATGGAGGTCCAAAAGGAAGTGGGAAATGCTCCTTTTTGGGGTCCACTTGTCCTCCAATAATGTTGGATACGAGTTTTGTCCGAATGACAAAAATCCAATTAACTTATGTCTCTCAAATAGGAATCCGAGTAATTTTGTTATAAGAAGTTGAAGAAAACGGGCGAAACTCCGCAAGGGCCTTCTTACTAAATGGGCCAATTTGGGCCCATGTTTTACCGGCCCAATAAGCCCCTTTAATCCCTCCGGGTAAAATAGTCAAATTTTCTTTTTGAACATAGGGAGCCGCGACCTTCTGGGAGGGAGCGACGATGTTTGGTCGGAGGGGATTCCCGCTGGTGATTGGAGCGGTCGTGTAAGACTTCCCTCCTCCTCTTCTTCCTCCGATTCCTTGTCGTGTAATCGCTGTTCCGGTTGATGTCAAGAGTGATAGGTTCCCCATTCTGGTGATGATTGTCTCTGGCCTCCGGCAATGGAAGAGGGGGGGGGGGGGTTCGTGTTCGATTTTCATTTAGATTTATGTTCTACCGAGGGTGCGGCAGCTTAGGGTTTAGAGTTTAGCCGGATTACTGTAGGGAGAGATAGAGTTCTGGATGGAGCGGTGGGATGCTTCGAGGACTGAAAGGAGACTGATGGGAAATAAGCAGCTAGGAATGGGTTTAGATACCCCGGTATTCCTAGATGTAAACAATTGATACAATGCACTATTCGTGATATGTTTGACTTCTGTGGCGGGAATTAGGTATTTGTGTTGCAATGATTCCATTAGCTTCGCATTTTGGCGGCAAATTTCTACTGCCAGGCCTTCACGCAATATTTGTTGGGTAGAGAGTCTGATTCGAGGTTGGGTGTGTGTGTGAAATTTATGGGTCTTTACGAAGGACAATTTGGAAGTCCTTCCCAGAAGGATGACTATCCGTGGTTGCTCCATCTATTGGATTTGCACTGGTTGGGTATATTCCACTGAAATAGAAGCGTCTCAATTACCTGGTCGATATTGATGGCATTTCTTATCCTTTCTATGTTGCTATGTAATGGAGCAGGTTAGATATAGCTTATTGTTGACATATAGGCTGTCATATGGCAAAGCTGCTAGTGTAATTCTGGTCAAATCAATGCTATCCCTGACTTAACAACTCGCTGCCACTTAAATCTGATGACTTGGACATGCTTTCCATAGAAGGTAGCTCTAGTTTTGCATAGCTTAGTCCGGGAGTTGCTCTTTTCTCTGTAGGGTGCTTTGGTGTGCAGGTTGCATTTGTGTTATAATTGTATGGTTACTCCCTAGTCCCTACCCTGTTTCTACCTCTCCTTTGGGACCTGCTTACTTGGATTACTAATCCTTTCCACCTTTGGGATTATCTACGAACATAAAGGGTAACAGTATGTGATTTCAGATGAGCGTAGAACACTTTACGCTGGTGTAGCATTTCAACTATGTTGTTTGTCTCTGTGCATATTTCTCCTTTTCCAAGGTTAATCCATGTATCTGTAAGTACCTTTTCTCATTTTGCTTAAAATGGGAACTGCAACAATCAGCTTCATATTTGATGGCTTCGTAGGATAGGGGTTGTTTCTGGGAAAGCGATATTTGGCCCCCCACTCGACGAATACTGGCAAAAGAAGCTTCAGGAAGAGGCGGCTGCTAAAGAAAATGATGGAAGCTCATCTTAAGTGATCCACTGTCTTCACCAATTCTTGACAGCAGTCAGTGAGACAGACAATCCCTCCCTGCTGATGAACTTTGCAGATGTAAATCCATCCCATCAACCGCAATGCTGCAGATCCTCAGTCCAGCAGAAAGAGCTCGATTGTGGTGGAGTCATGCTTTTGCTTTGGAACTTATTGATTTCTCCATTTTCACGTAAACAAATAGCTACATGCGATATGTACACGGACTGACCGAGCAGGACAAATCGAACCCAATAAGAAGTATAATGTCCTCTTACTCTACAAATTCTTTATCAACTGCCATTCACCTCTAATCTGAGGTGATGCACACACAATGTACAATGTCGTCTTCTTTAGAAGACTTTGCCGAATAACAAGATGTGAATTATCACCACTCCTGCATTCACTCAGGCAATAGTGGATCTGAAACAAGGGACCTCCATTGATCAAACAGGCAATATAACAGCAGCACCATCAAGCACGTGCAAGCACAAGGAAAGGCAGATTGTTGTCACGACAGACGATTTAGCAGTGACGTAACGGACAACGTCAATGCCCTTGTCAATGACTGCATCTTGCACAGCATCCACCTTCTGTCGCATTCCTTCATATGATTTCTCCATCATAAACTCCAGCATCGATCGAACCGTCTCATATGTAACTCTTCCAGTAAGATCCACCACAAGCCTCCTGTTGCTCGGCACTGCCAGTGTAGACGACACCTTGTTGACCCAGCCATTCCCCTTCTTACTGTAGTTGTATGTATTTCTCGGCTTGCCATATAATCCGCCCTTCCGATCAAATGCATTGAATTTCATCCCTTTGGCTCCACCTGTGGCTAAATGGGATGACCCAAAGGACAAATCATCATCACTCATGTTTGGACTTGATATAACCTGGTGGGATGTTCTCACGAGCGTTTCTACTGCCCCGTTACAAATCGTTGCCAGTATGTCCTGAACTTTCCTTTCGTGCTTGGGGTTTGTCAAGCCAGCAAAAAGTGCATCGCTTAAGTTTATGTGCATTGTCTTGTCGAGATAAACCGCAACTGCTGTTCCCACAAACCTCTGGATTAGATCACCAACCATATCTCTGACCTCGTCTCTGTACAACGCATTTAGACAATCCGGGAAAGAAGAATCCTTGAACACAGAATCCAAGTTTGAGACCTCTGACAAGAAGGCTGAGACCAAGTTCCTCGCGAAACTACCCACCACAACGGACACGAAACCTGACCCGGCAGGTGTAAACAGCTTATCCACAAATCTCGACCCCAAACCATCCACGCCCCCGACGCTCTCAACCCCCGAGAAGTACCCTTCCAAGACTCCGACGGTCAATGCCCGCGTGACGCCAACAACCGACTTCGAAACCTCAGGCGAGTTCCCAATCTTAAGGATTTGTCGACAGCTATTTGGGATCCTATCAGAATCGCCCTCAATGAACTCCCTCAAGTCCCTTGAGACGGTCAATGCCGTGTTGGCCGACTCGGATAGCGCCTCGGCCAACGAAATCAAACCCCCCACGATCTTCACTAGCCTCCGCCTCCGCCGAGCTACAGACGGCAGGTTATAAACCCGATAAGCACCGTACCCGGAAACCGTGATCCCCAAAGCGACGAGGATCCAGCGTCTCCTCCTATTAACAAACCCAAGATCAAGTCCTAATGTCCACGACCCACCATCCATTGAACAAAACCCAATTGAAAAATGGCGACTTTATCCTAACCCAGACAAGGAAATGCACCGCAAAGGGACTGAGCAAGAACAGATCAAATAATTGACTAATGTTCCGGGGGGGGGGGTTGGATCTAGCTATGACTGCGGGGGATAAGAACATGTGCCGGTGGGGATAGGGAGTGGATAAGAGAGGCGGATAACGACATGAAATTCTCGAAACATCCCGTGTTTGGACTACGGTGAAAACGAATTGAATGGATGCCGAACATTTTCGGGCCAAGCTCTACTCGATAATATAAAGCATGAATTAGAGATCGAGCGGGTAAGAAATTCAAGTTAGAGTTTGGCTCGGTACAATTATAGAGATTACGCTCGAATTTTAGGTTAAAGTTTTTGTTGTTGATTGGACAATTCAGTACAGTTGTCAGTAAAAATTTATAGATTTTTTTAGAGTTCCTATATCTGGCAATCCTCTTATCACGATTACCTTATTTGTATCCAATGCGGCAATCCTAACATAACAGGATTGCCTCTAGAGGGGTTACATAAGAAAAATACCCTTGTATTACCGGCGATCGTGTGTTTGTCGGATTGCCACATTGATATAATTTCAAATACCCGCCCTCGTCACGATCTCATCATAAACTCCCATCCTCGTCCTCAATTGCTCGACAAGCTCTCCTCCTACTCCGTTGCTTTGCCCGACAAGCCGGCCTCTTCTGTTGTCCTCCTCCTTGGTTGCTTTGCCCAACAACCTGTACTCCTCCTCTTCCGTTGGATCACCAGACTCCTTGTTGTGTCGCCCGACAACTCGTCCTCCTCCTCTTCCGTTGGATCACTCTGTTATAACGACTCGTGTAAATTGCTTTAGAAACACGAGTGGATTCAGAAGCGATGGGTGGAACTTTCAAAAGAAGAGAAAGAGAAATACAAAGACGTAAACCTTTCACCTCTGAGAAGGGAAGTACTGGAAGGAAAGACAATGTGGTAAGTTGTATTAATTAGCTAATATTGGTATACCTATGTGCTACGTTACTGAATTATCATATTGATCATACTTTTGCAGCCATGTACTGAAACAAGATGTAGTCCAAGACGCTTCTTGAAACTCATTCGTTCCTTAAATGAAGAGAAAAAGGACCCTATCAAGGATCTTGGTTTTGGAGAGTTACTCGAGATTAATTCAAACGGAATAAAGCATGAGCTGTTGCAGCACATTATTGACTATTTTGATCCTTTTTCTAGGGAGATGGTCCTAGACGGAATAGAGCATCAGGTTTCAGCTGCGAACATGACGGATTTAATGGGCATTCCGAAAGATGGAAATCGAGTTGTGCTGACTGATTCGACGATAGGAGTTGATGAGAGGCTATTATCGTTTGTAAAGAGGAGATGCATTAAGCTGGTATATGTAGAAGATACTTTCAAGATGAGAGACGCATGCGATCCTGTCTATAAAGCCCTACTGGTGTTATATCTTATCGGATGTTTCCTATATTCATCGATTAGCAATCACATTGGAAAAGACTACATCCACGTTGCTTGGGAGTCGGCTAACTCTATTAAAATTGATTGGGCGTCCCACGTATTTGACTATCTCTGTCTTGCCATGAGGAATTTTAAAGAGAGGAAGCAACGATATTTCTGTGGATGCGCTACCTTTTTTAATGGAAAGTTTTGATTCGTGTATGCTTCACACATTACTTATTACTTTTTAATTATTGTTTTGTAATTATTATGCAGCTTTTATTTGCAAGTAAGTCATCTATCAGTAGATTGATTCCAAATAGGCGCGTTGGATTCCTACTAGCTAGATCATTTTGGACTGATTGTAGACTAACACTCCTTTGGAACAAGATCTAGAATCTGGAGTTGGTGAAGGATCAAGTATCTCACTCATTTTTTTGAAGTTCTGCAAAATATGTTGGAAATGATATAATTTGTAATTGCTATAGAAAAGCCGATCATCGAATACGAGTGGGGCTTTTAATGAAGGAAGATATACGATAGCACAAGAGGAGCCACGGGTAGAGGTGGATTCGGCTATTGGATCCACTGATTTGATAGGCAGATTTGCCTCTGTTGAAAGCATGGTATCCGAAATTTCGAAAGAGGTGAGCGTCATTCGTGCGGCTGTAGTGGAGATAAAGGGTATGATGGACGAGATTGTGCTTGCTTACAAAAGTAAGGATGCTCCTAGAAAGGAAGAAGGCATGACAACTAACGTTGAAAAGGTTCCCCAACCACGGGAGGTGTATGGCACTGACAGTCCGTACAAGGCAACCCTCGAAACACCTCTTCCCCAGAGATCATCATTGCATAAAAGAATGAAAATTTGGATGAAGGATTGAACAAGGGGGATGAAGGTTACAGTGATAATGAAGTAGAAGATATAGATAAGGGGGATGGAGGTGATGCATATACTCCAGCTGTTTATCTTGATAAGGAAGAAGAGAAAGACCTTGAGTTGATATTAATGAATAAGGAGAGCTTCGAAGAAGAACATGAAGCTCCAAATGAAGAATTAAAATACAAAGTGACATCCGTTGAAATCGCCGATGTTGTTAAGGTATTGTGTTGTGTACTTTATGAAAACTAATTTTCTGTGTCTTATTACTAATTATGTTGTTTAAGGTTTTACAGGAGAGAATGTCATCCAATAACGATGACCGTCTCGGCATGCAAACAAGGCTTTCGTGTGAGAGGAAGGCCACTACAGTCCTGAGATCACCTTGGGTATTTGATGCCCTGCATACTCGTCGGAGTAAGCGAAGCGCCTTTATGGCTCTAGAAGGAATGTCATTCTTTCCATTTATGTGAAATACTTCAAAGTTGGAACCGATGTAAAGACGTCTCTTTGTTTGTATTTGTACAGAAAATTCAAAGGTTATTCCCCATGGGTTGTCCAGATCCATCGCATGATATGTTTAGCCACGACGATAAAGTGCGTCTCCACTATGCTTGGATAGATGATGTAGTTGGCAGGTAAGTACTAGTAATGGATTTATCCTTCAGTGATCGTCATTAGGTACAACGGCACAACTCTTGACTTTAATATTTTTCTCCTCAAACACAGTGAGATTTTTTACATGTGCAAGATAGTTTCACTGATACGACAACATTTACAAACTTTATATCCAGGCAAATGATTGTGTGCCGAGGTATGTTTGTTCTGGCTATTTTGGTAGTCGAAAGGCATTTAGTCAGCAACTATTGTACTCTTTTAATGCAGGTGATCGATTTTTACACTTATATGGTACAACATTCATTGACATCATCTGTTGATAATGGCTGCCGTAGTAGTTGGTACTTTACTACGTGGCTGGCGGTATTTGATCGATACGTAATCCTCATTATACTTATGGATTATTTACATTTATCGTTTGTTTGATAAACTTTGTCCAATCATCTTACAGTGAGAAAAAAGTACTTGAGATAGACAAAGCTCGGTCGTCTCACTTGTATAAAATGTTCAGAGCACCAATTGGTCCGCTAAGAAGTTGCCAACAGGTAACATAAGGATCGCCACTTGTGTATTTGCAAGTTAATGGTTTATGTAATTATTTGTAACATTTGTTATTTTTTCACTTATAGGGGGTATTCTTACCTGTTAATGTTGGTGGTTCGTATTGGATCTTAGCTGTGATAAACATCGTAGAACAGGAAATATATGTCCTTGATAGTATGTGTAAGGTAAATAGAAATAGGCATAGCAAGGAAACAATCATAAGGCGTTGCATCTTCCTTCTCGAGAACATTTGTCGTGAAGCCTCTTTAAAGAAAGAAAACCATGGGACACTATGGCCTACCATGGACAAATGGCCATTGGTTTATCCTGAAGGAACACATCAACAGGAGAACGGGTAAAATCCTATCGATTTTTTTGTCACACTGCATTTATATGTACATCTTTGTTAAGTATCCCTTTATATTTTGTTGAAGCGATGATTGCAAAATTTTCTTCTTGAAGTGGTAACGGATGAGAGATTTGTTGGTCAAAGTTGGGGACGTGGTAAGATGCCAGCAGTACTTTGTTATAACATACATAAATTGTATGCAATTGATATACATGGTCATAATTGTTGTGATGTAGGACGTATCAATATTTGATCGGGCAAGATACGCCTCCTTAATCTGAGGCCAGTACGGTGAAAATAAGAAAAACATACAGAAATTAGCTTTTGATTTTTACAAGGAGCAATGCGAAAATGTAATCTCCCCCTAAAAAATAAAGTAAGGATTGTATAGCAATGCCTCCACGAGACATTTTGTGAAAATTTTGAGCATAGCATTTTTTGTACATCTTTTACCAATGCTTCAACTTCGGATCCGAGCATATTGCGATGCAGCACCTTCATTGTCGAACTCTATACTGGAGTCATCATCATCTTTAAATGTACTATCAACACTTTCTTTCTCAGATACATTGGCATTCATGTCGAATGCAAATTGTGTGTAAGGTACTTGCGCTAAGATTATTTTTCTAGGTCTCTTATACACTTTCGCATCTTCTCCATCTGTGATCTCCTTAGATATCGACATTGATTGCATTTCAAGAGTTAAATCGGCAATAACTCGTGATGCTTTTTCAAACGCCTCGCGAGAACGTGATCCATAATATAACAAACTGCTACAAGCTGCAACTAGTGCTCCTTGTCGAGCGTCTTCATTTGATTTCCCATATGGGTTGTAATCATCATCGTGAAAATTATAGGAAGATTTTGCATTCTTCGTCCATCTCTTCAAAATCATCTTTTATGGTATTTGTCGATAACTGTTATACCCCAAATTATTTTCAATGATTTTTCTTCATTTATTTTATTAATTTTTTAAGTAAAAAATTACAAGTACCCATTCAAATTGAAGCCCTAGCCCATATACATGGACATGGACCTTCAATTTCATGAATGACATGGCCAAGTGACGAAGTTTTATTTTATTTTATTTGTCATTATCTTCATTCAATCAAAATCATCTGCATCACGTTGAGTTGATTCATCATATCCCTTTTGATTATTCTTCCTTTCCTGAATTCTCATCAGATGATTTGAGAGAAATCATTTGTTACCCAAAAATAGAGAAACAATCACTCTTTTCTTTCATCACAAAATTTTTACTTTCTCTGTATGGCTAAAAATCCTCTTTGGATTTTTAGAAACATCCATCGGACAATTATCGAGGCAGACGTAAAAAAGAAAAACAGAGATTCCCCGTCAGAGAATCTCTGAAATCCTCTGAGCCAAAGCCACCCCATCCCCTATCAGAGAATGATCAGATCAGACAATCTCCAATTAGAGAATTAGGTCTCTCCTCCCAGATGTCCCTCACCTCCAGACGCTCCTCCCCTCTGAGGAATCGGAGGCCAACTTCTCCTCCCTCTACATACAACCGGAGGCCAACTCCTTTCGACGTACACACAAAAACCGGAGCCAAGGACTCCCCCTCTTCAGGGCTAACAAGCCAAAGCCTCCCGACCAGCCGATCAGCCGACACTCTTCTCTCCGACGACACCGCCTTCTGCCATAGCCACAACCCAAACGTGGTGCTCCAAATCAGCCTTCTAACGGACTCCCCGACGTCCTTCTTTCTCCTCGAGCCACCCCGAGGCGAGGCAACCCCTCGTTGAGTTTTTATTTTTTTTATATATTCATTCAGCACGTCTTTTAATTTAGAACATGGCTGACCATATTTATATTTGTTGAACTCATCGTATGTGATGTGGGGAACGCGAAACTGAGCCCCGACGGAGCAGCGTAGCCTCAACCAGAATGCAAGGGAGTCAGTCTGTAGGCCATAAGTTTCACGTCCATTGTCAGAACAGACAAAATCTGGTTGTATCAGTTCTTTGTCCTGTTAATATGATTGTGATAAAATTTTAGCTAATTTGGTTGAGTTTTCCCTTTCTTTTGACTAATTATACTTAGGTTCCATATGCTGGAATAACGAATTACAAAAACGCATGTGTTTAATCTTATCTGTTTTTGTTCCTTAGACTGTACTTTAACTATAAAAGAAATTTTTATAGAAAAGACGTTTAATGATCTTTGTTTTGATATATTATGCACGAATTTATCATTTTTAGATTTCAAGTTATGATTTTTTGAATATTAACCATATTTCTGCCATGTTTTCAGTACTATGTATCATAAACTATTTTGTTTTAAAATTTACGCATGTTCAAAAATTTTGAAATTTTAATATGTTATTTCTTATATGACTAGAAAGACATATAATTTTATTTTACTGATTTTTTACGTTTTTTGATTAAAATATTCTTAAAAAGATTTCGACATGTGATCTGAACGTTTTCAACAGTTTTGTTTCTATAAAATCGATTTCATTTATTTTCTGTGAATCTATTCCCCATAAACTTTTACAAACATGATCTTCCTTAAGTTAAGAACACTGGTTTTACTTCATTTTGATTTCTGGATCAAAAGTTACATATTTTTCTTTAAGTGGTCTGCAATCGGATCGCGCGTCGGGTTCGACCCAATTTCGTGAAATTTTCTGCTATGTTGGGCTTACTATCTTAATTCAAAAATTTGATATTTCATGTTTTATCAGGTTAAGAATATGTTCCTATAATTTTATGATTTTTTTAGAGCCCATTTGCATATTTTTCGACATTTTCCCCTACATTGCATCATTGAGTTGTTTTGGGCTATTTGATTGTTTTATTATTGGGTTTGCCGGTACCCGTGGACCATCAACGTCGTTGGTCAACTTCAACACACCTAGAAGGAGTTCCTGTAGACGGTGTTCAAGACATAACGATACGAGGAGTTCGACCGCGGTGGATGCTTCACAAAAGCAGCTCCAACTGAGGAGCTTAGTCGATGACATGCCATCCCGGCAGGCCACAGGTACATGAGGGAGGTGCGGGCCTCCCGTTTTTTTTTTATTTTCAAATGTAACTGGTCGTGGGCCCATGTGCATAGGCCCACGATCAACACCCTTCCCAGCTCCCTTTCATCTAAATAATTGTTTGTGCTTGGCCGCATGCCTTAGACTCATAGGCTTATCGTCGCTTGCTGTTTGCCAAACACACATGAGTTCGGGCCCAAAAGGCCTGAATCGGGTCCAACGCCCGTAAAATAGAGACATGAGTCCGGTGTGATGCCCGGATCGGGTCCAACACCCGTTAACCAAAAGAAAACTTTTGGAGCAAACACCACATTTTTGCATGTTTAAATGTAGGAGTCAGTAATTAGGGATCCCCGAATCCTACTCGGGTTTTCCGACTTAAACCAATTTTCAAAAATAAGTCGGTGGCAATTCCGTAATCGTTTACCTAAGTTAAACAACATTTTTACGAAGCCATTTTGGATGAGGGACTGGCGACACGAGCCGCTCCTGATTTCTCCCGAAAATTCCTTCTTCGGATCATGCTCCGCCTTTCGCTCGCCGCTTCTTAGGAAAGCAGAGACGGTTGGCGAGAGCCCGAGCAGGCCCATGTTGGAATTCAGGGAGGGATCACCCGATTCCCTTCCGCAGCGTCCGACGCTCGAGTCGTGACGTCGACCGGTTGGGCTTTGGGGAGCGGGCCCGGATCCTCGGGTCGTCCGAACCGCCGCGCGCGTGCTAGGCCGGAAGGCGCGCGTACATCCCGGATGGCGACTCCACTGGGGACTTTGCATGTGGATTCCTTTCGAACGCTCTTACATTTTTAATCCACATGCGGAGAGGAGTTGTTGTTTGCGCATGTCATTGCCTGGCTCGGTGCCCTTTGCCTGCCCTCATGGTTGTGTTTGTTTACCGCTTACTAGGCATGTCTAGGAGTGCCCGAACCCGGGGCTAGGATTTTTAGGGGATCACCGAGAGGCCCAGCCTACTGCTCTTTGCGGTATGGTTTTTGGCCGGGACCCCACCTCCCTTAGTCCGAGGGAGATTTAGAAGCCTTCATCGGAGAGTCTAGTATTGTTTGTCCACTACAGGTACCAGACGCCGCATATGCATTTGTTTGTTACTAAGTGACTACTACCTGTGCAGGAATAGGTCTCAGGTACGCTTTGCCTGCGATAAACTGTAGAGCTAACACTACTTGTTTTGCAGTGGTTTGGGTTAATCATAGAGGACTTCAAGAATCCACTTTTCTCCCTCCCTACCTATTTATTGCTTATTGCATTCATGTATTCTCATGACCACATGAGTGTATGTTCGATTGCAATAGTTACATTATCATGTCATTCACAGTAATCGCTCCATTACATCACTACGTCTCATTTACAATTACAGTTACATAATGCATACTTTTTTTTGCATATACGAGTGCCGATCAAGTATCATCACAAATTTATAATGCATCGATTACATTATTGCATGACACTAATCCAAACATTCTCTCTATTTTCCTTCTGAGGTTTAATTCTTCAACGTGACTCCTCGAACGGGACTAGGGACAAAGGATGACATTACAAATCTACAAGCACAAGAATGCCAAGGATTTATCGACGACTACCAAGGCCCAAAGTCGAACATCTAACAACATGAAGACCAAAGTTTCCATTACGGCTACCAAGGTCCAAAGCCGTGCATCGAACGACATGAGCCCAAAGTGATATCAACGGCTACCAAAGTACAAAGCCAATCACGAACACCAAAGATCACCCAACGGCTACCAATGTTCAAAATTGAATCTACAACAACATGAAACCCCAAGGAGATTACAGCTCACCAGCCGACCGCAGTCAACATCAGAGCTAATGACGAGCCCATAGAGTCGTTCACAGACATGCTACAATCGGACACACTGGGACATCACGCCCCTACTGATCCGACAACTGCTCCAAAGAAACAGAAGCGATTTCACTACATCATCAGTTACCACAACTTCGGCACCAATGAAAACTTATATTCCGGACAAGGATGATTCCCCAGCATACAACACAAGCATCGATCCATAACAGGGGCACAAGGGGCAAACCCTGCCTTCAAAATGACCTCGCGAGATCGGGAAACCTGCAAGCAATCGACCTCACCGTCTCTCAGATAACAGGAACTCGACGAACACCGGATCCAAAGCATCCCCACGACAAAAACATGAAGATGGAACAGATTTTTCAAGAGACGACAAATATGTAGCGTGATTGGCATCAGAGGCTCCCATTCGCAGTACTCACCTTCCAACAACTCAAGACATGTCTGACGGGGCCACCGATATTCAAACCACCCACACCGGGGCATCCATTTATCTCGCAACACAAGATGAATCGTCTGAGGCAACGCTTACATAACAGCTTCCCCCTGCACTAAAGAACATGCAATCTACCTAGCGATGACGCGTACTCGGACTGGGGCAACTCCCATCAAGCTCATCCACGGGACCTAGGTGATCAATTCAACAAAAATTCAATTACTGACCCTCTGGAGCTCGTACCAAAGGAGAAGGCCCACCACATGAGAGGCCAGTTACCTACCCAGACCCACCTCAATGGGTAATCAATAATGCACTTTCAGGGATAATTGACTTGGTGATAATATTCTCAAATGGATCTTGTCAAACATCAACAATTTCAAAAGACATCTTCAGGCTACTAAGAAGACGTTCACTCAAGCGCGCCCTTTCTAGAAAGCAACCACCTTAATCGAGAAGAACTGCCACAAACACTCAACGCAGATACTCTTCGACATTACAACACATGAAAGGGAGTATCTGTTCCTTGATCAATACTTTCTTGCAAAAAATAAGTTACATGAGCTCACTTATTTTAGCCCTTGTCGCATGTTGACGAAGGCGTGGGTGGTAGGGTGGTAAAGTTTCAAGCCAAAACCTTGAAACAGTTTTGAGCCAAAGCTTCAAAATATCCTTCGTTGTCAACAAAACGACGATCTACATGAAAGGGAGTATTCGTTCTTCAACTAATACTTTCTCTGCAGAACAAATTACATGAGCTTACTTGTTTTGCCCTTCGGCTTGTCTCATAGGTACATGAACATTCTAGGCAGACGACGAAGGCGGGGGTGGTAGGGTGGAAAAGTTTCGAAACAGCCTTCGTTGGTAAAACAACGACGACGACAACATGAGAAAAATCCGGGGCAAATTTCCGAGCGATCCTGGGGCAAATCCCCGACCAATCCTGGGGCAAATCTCTGAGTGATCATGGACATATCTCTGAGCGATCCTGGGGAACATAAACAACTTAGGCGGACGAGAAGGCGAAGGTGGCCAGATAGAAGAGTTTCGAGTCAAAATCTTGAACAACCTTCGTTATCAAAACAATGATATACATGAAGGGAGTATTCGTTCCCTGATCAATAATTCTCAGTAAAAACAAGTCACATAAGCCTACTTGTTTTTTGTCCTTGTTACATGTAGGTACAACAACATCCTATCATGACAATCAAGACAACTTTCAAACCCAAGCTTCGAAACAACATTCGTCATAAACAAGACAACAAATTATATGAAAGGGAGTACACAACGTCCTAAGCAGACAATAAAGACAAACGATGAAGTTCCAAACCAAAGCTTCAGAACAACCTTCATCAGCGAACTTCTTTATATCCCCAGGGAATCAACTGGGGCAAAGAACACTGATAATAAACATGAAAAGGGAGTATCGCACAATTATTACTCTCTTCATCAAGCTAAATGAAATTACATGAGCCGATTTCATTTATGTCCTTTGTCTCGTGGGCAGGTACAAGAGCTCCTCACACAAATGGTACACAACTCCTATGTCAAAGACGAGGGTGGCAGGGTGGCAAACGTTTCAAGCCAAAGTCTTGTCGCAATTTCGTCAAATGCTTCGATTCTTACGGACGAAGACGCAATGATAAAATTATACAAAGGGAAGTACTAAAACCCTACACTACTTCACATTTCTAAAAAATGAAATTATATGAGCAAATTTCATTTCTACTCTAAAAGAATCAAGTTGCACGAAGACACTTGTTTTCTTGTCATCTGTTTGATAGGTACATGAACAACCTTATACAACAGATACAAAATCAAAGTGGCCACTTTGTCAAACCTTCAATTCCATCGGACGAAGATGCACTGACGAAATTATACAAAGGGAAGTATCGAAGCTCAACTTCACCTTTCTTATAAATGAAATTACATGAGCAAATTTCATTTCCACTCTAAAAGAATCAAGTTGCACGAAGGCACTTGTTTTCTTGTCATCTGTTTGATAGGTACATGAACAACCTTATACAACGGATACAAAACTAGAGTGGCCACTTCGTCAAACCTTCAATTCCATCGGACGAAGATGCAATGACGAATCCTTACAAAAGGGAAGTACCAAAATCCTACACTACTTCACCTTTCTTATAAATGAAATTACATGAGCAAATTTCATTTCTACTCTAAAAGAATCAAGTTGCACGAAGACACTTGTTTTCTTGTCATCTGTTTGATAGGTACATGAGCAACCTTATACAACGGATATAAAACCAGAGTAGCCATTTCGTCAAATCTTCGATTCCATCGGACGAAGATGCAATGACGAAACCATACAAAAGGGAAGTACCAAAACTCTACTTCACTTTTCTTACAAATGAAGTTACATGCGCAAACTTTATTCTTACTCTAACAGAAACAAGTCACGTGAACTTACTTGTTTCTCGCCATTTGTACAATAGGTACATGAGCATCCTTACACAACAGACATCAGGCAAGAGTAACGATTTCGTCAATCCTTTGATTCCTATGGACAAAGACGCAATGACGAAACATAATAAGGGAAGTATCAAAGCTCTACTTCGCCTTTCATAGAGATGAAGTTACATGAGCAAACTTCGTTCTTACTTTAAAGGAAACAAGTTACATGAGCTCACTTGTTGTCAGCCCTTTGGTGAGTGTAGGTATATGAACATCCTTGCATTACGAACAAAGGCGCGGGTGGTTGGGTGGAAATTTCGAATCAAAATTCGAGATTGCCTTTGTTTATCACCAAGGATGATTGCATTAATTCAATTATACCTCTTTCTCTATGAAACAAGTTACAAGAGCTCACTTGTGTGTCCACCCTTTGGCAAGTGTAGGTACATGAACATCCTATATTACGAACAAAGGCGCGGGCGGTCGAGTGGAAGATTTTGAACCAAAGCTTCGAGATTGCCTTTGTTATCACCAAGAATGATCATATCGAAAGGGAGTATCATCTACACTACTCTCTAAAAAATTTCTTATCATTCCCCAAACGGAGTCATACCTCCATTTCCCCAGCTGGAGTCGGTTACATACACCACATTCCTCATCAAGAGTCGAATATACAAACACATTCTTCCAGGACGACTATCGAGATGGGCATATTCATCTCATTTCCCTAGCAAATACTTTACTTTATCTCCCCAAGCGAGAGGTGAGGTACATGAGCTAACTTTGTCAATTGTGTAGGCACATGGACATCCGAACAATACGGTACATGACTGGGACATGAAAGTGCAAACACTTTCCCCACGAAGCTTGCACAAGAGCACCACCTTAGTATGATATCTCCAAGAGGTTTGCGTATCTGAACCTATTCATTTCTTAAGCGTTTGTGTGCCCATTTGCATACAATTTTAAAAGATTTTTGACAATAAGAATGCTTCTGGGTCGCAAAAGCAAAGGTGCTATCTCTCGGACAAAATGAGGAGAAGACACTCCCTAAAGCAGATTCCCAAAGCTCTGGTTGATCGTCCATCAGTCCCCAACGACGTGTCTCGACGGGTCTGTTGTCTAGTAGATGGAGAATTCGCTTGGACGGTGGAACTTCTGTGGTACAACAACTTCCGATGAGGTTCTTAGACTCGTTCCTTCAAAATGACATATTCAGATTCTCTATCCAAAGGCCTTATGCCAAAGCCACATTACAACCCACACAAAGACTCCTTCGACCGGTACATGAGCATCTAAGTCAAGGGAATTCTAAAATCCAACCGTTACAAGTTTCAGAAGTAAGAGCGAGCCCAGATAAAAGTCAGAAGACCTTCTATGTTCTCGCTCAGAATGTGATCCAAATAAACTTCATCAAATAAATCATGACATGCATGAATATTGTGATCACACATATTTCATTACCCCCCGTAATGGGGTCTCGTTTATTAATAACAGTTTTCTTGATTAGATCCCAAAGTACAGGTCTATCAATGATACCATAAGCCCACAATTTGGGGTATTATTGAAGTCCTTGCGAGAAAATTTTTCCAAACTTCCCTTGCAAAGAGGGGCAACTATAATACCCCAAATTATTTTCAATGATTTTCCTTCATTTATTTTATTAAATTTTTAAGTAAAAAATTACAAGAACCCATTCAAATTGAAGCCCTAACCCATATACATGGACATGGATCTTCAATTTCAGGAATGATATGGCCAAGGTCCATTTAAAAGCCCAACTTGATTTTTTTTTATATATTCATTCAGCCCGTCTTTTAATTTAGAACATGGCTGACCATCTTTTACATTTGTTGAACTCATCACATGTGATGTGGGGAACGCGAAACTGAGCCCCGACGAAGCAGCGTAGCCTTGACCAGAATGCAAGGGAGTCAGTCCACAGGACATAAGTTTCACGTCCATTGTTGGAAGCAGAAAAAATTTGGTTGTATCGGTTCTTTGTCCTGTTAACATGATTGTGATAAAATTTTAGCCAATTTGGTTGAGTTTTCCCTTCCTTTTGACTAATTATACTTAGGTTCCGTATGCTGGAATAACGAATTACAAAAACGCATGTGCTTGATCTTATCTGTTTTTGTTCTTCAGACTGTACGTTAACTATAAAAATAATTTTTATAGAAAAGACGTTTAATGATCTTTGTTTTGATATATCATGCATGAATTTATCATTTTTAGATTTCAAGTTATGATTTTTTGAATATTAACCATATTTCTGCCATAGTACTATGTATCATAAACTATTTTGTTTTAAAATTTGAACATGTTTAAAAATTTTGAAATTTTAATATGTTATTTATTATATGACTAGAAAGACATGTGATTTTATTTTACTGAATTTTTACGTTTTTGATTGAAATATGCTTAAAACGATTTCGACATGTGATCTGAATGTTTTCAACAGTTTTATTTCGGTAAAACCGATATCATTTATTTTCTGTGAATCTATTTCCCATAAAATCTTACAAAACATGATCTCCCTTAAGTTAAGCATCTTTTAACACTAGTTTTACTTCATTTGGATTTCTGGAGCAAAAGTTACATATTTTTCTTTAAGTGGTCTGCAATCAGATCGCGTGTCGGGTTCGACCCAATTTCGTAAAATTTTCTCTTATGTTGGGCTTACTATCTTAATTCCAAAATTTGATATTTCATGTTTTATCAGGTTAAGAATATGTTCCTATAATTTTATGATATTTTTAGAGCCCATTTGCATATTTTTCGACATTTTCCCCTACATTGCATCATTGAGTTGTTTTGGGCTCTTTGATTGTTTTGTTATTGGGTTTGCAGGTACCCGTGGAACATCAACGTCGTTGGTCAACTTCAACACACCTAGAAGGAGTCCCTATAGACGGTGTTCAAGACATGACGACACGTGGAGTTCGACCGCGGTGGATGCTTCACAAAAGCGGCACCAATTGACGAGCTTAGTCGATGACATGCCATCCCGGCAGGCCACAGGTACATGGGGGAGGTGCGGGGCTCCCGTTTTTTTTATTTTCACATGTAACGTATCGTGGGCCCAAGTGCATAGACCCACGATCACCACCCTTCCCCTCTCCCTTTCATCTAAATAATTGTTTGTGCTTGGACGCATGCCTTAGACTGATAGGCTTATCGTCGTATGCTGTTTGCCAAACATACATTAGTTCGGGCCCAAAAGGCCCGAATCGGGTCCAACGCCTGTAAAATAGAGACATGAGTCCGGAGTGATGCCCGGATCGGGTCCAACACCCGTTAACCAAAAGCAAAGTTTTGGAGCAAACGCCACCTTTTCGCATGTTTAAATGTAAGAGTTAGTAATTAGGGATCCCCGAATCCTACTCTGGTTTTCCGACTTTGACCAATTTTCAAAAATAAGTCGGTGGCGACTCCGTAATCGTTTACCTAAATTAAACAACATTTTTAGAAAGCCATTTTGGATGAGGGACTGGCGACACGAGTCGCTCCTGATTTCTCCCGAAAATTCCTTCTTCGGATCATGCTTCGCCTTTCGCTCGCCGCCTCTTAGAAAAACAGAGACGGTTGGAGATGGCCCGAGCAGGCCCAGTTAGGAATCCAGGGAGGGATCACCCGATTCCCTTCCGCAGCGTCCGACGCTCGAGTCGTGACGTCAACCGGTTGGGCTTTGGGGAACGGGCCCGGATTCTCGGGTCGTCTGAACTGCTGCGCGCGTGCTAGGCCGGAAGGTGCGCGTACAATAACCTTCCACTGTAGTCACATGCAATGAATGACCACATAGAAATCCTTGAGTCTCATAATGAAGACAATCACAAGTTAGCTCTTCGGACCCGACTATTGTGAATACTTTTGTCACTTTTATCGGATTGTCGTAATGGACAACATCATAAGTACGCTCGATCATTCTAGTATGACAGTCTCAAGTCATATCTGTTGTTGAACTCGATAGAAAGATTTCAACGTATATATCGATGATGCATGTTCCTCGAAGTTCGTAAGTATCGTGGTCATCGTTGGTTTCCGTTGGTCATTCTCATAATCTGCTTGAAGTTCCTTGTAATGCATGTCGCTAATAGCTCTATCATAGTATTGAAGAAACTCATGAAATTATGAAGTTCCTTGGAGATATGTTCCCCACCACATATGTCTACTAAGATATAATTATGTGTATCATCGATTATCCTCTAAGTGCTCCCTTTCTATGAAGTTACTCCACTCTTCTTTCATCTTTTCAACGCATTCATTCTTATACATGAATAAATTCAACTTTCAAAATATATCCTTCCTCCTTGCATGTTTAACCACGTTCAATTGTAAATGCCACATACATAGTCTATGTTTTACATCTGACCAACATTTCCTCACCGCGGTACGAATCTCCTTGTTTGAATCTGTAACGATGTCGAAAGGCTTCTTACCATACATGGTCGTCGTGTGATTCTCCAATAACCAACAATAATCATCAGTCGTCTTTGTTTTAAGAAGTGCAGCTCCAAACACCATAGTTTGATGATGATGATTAACACCAACGATTACAATCATCATCATATCATAGGTATTTATTTTGAAGGTTGAGTCTAGAGCAACTACAGCTCCGAAACACATATAATCGAATCTTCTTCTGCTGTCAGCCCAATAACATCGTCTCACCATGCCATCCTTAATGGAGGTTGTGAATTTCATTCCATGATCTTTCAAATTCCTGGCCGAAAGATAAGATAATACTGCATCGAGGTCAGGAAAAATAGTTAGTGTCTTTCATTGTGTATTGAAGTAATTATACAAATCTGTATGCGCGCCCTTCGGCCTAGCACGCGCGTGGCGGTTCGGGCGACCCGAGGATCCGGGCCCGCTCCCCTGAGGCCCAATCCGGTCGGCGTCACGATCGAGCACCAGCCACTGCAGAAGGGAATCGGGTTGGGCACTCTCTTGGTTACCGAATGGACTTGCGGGACATTTCGCCAACCGTCTCCAGTTCCCTGAAGGCGACGGGCGAAATGCTGCGTAAGGCCTCATTTGGGAATTTTAGGGAAGGCTCAGGGAGCGGCTCGGGTCGTCGTCACCCATCCAAAATGGCTCTGGAAAAAGTGTTGTTTAACCTAGGTAAACTATACGGAGTCGCCACCGACTTAATTTTTAAAAGTTTGATTTAAGTCGGAAAAAACAAAAGTGAATTCTGGGATTCCTATTTACTACCTCTTACATGCTAAGCATGCGAAAAAGGTGACGATTGTTCAAAAAGATTTGCTTTTGATTAAAGGGTGTTAGACCCGATCCGGGAGTCAGGCCGGAATCGTATCGATGTTTACGAGCGTTTGACCCGAATTTAGGTTTGTTTGATTAAGGATTAACGCACGATATAAATCCAAAGAGCCTAAAAGTACGCGAGCAAACACAACCAATTATTGAGATAAAAGAGGACGGGGAATGGCAGTGACTGCGGGCCTATGCACTTGGGCCCGCAGCTCGTTACAAGTGGATTTAAAATAATTTCGGGAAGGCCTGCACCTCCCCTTCGTACCTTTGATGAAGGTTGGGGCCGCTTTAAATCTTTGGACCAACGATTTTTAAAGGCGCAGTAGATGCAACCGAACGCGGTTTGTTACACGCGCCTTCGAGAAATCGTCGTTTTCGAGATTGTAGAAACCTCGAGAGAGTCCTCATCGTCACATTTGTAATGTCCATGCAAAGAAGATGTAAACATGATTAGTTAATGCCCAACTCGAAATCAGAGAATTGATTCGGAATTAAAGAAATAAATGTAAGTCATTACAAAGTCAAGAGGATAAAGATCCAACAGCACATTAAATAAATAAGCCAATGAAAAATATGTTTGTCAAATATCAACCAAATCTAACGGTGAAATTACAAGTTATGCAAGAATGAAGTTGGACATATATGCAGAAAAGAGACATAATGCATGCTGGTCTAAAAAGAAGGCATAACTTCACTTAGAATTGTCCAATTTAAGTGAAATTAAAGCCTATTAATTCGTATCTTAAAGGAGAATTTTTATGTCAAATTTCGTTCGTATCCAATGGTGAAATCTCCGGAAATCAAGGAAAAACTATGGATGTCTATAAAAACTGGACAGCTTATGTACAGATAAAGAAAATTTCATAATCTTTCATTCGTTAATCAAAAAATTATGAAACTTTTCCAGAAGCTTGAAAACTCAGCCAAGAGTTAGTATGCCAAATATTAAGAAAAATGGACATGTAATCTGTTGTCAGCATCACAAAGAGTTGGGACCTTCAAACAGAACATGTTTTAATCAAATAGCATTGTAGACCAAGTTTGACCACGGTTGATCATAGGATAAACTTGCTCAAAATAAAAAATATAAAACACAAAAGTTGTAGTAGATTAAGAAATCTAACTCCTGGTTTCAATTTTTGTCCATTCTGAACTCAAATAAATAAATTGTGCTATCTGGTGCACAAGTCACTCATGCTTCCGCAAAGGAGCAAAAGACATTAGAAGTTTTCATCTTTCCTGAATTTTTGGACTAACCAGATATACCCAAAAGCCAAAACTCAAAGAACAAAATTTGTAGAAGGCTTAAACATGGTTTCAGAGACATAAATTTCGTAAAATTCAGGCATGAGGGGAAAGAAATATGAATTTTCCGTGCAACAGTATGGATCTATCATAAGATGCAGTAACATCTCAGACCTATTTGCACTCCACTGGTAATTGGACCAGGATATGTAGGTTTAATGAAAAAGTGCATAACACAAAAACCGAGACAGCTATTCCACTCATATACACAACCAAACTGCTTTTTTCGAACAAACGAAACCCGACCAAACAAGTATTAAATGAAGAAGCTTAAAACACGAAAGTTATAGTAGAACCAACGAAGAAATGACTTCAAGTGATTTCAAACGAATCCGAGTTATATGGATTAAAATATGTTTGATAGAATGCAACTGCATGCTCCATGGATGCATGGAATAGGGCAGATTCATTGTCCGATGTTCAAGCAAGTAAAACACCAGCAAAATACGTCTTTGGAAAACGTTTCAACAGAGAAGTTGTTCCCCGTTAAGAAAGGAAGCTAAAGAGTTCTAAAACTGTCTAATCCATGCATTGAGCAAAGAATTACGACAGAAAATCTCAAGTATACGCAGCAGCAACGAGCACTCATATTCCAGCATGCGTATGTCCCCAGAAAATCAAACACAGCTCAGGTTGCACCCACATAATGCTAACGCACAATTTGTCAGCAAAGAACAATAAAAGATAGGGAGAGAATGGACTTGATTTTGTGTGATTTCGAGTTTGTTAGCTCCGGTTATGACATTCCGACGTTTTTTTCGAGATTTCCGAAGATGCCGCAATGTGTGTTCATGCAAACAACCGCAAGAAAGGAGGTTAGATTTGTCTAAGTGGTCTGCAAAATAAAGAGAAAGCATATGGTGGAGTGACTTACCGAGGATGCAGCCCAATCGACTTGGATTTCGAAAGTGTTTGTGGGGGTAAGCGCTCGTGATGGGAAACTAAAGCCTAGCCCACATCTCCCAAGCACGCACGCTCGCGATGGGAGACTCGTGCGCGCGTCGGGAGTTCGCTAGGTGTTCGCCATGGGAACACATATTGACGTCTCATGGAGCAATAGACGAAGACGGGGCTGACCAACACAAAAGCTTTGAGCTCCTCCATTTTCTCACAGAAAACAAAAGAGGAAAGGGAGGAAAAGAAGGATGAGTGCCATCATATAAGGATAAATACGCAAAAACGAAAGTGAGGTTGCTCACCATTGTTGGTTGTTGAGGCTGAGACTCATCTTCATCGCCGCCATGTCCAGGAAATGGTTGAAGATGACACGGGTCTTGAGGCTCTCGTCAAGGAAGACTTGTACAAATAAAGGAAAACATTAAAGTTAAAAGAAACCTTGCACAAAGCCTAAAGGCCCCCCAGGAGGTGCTTTCCGGCTACTCCTTGTCTTTTGGGGAGTGGATGGACATAAGTTCTTCGAGGAACAGCCGCCAAGAACGAAAAAAGGAGGGGACACTGGAGTTTCAACAGGTCCATCGTCACTTCTTCGTGGTTGCCGTTGTTGTCCTGAGCATTGAGGAAATTGGTCTGAGGGTGCTGGAAGTTGAGGAGGAGAGGCTTTGCAGTAAACGCCGGGGAAGATTCCTTGTCATTGTCAAGGTGAGTTAAGGTCGAACTTGCCGCCGATGTTGTCGCCTTCCGCTGTTGCCGCTACGTTTGAGCTGGTTCGAGGGGGGTTCCGCGTTACTGACTTCCGCTTACCTTGATCAGGAACAATCGAGAGGCAAGAACGGTGGTGGAGGCTTTCTCGTGACGCGGAGAAGGAAATGGGAGTCGAAGGTTAAAATTTTTCGAGGTTGGCCAAAGCGTTCTAGAGCTGATGGTTGTGGGTTTGGGAATAAAATTTTCCTTTTTTTCTTCCCCACTGAAAGGCATCGGGGAGAACGTAATAAGAAAAAGCCAAATCTCCCCCACCAACCTTTTTTACATTTTTTTTTCCTTTTTTTTCTTTTCTTTCTAATTGGAGAAATCATCAGAGAGGGAGGTGTCTCTGCTCCACCACTTTTCTGTCCCCTGCCACTACTTTTTAAAAAAAAAAACCCTCATCGAATGGATTAGATCCAAGGGTTAATATTCATCATCGTACCACCCCCCACCGCCTCTGTAAACCGTTATGAGGATAGTCATAGGTGGCAATTTGGGGGGTGTCGTACTACTGCCTGGGGACGGCCGTTTTTCTCTGATTATTTCTTATCCTTGCATTTTGTCTCATGGAGTCCGACAGTCGAATTTTAACTTTGCAGATTGAATTTAACGGTCGAAACCAAACGGGTCAAAAGATGGGCTAATGAAGTTGGGTCGGGCTTGAACTTTTAGCTTTTAAGGTTGGATCGAGCTGTTTTGATTTTTTTTTAAATGATTTTAGCCTAATAAGAATTTGGAGTATTACAAAATCACCTAGAGTAAATCCAACTTTTGAGTTCTCGCCGCATATCTCTGCATAATAACGGATAATATCACAATTTCTTATTCCAGTCGAATGGATACTTGCAACAGTCTGAACATTGGCACTTGTTAAAAGTCGATTCGTCTTCATACAGCAAGACTGGGCGGTTGGGATGCAGTCGTGGTTATGATCCAACAATATACTTGTAATCTCCCACAAACATGGATCAATATTAATATTGAAACTAACACGACAACCTACACGAGATGAACCTTGACCGCGTTTCAGATGTCCATCTTCTTCAGCATATGTAACTGGGTTATGCCCTTCACGACAATATAACCATTTATGCATGACAGTCTCACCGGAATGTCGACGCCTTTGATCCTTTTTCTGCAGGTTAAAACCTTATACTTCTGCATAAAAGTGAAAAAAACGACTCGCAACCTCTGGATTGTTGAAAGACAAAGTAAGGAAGTCTTCCTCGATTAATCCATCTGCATCCTCCGTCAACTCTGCTTGCCTGTCTTAAAACTTTTCCATTGAATCAAAATGAGATGAGTGTTGTTGTCTTTGAAGTTATAACATGAGTGCAATGAATAACGGTAGATAGGTTGCTCACCAACCACCTTAAATGTCCTTTGAACTAGTTAAAGCATGACATTTCATACTATACTAGCTAACAGGCAAACCCATTACATCCGGTTGTCGCATTTGGTATTATTCAGGCAATCCGGTACTTTCTGGATTGGGGTTAGGATAATCCGGTACCCAAGAATCTACCATGTTGGTTTTGCTACCGGTTCCGTTCGCAAACTAGTTCTGATTCCCGTGTCTAATTGTGTGGCATGTAGTTTAGTTTAACGCGAGTTTGCAAGATCTTTTATAGTATAAGCCTTCTAGAATCTCATTTCAAATCACTAGTTAAACTAAGTAGTTCGAGCACAAGATGACAAGATTAATTGGGTTCAAGGTTTGTTGACACTCGAAGTAGTTTAGGAGTGAAAGTTAGAAACTTTTGTGTCAAAGAAAAACAGTGCATCGAAATGGACATACTAACTCCTACTAATGATAATGATCATGATCTTTGAGAGTGAAACTGCGAAGTTCTAGGAAAATTAGGGCTAATAAGGTATCCTCATCCGAATCCAACATAGGAAAAGTTCGCAGCAATGATAAATTAATTATATTGTTCAGGTTCCAGGTTCTCCAAGTTGTTTTAGAAGGGAGAACCTGGAACCGTACTTGGTACACCGGTTCTAAAAAATTTAGAACCTAAAACCTATCTGGCTATTAAAAAACCTGTCTTAATACTAATCCTATGGTACTGGTTCTGACAAGTTCCAGGTTTTACCTCGATTTGTTGCTCACCCCTAATATAAATTACATTTCCCTTACAAAATTTTCGTAATATCCATACTTTATGTTTTATTATTTTTAATCCATAAACAATGTATATATTGGCATTGGCTTCATTAGCCGATATATATCGATCTTCAAAACTCTTCCACTGACTATTTATCATTTCATTGTTTACCTTAATATATAGTTTGCTAATTCATCCCTTTTCATCAGTCAACTTTACCTCCTTTCGAAATCAATCATGCAACTGGAAACCTAAAAGTCGATTTAGAATTTATTTTTCCCAAATGATTTCATAGAGCAGGCGATAAAAGGTTAAAAGAAAGTATGATGCAGCAGTTTGCACTTCAACAAGTGCTTAAAAGGTAAGTCTTGAATCTTCCTTGTTTGGATGATACAGACACAACTGATGTATGTTTCCAAACTAGTAGTAGATGGATGCCGATCATGGTAAACGCGATTCTTCATATTGGCGGCACGTCTGTCTCACCGGAAAGAGTCAGCCACATTAGAGGTAGAATAGCTCAACACTAGAACGACTCTTATAAGTGAGGTCATTTTCATTTAGAAAACACAAATGATAGTAAATACTCTTTGTTACTGAATTAAACGTTTTATTACCATTTCCTTGTTCTATCCCTTCCTATAAATAGGGCTACTTACAACAATGTAATCCATCCCAATATGAGGACACTGTCAGGCCTAAAATTATCGTTGGGACAAATGTAACTAACATGATGCTTTCAGGGAAGGATAAAAGGTTGTAAGGTTAGCGAATGTTGTTGTATTATTTGTATAGTGATTCTAGAGATGTGCTCATACTTACCAAGGTGTAGACTTTTGAGACCAAGACGAAAAATCATTTGACGGAGATTGGATCATCGACTCGAGAAGTACTCTCCATATGAGTAATCATAGGGTAATTTTAACCTCAATTGTGTTACGTGTGGATGGAGCCCTTGGGCAACAGCCACAAGTGTAAGCTGCAACTATAAGAATGTTTTGGCTCAGGATGAAGGATGTAATTCTAAGAGAGTTGACAAATATCTTGTATGAATCGGAACGAGAAATATAATTGTCGTTGGCATGCTAAAAGTCACATGGTACGAATTTTCTTTTTCAGGCAAAGCCCTAGTGTTTCCTGAGGAAGGCAATGGTGGATGACTTGTAGTTGATTGAAAGGCTTATATGTGATAAGATGTGTCGTTGATATTATCATTGTCGGGTCCTTTGAAAGGAGTTATGAATCTTTTGAGATGAGCTTTTGGCCATCGGAGAAGTAGGATGTAGGTTGCGAGTGAAGAAGTAAAACGATATGGGTAATCAAATCCGTTGTAATGAGCTTGGACATTTCATTGACTAGACTTGTCGGAACTTAGAGGAAAAGAATTGAGATAATCGCAAGTCTCGGGAGAAGACTAGTATATAGAGTGACGGTTGTTCAGATGTTTTATGGACTTTGGCCCATGTCACGTCGAAAACGTATTCACCACGTAAGTGCACGCGATCGTACAAGTAATAAAGTGTAAGTAAGATATCGTTTCCACGAGGACTGATCTAAACTTCTCCCAATTATTAAAATACCGTCAATCTCTGTTATCCAATTAAGCGAGTTGAGAATTAATCAAACTAAATATAAAGCTAAAGAAAACGAGCAAGTAAATTGAATTAAAATTCAAATGAGAAAAGCACTTAGGGCGACGATTTCACCGGACAATTGATCGCAAGTCATATCTCAATCAACACGCTTAAGATGATTTGGCTGATAATCTGAAATTCGGTTATCTTCCTATGCCCCTCCCGATGTCATATGAACGTACATCTCTGTAAATAGTAATCACTCTATTCCTAGGTAGATTAACTATCGAGTGCCCCTTAAAAATCAATTCCAATTCGATTACCTAGGACAATTGGGTATATTCCTATCCCGCTCATTAATAATCCCGTCTTCCGACCAAGTTTAACCTAGGTTATTCCTCTCTCGTGCTTAATCTAGGATTCCCCTTCCGAGTTCACTTAAATTCACTATTCAATCCTATTGGTGATCAGGCAATAAGAAAGCATTAAGTACGAACAGGAATAATTTAACCTAAATCATTCAAGTGTGTCAAAATAGATAGACTCTTGACTAATTGTCAAGATCCATCTTAACCCTAAGCAAAGAAAATTAGTTCATAACTGAAGTAAACAATGAAAACGAAAATATCAGATCCATCGTAAACAATGAAAACGACATAAAGGAAAACTAAAAGAAAAACTCCCAAAGTCTCTGTCGACGGCTCCCTGTTACTAGTCGCCTCCTCCCCCTCTCAAAGTTAAATATAATGTTTTTATAATCAACCTAGAGAATCTCTGAAATTTAGAAAAGAAAATCTTTTCTTTTCTCCCCATCGTGGCTTTAGGTCTTGCAAGAGCATCCAAAGATCTTCCCTCTGCATAAAGTCTTTATAATTACGCCGAGATCCCCTTTTCTTCATATTTATCCTGAAATAGACCAAAGAACTCGGCAGTAATCCGTTTCTCGGGAATAATGTGAAATAACCAGGAATATTATGTAATGAACGCAATATTTCACAAATCTAACAAAATCTAAGTATGAAATTGCCCTAAATAACTCTACTTTCATAGAGTTATCACACCCCCAAACCTAAATTTTGCTAGTCCCGAGCAAAGATTAAGAAAATAAGAATTAAAAGACTCTCCTCGACCACCCCAAGTCCGTCAAACGTAGAAGCATCTTTTAGAACATTTTCAGAAATGGGTGCATCCTCCTCATGTATCTAGATTTCGTTCACTACCTAACATGCTCAATTAAAGGCTTTAAAACATAATATCTTCGTCCCAGCAGGTTGTACACTCAACATTAACAAGCATACACTCCAAATAGCTCATGTCAACCAGTAACTTGCAAAGATCACCAAAAACATCTCTATTCACTCATAAAAGGTTTTTCGACTTTTTAACAACTTCATCATTTATTTATTTTTTTTCAGATTGCAAGATTCTAAATGTTCATCTGATTCCGGCTAAGGCTTATGTAGCAAGCTCTCGACCAATGACTCCCGATTCAGTTGAACCAAGGCGTTAGGTGATAAAGCACCCCTCGGATCAATCACTCAAGCTAGCACGGAAAACTTACACCACAAGCACATATTCAGGTAATATCTTTTTCTCTATTCTTCTTTTTTTTTTCAAACCTGAACATTGGTACTCAGAGCCTTGGCAACCTCATTTTTATTTTATTTTTTCCTTTTTCTTTTCTTTTTGGCAGATTAACCAAAGACGTCGTTTCAACAGATAATTCAAGTTACTCTACTCATCACTAGTCACCATGCATTCTAAGGAGATGTAACCTATTGCCGCTAAGCACACTTCCTACTGGGAGATCTTTTCAAAATTAAACGAAAAATTTTAGCATACTAAGCAAAGAACTTCATCTTTCCACACTTGAAAAATGAAACCCATATGCTCATCATCGAATAAAGACATTCCACATCGACTTCGTAAGGTTACGTTGAGGAAAAATGACCCAAAGGATGAAAAATATGACCTAGACAAGACTCACCCTAAGTGAACATCACTTCCAAAGTTAATAACACACACCACCACACCCCCAAACCTAATCAGAGCAACGTCCTCGGTGCTTAAGATAAGACGAGTAGAAAATGGGATTACCAAGATATGTCGGTGACCGGGATGCGCCGATGTGTAGCTCCCGACTGCCTCGGAGTAAGACTACGTTGTATCATCTGAATCCGCATCTTCATCTTCCTCAGCACCCATCGACGTTGGAGTTGGTTGCTCGCCAAGGTCTGATATATCCACATTTAGACGGAGGTGGCGGCGGCTGTAACACGGGAGGGCGACGGCATGGGTGATGGTGGCGGCTTTAGCTCTTCCCTGTCACAAGAAAGAAAAACGATTAGGGTTGTCTAGCAAAATAGCCTGAATTGGTTTTCTTATTTTTTATTTGATTTTTCTTTAATAATCTCCAGCAAAGTTTCTCTGCATTCTTTGTTCCAAGCGGTGCAGCTGCAAGAGATTTTGGTGCAGCTGCACGAAGTTTCTGTGGATTTTAGGTCCGCGTGGTGCAGCTGCACGAAGTTTCTGTGGATTTTAGATCTGCGTGGTGCAGCTGCACGAGATTTTGGTGTAGCTGCACAGAGTTTCTGTGCCTTTGAGGTCCAAGCGGTGCAGCTGCACGAGATTCCTTGCAGTTGCATGAACTTGATGCTTGCTCTTGCATCCCCCGCTATCTTTTCCCCTAATAAAACCAAAGAAATAAAAATAAATAAAAGAAAATAACTTGGGTTGCCTCCCAAGAAGCGCTTGGTTTATAGTCTATGGCTCGACTCTTGATATCAATCACGCGTCTCTCAATGTTGCCGCGGCAACTGCCCTTTCAACGTTTCCTACCCAATAGTGTTTCAGCCTCTGTCCATTAACCTTGAATGTATGTTCTGAACTTGGATTTTGTATTTCTATGGCACCATAGGGGAAAACCTGAACTACCTGAAATGGTCCAGACCACCATGATTTGAGCTTTCCTGGGAATAATCTTAGTCTGGAATTGAACAGCAATACTTGTTGTCCAGGCTCACATTTCCGCTCAATGATCTTCTTATCATGCCACTGTTTCGTCTTCTCCCTATAGATCCTCGCGTTTTCATATGCTTGAAGCTAAAATTCATCAAGTTCGTTCAATTGGAGCATCCTCTTCTGTCCAGCCTTCTCGAGATCAAAATTCAATTTCTTAATCGTCCAGAATGCTTTGTGCTCCAATTCCACCGGCAAGTGACATGCTTTCCCATAAACGAGCTTAAACGGAGACATTGCAATTGGCGTTTTATAAGCTGTTCGATAAGCCCACAATGCATCCTTTAGTTTCAATGCCCAATCCTTCCGTGATGTGTTTACTGTTTTCTCGAGAATTCTCTAAATTTCTCGATTTGATACTTCCACTTGCCCACTAGTCTGAGGATGGTATGCTAGAGCAACCTTGTGATTTATTCCATACTTGTTTAACAAATTGGCGACTTGCTTATTGCAAAAGTGAGATCCCCCATCGCTGATGATTGCTCTTGGGGTATCGAACCTTGTAAACACCTGCTTCTTCAAAAACTTAACCACTGTTTTAGCCTCGTTAGTGGGCAAAGCTTTCGCTTCAACCCATTTAGACACGTAATCCACATCAACTAAAATATAACGATTTTTGAAAGACGAAACAAATGGTCCTATAAAATCAATACCCCAAACGTCGAAAATCTCTACCTCCAGAATGTTGTTTAAGGGCATTTCGTGTCGCCTTGATATGTTTCTCGTTCGTTTGCATCTGTCACATTTAGCAACAAAATTGTAAGCGTCCTTAAATAAAGAAGGCCAAAAGAAACCTGATTGTAAAATCCGAGTAGCTATTTTATCTCCTCCAAAATGTCCGCCGTAAGGTGATGAATGACATTGCCATAAAATTTGGTCCCATTCTTCTTCAGGTATGCATCTTCTAAGAATCTGATCTGCACATTGCTTGAACAAGAACGGTTCATCCCATACATAATTCTTAACATCATGTAAAAACCTCTTCTTTTGTTGCGCATTCAAATCAGTGGGTATGAAATTCGAAACAACAAAATTAACAAAATCTGCATACCATGGGACTTGCGTGTGACTAACCGGGAGCAGCTGTTCATTTGGAAAAGATTAATTTATAGCTACCTGGTTGAGCTTGGTGTCGCTTTGACCATCTAGCCTTGACAAGTGATCACCTACTTGATTCTCTGTTCCTTTTCTATCCTTGATTTCGAGATCGAATTCTTGTAGTAAGAGAACCCACCTTATCAATCGTGGTTTTGCATCCTTCTTCTCAATCAAGTACTTGATCGCAGCGTGATCTGTGAACACTATGACTTTCGAACCCACAAGGTAAGATCGAAATTTATCGAAAGCAAATACGACAGCTAGTGGCTCCTTTTCAGTGGTCGTGTAATTTACCTGTGCATCGTCCAAAGTTCTACTAGCATAGTAAATCACATGAAAAACCTTATTCTTACGTTGCCCAAGCACTGCTCCTAAGGCATAATCACTCGCATCGCACATCAATTCAAAAGGTAACGTCCAATCAGGCACTACAATGATAGGTGCTGTAACTAACCTCTCTTTCAATTTTGTAAATGCTTCCATGCATGCTTTATCAAAATTGAATGGTATGTCTTTCTCCAAAAGATTGCATAACGGTTTCGATATTTTTGAGAAATCCTTAATGAATCGCCTGTAGAAGCCAGCATGACCAAGAAAACTTTGAATAGCTCTTACCGATGTTGGTGGGGATAACTTTTCGATTGTCTCAATCTTTGCTCTATCAACTTCAATGCCTTTGCTTGACACTCTGTGACCAAGGACAATACCTTCACGAACCATAAAGTGACACTTTTTCCAATTTAAGATTAGATTAGTCTTCTCACAACGTTCAAGTACACATGCAAGATTATGTAAGCAATTATCAAATGAGTCACCAAAAATGGAAAAGTCATCCATAAAAATTTCTAAATATTGTTCTACCATGTTAGTGAAAATGGACGTCGTGCATCTTTGGAATGTAGCAAGTGCATTACACAATCCAAATGGCATTCTACGGAAGGCGAACGTACCGTATGGACATGTGAAAGTCGTTTTCTCCTGATCTTCTGGAGCAATGGCAATCTGATTATATCCTGAGTAGCCATCGAAAAAGCAATAATATTCTTTACCTGCCAATCTGTCCAACATTTGATCGATGAATGGAAGCAGGTAGTGATCTTTTCTTGTTGCTTTGTTCAGCTTCCGGTAGTCCATACATACCCTCCATCCCGTGACAGTGCGAGTAGGGATGAGTTCATTCTTCTCATTTGTTACTACTGTCATTCCGCCTTTCTTGGGAACACACTGTATAGAACTAACCCACGAGCTGTCAGAAATAGGATAGATGATACCTGCATCGAGCCACTTGATGATCTCCTTCTTTACAACATCTTTCATGTTTGGGTTCAATCTCCGTTGATTCTCTATCGATGGTTTGTGATCGTCCTCGAGGAGGATTTTGTGCATGCAAATTGCTAAGCTGATTCCTCTGATATCTGCAATAGTCCATCCTATCGCTCTCTTGTGATCCCTCAAGATTCGAAGTAATTTCTCCTCCTGCAACTCCGTCAATTCTGCAGAAATAATCACAGGGAGTTGATTGGCGTTTTGGAGGAATGAATACCTCAAGTGGGTGGGTAAGGTTTTGAGCTCTAATTCTGGTGCTTCTATGATGGATGGTTTGGTTGTCTTTTCTGGCATCTCTAATGGATCGAAAGCTCTTAAATCTCTAGGTATGTAAGATTTGCATTCCATCCAACTGATCATTTCCTTAGTTTCTTCATCGATAGTTGCTTCCTCAGAAGTTAATGCTAGCTCAAGCACATCGGTCGTCTTCAAAATAGTAACTTCTTCGGCTGTTATCCTGTCAATGATGTCAATAGAAAAACAATCATCAGGTTCATTAGGACATTTCATTGCATGAAGAATATTAAATGTTATCTCCTCGTTATTAACCCTCATGGTTAGCTCACCCTTTTGGACGTCAATAAAAGTCCTACCTGTGGCTAGGAATGGTCTTCCAAGGATGATTGGTATTTCACGGTCTTCTTCAAAATCAAGCACGATAAAATCCGCGGGAAAAACAAATTTATCTACCTTAACCAAAATATCCTCAATGATTCCCCTTGGAAAAGCAGGAGACCGGTCGGCTAATTGCAACGTGACCGATGTAGGTTTTACTTCCCCCAAACCCAATTCGTAAAATATTGATAAAGGCATTAAATTAACACTCGCTCCAAGATCACATAATGCCTTACCACTGAAATTTGAACCAATAGAGCAGGGTATAGTGAAACTACTTGGATCTTTCAGCTTTGGAGGTAACTTTTTCTGCAAAATAGCACTACATTCTTCAGTTAAGGCAACAGTCTCAAACTCACCGAGACGTCTCTTTTTAGATAATATATCTTTCATGAATTTGACGTAGCTCGGCATCTTCTCCAATGCTTCTTCAGCAAAAGGGATGTTGATGTGTAGCTTTTTAAAGATTTCTAAGAATTTCAGGAAATCATTCTCATCATTATGCTTACTAGCTCGCTGTGGAAAAGGAAGAGGTGGATATATGAGTTTATCTTTTCCAATAGAAGCATTTTCCATACCTTCTTTTGGTTGAGAAAGTTGCTGGCTAGGCTGAACAGAAGGTTCGTTGCTTTTGTGCGTAACTTCTGGTGTAGTTGCAACGACGTGCTTGAACTTTGAGGCTTCAGGAAGTGTTCTCCCATTCCGTAAAGTGATAGCTTGCACTTGTGCATTCCCTCATTCCTTGGATTCACCTCAGTATTGCTCGGAAGAGTGCCTTGAGGTCGATTATTAATTGCTTGTGCCAATTGTCCGACTTGGGCTTCCAAACTCCGAAGTGAAGCTACTTGGTTCTGCAAAAGAGTGTCGGCTTTAGAAATATATTTGACCAATAGTTCTTCAATACGTGACATTTTTTCTTGCGGTTGTGGCTTTTGTTGATGAGGTCCTGGTGGAGGAGTTGGTTTTGTTGATTGTTGATTTCCCCACGAGAAATTCGGGTGGTTCCTCCATTCCGGATTGTAAGTATTCGAAAAGGGGTTGTTCCTCGAGTTGGCTCCCAAGTAGTTGGCTGACTCGGCACCAGTGAAACATTGACCAGGAGCATGATTTTCTCCATACCTCTCACATAGATAATGAATGGGGTAACTAGGACCCTTTAATGCATTGAGCTCCCGAGTTAACGCATCCACTTTAGCATGGAGGGCAGCAACTTCATCAGCTGAATGTACTCCAGCTACTCCTCGGGCACGCGACACTCCATGTCTGTTATTAGCCATCTGCTCGAATAGCTCCATTGCTTCCTCCGGTTGCTTGTTTAATATTGTTCCCCCTGCAGCTGCATCTATCGTTGAGCGAAGTGCATCAGTTAATCCATCATAAAAAATTTGCACCAACATCCATTGAGGTATCTCGAGATGTGGGCACACTCGTTAAAATTCCTTAAATCTCTCCCATGCCTCATAAAGTGACTCTGTTCCATGTTGTCGAAACGAAGTGATGTCATTCCGTATCTTGATGGTCTTGCTAGGTGGGAAATACTTTGATGGGAATTTTCCGGACATCTCTTCCCAGTTTGTGATGGACCCTTCTGGCAAAGAATAGAGCCATGTTCGTGCTTTATCCCTCAACGAGAATGGGAAGAGTCTCATCCGAATGGCCTCGCTCGATACTCCATTATAGCGGAAAGTGTCGCAAATTTCCAGAAAGTTGGTGATGTGCCCATGTGGATCCTCCGATGGAGATCCCCTGAAACTCGAATTTTGTAGCATAGTGATAACTGCCGGTTTGATTTCAAATGTGTTGGCTTGGATAGTCGGCTTCACTATGCTAGAGCGTTCATGCACATGGGTCTGGGCATAATCACGCATGATTCTCGGTTTAACTTCTTGATTGTTGTTCTCCATTGTTTGTTGGCGTGTGGCTTCCTTTTGCTCTCTTAGATGTAACCGAAAGGTTCTTTCTATTTCAGGATCAACAGGAACCACTTCTCTACTGCGCATGCAACGTTAAGATTTTTCCTGTAAATAAATTGAAAATCAAGGTTAAAGTTGAATTAATAAAGATCTGATTGAAATTAATATTGGCTGAAAATCTAGACAACAGTCCCCGGCAACGGCGCCAAAAATTTGTCACGTCGAAAACGTATTCACCACGCAAGTGCACGCAATCGTACAAGTAATAAAGTGTAAGTAAGATATCGTTCCCACGAGAACTGATCTAAACTTCGCCCAATTATTAAAATACCGTCAATCTCTATTATCCAATTAAGCGAGTTGAGAATTAATCGAACTAAATGTAAAGCTAAAGAAAACGAGTAAGTAAATTGAATTAAAATTCAAATGAGAAAAGCACCTAGGGCGACGATTTCACCGGACAATTGATCGCAAGTCATATCTCAATCAACACGCTTAAGATGATTTGGCTGATAATCTGGAATTCGGTTATCTTCCTACACCCCTCCCGAGGTCATAAGAACGTACATCTCTGTAAAAAATAATCACTCTATTCCTAGGTAGATTAACTATCGAGTGCCCCTTAAGAATCAATTCCAATTCGATTACCTAGGACGATTGGGTATATTCCTATCCCGCTCGTTAATAATCCCGTCTTCCGATCAAGTTTAACCTAGGTTATTCCTCGCTCCGTGCTTAATCGAGGATTCCCCTTCCGAGTTCACCTAAATTCACTATTCAATCATATTGGTGATCAGACAATAAGAAAGCATTAAGAACGAACAGGAATAATCTAACCTAAATCATTCAAGTGTGTCAAAAGAGATAGACTCTTGACTAATTGTCAAGATCCATCTTAACCCTAACCAAAGAAAATCAGTTCATAACTGAAGTAAACGAAAACATCAGATCCATCGTAAACAATGAAAACGACATAAAGGAACACTAAAAGAAAAACTCCCAAAGTCTCTGTCGACGGCTCCCTGTTACTAGTCGCCTCCTCCCCCTCTCCAAGTTAAATACTATGTTTTTATAACCCCCCTAAACCTAGAGAATCTCTGAAATTAAGAAAAGAAAATCTTTTCTTTTCTCCCCATCGTAGCTTTAGGTCTTGCAAGAGCATCCAAAGATCTTCCCTCTGCACAAAGTCTTCATAATTATGCCGAGATCCCCTTTTCTTCATATTTATCCTGAAATAGACCAAAAAACTCGGCAGTAATCCGTTTCTCGGGAATAATGTGAAATAACCAGGAATATTATGTAATGAACGCAATATTTCACAAATATAACAAAATCTAAGTATGAAATTGCCCTAAATAACTCTACTTTCATAGAGTTATTAGCCTAAAATGTAGATTGGAAGGATTTGTATTAAAAAATTAGATATTGTATTCTGTTCACTCGTGAAATATACAGACGAATCTTCCAGGGAAATATTATTGATAGTATGCTCATAATTTTCTTTGGGTGTATTATGTTATAAAAGTGGTGTTATCATTAGAAACGAAGGACATCACGACAATTAAATCTCAAACCTTGAGAGGATAGAGGAAGTGATAAATGAATGCAAAAAATGTATCGATAACGAAAGAGTCGTGCGTCGAGAATGCACTTTGAGTTTATTTCTTATTGAAAAAACGAGATTTCTTACTCGGTGATCGAGGGGAATTAAATGGATCTCATCCCAGATATAAGTCAATTTGACACGTTTTCTTATTTTTTTTGTAGAAGTCCGATCCACGACCGTTTCAACATTCTTTCATAGATTCATGTGTTGCAACATGTTAAAGGTGTAAGTTAATGAAGGACAAAATTAATATAATGGCAAATTACTATATTCTTAAAATAATTTATAAAATAGATCGATCGAATCTAAAATTTACCGATTAATGTCAATTCGGAATTATAAACTCAAAGTTTTCACGTCTTAAATAAAAAATGAAGCAGATCGATTCAGTATTTGATGAAATTCTGAGTTCTAAACTCCGAATTTGTTGGCCTATTGAACTCTGAGTTTAAGATTCATAGTCTGTAATATTACAACAAGTTTTTTGAAAAATGAACTCCGAGTGACATTAATTGACAAATTTTAGTATATAGCGATCCATTTTACAAATTATTTTATGAAAGTGAGTAACAAACCTCATGTTTCCTCCCTTCACGCATATTCATATTAATTATTTTTCTCCAAAATGTGCCCATAAAATGGAATTCATTACGTTGTGATGGACTTTGCCACTTTCAACCGATGATCTAAGCGAGACTTTCCCCCCCCCCCCCCCCCCCCCCAAGGAAATGATTCAACGCATATTTTTTCCATGAACTCACGCGAAAGGAGCGCTCTGTTTGTGGCGGAACTTTCTTGAAGATGCTCTCCATTCCCATGGTTCAGACCAAGTACAAAACCAGGCAATTGTTTAGGTGTGTACAACATCGAATCAAAATCACGAATCCTTCCTTCCTCACTTGGACATTTTTTAAGTATTTATTTACTCACAATCGTGGAGGGTGGCGTCGTTGTGGTCTGCGTCATTTTCATTTTAAAAGAGGGATTATTCATTGTGAAGGGAAAGAAATGAATGAAATGAGCAGGGAAACTTCCTCCTGGGAATAATTTTAGTTTATTAGTTTGGATTGTAATAATAAAAAAAAAACAAACGGCAGCAGGTGGTGTGAGTGTGGGGGAGGCAACGACGTGAGCATGGGGCAACACTTGGAGTAGTTTCCTTCATTTTTATCATGGATCTTTCGTAAGGTAAAGTTGAATATTTTCGCATTTCTCCGTCGACTTGTGCACCTTCCACGTCTACTTCCCATAGTTGACGTGTGACATCCGTCATCAACATTTTCCCACCCCCTCCCTCCCTCCTATTCATCTCCCTCGGCTCCAAATGCAAAGCAAAGAAAATTTGTCAAACCGGCGAGTTGAGTAATAAGATTCATTCCTTACTACCAAAACAAATAGATTCATTCTCCCAAAAAAAAAAAAAAAAGTCAAAACTCGGATTAGGGGATTCTTATCATTTTGTTATGTCCTTGGTTAGACTAATATCAATCCCCATAAACCAAAAGTTACGTCAACATCCACAATCCCCAAACGATGAAGAAACTTTAGAGGGGTCTTCTTGCAGGGTTGTACTTGTAAGGTAATAAGGTAGTTTCCCGGACATGGTTAACCCCCCACCCGGAAATCAGGATGAAATTCTCAGGAAACCGCCGGTTCCCCCCATCGAAGCACGCCTTTCCAAAAGATTATGATTATCCATGATGACGTGGCTATGGTCCCAACCCTTTGCTTAAACATGATTAATCGTGATTCACATCTTTGCTTCCTCCCCCACCTCTATAAATATATATATTAATGGGTGGGTGGTCTGGAGTTTTTGTTAGCTGCAGTTTGCGGGAGAACAAGAAGAAGCTCAAGGGAAAGCAAAAACTTCCCTTTCCTTCACCACCCCCTCTTCCACGGTGTTATTCGACTCGGGTTCTTCCCGGTTATGCATGTACGTGACATTTTTCCCCCCAAGTCAAATGAAGTCTGTGTTCAGCCCTCGATTTGATTTCTGACGAGTATATTTTGTTTTGGGGGGGGATTGATCATATACCATGATCAAATTCATCCTACAGGTGTTAAAAAATATCGTATTGGAGTGGGAGGAATGGCAGCAATGGAAGTTTTTGACTATTTCATTGATCCCGACTATGATCGCCTCTTTGAAAGAATCTACCCTGCAAGGTTGGTTTGTTGCTTCATTCATCGACCTTGTCATTTCATTTACATTATTATGTTTGGTTGGGTAATGACAATTCATGCGATTTGTTGATGGTAACAAGCATGGGATGCCATTAAATGAAATCTCTATTCCCAGAAATAGGGAAAATTATGCAATTCTTTCCTCATGGATGTAACAAATGTCTATTCCACACCTCAATTCCCAACTAATCAATTTTATTTTTTTCCTGAAATGCCGCCTTTATTTATTAAGAAATTAATTAACAAAACTCTTATAGATTAACCTCAAATGTATTATCCATTTGAGTCTTAAGGACATTTTTGTCATTTGAGATGCATTCTGTATTTAGATATTCCGAATCAAAGATTCCGTGAACCAAACGTATCATTAGTTTCACTTCGCCTCTAAAGTACCGGGGATATTGTTTATGTCTTTACAGTGTCTACATTGACAACGAAACCTACGACGACTGCACCCTCGTTAAGGTCTGATCCCAAAGGCCTTCTTACTCTAAATTTCCATGTCGCCTTCTATTTCAGGGCGTAATTGTTAGCAAACAGTTTTATCTTGTCGTGGCTGGTAGGTAAAATGAGTTTCCTCTGTTACAGGTTGATAGCGCGAACAAGAACGGGATCCTGCTCGAGATGGTCCAGGTCTTGGCGGACCTCGACCTCGTGATAACGAAATCGTACATCTCCACGGACGGCGGCTGGATCATGGACTGTGAGTCGTGATACTGCTGGAACTTTCTGGGATTCAGTTTTTGTGTTCATGAAACTGCGATTGTCAGTATGATTGCGATTAACGTGCGGTTATTTCCCTATTTCAGTGTTTCATGTGACTGACCAGAAGGGGAACAAACTCAAGGATCAAAGCCTCATGCTTTACATCCAGCAGACGCTTTGTGCGACGAGGAGAGCGACCCCGTCCAAGGAGATCCCTCCGTGTGAATTCCCCTCTCGGCACCTGCATATGCCGTCCGACCACACTGCGATTGAGGTGACCACCACGGACCAACCGGGGCTTCTGTCGAAGATCACTGCTGTCCTGGCCGACCAGGCCTGCGACGTGGCCGATGTGGCTATGTGGACCCACCACACGCACCTTGCCTGCATATTGTACATCAAGGATAATGGCAGGGTTGGGCCGATTACGGATCCTGCTCGCTTAGCCCGGATTGAGGAGGAGCTCGAGAACTTTGTCGAGGCCAATGACAAGGAGGGCGAGAGGAGGAGTGTGAGGCTCGCCATGCCGGTGCCTGGCAGGACGCACACTGAGCGGAGGCTCCATCAGCTGATGTATGCAGACAAGGACTATAAGATGTGCTGTGGATGCTGCGGCGGCAGCGATTGTGATGGCAACGAGTGCGCGGCTGCCCACGTATCGATTGGGAGTTGGGAGGAGAAAGGTTACACGGTGGTTAACATCAAGTGTTGGGACCGGCCAAAGCTTCTGTTTGACACGGTGTGCACACTCACAGACATGCAGTACGTCGTGTTTCATGCCTCGATCCACTCGGAAGGATCCACTGCCAAGCAAGTAAGGCTAACTTACAGTTCTTATGATAAACCAGATTTCTGATGCTCTTGTCAAATTACCGCTACACGATTTAAGGTCATCTGCTCGTGAATCCCGTAGGAGTACTTCATAAGACATAAGGACGGAGGCACATTAAACTCGGACGAGGAGAAGGAGGAGCTCGCACAGTGCCTCCTTGCCTCAATCGAGCGCCGAGTCGTTCATGTACGCCTCCAGACCTCTTTATCCCATCCCTTTTCAGCCCTCCGGTCATAGGAACTCAATCCTGCAAAATTCTGTCTTTTCCTTTGATGCAGGGTCTGAGGCTGGACGTGAACACGGACGACCGGCCAAACCTCCTCTGGGACATGACTCGGACACTGTGCGAGAATGGCCTGACGATCACGAGGGCGGACATGACGACCCGCGGGAAGAAGGCGATCGGGTCATTTTACGTGGAGGGAACGTCTGGCCCCTGCCACGAGGTGAACCTAGACACGATCGAAATGGTGAGGAAGGGGATCAGCGGGTCGGTCCATGTTGTGAACGGCAGCTACAACCGTAGGAACTGGCCTTGGAGGACAGCCTCATATGAAGGTTCATGTGACGGTAATGACAATGACAATACTAATACTAATACTAAAGTTTGTAATAGTAACGATTATAATAATGACGTTGATGATGTTCGTCCTACTATTACCGGCAATAACGATGAGAATGAAACAAAGTTGCCGCCGGTGGAACATTTATGGGCCGACATAGAGAAATTTTGCCAAGACGTTTGGGCCCATTAGATTGTTAAGGTGTTTCTTTTTGCGGACTTTGTATAGAACGATGTACAAAAATTTGAATAAGATTTTAGGAGTAAATTATAATTGCATAATTGTGTTCAACTTCTTCTTCTTCTTCTTCTTCTTTTTTGTACAATAAATTTTATTTATTCATTTGAAGAAAGTAAAATAAAATCTCATTGGATTTATTATAGTGCCCGATTTAGTTGGCTATTGTAATTTTCATTACTAAAATTTAATTTCAACTAGTAAAATTTCAAGTGATTCAAAACCGAGGAAAGGATTTGTTTTCGTCCCGTAGGATTAGTAGTTCCAATTATAATTCTTAATTTTAGTTATAAATTAGATGGAAAAAATGAAATGGGATAATGGAGTTAGGAGACACGTTTCATGTTTAATCAATAAACGTATGCTTCCACAATTTTACTCTCCTTTCCTCGTGTTACACATCATAGATTTAAATTGAAAACATATTAAATTTATAGTTGCGTGCATGATGCGACATACATTTGCGGGTTGCTGTTATTATGTCTAAATGGGTTCCCAATCAAGGTTTACAATGACATGCAGATTTTTTCATAAGTACTAATAATATGTAGATTCATTGCGGCATTACAATAATTACGATGTTATCATAGAATGTAATAAGGATTACTCCGTTTTCTACTAACGGAGGTCTTGTGATGTCAAAAAATATACGAGAGATGTTAGACGAGAGAAAAGAACTAATGAGCACGTGGAATAATCCCATTTTGTAAGCCGCGGTTCCCACATTTTTATAAAAATAAATGCAACACTAGAGTTTCTTACATGAACGTTTTGATCATAGGAATGTACTCGATTTCATGCCCCCCACCGGACTCGATATGGGATACTGGAACCAACCCTGGGTGCTCGGCGAAAGGCCTAGCTCGAGCCCTGTTCCGTGACCGCTAATGTCCCCCGACCCGGAAATCTCCCAGAAGAATGCGGATAACGGCGTCGTTGGCGTCCCTGTGCTTGTCATGCTAGCAACCCTCTCTTTAAGGGCATTGTTATCCCCCTTGTATCTCTCCGACACTGGACGCGCCTCGGCCGAGACGACCTCAAGGGGTGGCGGGGCGGCATCCCGGAGCCTCTGTGTGTTCCCAGCGCCGGTGAGCTTCTGGACGAGTTCCTTGAAGTCGACGGGGGCGACCTTGTAAACCTGGTTAGAGGGTGGAGGCGGGAGGGGTGCGGTCGGCTTCTTCCGCGGCTTCATGGGGCTGCCTCCGCCCTTGCGTACCGCATGGAGCGACTTCTCAAAGACGCGGTCGGCCTCAGGATGTGGACGAGTCAAAGAGTGCGTTGCGTCCATACCCTTTCTGCGTTTCTTACAACAACGGAATATTTTTGTTTTCTGTTGTAGAAACGAGGTTGTCATTATATATATAACCATACTCATGGTCTGAAATTTCAAATAAGGATGGCGGAGGTTAAATATTCAGACCCAGATTTTCAAATCTGCTGGTTCTTCTCATTTTGCCTTGAGCCGTCGCCTACCATTATAGTGCTGGTCAAATGTTCAAGGCATTTAATATAATCACCCGCCTACTCGTGATGAAAGTTTGTATAATCAGAAGTCGAGAAAGAATTCAAATAGACATGTCACACTTGCTCTTTTTAAAATGTATCATCGTTTTCTTGTCAAATTATATCACCTTATCTTCAAATTTGTAATAAAACAAAAAATAACGAATGATGTCACTTACAATTACCCCCCTCTTTTGTTTTATGTTTCCTTGTCGTGTCACACGCTTTGGACGGTGGTGTACGGTAAAAGACGAGTGTGGACTTCACTTGAGGTAAACCATTAGTTTTATATAATTTACTTTCACACACACCCTCTAATCATCTAACAAATCCTTAAACCCTTAGACTAACGCGGGCATTCATCATCATGTATTTGAAAAAGAATCATCGGATTCGGAACTTTCCCATCATCACATCACGGGAATACCAGAAAGGGAGGGTGGAGACTTTTTAGGAGAGCATAAATTAAACATTGCGTTTCAGGACCGTTATATTCTTTTCATCTCCTGTAAAAACGATAGTCTCTTGGTCTAACCGAACACGAAAGTGTGGCAAATGGAGAAAAGTTAGCGGGGACGAGGTGGGGTGGAGCCGGTCCGCGGAGTGGGGATTGGGAATAATCTTTTAAGCCGGCCAGATGAAGAGGAAGGGGGGAGTCGAATTTGACGTCTTCCGGTGCAAAGCACTGACGTATGATCCAAAATTAAATGGTTATGGTTGGGAAAGGAGGAGGAGGAGGGTTGTAGGTGACGGCGGAGCCGCCGGGTCCGTTTACTTTCGGCCTTTAAAACCAAAGAGAGAGGCATCATCCATCCACTGAAATATTCAAATTCAATCGATCCAACCAGTGTTTTGGCAATTTGTGTGTGTGTGTGTCATCGTTTCGTATGTATGTGCGGTGTCGACTGGTTAGAAAATTTGTTAATTTTTTTAGTACTAAAAAAATGGCAGAAGAAAGAGGAAATGACCACCCCTCATTGCAGAAGGTAAGAACTATTATACATATGGAATCCCCTTATTCTCTAATCAATACCACATTCCATGTTCATTTAAACTTTTCAAAACAGATAATCCTTTCTTCTATTCAAATATCATGGTATTTTGATGGCATATCTTTATAAATTACTGTCGATTTATATAATTTTTTATTAATATCATATATTTATGTTTTTTCTTTGTTTGTCTACTAATCAAATACATATTCACTGTGATGGAAATTCCCATTCCACCTGGTGGTTGTTTTGAGTGGAAGAATGGGCATATGGATATACTCAAGTCCGGGGAGATCGTTTGGTTTTCACTTATCACACTGTCCGTTGCCATCACCTGGACTCCTTCGCCCATGAGGAGTATGGTCTGATTTTAATGTTCATTTAATGTTGAATTCCGATATTTCAGGTAATTAGAATCTTTTGTATAAATAAGCTTTTTATGAATAATGCCGAAGCAACACAATCACAGTACAAACCGAAATTTGGTTGCCACGTCATATTCTCGAATCAAATACCAAACATAATATTCGTTTATCAGACAACACCAATAAACGCCACCGTAACCAATTCAACGATCAAACTCGTTTCATGTTTATCGCTTTCCGAACGGCTGCACGGGCAGCAACCGAAGCACAAGAACACGATCAACGTCCACGGCCGGGACCACGACATCGAATTCATTAATATTACGGAACCGAAAAAAGGAAACGGGGGAAGAGAAAGCATATGTATAACTGGGCCGGGCCCATATTTTAAGAGAATACATATTAATGAGCCCACCATGAGAAACTCGACCATCCAAAAGATGATAACTTTAATTTAGGGAAGAGGCCATCTCGAATTAGAATTGGGCAGCCGGTGAAGATGAAGAATGTTTCCACGGCCATTTAATAATAAGCGGGGTCAATGATGATGTCCACATCAAAATCGAAATCCATTACATAATGTTGTGTGTGTGTGTGTGTGACATAGTCAAAAACGGGGAAATTTCACCAATTTTGAAAGAAGGCCATCCGGCGATCCACCCAATCCAATCGTCCCATGTGATGGATGCCTCCAAACTTATGACACTACCCCACATTAGCTATTAATAATGATACATAATATCACGTTGTCTTAATAAGACAAAGTCAGAAAATGTTAACTACCCTCCCTCCTTTTCACCTCCCCTTCCAAATCCATCTCAATCCAACTTATCACAAAAATGATGACATTTTTATAAACACAATGTCCTACCAACAAACCACTGCATCCGACCAAAACGAGAAGGAAGGAAAAAAAAACCCACCATCTCAAGCTCAACCACTCCACAGGAATTGCTGTCATCCTCATCATCGTCGGCTCATCGCTGCATTTTCATAAACACTCACGGATTATCCATGGCGACAGGCAGAGACGAAACCGAGGAGAATACCCTCACCAAGTGCGTGAAGGCACCCTTCCGGGCTTTGACCCACATCAGGAACTTCTACATCTACAGCATGATCCAGTGCTCTGGCCATGTCAGGCCGGGCGGGAACGTCCCGGCAAGACAGACCAACAGCCTGCCGAGGGTTTACTCCATCAACCTGGAGAGACAGGGGAGTGCTAGCCACACCCTCAATGAAGACTTCAGGGAGCTCGTGAAGGCGGCCTCAACTAGGAGGCTTGCCGGCATAACTCAGTTAGAGGACGTTATTTTACAGAGGCAGAAGAGCCAAGGGAAGAAGATGGAGTTTCCAGAGTCGGGTTACATGCAAAGGAGCTCAACTGTGACGGGTATGGAGAGGATCGACGAGGAAGACCCGGGTGAATTCCGTGCAGATGATGTCAAAGCCAGGTACAAAGCATTACCGACAAGCAGGAGTCACAGGTAGAACTAATACTAGTACATGTCCCCATGACATGATAGTAGCAATCAATTTTCTGATAAATTATTGTAGCCTAGTAATATTAAGTCATCCTGTCTGTATTATTTTTGACCAAATCTCAAATCCTAGGGAAGAGTTCTAACTCCTATTAGTTGGATCCATCCTACCAAGAGACAGCTATTAGTGATTTGTTTTTTTAAGTAAATACGGTCTTCTTTCTTTGATGAAGAAGGAAAAAAAGAAGAGTAAAGACAGTTCACATAGCATTCTGGAAATGAAAAAGAAAAGGAAAGGTGATACGAACTTCAGCACATCAATCAAAATTCAAACAGTGGTTGGGCAATTCAAGCATACATGAATGAGTAAGAACCATTCACAATCGAACTCCAATAAAAGGCAAGATACAGACATAAACATAATTACTAGCCTGACCTGTTCAAAATGGCAACTCAGCATGCAAATTGCTAGGGTAGTCATCACTAGTAGGTGTGGACGACGAAAAATCTCATGAAATCATAGTGTTCGCTTCCTCATCGGCATCTTCAGTTTCACTGAACATGTACTGGCTTTGATACTCCATCAAATACTGGGTCGACCTCTTCACATCGAGAAATAGCTCATACACCCGCCTGATGTCCTCCGACTCCACAATTTTACCCTTTCTCTTCTGACACGCCAGTGCAGACGCGGTAATAATATGTATGGCATACCTCAATGAAGTATCCACACCGATCTTCGTCAGAAGGAGTTTGGCCTCTTCAGCCATTTCAACATCCTCTTCCTGGCACCTGATGTCTATGATTTGGCGAATCTCGTGTTCGCTGTATGGCTGTGTGGTGATGATCAGGAGACGGTCCAAGAGATCTATCGGGATTCCATGTGGAGATTTGTAATTTGTGCCACGTATGGTAGTTATTCCACGGTTTGTTGCAACAACCAGTATTGGGGCCATTTCGTTTTCCAAAGCACGGTTGAGGAAAGAGAAGCACTCGATATCAAGCATATGTACTTCATCAATAAAGAGAACCCCAGGTACAATCTCTGCTTTCCCTTCTTCTCTCCACTCTGCAACTTTGGTGTCAATCTGCTCCCTCACCTCAGATCGTATTTCACCCGTATCCCCAGTAAACAGAGCAAGAAAACCTTGAGTCCTGACAATATATTGATAAGAACAATCATTAAACATTGGTTTTAATAACACGGGAACATTATCTCCTCAAACCAAGCTACAGGGAAGAAAAATTCAGAAAGAAATGACCCCAGGATTACTTTCTTAAAGTATGATCAGTTCAAGCCCACAGATCACTGTTCGATAGAGAGCAATTTAAAAAAACAAAATCCACAATTCTCAATGCAAACTGCACCAGGCAAAAAGCTTTCTCACCAGTAAATGAGTCTTAACTATAAAACAGAAATCCTCTGGGCAGGAATGTAAAGCCCATCTGAGCAACTTATAAAAACACAATGCCCCTCTTAGCAATTGCAAAATCTTCTAAAGTTAACTCATTAAGAAGATCATCTAAATTTAGTCGAGGGAACCATATGCTTGTGAAGAAGTGTTAGCCGCTGCCATTTGAGCAATGCTAATAATAAATAGGCAATCCCTTCATACCTTAAGGAAGTTACTGGAACAGCAATAGAAATATTCTCGAACAAGTCAAGCCTCCCTTTCATTAAAAAATGTAAGAGACTCACAATAATATCAAGCACGTTAAACTTAAATGTAATTTCAACTTAGACGAATTAATGAATCCACAGAACTCCAGCCTCTCACTGTAATCCAAACAAGGCCAAATCTTTTCCAGACAAATAAGTTGCTTTGAGAAATAGAACTCAACAACTTGGAAACATGAAATGTTCAGCTCAGAGAGAAAATAAGTCTTTACAGAAGCCTCTATGATCCCATAGTACCAGAATGATAGGGAATCCCCGACAGAAAGGAAATTGTTAGAATATTCCATGGAAAATCATTCTATATAACCAGCTTCATATGCTATTAGGTCTTGAAGACCTAATCTAGTAAAATCCATGGTAATATAGTTGCCATGCACTGTAACCAAGGCACCGACGCTCAAAAACTACAATGACAGAATAGACTTTGAAAAACACTCGTTGTTATCAGTGAAATCTATAGCTAACTCATCAAACAGTGAATGCTCCATCCCGGAGAAAAAGACATTGCAATGTAGTGTACCCTGCCTACCAGCATCACCTAATTAGGCCGTTCAAAAATCGTCCAGCGGAAACAAATCATTCCGAACTTCAGAGCAAAGGAAAACCCAAAATCCTCTCGACCAGCGGATGACAAATTTACCTGCTATTTATAACATCAATCTCATGTAATGTCACACAATGCACCACCTCCTTCCTCTTCTGCAACTCCCCGTCCGGACACTGCACGAACCTTGTCTGTGACCCAACAGCATCATAATCCCTCGACCTCGAGAATGACCTTCCGAGCTTCGTCACCTTCCCAGACACCTTGTCAATTGCTATAACGTCCCCACTCTGCACCTTCGCCTTCCCGAGAGCCTCAATCATCTTCCCGCCAAGTTCGTAAACCGTCTCCATCTCCGTGGTCTTGAGCGTCAACTTCCCTGTCTTGGCAGCCACACCAGCAGTAGCAGGCCGATCGACCTGGACTTCCACAACTTCACCCTCGATAACCTCGGCCTCCTCCTTGATCCTAACCCCAATAGCCCTCCGAAACGCCTGGGTGAGGGCCTCGGTCTTGGAGATATCAAGGGAGAAGAGCTCGGAGGCGGAGAGGGACGCGAAGGGGGTGTCGGCGCCAAGTGACTTGGCCATGCCCATGGCGATGGCAGTCTTGCCAGTCCCGGGCTGACCGGCGAGGAGTACGGCGCGACCGGAGACGTTGGAGGACTTGATCATGTGGAGGAGTAGGCCGGCGGCCTTACGGGCGGGGAGCTGACCGACCATGCCATCGGAGACGGAGCGGGGCTCGAGGGAGGAGTCGAGACCGAGGCCTCGGATGTGCGAGTGGGCACCGATTCTCTCGATGCGAGTAAGGTCGCGGGAGTCGGAGAGCTTGATCTCCGCCATTGCTAGGGTTTAGGGCTTTTGCTAGGGTTTTGGGGCTGACGAAGAAGGAAGAAGAAGACGTCGTCCTGGCCAGTTGAAAATGAAATTCCTTTTTTAAGGAAAATTTATCATGTAGTTCAATTTAGTCCTTTTTGGTGAACTCCGTGTTTCCATGTCCAAGGGCCAATGCTTAGAATCATGCGAGTAAGAAATGCTGCAGCTAAGGGCCAGGGCGGCCTTTTTTTGAAGTTTAGTTTGAAGTTTTGAATGAAGAAGGTTACAGGGGAGAGTTCGGGTTTTTTGAATCGAGCTCGAGTGAATTAAGAATAGCCTGAAGTACTAAGGCGAAGAGAGATACAAGCGGATTGAAGGCCACTTGCTAGCAAGGCGATTCTGAAATGTCCTATAGAGTTGAATTCGATCAAGCCTGCAATCTGTTTGTCGGTGGCACATGGACTCCTCCCATGCCACTTACTATTTGCTTCATATTTAATAAGTTTCTATATGACCACCAAACTATTGAGATGCATAGATATGCAAAGGAAGGAGGGTTTAAGCTGTCTCCTAAAGTTATCACAGAAAGTGTTGATCTCCAAGATGTGCTCACCGGTTGTGTACATTATTTCTGACACCTTGTCAATATTTCTTCTACCGGCACTCTTAGGATCACTCTGGGCATGGCCAAAGGAGGCATGGAAGATATTATTCAATCCAAGGTTATGATTGTAATGATGTTAATTTCTTCGAGGTACGTACTTGTTCTTATACATCTACGATTAAACCCTAGATGGTTATGGTTCCTAACCGAATTGATGGAAGAAGTGAAAAGAGCGACAACATCACGAAGCTGTTGAGGAGCCAACAATTAAGCTTCGGCTGCCCACAGTCGAGTGCGAGCAAACAAAGGCCCCAAAATAAGGGGGTCAGATGTTTCTATCTCGATTTCGAGTACCCGTAACACCCTAAAGGCCTAAAACCTGAAGAGTGAATACAACCCATGGAAAAGTGGAACCCTAAGTGATTCGAACAAAAGTGATCCCCGGTCGCTCAACTGCTACGCGTTAATGCTTCTAGCTGAATTTTCCAAGACGGTAAGGACTCATGAAATTGAAGCTAAATGCGGCAAAAATACTCAAAGCTTTCCAATAATGTGTTAAGTCTTTATACCCGATAGTTTTCCCTGTCACTGATTATGAAGACCGGTCAATAGTGAAAGGCAACGTATGTGCTCATTGTACATCGAGGTTTTGTCCGATGGAAAAAAAAAGGTTCTCACTGATAATGGAGCCACACTTAATGTGTTGTATCTACGAGTTTTTGAGCAGCAAGGGTGTAGTCACCTCGAGTTGAGTCCCACCGACGTCGCAATTTGTGGATTTAATGGGAAAGCATCTGCTTGTTTCGAGTCCGGAGTTAAGGAAATAATGTTACTTTCTTTATTATCGATGTGACTTTTTCCTTCGATTTTTTTATTAGGAAGTAGTGTTATTCCATCTATGCTTCATAAGGAATTATTGAATTGGGTCGAGTATCGACTTGAAGAATTTAAGTTGATTCGAGTTGGTATGAGAAAGCTAATGTCCTCCATTTTTTTTAGAGAACTTCCTTTGGCCATGGTGAAAGATTTTTCTCTCCCACTAAGGTTCAAACTCAGTGATATAGCTATGAGACCTTTGGGCAAGCCATCAGGCAAGGTTGACTATCTCATGTCATAAGATGCATGCCCTCAACCCTTGTCTGCTCCCGCGGTACCTTCTAGTCGGGATACCGACCATGTGTCATTGCTCGTCGAAGGACAAGAAATGTCCCTTCTCGAAGCATATATGGCTTGGGATGGAATCAATCCCCTCGTAGAAGAAGAACGTTAGAGGGAGGAGAATTGGCGAGAATCGGAGTGGGAGCCCGAGAGGCTCCTCGAGAACCCAAAGTAATTTATGTCAGACACCGTCGATGACGTGCTGAGACATCTCCAGGCTTATAGATCAAGTTGTCGAGTTCATATTCCTTCCATTTCAAATTGTAATACAGAATTGCCCAATGCACATTAGTTAGGCAACGGTCAAGTTCTGCACTCGTTAATGGTGCCTTCTAATATGTTGATAGAAGTTAACTTAGGGTTTGTCGAGTTCCTGAGTCTCACATATGTAAGCTCATCCATCAGTGAAATGTTGTTTCAGCCGATTGAGAAACTGCTCTATGACTATAAAGATTGTTTCGTTTAGGATTTCATGGAAATGCATAGGTCAGATCGACGACTTATAGAGCACTCGTTACCAACTCAACCTGATAGCAAGCCTGTTAGAAAAATGCTTTTGTTTACACAAGAATGTTTCTGACTGTTAATTGTGGAGTTCATTCGAATAGAACACAATCAATGAGTAAAACCAAAGTCAATTGACTGTGCCTAAAGAAGATGATCGATCGTGCCTACAAAAGCCCATCGACCATGTTTATAGAAGCCCGTCGACTAGGTTTACATATTCCCATCTAGTGGATCTACAGAAGCACGTCGACAGGGTCTACAGAAGTTCGTCGACCAAGAAACCAGTTTACTTTAGCTAAAGATGGCAGTCGACTATATTTACATAAGTCAGTCAACTGGGCTTACAGAAGTCGATCAATGTTTTTTTTTTGTCCGCCCGATTTTCAGAACTTCGCTCCGACTAATCCGGACTCGATCCGGATAGGACACCTGACTATGATGGGTGAGTTTTCTAACAGGGGTGGCTGCGTACGGTAAGTTTCGAACCCGAGACCTCCTTAAGCGAATCCAAGTTCCTTACCACTTGGACCAACCCCATGTTGGTGAAGTCGATCAATGTTGCCTACAGAAGCTAGTTGGCTATGCCCACAAAAGATGATCGACGGTGTCTACAGAAACCTGTCGATAGTGCCCACATAAGATGGTCAACAACGTCTATAGAAACCGGTCAGCAGTGCCCACATAAGTTGGTCAATCATGTCTATAGAAGCTATTCGAATGGAGATCTATAGAAGCAGGTAGACAAAAAAGAAGAGCAGCAGTTCCCTTTGGCGAAGCGACAATTACACGAGGATAAGAAGGTTGGTGCCTAATTTCAACACATGTTTTGCAATTAACTATAGCTGCACTCAAATTGTGAAATTACTGAAAGCCATGAATTTGAAATGAACTCCATGTACACCTAGAAGTTTGGGAGTTGGGAGATACACTAATTGGAGTAAAATTTATTTGATACAAGTGGGTCTTCAAGAAGAAGATCGACATGAAAGAGGTACGCACCCCCTTTCGTGACCTCGCGGCGCGTGTCGTCGGTTCGGACGACACGAGGATCCGAGGCCCGCTCCCCCGATACTCCTCCGGTTGAAGTCAAGACTCGGGCGTCAAGGCGCTACGGAGGAGAGCGGGGTTAACCCTCCCTTGATTCCTAATCGGGCCTACTTGGACTCTCGCCCGTCGTCCGAAGGCGACGAGTGAGAAGAGAAGCATGATCCCAAAACGGAATCTTCGGGAAAATCGGGAGCGGCTCGCGTCGCCTTCCCTCATCCATGAAGGCCCTGTAAGAAAATAATTGATGTTGCTTAACCTAGGTCAGCTATTAAGGAGTCGCCACCGACTTATTTATAAAACGGTTTAAGTCGGAAAAAACCGTTGGTTCGGAGATCTCTATTTACTAACTTTTACATTCTAACATGCGAAACGGTGGCGTTGCTCCAAAAATGTCTTTGTTTACGGGCGTTGGATCCGATTCGGGCTTTTAGGCCCGAACTCGTGTTCGATTAAAAATATCACATCCGACATAAAACTTATGAGCCTAAAGCATGTAAACACCCACAAATTAATTATTTAGATCAAAGGGGGCGGGGAAGGATGGTGACTGTGGGTCTATGCATTTGGGCCCACCGCCCGTTATAGGTGGAAAAGAAATAAAATTCGGAAGGCCCGCACCTCCCTCATGTACCTGAGGCAATCGGGATAACACCTCGTCTGCTGAAAATTGATGGTCGGGACCGCTCTAGTGAAGCCTTCCCCCGTGCCTCCTATCTTGTGCTCCGCCTCCTCCGGCCTCCGGTATTCGGTTATTCCCTCGAAGTCCTCGTTCGATTTTTTCATGTAAAATAAACGAAAATAGGTGGTCAACCATGCTCTAAGGTGAAAGAGTTGCTGCATGATTATGACTAAAAAGACCGAAAACTCACCAAGGGAGTCCGTTAGAAGGCTGCCTTGGAGCACCATGCTTGGGTTGTGGCTGTGGCAGGAGACGGTGTCGTCGGAGAGAACAGTGTCGGCTGGTCGGAAGGCTTTGTCTCATCAGCACCGAAGAGGGAAAGTCCTTGGCTCCATTTTCTGTGTGTACGTTGGAGGAGTTTGCCCCCGGCATTGATGTGTAGAGAGGAAGAATTTGGCCTTCGATTCCTACAGGGGGTGGAGCGTCTCTAAGGATTGTGTCTTTGAGCCTTGTCTATCCATCGTGGAGGTCTATCATATTTATAGGGAGCCAATAATGCTTTATTTATTTATTTATTTTAATTAGATTTGCCTGATTTTGTGTGATTTTTGTAGATTTTTCCTCTTTTTGATGATTTTTTCGAATTTTGTGTGATATTTCATCCTGATGTAGTTTCCTAGCTCTGGAGATCCTAAATTGAAGATTGTTTTCCCCTTTTGAAGAATTTTTTCCTCCCCCTAAGATATTGTTTAAATATTTTCAAATTTGGGGTATTACAATTGCTCCTCTTTGCGAGGGAATCTTGGAAAGATTTTCTCGTAAAGACTTCATTAATACCACAAATTATGCACTTAGGGTATCCCTGATACCTGTACTTTGGATCTAATCAAGAAAAATGTTAGTAATAAACGAGACCCCATGAAATACGGGAGTAATCAAACATATACGATTATGACATTCATGTATGCCGTGATTTATCTTGACAAAGTTTATTTGGATGCTTCTGAGCAAGGTCGGAGAAGGGCTTCTGACATTTCTCATGGCTCACATCTCAAAGCTTTGGTGATCCTAGTTTGAAGATTTTTTCTCCTCCTAAGAGGAATCATATTTTGAAGTTTGTTTTCCTACTCCTAAGATATTGTTTGAAGATTTGAAAATTTGGGGTATTACAGAAGGGAATGTTAGTATATATAAAGCAATGCTACTAGCGAAAGGTTTCACTCAACGTTAAGAAATCGATTATGTTGAAACATTTTTGCCAATGTTATGCTAAAGTCTATTCAAATTTTTCTTGTTATTACAGCTTACAAAAATTACGAAATCTAACAAATGGATGTTAAGATTGTCTTCCTAAACGAAAGGTTATAGAAGGAAGTGTACATGGTTTAACCTCCTAGTTTTATAAGATAAAGTATGTACGCTGAAAAAATCCATTTATGGATTAGAGCAAGCTTCATGGAGTTGGAATATAAGATATGATGAAGCAAATAAAGGATTTTAGCTATTGTGGTATGTTGATGATATACTACTTATTGGCAATGATATATTCTGCGTAGAATCTATCAAAGATTGGTTTAATAACTATTTTAGTACGAAAGATCTTGAGGAAGTGACTTATGTCTTATGTATTAGAAATATCGAGATAGACAAAAGAGATAACTAAGATACATATATTATCTAAGACGATGTGTCCAAAGACAATGTGGGAGAGAAAGAGGATGGGTTAAGTATTATATGCTTTAACTATTGGATCCATCGTGCATGTTATGATATGTCACAACCCAATGTCTCGTATGCTTTGAGCATGGCAAGTAGATATCAAGGTGATTTATGAGAGGTTCATTGTACACTGTCATCAAGTAGTCGGCAAGAACATAGATGTTTCGGTCTATGGAGGATATGGGGAATTGGTTATTACAGGATGCATTGAAGCCAGTTTCCAGATAGATTGAGATCATTTGAAATCGTATCTAGTTTATGTATTCCTGTCGAAATGGAGTAAAAAAGACCAAAGCAAGAGAAAATTTCAGATTATACAACAGGATCCGAGTACATTGCAGCTTAGAAGTGGAAAAAATTGTTTGGATCAATAATTTTATAACTAAACTTGAAGTGGTTCCAAGCATAAATGATCTAATTTTGTTATACTATGATAATAATGTTGTCATAACATAGGCAAAGAAACCAATGTCTCCCCAATGATCCAAGCATGTACTACGGAAATTTCACATCCTCAGAAAGATCGTTCAGACGGGTGATGTATTGATAAGTAAAGTAGACACCTGTGAGATATCGCAGTTCCACTTAATAAGGCCTCATCTCAGTAGAAACACGAGTCCCATTTGATGAGCATATGATTGAGAGGTCATAGTGTTTGATTATATATATAAATATATATGAATATGCACATTTTTTCCAAAACATTTTTTAATATATATGAATAGTTGTTAATAAGGCAAATATTTAGTGATTTTTAATTATTTTTCTTCTCCTTAATAGTTTATGGTAAAGTCTCATAGATTGATTATCTATTAATCTAAAATTGTCCTTGATTAAATAGATGTTTAGAAGAGACATGAACATCTAGATCAACATCGAGTATGACTTAGGTTTAGTTGGACCGAGAGATCATATTCAAGTTATACTTTCGGGTGTCCGAGCTTAGGGATACACTGGACATAACTCGTTTGTAGAGAATACCACATGTTAAGCGTCATTGATCACTTCCTTGGTTGACCGAGTATAGCTAATCTCTTGACTTGAGACCTTCATTTATTTTATGCGTGGAGTATGCACTTTGACACCGTTAAAAGCAATCTTTTATTGGATTATGAGTAATATGATTAACGGGTGTATAACGACGCGTATAATGTATAATGTTGAATTAATATAGAAATCATCACTCTTGGATTAGAGATGACATTACTGCATCTTGGTTGAGATATTATTAATTTTAAATATGTGGCCATGGATGAATGTTTATGATTTAAGTTAAAATCTATTATATTACAAAAATCAAGTAAAACAATTAATTCAGGGATGACGCATAATGCACTAAATTAATCGGCATACTAATAAGATGAAAAGATTGAATTACCCAGTAATTGATTTAATGTGTTTTATAATTTATTATCATTATTCTAATACATTGAGTGACTAAAAATTATTTCTAGCCGATTGGTTGTCGTAGTTTGTGTATTGATGTACACGACTTTCATATATATATATATATATATATATATAACCTAGATGATAACGTAAAAAGCAGATTCGACGGGAATATTCTTTATTTATTATAATTGTTTAAACGATAAAAGTTGATCAAAATTTATTGGGTTACAAAATTATTCGGAAAAATTGAAAGTTTAGATTTACGTTACTATTTAATTAATTAATCATATTTTAACTTGGCGGGACCCACGATTTGGGGACACCGCGGGGAAATTTCACCTGAAAATTTTGGCATTCGGCCAAAAAAAAAATGAAAACGAAACATTTGACGTTCATGATAAAAGGTTACGATGAATTTCGAGTACTAGCATCGATAATTATTTGCATAGTGTGTATATCGTTAGATGATTTATATTTGAGACTCTCAAATATGGTCACGTCGAAATAATTAAAAATTTTAGTATTCGATTTATATTTATCACAGGAATACGATATCGATTTTGGATATTTATTTTCGAAATCAGCTTTCGCGCTGTGCAGAATGAAAAATCCACATTCGTCTCCCAAGTTTTAATTGGAATTTCGGTCATGTGGTGGCTCAGTAAAGTTTCGGCCAGTTGATTGAACATATACCCCTCAAATACCTTATTTGTTGTCAAGCTTCCTCCTTTGTGTTTACACAAAATAATTTATGGCCATCAATTATGAGTTCATTCCAACATGACACAATCAATGAATATAATAAAAATCTGTCGATCATGCCCATAGAAAAATCATCGATCATGCCTATCCAGTCGATCATGTCCGTCGACTAGATCTGAAGAAGCCCATTAACCGAGAAGCCAGTAAACTAGATACAAGGTTGATTGGGTCTACAGAATCTCGTCGACCGAGAAACCAGTCGACTGTGGCTACAAAAGCCAGTCAACTAGGTATCTACAAAAGCAAGTTGACAAGATAGAAGTCAGTCTTGTGAAGTGACAGATTTACCAGAAAGACCAGCAGATGTTTCCTTTAGCGAAGTGACGATTACGAGTGAATAAGGTGTTAGAGCCCAATTTCAGCACATGTTCAGCGGTTAACGATGGTTGCACTTCAATTTTCCCGTATTTTTCATTTATTGTCATAGTATTAGTATAAATAACTTAGTAGATGCGGAAATAAGATACATGAACAAGACACCCATAGGATCATTATGGTTGTCTTATTTCTCTCGTTCTTTTATTGTACTCCAATCTACGAATAATACAGAACAATTATTTCTAGCACCGCATGCGGGCATTTAATTGTCGCTCTTGTACTTTGTATATGGCCTTCAATACAAGTACGTGTATTATTCTTCTTCATTATTTACACTTTCTTTTAAATTTAACAAGGCCGTATCCTACTGTTTTCGCCTAATTTAGCGGATGCCCTGAGGTTGCCTGATGGAAAGATCAGCACGGGACATGGTCACGTCACAACCTAAGGCTTGGTCTATCCGTTTACTGAAGCGAGTATTTTTTTTTTTTTTTTTTTTTTGGAATTGTGAGTGTTACCAATCGTTCGGTTGTTGTTCGATCGAATGTTTTTTTTTAATCATTGGATAATCCACTCTGTCTCGACAAGCGTCGACTTTTATTACTAAAATTGCAAAAAAAAAAAAAGAGAGCCAGCATTTGACTTGATTCGAACCTCCATAAAACAAAATTTCTCTCGACTCGTTCGTTAGCTTTGAGCTCGGGGGGCTCTCAGGAAACGTCTCCCTCAATGGGGTCTACCGGGCCGAGCAAGAGGAAGCCCAGGGGTTGCCTCTGGAGATGCTTTTGTTGTTGTTTCTCTCCTTGTTGCAGCCGCAGTGGAGAAAAACCATCAGGCAATTCTCCTCCAACTCTGCCACTTCCACCTCCGCCTCCATCTAAACAGAAATCTCGAGGGTGTTGCCGACGCTGCTGCTGCTGTTGCTGCAGTAAATGCTGCGGTGGCCAATCATCGGCAGGGCAGCAGCCACAAGGACAGCCATCGCCTCAGGTGGTGTATGTGTACATCGTTGAGAAGCCGGTGAAGGACGACGAGGGCAGTTGCTGCTGCTGCTGTAACCCTTGTTGCAGGTATGTTGACGCTGCTATAGACATAACTAATGTAATCTAAAACAATTAACTCCATTTCTTTTCCCCTTGGTGCAGCAAGACGTTCTTCAACATATGTAGTCTCCTCAACTGCATCTTCACGGCTAATTATAATTAGCCCACGCCGGTGTTAATCCCATCCCCCACCAAGAATCCATTTGGAGAATCAATTTATCCTTTTTTTTCTTATTTGGAATCGTAAAGAATAAATTAGAAAGTATGTGTGTGTGTGTGATTATGCATTACTCTGAGAAAAAGTAATAGATTATTCTGACCAAAGACGATGCTTTTCTTACCACACCCCCTCCCTGCCCCACGTCGACCGGCTGCATTCGCCTCCCCGGATCTCCTCCCTTTCGGTTTCCGTCCATGTCGGGATGCCACGTGGCGGTCCCTGGTTGGGGCTTTCCCGTGGTGGTGTAGTTTGGGGTCGATCTCCCGGGGTGCTGTTGCCAAATTTTCGGTGAAGCTGTGCTTTATGTGTGATTTTGCTTCTGGGATTTTACTGGGATTCGTGACGAAGTTTTGATTTTTGATTTTTTGTTGATTTGTTTTTTACGAGTGCCGGGTGTGACCTCGAGGTATCCGAGGGTGTGTTTGTTTTGGATTCAGTGGACTCTGGATGTTCCGCGCTTGACTTGGTCTTTGAGATTGAGGGAATCTCAACATGGTGTTTTGAGGAAGTGTCGTGCGTTCGATTGACTTTTCGACAGTTGGCTTTGTGAATATGAAGATGATTTTACAGATGTTGTCAGGAATATTTTACCTCGGCTATCGCCTGTCATCCAGGTTCTATATTCACCTGGTTCCTGTCCCGGTGCTTCCATAAACTGTCCAAGAACCCATGTCTATGGTAATTTGAGGACAAAAAGCATACTTGTGATTGCCAACTCAGTGAAACGGTTGGAACAGACCCGCTAGATTATGCAAAATTTGACATATGTTTCATTAGGCGAGTCAACTCTTGATCCATGATATGTGTTCTTCCATAAAGGTGTACAAATTTGACTTGTTCGTTGGACTAGCTAGGTCTATATGGAATTAGCTCTGGTTTGCGATGGCACTAGTCGAATTTTAAATTGTCGAATCAATGCCATGGAAGTTTTCTCCAAATGAAACCGATATCTTTGGCTCAAAAAATTTCTATGTACAGTTTAGTTTTTCTACCAAGGATCTCAATTTGTTTTGCCTTTATTCGTCGCCCAAAACGTGTCTCTTAAAGTTCAGGGCTAGCACTAAGTCAATGCCGTCTGCTGCAGTGCCATCCTCGAGAAGCTCAAGCAGTTGGGCGCCACCGTTGTCTTGGAATGATAATGATCCTCTCATCGCCCGCAGTTCTTGTTAGATTATATGCAATTTTGGGATTTCATTCAAAAGGGGATCGATCAAACTTACAGTTTTTCTTTTCACTTCATTGGGATCTCAAAATGGTGTTGCTTTTTAGGTGTCAGGAGAAATGCTGGTTATACCCAAGGGTTTAGGGTTTTGGGATAATCTATCTGAGTTTGGTGGTTTACTGGAGGAACTGATGCTACTCTTATTTGCTTTTTCTTCAGCAAAAATGGAGTTCTTAAACTGGGAAGTATGAGGGCTATGGATTATTGGTGGTCTGACACACCTCACAGTCATAGGAATGGGCAATTGGGTTTGTGGCAAAAATTTATTTGCTTGGTTTGCTGAGATGTTTGTTTGATTAGGCAGATTTACTTGGTGCATAAATGGGGCCGCGGGGGGGGGGGGGGGGGGGGGGGGGAGATGTGCCTGTGGAGTGGTTAATGTAATGTGGCCTACTTAAGTACACTGAGCATTCCTCATTCTGAGAATTAACTCTCTCCATTTCACTTGTGGGTAATTGATGAATTCCCTCAAGTGTGACACATAATATTCCAAAGTAAGTTATGTCACTGTGTAGTATGCTTGGCTGAAATGCTCAGGTTCTAGGTCGCTAAGTTGAGTCACAGGGTCAATCATTTCTGTACAGAAGTACTATTACAATGAAACATGATTGACTATAGTTCATTCTGGCTGTGATAAGAACTAGCCCGGCTGGTTCCAGGTAGCTACTTGGAAGTGGAATGGATGCCTTCTTTCAATTGGCTTTGTCTCCGGTTCTCTAGTACTTCCTCTGCAGATGGCAGTTTCTGTCTGGGGTTTCCGAATTCGCCTGGGAGCAAACCAGGTTCCACTTCTTGGATCTCTTTGAAACTGCCATCAGTGTTGAAAGATGTGATCATTTCGTCAAAGTTTGCACAGCTTCTGCTGTCTTCCCTGTCCAAGTCGAGACAGCTAGTTTGACGAGTTGCAGAACTCTTGTCTTCACTATCCAAGTTGTTGTCTCGAGGGACAGCGCAAGGGAACACACAGCAGGTATGCCTTGCTGAAGCAATTTTGTAGGCATCGGTGACTGCAGATATGAAGGACTAATCACTTGATTAGCAAGGGGCTAGAAACAAGATGATAAGGTAAAAGTACCCATGTTTCTTACTGGGGGATTTGGGTGTAAGAATGATCCAAGGACGAGTGATCTATATATGCTGGGACTGTCTTCGTCGACCCAGTTTTAGCCGGAATTTTGGTCCTTGGTGGCTCAGTAAAGTCACCGTGGCTGGTTGATCAAACTTGGTACTCCTCGAATCCCTCATTCGTTGTCAAGCTGTTCTGATCCGCACCTCCTCTGTGTATGTCATTAGACAACGAGACAGGGCCATATCCTACTGTTTTCACCGAATTTAGCGGATTCCCCCGGGCTGCGGCAGGATTCGAGATCACGATTTCTAGACTCGGTCTTTTTTGTTATTCGGAATTTGTAGGTAATAAATTTAAAAAGTCTCTCTCTGTGTGTGTGTGTGTGATTAATTTTAAGATATTTCTTATTTTCCTCTATTTACAAAACTATGCAAGTAAAAATATTAATTACTACGTCAACACAGCACGAATAAAAAAAAAAATTCGAACAACCACGCGATTGCCTTGGAATGGGGCCATATATGAGATAACGTACTAAATTATTCTGACCAAAGACGATGCTTTTCTTTCGACACCCCCTCCTGCCCCACCTCGACCGGCAGCATTCGCCTCCCCAGTTCGGCGGATCTCCTCCCTTTCGGTTTCCGTCCATGCCGGGATGCCACGTGGCGGTCCCTGATCTCGCCCCTGTTTGGCGCTTTCCTGTGGTGGTGTCCTGGGTGCTGTTGCCAAATTCTCAGTGAACTTGTGTGAGTTTGCTTCTAGGGTTTTACTAGGATTCGGGACGAATTTTCGATTTTATGTTGATTTGTTTATGACGAGGGCGGGGTGTGACCTCGAGGTGTCCGAGGGTGTGTTTGTCTTGGATACAGTAGACTCTGGATGTCGAATGCCTACTTTGGTCTCGGCGTTCGTTGCTTGAAAGCTGTGATTCTGAGGGTGGATTTTGTTGGTGATCCAGCAGATGGTGGGCTGGTTTGTCCCCGGAAGTTTGCGTAGTTTCCGCATCTATGAATTGGTAATAATGCTTAGTCAACTAAGTATGTAATGAAAATGATTTGACCGGATCTCGTTGGGGGCGATGTACAGTGACTAGGCAATTAGCTCATAGCTAAGTTCCGCGCTTGACTTGGTCTTGAGATTGAGGGAATCTCAATTTGGTGTTTGTAGTTGTTCAGCTTTTGAGGAAGATGGTTTTGTGATATATGAAGATGGTTTTGCAGATGTAGGCCGGAATAATTTACCTCAGGTATCTCCTGTCATCCTTGTGGAATATTCACCTGGTTCCTGTCCCGGCGCTTCCATAAACTGTCCAAGAGCCCATATCTATGGTAATTTGAGGATAAAAAGCATACTTGTGATTGTTGACTCCGTGAAATTAAAATTACGGTTGAAACAGACCCAATAAATTATGCAAAGTTTGACGTATGTTTCATTAGGCGAGTCAACTCTTGATCCATGATGTGTTCTTCCATAAAGGTGTACAGATTCGACTTGTTAATTGGACTAGCTCAGTCTATATTGAAATTAGCTCTGGTTTGTGATGGAACTAGTCACAAATTAAATTGTATCAATGTCATGGAAGTTTTCTCCGAATGAAACCAATATACTTGGCAAAAATATTTCTATATATGGTTCAGTTTTTCTACCATGGATCTCAATTTGTTTTGCCTTATTCATCTCCCAAAACGTGTCTCTTAAAGTGCACGGCTTGCATTAGTCAATGCCGTCTGCTGATGCGCCAAGAAGTAGCAAGTCCAGGAGTTGCTTCTGGAGATGGTTCTGCTGCTGCTCTCCATGTTGCGCCCCCCGTGAAAAACCTTCAGTCGAACCTCCTCAACACTGCTGCAGCAAATGCTGTGGTCACAGATCATCGGCAGGCCGACCACCTCCGCTGCCTCAGCAGCCGTCACAAATCAAGACAAGCAGGTACTGCTGCTTCTGTTTGCCCCTGCAACAACAGCCGCCACCACCAGGACAGCCACCACCTCGGGTGGTGTTTGTGTGCAATCAGACCCCAGGGGAGGACAGTGACGGGTGTTGCTGCTGCTGCTTCTGCTCTAGTTGCAGTCCTTCTTGCGAGCCTTGCTGCGACTGTGTCGGATCATGGTATATCTGTCCGCACACTCTGGCCTCCCTCCCATCACTTTTCTTCACTCATGATCGCATCTGCTCTTGTTGCAGTCCTTCTTGCGACCCTTGCTGTGACTGCGTCGGATCATGGTATATCCGTCTGCGCACTCTGGCCTCCCTCCCATCATTTTTCTTCATTCATGATCGCATCTGCTCTTGTTGCAGTGCTTCTTGCGAGCCTTGCTGCGACTGTGTCGGATCATGGTATATCCGTCCGCACACTCTGGCCTCCCTCAAATCAATTTTCTTCACTCATGATCGCTTCTGCTCTTATTGCAGTCCTTGCGAAGCTTGCTGCGACTGTGTGGGATCATGGTCCTGGCCTCCCTCCCCTCATTTTTCTTCAAACTGATGATCGGTAAACCGCAGCAGCAAAATACTCTATCCTGTCCTTAACTAATTTTTATAAACAAATTCTGTCTGCAGCTTTCTGGGAATCGATATCTCTGATCTCATAAGCTGCCTCTGCTCTTGCCTGCCTTCCGAATGATGCCTGTCATCTGCTGGGGCAAATCTTTCTAATTCATTAGATTGGTTCGTAATGATTGACGCTGAGTGATTGCGGTAGGAAGGTAAGATAATTAATAGATAAGTTTTATTTTTAACCTGCTTATTTTCACCCGCTAGATTGATTAATGTAATTGAATAAGCAATCGATGTTAACCTAATTATATTTGGACAAGATTTATCCATTGTTGGATATTCAGGTGCACTAAGAATGGGTGAGTTAGTGATTGTAACTTTTTCTCCATTTATCAGTGTAAGTTGAAACGTGCAGTATCACAACAGAGCGTTTCTCAGAAGTGAGATTAGCTTCGCTGTAATCGTTACGATTTGATTGAGTAGATGTTGGTACGAGTGTTTGCACGATCGTAAGGGACACAATAGTTTATAGTGGTTCCGTTTTTAATCGACCTACGTTCACTTTTTACCGTAGAAGTGATTCCATTATATAAATATAATTGGTGCAAATGAGCTTTTTGCATTAGACTTTCGGTTTTTCACAAAGTGAAATTTAGAATCCTTTACAAGAGGAGATAACTCATGGGCAACGATCAGCTCCTCACACAGCGGACGTCTTCTCGTTACTAGCAGAATGATGCTCAAGCTCAGCAGTTGATTGCTCAAAGGATTTTAACACTGCACGTTGTCGCTTAGGCGTAAGCCTATCAATCAAAGTACAAAGACAATGTTGTGTTAGAGTATAAATCATCATGAATAATTTCTTACATTGAAAAACAACTTTTCAAGGAGCAGCTCGTTTCTGGTTCACAATAGAGGATTACTTCATCACTTAATAGTTCAGCAGAGGATTTTCACACAATTTCCGTCTCTTCTCAAGATGAGCCTGTAAGTACTCAAGCGACAATCAAACAGAGTCGCTTAGAACAGAAATGAAACAAAAGAAAAAGGTTGATTCCTCACACAGTAGAATCTGACTTCTCACTCACTGAAGTCGCGGTATTCGTCCTACACTCAGTTCGAAAGTGCATGGTTACCACAGTCATGACTCACTGCACTACACACCCAGTCCCTAGTGTGGAATTTTAGCTCCGGCGACTCCCACACAACCTGTTCTACTGTCTCTCAGGAGGTCGAGACTTCTGCACAGCCACCTTTGTGCTCGAGAGGACCTCTTTCCACTCTGGCGGCGTTCCCAACTCCTGTTCTGCCCTACAGGCACGAGATTTCTGGCGCGCACCCGCAATTGCGTGTCTAACTGCTCAAACTCCGTAGGCTCGAGACTTTCCTGCGAAAAGACACGACAAGAACGGCTTCTTGCCGATGGGTTAGCAACTGGTTACTGAATTCAGAACAGGTATTCACTTAGCTTCCCTCAGACGATTCGTCAGCCGCTCGTTGAACGCACCGATAACACTCAGTCCCTCTCACAACGATCAAGGTCGCACTCAGCCCTTGACACTCCCACGCACAGATTGCGAGAAATAAAAACCAGGCGATCACTTAACACCTTCCGTTCTCCGCTGATCCTCAGCTTCACTCAGATTACATAGGCTTTAGACACCCATTCAGACCACACAGACGCACAAAAGCCTTAAGGTCTTATAGCCAAGTATGACTTTTATGGGGACTAAATAGTGGGAGACGTCCAGATACACTAGAACAAATCTTTTGATTTGTTTTCAAAACTACAGCCGGGTCTGAGCAATGGTCTACTAAATGGTTGTTGCGCCCGAGAAGGTAAGTCCCCAAACGGTAACTTCCCTCAAATACATTATCTTATCCGAAAATAATTTAATTGTTTCCAAGTCTTATAAGATGATAATCTAATAATAATTTTATCAGATTAATTAATAAAGTTAAATCATAATCAAAGTTATTTGATTTAACGATTTAATTTTGTACAACGTAACGTTATTACAGAAAATCAGAATAATATATTTTGTTTCCGAAAGTAAATTGGGAAAGCAAATATCATAATATTGAGTTACCTAAACGCATGAAAAATGAGATATTTAAATCACATTCAACGAATTTAAACACTCAGACATATATTCTAAGTTAAATCAAAATATAATGTAAATATGAAATATTTATTTTCATATATTCATTTAGTAAGCGTATCATTACAGTAACAGTTTACTGTAAAACAGTAACATACACCTTATGCTAGCTGTAACTTAGCAACACTCTTCGCAAGCTCATCATTAAAGATAAGCATACGATTCATGAAGTAATACTGCTGACCACGAGTAACTCGTTGCTTAAGTTCATCGTCAAAACTAGGTCAACATGTATTCATATTCATTTTCATGTAGGAAGTAAATGAATTGAAGAAGTAAAAGCAAATAGACGAATCTCACCTCCTTCGTCATCTCGAACTTCACATACGTCTTCGTTTCCGGGCAACCTTCGATCCCCATTATCAATTTGTCCTCTTTCATCTTTAAGGTTAATAGCTTTTCTTTTCTTTTGGGGAGGTTGTTGCCCGAGGTTTCCAAGTTTGGAGAAATTAAAATCGAGGGGAGAGTGGGGATTTGGGTTGGTTAGGCAAATCACGAGAATATTTGGCCATGGGAATTGAATTTTTTATTAGTATTGTGTTAGCAAATTGAATTTATTAGTAAAAAACCTAGTAAAGAAATAAGAGGAAGCACACCTTCAAACATCAAGAGGAAGCTCGAGCCGCTACAAGGGCGGTCGCGGAGGCTGTGGTGGCGGCTGTAAGCAGTAGCTGAGGCAGCGACAAGGGAGGCAGAAGAAGTGGCACAAGTGTTAGTGTGTGCACGTATGTGCCAAGACACTTTGTAATATATGTGAATAGTTGTTAATAAAGGCAAGTATTTACTGTTTATTAATTACTTTTCTGCTCGTAATTAACTTTACGGTAAAGTCCCATAGATTGATTATTTATCAATATAAAATTGTCCTTGATCGGATAGATGTTTAGATGGGACATAAACATCTAGATCAACGCCGAGTATAACTTAGGTCGAGTTAGACCAAGGGATGCATGTTCAAGTTATACTCGGGGGTGCCTAAGTTTAGGGTACACTGGACACGACCCGTTTATAGAGAATACCACATATTAAGCGTCATTGGTCACTTCTCTTGTTGAACGAGTGTAACTGATCTCCTGACTTCAGACCTCCATTTATTCTATGCGTGGAGTTGTTCACTTTGATGACGTTAAAAGCAGTCTTTAATCGGATTGTGAGTAATACGGTTATTGGGTGTGCAGCGAAGCGTAGAGAGGATAGTGTTGAGTCAATATAGGATTCATCGCTATCTTGGATTAGATAGTTGACATCCCGGCCTCTTGATTGAGATATTAGTGATTTTAAACACACGGCCGTAGATGAATGTTTATCATTCAAGTTAAAATCTATTATATCTCAGAAATCAAGTAAAATAATTAATTCAGTGATGACACATAATGCACTGAATTAATCATGATGTCGGTGTGATGAAGAGATTGAATTACACAGAAATCCGTTCATAGCGGTTTTGGTTCATGACCAATATTCTATTACGTTGGGTGGCAGAAAACTGTTGCTAGACGGTTACCTCAGTCTATGTATGGATGTACATTGCCTTCGTACATAGAACCTAGAGGGTCACACGCAAAAGCACGTCTACACGGACATTGTTATTTAATTCTAATGGATATTAGAATTATAAATTTTCAGAACTAGAATTTGTTGAACTACAAATTTATTCTGAAATATTCGGAAGTAATAAATCCTAGTATTGGATTTAAGTTGATCAGATATGCCTAAGTTATAGGCAATATATTATTATATCATTTTATTATTATTTACAAGTCCACGTGAGTTAAGGCTATGTGGCAAATTGAAACAATTGCTACGTGGGGAGTTAGCTTAGGTACGTGCTATTACAAAATTAAAATATAAATGTTTATTATAATTGATTTGACAATGGCGGTACCTCTTGGGAAAAGAAAACCCACGTTATATAAGTTTAACCGTGTGATTGAATTAAGGTAAGAGAGAAGATCGACCGGGAGGTGTTTCTGCGGCCAAGAAAGAAAAAGAAAAAACTATTTGGCCACAGAAGCAGCCGAGGCTTCCGAAAGAAACATTGAGTGAAGAACTCCGAGGGCTAGCATCAAAAGGAGTTCGAAGTTGTTTGTGTCTCGTGTGCGTGGATACTTCTAGAGGAGTCACATTTGGGACTCTTAGAGCTCGTATTCAATACAACAAGGTATGTGTTTTATTTAACGTTATTATTCGATTTATACGTATCACATAGATCCGGGACTGTGTTTCGAACAATATTTTTCGAAACGAGCTTCCGCTGCGGCCGGTGGAAACCCAACAGTGGTATCCGAGCAAGGTTGTGATCACATCGTATAAATCGAAAATTTTGAACGTCGTTTTAATTATCACGTTCGATTGTTCGGTAAACGTTTTATTTACATTACTTCGTTAACTTATTATTATAATATTGATATCTTCTAGTATTTGATTTTACATTAATAAAAGTTAACGATGGCTATTGAATCTGTCAAACTAAACTAAAAAAAAAAAAAAAAAAATCAATAGGGTTCAATTTATAAAGAGAATTACTGTGACCCATAATTTGAAATGCCGAAAGCATTTATCAATTTAAGTGGCCGAGGATTAAAAGGCCACAAATGATTTAATTGACAATTTGGGTCCAATAGCATCAAATTATTTTGGCCCGTACCTAATAACTATTAGCCCAATTTAATAGGGCTTAGAAAATAAAATGGGCTTGAATAAAAATAATAATAAAAATTAAGCCCATAAATATATTGGTGAGACAATTAATCAAAATCCCCTTAATATTAAGTTAAGTTTTATCTGCCCTCCATCAATGATAATGAAAATAGTCGACGTACTTCGTGAGTCGGTACAGCTCAGTTGTGGGTTCGTGTTAGTACAGTTGTTGTTTTTCATAATTTATTGATGGGTTAACTTAACTCAGATTAATTGATTTGTTAGCTCAGCTAAGGTCAATTGATTTGATGGGCGAGGGGTTTAAGAAAATATTAACCCAAGTTAAGAATATCGATGGTTACATGGATTTGTGACTGGCGAGTAGTGCCAACTTAATGACTATGGTGTGTAGGTACAGCTCAGTTGTGTGCATACTATAGGATTTAAGTATTCGGTCCCGCTAGGAATTATTACCAACTAATTCCCGAGCCTAATGATGGGGGCTATTAGGTTTGAATAAAATAGTTGGAGTTTATAAAAGTCCTTTATATAACTATTCACAAATAATGATTCAAAATTTTATTTGTTGTAGATGTCGACCAACCTTTCACTGCGAAGTATTTTGGAGAAAGAAAATATCCTCCAAGGACCAAACTACCTGGACTGGTATCGAAAGCTCAAGATTGTACTGAAACAAGAGAGAAAGTTTCATGTACTGGATTCTGAGCCACCAGCTGTGCCCACAACAAACACTTCTGAAACAGATCGGATAATTTATTATCAATATGTGGAAGATGCTATTGACGTGCAATGTCTCATGCTATCTGCAATGTCTCTAGAGTTGCAGAAGCAGCATGAGAATATGAGCGCTAGGGATATTGATATCCATTTGCGCGAGCTCTTCCAAGAAAGTGCACGGACTGAGAGATTTGAAATCTCCCGAGCCTTTTTCGGGATGAAATTGCAGGAAGGGAACCATGTCGGGCCTCATGTACTCAAGATGATAGGGTACATAGAGAAGCTCGCAAGTTTGGGCTCCAAGATGGATACTCATTTGGCTGTTGATGCCATTTTGTGTTCCCTGCCTCCATCGTTCGCTCCGTTCATGATGAACTTTAATATGAACAACATGGAGAAGAGTTTTGCCGATCTGTTGACCATGCTCAAGACAGCAGAGAAAGACATGAAACAGAAGACTGTTTCAAATGCAATGTTGGTGAGAAATACCAACAAGAGAATGAGCAAGGGGAAGTTCAACCCCAAGGTCAAGAAATCAAAGATGTCTGCTTACTCGGGCCAGAAGCCCAAATTGAAGAAAGGCCAACAAATTCCCCAATCTGATGAGAAGGAAGCTATATGCTTTCACTGTGGCAAGAAAGGCCACTGGAAGAAGAATTGTTACATCTTTCAAAAGAAAAATGCCAGTGGGGCAGGTGCTTCAGGCATTTTTATGATTGAATGTAATTTTTCTGTTTCATCCTCATGGGTCCTAGATTCAGGATGTAGTTCTCATATCTGTGTTGACCTACAGGGACTAAATGAATGGAGACGGTTGTCCAAGGGCGAGATGGACCTACGAGTGGCTAATGGAGCAAGAGTAGCTGTATTAGCTGTAGGGACTTATAAAATAATGTTGCCCAGTTGACTTGTTTTGAAACTAGAAAACTGTTGTTATGTTCCAAGTTTTTCTAAGAACATCATCTCGGTGTCCAGTTTAGACACCAAGGGTTTTGTTTTTGAATTTAAGGACAAGATGTGTTCCTTTTATTTAGATGATGTTTTCTATGGATATGGATCTTTAAACAATGGTTTATATATTTTAAACTTACATGAGCCTGTACATTGCATCGAGAATAAGAAACAGAAATTGTGTGACTCGAACCTAACTTACCTTTGGCATTGTAGACTTGGTCATATAAACGAGAAGCGCATTGCTAAGTTACTCAATGATGGGTATTTGGATTCATTTGAATTAGAATCCATAGATACATGTGAAGCTTGTTTACAAGGAAAGATGACCAAGAAGCCTTTTTCCAAGATTGGAGAAAGAGCGAATAAACTGCTAGAACTCATACACAGTGATGTGTGTGGACCATTGTCAGTTCAGGCCAGAAGAGCTTATATCTACTTCGTGACTTTTACTGATGATTTTAGCAAATATGGATATATCTATTTAATGCGGCAAAAATCAGAAACTCTTGAAAAGTTTAAGGAGTTTAAGAATGAAGTAGAAAACCAACTTGACAAGAAGATTAAGATCTTTCGAAGTGATCAAGGGGGCGAATATCTTAGTCAAGAATTCATTGATTACCTCAAGGAGTGTGGCATAATTTCACAACTTACACCTCCTCGAATACCAGAGTGGAATGGTATTTCAGAAAGGTGAAACCGCACACTCATGGACATGGTTAGATCAATGATGAGTCATGCAAGTCGTCCATTATCATTTTGGGGCTATGCCTTAGAAACGGCAGCATACATGCTTAACCGAGTTCCAACCAAGGCTGCAGATAAGACACCATATGAGTTATGGTTTGGGAAGAAACCAAACCTGTCTTATCTCAAAGTATGGGGTTGCGATGCTTATGTGAAGAACGATAGTTCTGATAAGCTTGCAGCAAGATCCATCAAGTGTATGTTTGTAGGTTATCCCAAAGAAACAAAGGGATATTATTTTTATCTTCCAAGTGAGCACAAAGTTATTATTGCTCGATATGCTACTTTTTTAGAAAGAGAGTTTATTTCTAAAAGGGGTAGTGGGAGTAAAATAAGTCTGGAAGAAATTTCAGACACTACGGACAAGTTGGAAAATGAATAGTTTGATATGGAGATAGTACCACAAGTACAAGTGACTCCATTACCGGAACCTGTTCAAGAAACGCAAGATATACGTAAGTCTATGAGAGTACATCGAGAACCCGAGAGATATGGGTGGATTATAACACAACATGAGGATGTACTACTGGTTGAGAACGACGAACCGTTGACTTATAAGGAAGCAGTTGCTTCAATAGATTCCGAGAAATGACTAGATGCTATGAATTCTGAAATAGACTCCATGTATACCAACCAAGTTTGGGAGTTAGTAGATGCATCAATTGGGATAAAATCTATTGGATGCAAGTGGGTCTTCAAGAAAAAGATCGACATGGATGTGAATGTTAATACCTTTAAAGCAAGGCTAGTGGCAAAAGGTTTCACTCAACGTCAAGGGATCGACTATGATGAAACATTTTCGCCAGTTGCAATGTTGAAGTCTATTCGGATTTTATTTGCTATTGCAGCTTACAAGGATTACGAGATATGGCAAATGGACGTTAAAACTGCTTTCTTAAACGGAAGGCTAGAGGAGGAAGTGTACATGGTACAACCTCCTGGTTTTATAACGTCCGAGAATACAGATAAAGTATGTAAGTTGAAGAGATCCATTTATGGATTAAAGCAAGCTTCTCGGATATGGAACATAAGATTTGATGAAGCGGTTAATGATTTTGGCTTCATCAAGAATCCAGATGAACCTTGCGTTTACAAAAGGGTTTGTGGGAGCAGTATTGTCTTCCTAGTGCTGTATGTTGACGATATACTTCTTGTTGGAAATGATAAGTTCAGCCTAGAATCTACTAAAGATTGGCTGAATAAGTGTTTTGCAATGAAGGATCTTGGGGAAGCAACCTATATCTTAGGTATTAGAATATACCGAGATCGACAAAGAAGACTGCTAGGACTAAGTCAAAGTACATATATTGACAAGGTACTAAAGAGATTCAATATGCAAGATTCCAAGAGAGGATTCTTGCCAATGTCACATGGTATACAACTCTCCAAGGTGATGTGTCCACATACACCAGAGGAGAGAAATAGAATGGGTAAGATACCATATGCTTCGGTTATTGGATCCATTATGTATGCCATGATATGTACAAGACCTGATGTATCGTATGCTTTGAGCATGACAAGTAGATATCAGGGTGATCCTGGAGAGGGTCATTGGACAGCAGTCAAAACTATCCTCAAGTATCTAAGAAGAACAAAAGATATGTTCTTGGTCTATGGAGGCGATGAGGAATTGGTTGTCAAAGGATATACTGACGCCAGTTTCCAGACAGATCGTGACGATATGAAATCGCAGTTGGGTTACGTATTTTGCCTAAATGGAGCAGCTGTTTGCTGGAAAAGTTCAAAGCAAGAAACAGTTGCGGATTCTACAGCAGAGTCCGAGTACATAGCAGCTTCAGAAGCGTCAAAAGAAGCTATTTGGATCAAGAATTTTATGACAGAACTTGAAGTGGTTCCTAGTTGTCATGGTCCAGTTCTACTATACTGTGACAACAATGCTGCCATAGCACAGGCAAAGGAACCAAGGTCTCACCAGCGATCCAAGCATATACTACGGAAATATCACATCCTTAGAGAGATTGTTCAGAGGGGTGATGTGTTGGTAAGTAAAGTAGACACTAGCGAGAATATCGCAGATCCACTCACTAAGGCATTACCTCAGCAGAAACATGAGTCCCATGTGAAGGGCCTAGGACTGAGAGTTCATAGTGCTTGGCAATAGTGCAAGTGGGAGATTGTTAGTGTGTGCACGTATGTGCCAAGACACTTTGTAATATATGTGAATAGTTGTTAATAAAGGCAAGTATTTACTGTTTATTAATTACTTTTCTGCTTGTAATTAACTTTACGGTAAAGTCCCATAGCTTGATTATTTATCAATATAAAATTGTCCTTGATCGGATAGATGTTTAGATGGGACATAAACATCTAGATCAACGCCGAGTATAACTTAGGTCGAGTTAGACCAAGGGATGCATGTTCAAGTTATACTCGGGGGTGCCTAAGTTTAGGGTACACTGGACACGATCCGTTTATAGAGAATACCACATATTAAGCGTCATTGGTCACTTCTCTTGTTGAACGAGTGTAACTGATCTCCTGACTTCAGACCTCCATTTATTCTACGCGTGGAGTTATTCTATGCGTGGAGTTAAAAGCAGTTTTTAATCGGATTGTGAGTAATACGGTTATTGGGTATGCAGCGAAGCGTAGAGAGGATAGTGTTGAGTCAATATAGGATTCATCGCTCTCTTGGATTAGAGAGTTGACATCCCGGCCTCTTGATTGAGATATTAGTGATTTTAAACACACGGCCGTGGAGGAATGTTTATCATTCAAGTTAAAATCTATTATATCTCAGAAATCAAGTAAAATAATTAATTCAGTGATGACACATAATGCACTGAATTAATCAGGATGTCGGTGAGATGAAGAGATTGAATTACACAGAAATCCGTTCATAGCGGTTTTGGTTCATGACCAATATTCTATTACGTTGGGTGGCAGAAAACTGTTGCTAGACGGTTACCTCAGTCTATGTATGGATGTACATTGCCTTCGTACATAGAACCTAGAGGGTCACACACAAAAGCACATAGACACGGACATTGTTATTTAATTCTAATGGATATTAGAATTATAAATTTTCAGAACTAGAATTTATTGGACTACAAATTTATTCTGAAATATTCGGAAGTAATAAATCCTAGTATTGGATTTAATTTGATCAGATATGTCTAAGTTATAGGCAATATATTATTATGTCATTTTATTATTATTTACAAGTCCACGTGAGTTAAGGCTATGTGGCAAATTGAAACAATTGCTACGTGGGTGAGTTAGCTTAGGTACGTGCTATTACAAAATTAAAATATAAATGTTTATTATAATTGATTTGACAATGGCGGTACCTCTTGGGAAAAGAAAACCCACGTTATATAAGTTTAACCGTGTGATTGAATTAAGGTAAGAGAGAAGATCGACCGGGAGGTGTTTCTGCGGCCAAGAAAGAAAAAGAAAAAACTATTTGGCCACAGAAGCAGCCGAGGCTTCCGAAAGAAACATTGAGTGAAGAACTCCGAGGGCTAGCATCAAAAGTAGTTCGAAGTTGTTTGTGTCTCGTGTGCGTGGATACTTCTAGAGGAGTCACGTTTGGGACTCTTAAAGCTCGTATCCAATACAACAAGGTATGTGTTTTATTTAACGTTATTATTCGATTTATACGTATCACATAGATCCGGGACTGTGTTTCGAACAGTATTTTTCGAAACGAGCTTCCGCTGCGCCCGGTGGAAACCCAACAACAAGTGCTTGCTGGTGCCGGATTTTTCTTCTAACTCCTAGTTCCACACTATTAATCAGAGAATTACAAGACATAGTCTGCTCTCCACCCCAACATGGCAACCTACCTTACCAAAATACGGTATACAATCCTCCCAACGAGATACCCCACACCACACCCGGAAAAACTTTTATTACGAATCGGTAGGAAAAATTTAAATTCGAACGATGAGAGCGGACACTATTTATACAAACAAATGTTAGCAAAGATTTTCACCGCGCAAGGGCACTCTCTTTAATGAATTATTCGTCTCCACTATGTAGTTGTAGTCGAAGAAGTAACACGAGTATTCCTCCAGGAATTAGATTATGCAAAACCAAGTATTTCAACAAGAAATCTCGAAAGGGAGATTTTTTTTTAGAACTTTGAAGTGTTTTTCTTTCTTTTGAATGAAGAACATACGTGTTTCTCTATAAGTATTACCTCTTAAATATATATAAAGACATTATGATGAGACGCATTTCACGAAGATTCATGTCTAAATAAGAAAATATGTTTCTTCGTGAAGCAACTCCGTAAAAATAAAGAATCGTAGTTGTTCGCCAAAGGGTGCGAACTTCTAAGACAAAGGGTTGTATTCCCTTAGTAATAACCGTCTCAAATTCTCAATAGTTATTTTTTGTTGTTTTCTATGATCATATACAACCATTTAAATAACACTTACTAATTCAACCATGTGATCTACGTACACAATTTATTGTCAATGTATTTGCTAGTCGGTATGGCCATACCAATGTTGATGTGGACAAGTAGACGCCCTGGTATGTACACATTGAAATCTGGTATGACCACATCAATCCTTCTGTTCAGACTCTTAGATATAGCTAAATTAAAATCCGGTATGATAACACAAACAATTATGTTCACCATTGACACTAAAGTGTCCGACGTGCAGAATACGACTACTACAAGTCCAGGCTCATGCTTCACTATGGGAACCCTCCAACGACGTAGCTACACCATACTTCCCTCCCCTCTCTTTTCTATTTGACTAAGTTAACACAACCATTGCCCTTCTTCCATTTTGAAGAAGTTCGCCGTTTTTATCGAAATGGAGACCGAAAAGGAAAATTCCAAAATAGCCCTTTGAATTGATTAAAATAGTGAGAGAGTGAAAGTATTTTGCGAATTACCCCGTGTCGTCTTTTCAAAGTACAATCATGCGGGACGAGGCAAGGTCATTTAGACAATCTCGTCTTTTCAAAAGACGATTTTCCCTTATTTAAGCAAAAAGAAAATTCATTTGCTCCACGTACATTTTCATTTGCCTTATACCATAACAAACGAAATCCAATAAGTAAATTAAATGTCAAATCAAAAAATAAAAACGATACATTTAACGACCTTTACGCCAACGTCGGCGTCCGACGACGATGATTCCCGACCCGGTGCTGTTCAATATGTGAAGGCTAGTCATGGTCGTCACGGCGCGTCTACTTGTATCGAACTCGTTTGTTTACTCATGAGAGTCCTAACATCCCATAAAACCTCTGCTGAACCCCCCCCCAATTAATTAATTAAGAAAATATACTTCCTCCTCCCCAGAAATCATCGTACACCATTCGCCCAATGCCTCCCCCGACCCCCTTCTCAGCCTTCCTCCGCCGCCTCACCACCGCCGCGCCCGAAACTCAAACCCAGAAGCTAGAGCGCATCGCCGATGAGCTTATCTCCCTAACACGCCTCGAACGCTACGACTACTCTATCCTCTTCCGCCTCAAGATGGGCCTCAACAACTACGGCCCCGCCGTGGTGGCGTCGCCCTCGTCGTCTTCTCCCGCCGGGAAGTCGTCTTCGTCTTCCTCGGCGGCGGAGGAGAAGATGGTGTTCGACGTGAAGTTGGAGAAGTACGACGCGGCGTCGAAGATTAAGGTGATCAAGGAGGTGAGGGGGTTCACCGATTTGGGGCTGAAGGAGGCGAAGGACTTGGTGGAGAAGGTCCCGGCAGTGGTGAAGAAGGGGGTGACCAAGGAGGAAGGGAATTCCATCCTCGAGAAGCTCAAGCAGTTGGGCGCAACCGTTGTGTTGGAATGATAATGATCCCCTCATCTGCCGCAGTTCTTGTTAGATTATATGCAATTTTGAGATTTCACTCAAAAGGGGATCGATCAAGCTTACTGTTTTTCTTTTCACTTCATTGGGATCTCAAAATGGTGTTGCTTTTTGGGTGTCAGGAGAAATGCTGGTTATGTCCAAGGGTTTAGGGTTTTGGGATAAATCTATCTGAGTTTGCTGTTTTACTGGAGGAAGTATTGCTTTTTCTCCAGCAGAAATGGAGTTCTTCAACTGGGAAGTATGAGGGCTATGGGTCATCGGTGGTCGGATACATCTTACAGTCATAGGAACAGTGATCTCTATGGATCTTTCATTTGAATTGGGCAATTGGGTTTGTGGCAGAAATATTATTTGCTTAGTTTGCTGACATGTTTGTTTGATTAGGCCGCTTTACTTGGTGCATAAGGGGGGGGGGGGGAGCTGGGTTAATGTACTGTGGCCTACATAAGTGCACTGAGGATTTACTCTCTCCATTTCACTTTTGGGTAATTGATCAATTCCTCAAGTATTCATAATATTCCAACGCAAGTTATGTCACTGTGCAGCATGTTTGGCTGAAATGATCCGGTTCTAGGTTGCTAAGTTGAGTAACGGGGGCAATCATTTCTGTACAGGAGCTATTACAATGAAACGTGATTGACTATAGTTCATTCTGGCTGTGATAGAACTAGCACTGCTGGTTTTCAGGTAGATACTTGGAAGCGGAATGAGATGCCTTCTTTCAACTGGCTTTGTCTCCAGTTCTCTAGTACTTCCTCTGCAGATGGCAGTTTCTGTCTGGGGTTTCCGAATTCGCCTGGGAGCAAACCAGGTTTCACTTCTTGGATCTCTTTTAAACTGCCATCAGTGTTGAAAGATCTGATAATTTCGTCAAAGTTTGCACAGCTTCCATTGTCTTCACTATCCAAGTCGAGACAGCCAGTTTGACAGGTTGCAGAACTCTTGCTTGAGCAAATCTGCACTGATTCTGATTCTTCATCTCTCCCTTCCAGATTTTTGGTGCCCATTGGACTGGTTGATTCACGGAGAAGACACTGGGATCTTAATAGGTTCTTTATAGTCGCTTCCTCTGTTATTTCACATGTAGATAGAGCTTCCAGTAGGTTTGCTAGACACTCCGTGCTGATCCAGTCGCGATTCTTGGTGAAGAGATCTGACCACTGCTTCTCGCCAACTTGAAATGAGGCCAACGACATCACTCTAATGAGAGAAACTGCTTTCTCGATATTATGGTGGATCATGGCTTGAATAACCATTTCAAAGAAGATCTCGGGGCAAGGTACTTCTCCGGCATCGATAAGATTGTCAAATGCATGTTCGAGTAGATGTCCCTGAGAGGGCAACTTTGAGGTGTAAGATAGCATTTCAGACTTCACACCACCACAGTTTCAAATTCAAGGACTTACCCTGAAAAATGTAACATGAGCAAAAGAGGGCATCGGGTGTTGTAAAGAAGCCGACATACCTTTCCAGCCCGGCAGGCGGCCAACAACAGTGAAGCCTGTTTATGATTCAGCCGATATCCCGAAAGCGTCATCTCTTTGTATACATATTCAAAATACTCCCATTGAAGAGCAGCCGCAGATACTTCAAGCATTGCGGCGTAAGTGTACTCATCAGGCATAAGCGAACTGTCTGCATGTGTTGTGGAAGCAAACCTCGAGACTGCTTTGGTTTCTTCAAACAATTCTTTAGCTTTGGAAAACATGTCGTTGTGGAGGTAAACTCTCAGCATTGTATTAATTGTCCCAATATTGGGTGCACACAGACCCTTCATGCTGTTAAAAATTGATAAGCAATCATCCAAGTATCCTCCTTCCATGGCAGACACAATCATGCCCGTGAAGGTCACTGCTAATGGTTTGGTGCGATGGAGCTTCCGCAGCCTTCGAACCTGCACACAATCACAGAAATAAATACAGTTGCTGCTAAAATAATACATGGTAAGCTATCTGACCAATTCCGATATTACATCCTAAAAATTCTTTCAGCAGATTGCTTGTAGCTTTAAAGGAGTTCATTTGTAAGAAACGCTTCCATAAACTTCCAAACGAAATTATAAAATCATCCAACGACGAGAAGATTAAGCCAAAGCAATGAGTCCGTTTATGGCTCACGATTTCCATTTCCAGGTGATTGGAAACTGAAATACTAGAAGCGATCGATTTTAAAAAGTCACCTCGGACATAGCTTGTTCCCATCGTCCATTGCTACAAAGACAGCAAGCTAATTCATAGTATACACCAGCTGTGCCGACAATACCCCTCTGTTCCATCTCTCTTACAGTTTCCACGGCTTCATCAATTCTTCCTTCCTCCGAAAAGCATTTGACGAGAACTGGACATCAAGAATCAACAATTTGCTGAAGGGATATCTTTTAGAGATTAAATAATAGAGAAATTATCTTGTAATTATCTTCACATTAAACAGACTTCGAATGCTAATGAAAGGAAGTCAATGAGCATTATATGTCTGAAATACAACACAGAGAATTGGCCAAACGTGTACGGGAAGGTTACTTTTGTAAGTGATGGCTCTTGCTACTTCTCCACTTCTTCTCATTTTGATGAAGAACTCGTGCACCATATCATACTTCCCAGATTTAAGCATTACCTAGAAGCAGCAACACCTGTAAGACTTGAATGTCGAATGCCAAATTCAGAAATGGCATCTTCTAAACTAACTTGATGCGCTACAAGAAAAGTATGCAGTTCTGAAAAGTCGGGAGCATGTGCCGCAGGACACAAAACCTGATCTTGGCCTCAAACAAACCCAACATGTGTCCCTTTACATAGATGGAAAAGCATGAATTCAAGTGTGATATTATATCCAAAAATTAGGATTACCTCCATTGCCAACCCATAACTTGCCCCATTGGGTCTAATTCCATTCTTTCTCAGTTGTTCAAACACCCAAAACACACCCTTCCACTGCTGAGAGGGAACACAAGCATTCAGAACCTGAGGCAGTCGCAAAGTCAGCAATTATATAATCAACAGGCTAAAAAATCTCAATTGATTCTGATAATCGAAAATATCCTTACAGCATTAAACACAACCAAATCAGGACTCAGGACTGGATCCCAGTTCTTGCGTCGTAAATGATTTATTTTTCCTGTTGGCTTCTGCTTCAGGCATTCAATCAACTTGATCAATTCTCTGACAAGACCACCCTGTCCAAGCGTTACAGCAATGGAATGATATGCGGCCATGTCGGGATACAAAAAATAGTCTTCCTGACCCAAAAGAAGACACATTAGCCACTTCAACTCTTCATAAATTAATAACTGTACATCAGTTTGATTATCAAGCAAATGATAGTAGCCAAATATTCATCCATACACGCATCAGATTAAAGATCCGGAGAGCTTCCAGAGGCCTTCTTGCATCCCCTAAGACTGCAAGAAGTTTTGTGTAAACAAACCTGCAAGGTGTGAATTACTCACCTCAGACAAGCTCAACTAGAGTTAAAAACGAAAGGAACTTAAAAAGGATGGGAATATCATCACCTGCTTTTAAATTTTACTCGTACTTTATCATCATACACCCATTCCACTGCAGACAATGCTTGTTTCCAATGCCCTTTCCGGCCTAGACCCTGAAGGATCTTAAGCAACTGCTTCTCACTGAATTGCAATCCAGACAGCTTCATCATCCTTCCAAGCTTCCAGTCCCTCCTGTCAATTTCCTTGGCACCTAACCTACAATCAGCCGTACTCATCACATTACTCCAATAAATCCGAAAGCCAAATTAGATATAATGTCATTTGATCAAGAAACAAAAGATGCCACATTCCCTAAAATTCCAAAAATCATCAACAACAAAACCAGTGGAAGTTTGCAGAAATTTTCTCTGGTTTCAGTCAACTTGAACATTAAGAAATGGGAAAAAGGATTAGATTAAAATTCTCACGTAAAAAAACTTTTTGAGAAACCTGTCCAAACATGTTCGGCCTATTTCCGAATCTTCCTACACATAAACCTTCCTCATCCTAAGGATCAAAACCATTGTCATCACAATGCTCCAAGAAATGCTGAACAGAGAGAGATGAAACACAGACCTTTCAATCAACCATATGCAACAGAGAAAGATCATCACTTCCCAAAAACCTTTCTTCCCCTAAGAACCACGAGGAATGAGAAAGCTACCTGGCAACCAGATACTTAATGCTCTCATCCTCAGTCCGAATCCTCTTACTCCTCGTCACTCCATCTCTGCAATCCAAGCCATAGTTGTCAAAAGAACCCAAGCCCTCCTTTCTTTCCTCATCCGACTCCAAGTCATCATCATCCAAAAGCCACCTCAACTCCTCCCTCCTCCTATCCTCAAACATCTCCCCCAGCTCCCTCAATCCCTCCCTCCTCCCAACCTTCCCCAAGACCCCAGACCCTTCTTCTCCCCCAAGACCACCCAAAGCCTCCCTCATCCTAACCCTGTCGATCCCTTCCCACGGCAAGCCCACCATTCCACCACCCGGGTCGCCTTCAAAATCCAACCTTTTCGACTTCCACGCCCTGTCGAACTCCCTGTATTCCTCCCTCAGCGCCAGGTACTCGGAATACTCCTCCGAGACCCCGTCTCTGGCCTGGCCTGAGAGGTCGCTGTCCTTCTTCATCCTCCGATTGTGCTTCTGGATGGCTTTCTTGCGGAGGGTGTGGATTATCTTGGGAGTCGGTTGTACGCCGCCGCGGAGGAGCTTGCGCACGATGACGTTGGTGTCTGGTCGGAAAGGGGGGCCAGGTTTGGATAAGGCGGAGGGAGTTGCTGCTTCCATTTCTCTTCGAGGTGGATAAAAGATGAAGGCCAAGGAGGGTTTTAGCATTTCCGGGGTGTTGAATGTAAGTTTTATGTTCATTGGAACACCAATTGCTTATCTTTTCTAAATTTTCATTTAAAAAATATAAAACATGCTTATAGCTGGGAATGAAATTTCGAATCGAATGTGTAGAAATCAATTTTTTTTTTCTATTTACTCGAGTTACAAACTTGATAATTCATGTAGAAATGAGCTCCATGTTCTAAGTTAAATTTGAGATCTAATGTATAGAACATAGAATGAACTATTTATCAAAGCTACGAAACAATATATATTTGGGTGATGGTGAAGGAAGACCATAAATTCGACCCACACATGAAAGGCTTATATGAGTCAGGACTAGGCCATGAACCTAATCCAAACAAAGATATTTTTTGGCAAAACCAAGCCCAACTTCAAGTACGGCCCATAGCCCACGAGAAATTGCCTATTACGGGAATCAAGCTTTCTAATTTAAATCGGTCATGGAACTCTATAGATAGAGCCCTCTTCAAGCCATTCAAAACACATACACACCATACATCACACACATAGGTGGAGAGAAGACTATTAGAGCTCTTGAATATTCTTGCTGCTTCCCGCTCGCCAAAGCTCTGCCGACACTCATCGCCCTGGCATTCTTCTGTAATGCGCCCCGAGGTTATGCCAGATCCAGCCCAAAGGCCCCAGTGACTTCATCAAGCTATTAAAGCTCTGTCAGATCACGTCTATAGACCCCGACGACTTTGCCAAGCTATCGAAGTGCTGCCGGATTACGCCCATAAGCCCCGACAACTTCGTTAATATTTCATCCAAAAGTTCTACCGATATTTTGCAAAGCTTAGGATCACCATCCATAACTATTGTTCTTCGAGGATCGAATCAGAGGACTCACGTGTATTTTTCGTGATCAGTGACAGAACCCGCTATATTTTTCATATGATAATTTGTACGCTAATATTTCGCCCGCAATATTTTAGTATTCACAATAGGAAAAGGAAAAAATATAGTAATTAGGAAGTGAATTGTTTTAAAAAATGATATATTTAGTTCGAGAGTGAAAAAGAGAAGAGAAAGGAAATAAAATGAAACAGGAAATATCATTCATTCAGTTCCTCTTCGAAATTGAAAAAAAATGAAAAAGGAGAAAATGAAATAAAATGATATGGACAAAAAAGAAGATTAGTGATTCCATTCCTTGCTTAACCCCTTAAATCAAACGCAGTTTAAAAACTAGTGAAAATTAACTTTTTAAATATCCTACCGTTTACTCTAATTTATTTTTATGATTTAAAAAAAAAACATTGAGGCGTTGAATTTTCATTTTTTTTAATTAGAAAAGGTTTATTCGGGATCGAATTTCGTCATTACGGTTTTAAGAAAAGTTAACGAGTGAAAATGAGAGATCACAAAAACAATCGAGGGTCTATTAAATCGAGTGAAAATGAGAGATCACCCTAAGTTCACTTCAACCTAGGTCGGTAAGTCTTGGCCATCACTTGAATCGACAATCGAGGGTCTATTAAAAACAAAACCACTACGATGGAACATCTAAAGCCAAACATTTCACTCGAACAAGTCATAAGCACGTACGATTAATATCAAAAACCAATATCCATCCCATTCACGTGCGGAAGAGTACGTTTAGTCTTGCATAAAGACAGGGATACATAAAGACGAGGTTGACAACCGCATTCGCGGTTCAGAATCCCGTCTTATGTGTAATTTGAATGGCCATGAACCGCGCTTTAAGGGCTATAAATCGGTAATTTAGTGAACTAGAACCGCATTTAACGAATTTTTTTTTGAAAATCAATTGTGTTTTGGTACAATTCTCGTTAATTCCCACATAGAAATTAATTTTTCTATAAATAATTAATTTTAAATTAAGAAACACTTATAAAAAATTAAAATTGCATCTCGTTATTTTTCAATAAAATTTGTCAACTGAACGAAGTTAAATATACGACAAAAGTACAAATGATTTTGTACAATATGAGCAGTGGCGGTGCCGGGGGCAATTAAAATTAGGTTTACTAGTTAATTTGATATGTTAGACTTCTTCTTATTTAATTTGGTCTCTTTTAATTATTTTTTCTGAGTTCGTCATGTAAACGAAATTTACTAAACGACAAAAACAAAAGTATAAAAAGATTTACTACAGCATGAAAGTATTTAGTAGACTATGTAGGAAAAAGTGTTAAGTACGAATGTGAAGTCTCCAATATCATCTTCCCAGGCATCTTATGATTTCGTAATTAATCCGAAGATGGAGGCTTGGTTGACTCTCTCCCCGGTCCTATACGTCCTAGCCATCCTCGTCTCGGCCTGGGTATGGCGAGCATCGGACTGTCTCTGGTTCGCTCCTCGGAGGAAGGAGCGACTCCTGAGGCGGCAGGGATTCTCTGGGAGGCCCTACCGGTTCCCCCACGGCGACCTCAAGGAGGGCTACGCGATGTTGGTGGAGGCCATGTCAAGGCCGATTGGCCTCTCGGACGACATCGTAGCGCGTCTTGTCCCTTTCCTTCGTCGAACTCTCGAGACCTGTGGTAAGAAATGTTTCCTCTGGAAAGGTCAGACTCCTTCTATACTGATCACAAACCCAGAGCACGTCAAGGAGATCTTGTCGAAACTCGGGGATTACCCGAAGCCATCGGGGAATCCACTCACTAAGATGCTGGTGCAAGGAGTTGGCTCGTACGAGGTTGAGAAATGGACAATCCACCGGAAGATCATTAACCCCGCATTCCATCAGGACAAACTGAAGGTCGGCTAAATCTACTGTCGGCCGAACTTTTCGCTGACGCGGGTGAATTTAGCTGTAATGCTGTGTTTGTTTCTTGTAGCTTATGTTGTCGGCATTCCATTCGAGTACGGATGAATTGGTCAGCAAGTGGGAGGAGTTGATTCCAGAGGGAGGGGGGCCGTGCGAGATCGATGTGTGGCCTGACCTGCAGGTTCTAACCCGGGACATAATCGCGAGGACAGCTTTCGGGAGTAGTTTCCAGGAAGGAAAGAGGATATTCGAGCTACAGCTAGAGCAGACGCGGATCGTGACACAGCTCTCGCAGTCTGTTTACATTCCCGGATGGAGGTATGTGAAAATGTCGATGTCGAATGTGAAATCCGTACTCAGAGAGAACGAATTCAAAAGGCTTCCGGTAGGTATGTTCCGACCAAGATAAATCGGAGGATGAAAAGTACTTGGAATGAAATAAATGCATTGGTTCGTGGAATCATAGCTAAAAAGGAGAGCAGCCTGAGGGATCGTGGAGCAGATGGCGCAGATGACTTGTTGGGGTTGTTGCTTGTGTCAAACGCACAAGAAAGAGATGGTCTCGGAGGAAGGGGCTCGGCATGAGCATCGGAGATGTGATTGAGGAATGCAAGTTTTTCTATTTCGCCGGGCAGGAGACCACATCTACACTCCTCAACTGGACGATGTTGATGCTGAGTATACATCAGACTTGGCAGAATCGTGCGAGGGACGAAGTTCTTCAAGCGTTCGGGGATCGGAAACCCGATTTCGATGCGCTGAGCCACCTCAAGATCGTAAGTTTACCAGGCAATTCAGCTCGATTATTTTATCCTTGATTCGAGTTCAATCGTCATTGGATTTGGTGTGAACATTTGCATCACAGGTTACGATGATTCTGTATGAAGTTCTGAGGTTATATCCTCCGGCAATTGAACTCGTGAGAATGTCTCCGAAGCAGACAAAGATTGGGGACCTGATAATACCGGCAGGGGCACAACTATCCATGCCTATCATTCTTCTGCATAAAGATCCTGCGCTCTGGGGAGACGATGCCGGCGAATTCAAGCCAGAAAGGTTCGGTGAAGGAATCTCAAAGGCGGCTCCACGGTCTAACCAAGCTCCATACTTCCCCTTTGGCTGGGGTCCTCGGATTTGCATTGGACAGAACTTTGCACTGATGGAAGCGAAGATTGTGCTGGCCATGATCCTGTCGAGGTTTTCGTTTGAGCTCTCCCCAAGTTATTGCCATTCCCCGATCACCCTTGTCACACTTCAACCACAATATGGCATGCAACTCAAACTTCGGAGGCTCTCTAGTGCTGCTCGACTAACTGCTTATGAATAATGCTTTCTTGTTTCACCCCGCCGCATTATTTAGTAAAGACCATTGCTGCATCGTGGTGGTTGCAGGTGACGGAAGCTAAACAATATGGAATTATTCATATTCATCTGAATTATAGTTCTCCACATCATGTGATCATCACTTATTCATCGATTTCGATACGCGCGCTATCGAACAAATGTGGACTTAGTATCTCACTGGTTTCTACGGAGGATTAGCTGGAGACCGTGTTGTGGTTGGAGGGTGATGATCGTGACTGGTGCATGAGCATAAGCTGGAGAGAGCTCGAACGAGAAGTGCTGCAGGATCATGGCTAGTGCAACCTTAGCCTCCAGCATAGCAAAGTTCTGCCCGATGCAGATGCGAGGGCCCCAGCCGAAAGGGAAGTATGCCATCTGATTACCCTTCGTGGCCTTCGAGATCCCTTCAGCAAACCTCTCCGGTCTAAATTCTTTTACATCCTTACCCCAAATCTCGGGGTCATGATGCAAAAGGATGATTGGCATCATCAGGAGCGCTCCCGATGGGATGGTATGGTTTCCAATCTTCTTTTCTTTGTGAACTCTTCGTGTAAGTTCGGTTGCCGGGGGATACAACCTCATGGCTTCTTGAATAATCATGGTCATCTGTGATGTGGTGCAGAGAAAAGTAGTTTATGGTCTGCAATCCATTAGGAAAGCGAGATTTGTCAAATGAAACTTGGGCATATCATGGACTTACGATCTTCAGGCGGCTCAAACCATCGTTATCAGGCTTCCGGTCGCCAAACACCTGCAAAACCTCCTCCCTTGCTCGATCTTGCCACTCAGGGTGGATGCTAAGCAGAAACAGCGTCCATACGAGTAAAGTAGATGTGGTCTCCTGTCCAGCGAAATAGAACAGCTTGCATTCCTCTACCATGTCCCCGATGCTCATTCCCCCTTTCTTGCCTGTTCTGCTGCCGTGCTCCTGGATTTCGTTCTTGTTGGACTCCAGTAACAGCCTCAACATGTCGTCGCTGGTCGATGCTTCACCCATTCTCATGGCCTTCATTCTCTGATTGATCATGCCTCGTAGTAATGTCTGGACTTCTCCCTCAATAGCCTTCATCCGGCGGTTCAACTTTGTTGGTACATACCTAACGTACGGCAAAGATACTGTTGTTAAAATTCCTGCCGCAGCTTTGACGGAAGATACAGGAATAGGAAGTATAGGTTTCTCACCTCCATCCGGGAATATAAACAGACTCAATAAGTTTCATCACAAGCATCGTCTGTTCCTGCTGAAGTTCGAATATTCTGCTCCCTTCTTCAAAGCTACTCCCGAACGCCGTCCTTGAGATCGCGTCCCGGGTGAGCCGTTGCAGATGTGGCCACACATTGACCTCACATGATCCATCAGCTGGTATGTCCCCCTCCCATCTTCCAACCATCTCCCTCGTGGTCGCATAAAACGCAGGCATCATAAGCTACACCCAGATAAGAAAAAAGACAATATCAATGATCCCGTTACACTAAAGTTGCCCTGGCTGCCGTGAACTTGAGGCTTGCCTTCAACTTCTCCAAATGAAACGCCGGATTCAAGATCTTCCGATGAACAGACCATTTATCGCCCTCGTAAGCGGCAACACCTTGCGCCAGCAATTTCACTAACGGGTTTGACGCCGGCTTCGGGTAATCACTCATCTTCGACAAGATCTCCTTGATGTGATCAGGATCCATGACGATCACCGCAGGTTCCGGTCCAACCCACGTGAACGTTTTCTTCCCTGCCACCATAATTTCCAAACCATTTTATGGTCCGTAGTAGGACGACCACGATATTTGATGATCACGTAAAACAACACAACTTTACCATAGTTCTTGATGGTCTGATGCTCAAAGGGAACAATACGAGGCAAGATATCATCGTCAAGACCTATAGGCCTCGACCTCGCCTCGGCAAGCATCCTCCCGGTTTCCTTTAGGTCTCCGGACAAGAGGCGGTAGGGATTCCCCGAGAATCCCTGACGCCGGAGCTGCCTCTCTGCCCTCTTTGGCTTTAGCCAGACCCACTCGGCAGTCACCCATAGACACGTCACAGTGAGGACAGAAACAGCGGCAGCGACAACCGCGACGAGCATCGTGCTTTCCATAGGTGTGACCTCTTACAAACTCAATGATTTTGTTTTCTCTGCGAGTTACTGGTCAAGTTTAGGAGGCGTGCTTTTATACCTGTAATTGTACTTTGAGGCTAAGTTTTCCATTATTTTACTTGCGATAAGACTTTGAATTTTACTCCTTGATCGAAGAAAAAGAGACTTAGTGTTCAAATTCTAAGAAGACAAATCGAATTTTATTATATGATTAGTTTCGAAAAAAGATAGTAAAATACGGTCACAGTTTTTTAATTTATAACATAGCTTCTCAAGCTCATCATCAAAACCAATGTTAATAGAATCTTGCTTTGAAGAACCTCTCCTACCTTGGATGGAGGACGCATTCTCAAGATACGTCTTTTCTTTCAACTTTTTGAAAAGGTGAGTTTTCAAACTCGCCCTTGCAATGGTAAAGACATAAATTTGAAAACTGCAACCATATTTTGCGAATTGATTTGAAAACTAACCTTATATCGGTACAAACCTCGAGTTTCTCATCTTTCTTTTATAAATTTAAATCTTGAAATATTTTAAATTCTTTATAGCGATATTTTGAATTGTTTATTATCTTATTCTAACGGTATTACTCGGATTTACGATTTAGTGATATCTGACCTAAATTTTTTATCAATTTCTTTCATGGTATAAACTTTGAAATATTTCTTTTATAATCTTAAATTGATATTTTAAATCTTTTTGGTTGTATTCTAAGATAAATTCAATATCATTTTCATCCAACAACTCATATAATTAACGCAAAACACTTCGATAACAAACATTTTCAACAAGAAGCTTTCTTCTCATCGCCTAAACAACCTTCCGAGATGAATAACAAAGGCATTGTCTTCTGGGGTTGTTTTTACTCCGTAAACATGACATTTAGTAACATGTGCTTGTAAATACGGTTAGAAAAAAGTTAGAGTCACAAATCGATATTTTGCTGGATATTTATGCCAATAGGCAACTGTAAATAGTAAATTCGATAACGCCGTTAAAATAATACTATAAATAATGCAAAATATCGATTTAAGAATATAAAAGAAAGATTTTAAAGTTAAAAGTCAGAAAAAAATCTCGATAAGAAAATGTCATAAATCGATATTTTACCTACCAATCATCATTGAATTTTTCTTTTTATGATCGAAAAAATAATAAGTGGATCGTTTCATTATGTATATATTTAAGTAATTCCTTGGTTTGAATGGAGCCTCGTCGGTAGAATAATCGCTGTATAATAGTATGCATGTTGTTTGAGCTAAGGAATGGATACGTGTCAAATCAGCTTGTTTGTGACCTTATATTATTTATTTTATCATGCTCGTGAGGAAAGAAGAAAAGTCTTAGGTTTTGCTTGGAGCAGACGGTCGTCTCTCCTTCTAGATTTGTCCCTCTAGCTTTTTGGCGTGGTCATAGTTATCGTTGTTGAAACATAACCCCCCCCCCCCCCCCCCCCCCCCCCCCCCCCCCCCCCCCCCCCCCCGGTACAATCATAGAATGGAGCCCTCATGAATTTAAATAATTAATTTTTAAAAAATGAAAAATAATTAAAAAAACACTTAATATCGTTGAAGGATGAATGGTGGGTTAATTATGGGGTTGTTCTTATGGGTAAGGTGGATAATAAGATGGAGAAATACGGAATAGGAGTTTGGAGGTCTACTATAATAAGATACGTGTTATATTACATTAACGGCTTTCGCATGATTAAATTAAAGATTGACTAAAATTATTATAAAAAGAAAAGTTAATGATAAAATTATATTATATAAAATTAATATTAAAATAAAAAATTGATCTAAATTTAAGCATATTTCGACATTTACAAATGGTCATGAGCTTCGAAATAATTAAACATGTCGTTACTGAATCCGAAAAGACAAGCAAAACAAGAAATTAATATTTGCATTTGAAAATAACATCCTTGAAAAGTATTTGAGAAAAAAAAATATATTTTTTAAGGTAAGGAAGGGGTAGAACAGTTCAATATTAGTGTGACAAAGGAAGATAAAATATATCTCTTCTCCAAGGAAACAAAGCAAAAACCTTAAATCATACTACTAAGTTAGACGTCCACAAATGACATGAGAATTAGAGATTGGCATTCGGATAAAACCTGAAATCAGTCGAAATAGGTATCATAAATCAATATTAGGGTATATTTTAGGTTTTAAATTTTTAGAATAAGTATCCAGCATGATTACAAATTATTTAAGAGAACCCGAAACCGGACATAATAATAATTAATTATGTGAGATAAGCTAGCTTCGAAACGAATTTTTTAAAAAGAAACTCTAGTTACTTTTGCAGCTATGTTCAAATGGTTGGTCGTCCTCTCGTTTCTAATTGAATCGAAAATATTATCGAGCATATGTGCCCGACGCCCACAAATGAACATTCATTTATAAGTTAGTAGTAGGCCAAATATGAAACTCTTGGGCTCATGATAAACTCGTCAAGTGTCGGATATCGAATTAATGGGCTATTCTAAAACCCTCGTCAACCTAGTTGTACTATCGGCCTTCTTGTCGTTGCCAGCGTCAGATCATCTTCTCCCGATTCATAATCAAAATGCTAATCAATTATAGGATCACGCCATTCACGTAACGGAAATCGAAACACTCACTCTCGTTAGAAGGCGACGTCGTTCACAAAGCCAAAATCGGTACCAAATTCGATACGGTAAATTATTGGGTGGTTCTTCGACTAACAATAAAAAATAAAAAACCGAATATTATAAAAGGTTACAAGTAACTCTTTCGGAACCTTGAAATCTACAACCTGCTCACTCCTACCAAGAATTGTTGTTAGAAAAAATGAAAACGGGACTGTGTTTAAGAAAGTAACTAACTCCGAGAATTACAACATAAAGCAAAAAAAAAAGACCTACAATGACTTTACATTAGGTGTAACCTCCTGTAACAATGATATACTTTCTAGTAAAGGAAAAATATCACGAAAATATTTTCCACATCCTCCAACGATCATTTCAAATCGAATGATGTGATTAGAAAATATTTCCATAATTAGATATTTTAATAATTAATTGTTAATTACTTATTAATTATCCTAATTAATTTTATTAATTCTAAAGAAGAATATTCTTAGAAATATTATTTGAATTAATATTAAACTAATTACTTGTTAAGAAAAACCATAAAAACTCAAAAAATAAGATATTTTTCCTAATCAAGGAAATTATCTTGTTAATTTTAAAAATTTCTATCTAACATCTTTTCGTCGAGATACAGTGACAAATCTAGAACGAATTATTTCATTTTGTAAATAAATTATTGATTATTTCTATCAATAGAAGGTTGCTTGTCTATTCTGGCCAAACCTTGTAGTGCTCTATCGTCAGATTAAAATATCCAATTAACACAAAATTAATTTTGGATAGTCCCCAACAGATATATGCACTAGCCCATGATTAGATTTCTCAGATTGGGAATGAAATATTTTTCTTTCCAACTATTGCATGTTGTTTATCGAATGTGGCTCCAACCTTTTATAATGCGATATCTTGAAATTCGAGAATTTGATTAATACGAAATCAATGAGAGATTGTTTCCAAATGATTTATGCCTTATGGGAATGCATCTGGTCGCAATTTAAATTTGGTAATATAAACTTCCTTACTAACAGAAGGTCGGAACTGTCTGAACTCTAAAATATTTTTGAGTGGTTGATTAAGTTGAGCGTGGTAAGTCTTGACACTCTTGCAATGTTATTGTGGTATTTTAACGTGTGTGTTGAGTGTGAAGGATGGAGCCTCCACGCGAGCGTTCTCGTAGGAGGTGAGTACAATAGGATGAGCGTTGGTGAAGCCGCTCCGAAGACGCTGGCTGGTGGTTACGGATCCGACGGACTCGACCGGAACAATATTTATAATATCATACTACGTGCAACAGGGCATGGGGAGAAGGGTCGCTCGTCGGTGAGTTGGCGTACAGAGTTGCTTAGAGAGAAGGAGTTCGTAGTAGGTGTAAGTAGTCAGGGACCGACGACCCTCTATAGTTATTTATCTGTTTGTTTGCAACAGGTGTGCACTGGTGAAGCCACTCCTTAGGCGTCGGTGGCTATGGATCAGAAGGACTTGGCCAGGAAGTTGTCTGAAACGTCGGGCTGCGTGCAGTAGGACCTTGGGAGAAGGTTGCTGGCTGACGAGTTGGTGTACAACAGGTCAAGGAGAAGGAATCCTTAGCAGGCGGCAAGTGGTGAGGGACTGGTAACCCCCTGTAGACGTTTATCTTTCTGTTTTGCAGGTTATATCGAAAATACAAAAATAGAATTTCCTCCTGTAGACAGAAGCTTTGTAGCTTGTTGAGATCCCATAGCAGCTCGTACCTTCTATAGACTCAGTTCCTACTATATAGAAGCTTATGCACTGTAGCTGTCACAAATTTGCTTCTTTCTACAAAAGCTCAAGGCTCTCCTAGAATCTAACAATTTGTATTAAAACAGGATTCAACGAAAGCTGAAGTAATCAATTATATCCTATAGAATGTGTTACATGCTATTCGCATAAAATTGCTACCGTGTTGTTTTCTTCTGCTGAAACTTCAAGTTTTCTGTAGAATTAAACACCTTGGTATTCATGCTCTATTTAATAGATACTTGAATACCATACAACATCATTTTCAATCCAACAGAAGGTTTTAAGTATTGAGATTAATCACAATACAACTAAGGGTCTGTTGTTCTTCATAGAAGCTTCAACCTTCTGTCAGTTGAAAAATGGGTGACAACTACTATGTACCAAAACCACATATTGAGAATCCTCCCATGTTTGATGGTAAGAATTTTTTTTCTATTGGAAAATTCATATGAGTATATTTGTAGATGCAATCAATGACGATGGCTTGTGGTCATTCATAGAAGACAGTCCACCTTCTATGTTAATTGATCAACAAACTAATCCAAAGGGTCGTCCCACACGGGAATACCTTAGAAACAAACGATTCACTAAGATGACAAAGTATCTAATGTTTAGTGCTATGTCTATTTGTCAAAGTTTCCATTTGCACCATGTACGTTGGGACAGACTAGATCTGGAAAACTAAGATGAATTTTCTAGTTCATCAATATGAAAACTTTACCATAAATGGTGAAAAATCTGTAGAATAAATGTTCTAGAGACTTAACCTCCTGGTTGTTGCCTTAACTCATTTCGGCAAACATTGTACTAATTCTAAATTAGTAAGAAAGGTTATACGAACTCTACCCAAATCATGGGAAGCCAAGAAAATGACTATAGAGAAAGCTAAGGATCTTTCTACTCTTCGATTAGATCAACTAACGAGCTCCTTAATGTCGTATGAGATGGAGAGAACCTCTCAATCTAACATGAAAAGAGTCTTAGTAGTAGAGCATCGAAAGAACCAACAGAAGGTTTTGATGATAAAACAGAAGCTGATTCAGATGATGAACTCGCTGTGATTGCTAAACGCCTTCTGTGGTTCACCTCCAAAAGACGTTTCAATAAAAGAAATCAGAAATGTGAAAAGCAACTTGATCCTAAGATGATGAGATGCTATGAGTGTAACAAGAGGACATTTCAGAAACCGATTGTCCTTTACGTAAAGTGAAGGAAAAACCTTCTACACGAACCAAGACCAAGAAAGCAATGCTTACTTGGGATGATGTCGATGATTCTGATGATGAGAAAGTAGAAGCACTCGTGTGTCTCACTGCTCACAAAGAAATTCAAAGTTCTTCATAAATTCAACTCTGTCTTCGGACAGAAGCTTTTGAAAATGAATGGTATCTGGACAGTGGTTGCTCTAAGCACATGACTGGAGATCCATTTTAATTCAAACCTTCTACAGAAGACATAGAAGGTTACAAACCTTCTGTTCATGTTTCTCAAAGAGAACCTGAACAAATAGTTGAAAATTCACATTTGGTATCATCCTCATCTCAAAATAATCAACAATTGGCAGACATTCTCACCAAACCTTTTCATAAGGAGAGGTTCTTCTTTTTTCAGAAATGAATTGGGGATTTGTTATCCATTTTAATCACAGAAATGTTTTACAGTAGGTTCTGTACGAAATATCTTTTGAATCTTGATTCGAAATTTATTTCCAAAAGAGAATTCTGGACAAAATTATTCTAGAGAATATCTTGTCAATAAAGAATCTCTTTCGATGAATGCAGATTCTTACAGCATAAACTACATATAGAAGGTTATACCTTCTGTAATACCTCAAACAAGCCTGGAGCTCATCAAGGCCGAGTCGAACCGTGGGCTCATCAATAAAGGAAATCTGGTTTTAAAAGGCGGCCCGACGAAAAGTCCGCTGGAACTTAATAGGAATCTGTCAAAAATATAACTTGACGGATGATGGGAATATCATGTTATTTGATAAGAATGACGCGGCAGTCTAGCAGTTTTTCGGATACATTACTCAGCGGACAGAAACTGAGGGTGGGGATGAAACTGATTTCCGGAGTTTCCAAATCAAATCAGACAGAACAAAGTCAATTCTCGCTAGCATTAACGACACATGGTTTGAAGTGAACGTCAGCTGGCATATTACCGTCCGAACTTTTCAACAATGGTTATATCTACATCAGCCCCATTAGTTTTCAACACCCGGAGCTTGGGTGTTCACCCGGTGATTCCCCTGACTCGCGATGAAGACTCGTAAAACCAGACATTTCTGGAGGTTAAAGGCTACGGGAGCTCTGTCCTTGTCACCATCCTTTGGGAAACACCGTCCGTGTGCACCTGAACAATCAAAGTAGGCCATGAGACTTACCGACAAAATCAAAGCATTGCCACCAACTAAAATGAACAAACGCTGGATTAAAAAAATACTAACCTTTCGTCTATTCTAAAACCCCGCAAATTCAAGACCCCCATCTCTCAAACCGTGATCCCTAGGCTAACATCAAATCCTCGAATCACAAATGCTCAAGTGCCAGTGGCTGACCCGACTATTGTGTCAACCCCCGAACACAGATACCAGCAATAACAGTTAATTGGCAGCCGACCAGGCAGTAGTAGCATCCAACTACTTAGGACACAGAAATTTCATCAGCAAAGAAAGATTCCACACCCACCAGTAGTAGCAGAATATTTTGCAGCCAACGCAGCAAGCGTTTCTCCAGAAACCTGCTGTCATACATCTAGCCGTAGTCCAGTCAGCTCCTGTAAAGCCATCAAATTTCTGTTCGCCAGCCTGCACGATCCACGCTGCAACATGTCACAAAACGCCATAAACAATAGAAGCAACAGCACCATACTTAACGGAATTAACCAGGAGCCCAAGGCGCTCCGAATCTCGACAACATCACCACCATTGGAACCTCAGCCACAATTCAGCCCATTGCAGTTCACGTCAGCCGCAACCGTTCCAGCAAAATCAGCAACCAAGCTACGTAACCATCACATCAGCCACATCAACAACAAAGTCCGGTGTCTGAACAATAGTATTTACCTAGTTGGCCAGCATACGCCTCCGTCTCAGCCAACCTGTCTATACAAGCAGAGACCTAGATTCCACCGAATCAGCTCAGCCAACAGTTCAGCCCGTGACAGTTCCACATCAGCAGCAATCAAATGACCTCCTGTTCCAGACGTCAAAAAGAAGAACAGAACAAACCCAGCAAATACATCTTATATCACAGGCTTCTGGAAGCCATATACTCTGCCGGTGGTCATAGGCCCATGGTGCAATCCAAAATTCGAACCCAAAGAGAAACCCAAGGAAGAAATAAACCAAATTCAGCCCAAACCAAAGAAAGAGGGCCAAAAGGAAAAGCCTACCAATAAACAGCCCAAAACATCTCACAGCCTAAGCCCCAATCCACTTCTCCCCGACAAAATCTTACCAAGGACGATCCTCCCTTCACCTCTGACAGTTACCAATTCAGGCTAAACACCCCAGCCACCGGTTTCCATCTGCAGAAAAGAGGATTTCGACGACGTCCAAGGACGATCGTGTCTCCAAACGGTTTTAATTCTCCCAACTAAAGTCAAACTAGATTCCAACTGAATGAGGGGAGGATTGAAACAAGATTCAGAGGAACCTCACACCAAAGAGACGTTCAACCAGATTGAAGAAATCAGAAGGATTGAAAAGAAAAAAGACAAACCGGCTAGTTGGAGTGGTCGGGGCAAGGATAAATGGCAGAAGAAGACTCTTCAATAGGGGGGGAATTCATTCGGAGGGGAGGAGACCAGAAATTTGCTTTTACCAGAAAACGAAAGGGGTTCTTCTAATCTTCTCCCTCCATCTCCATTTCTCTCCAGGTAGCAACGGCCGTCTTCCATCTGTCTAGAACCGAGGGATCACTTCTCACCTGTCCGGAACCAAGGTAAGCGGACATGCGATGCGACGGAACCCCCTTTTGACGACCAACCCAAGCGGAGCGCGCCATGACAGCAGCGTGGAGGAGGTCGCATCTCAAACTGCAAGCACCTTCAACTCCGCTGGATGCCTCAACGGGAATACACCGGAACTCAAGTTGCAGCGGACTTTGGCTTCCCCGAACGTGACAGCAGCAACGCGAGTCTCCAGCAACGTCTCCAGCTTCACCAGCCATGCCCTGTGGCAACGGACGTCCTCCTGCAGCAACAGCGGAGACGAACCCCTTCCCTTCTGCTCCCCTTTTTTAAGCAGATCAACCAAACCTCATACCCGAGTCGCCGACGGAGAACTAACCCAAACTTCTTGCAAATAGTGGTCAGTGTCACAGAAAGCCTTCATTCTGCTTTGACTCATCTTTCTCATTTTTTATGTGCAGATGTACACCTTCGAGATGGCATCCTTTAGCCACACCAGCCTTCCCGCAGCAACGAACCAGCTCTCTGTGGTCACACCAACACACCGCAACTCTAAACCAATCTTTCATGGCTGCAAATCAGCCTACAACAGCAGGACGTCCAGCGATGGGTCCCCCACTCTGTCTCCTCCCGTGCTACACCGACAACCGACAACCCGTTTCCCAGCAGTTTATGGCTCGACGACCAAACCCACGTCCTAGAGCAGCCCTTGCCCGCTCCACCAGCCCCCCCCCCCCCCCCCCCCAGCAGCGGCCAGATCCCCTGTCGGCAGCTTCCCGGCGTCTCCCACAGTGGCGCACCCAGCCGCCCCGGAACCAGCCGCGAATCGGCTCTATAGCTCGCACTAACCCAGCAAGCGACGGCCCCGCAGACCCACACTCCCTCCCTGGCGCCTCCCACAGCGGCTGTCCACTCCCCCTGGTGCTCCTCATCTGACATGACGATCCAGCAGTGACTTCCAGCAACGCCAAGCTCGCCCCCGGAAGCAGACCCGATGGTGGCGAGCCCACCTCCGGCGCCCCAAGTCCAGCCCTTCACCACATCGTTTTCCCGGTAGCCCAGACCCACGGCTCTCAGTTCCTCGGCCCCCCGACACCCTCAAGGTCCGCAGAGCAACGGACATCCCCCAGACCAGCAACGCACACGGCCTCCCTCCTCAGATCTGGTGGGCGGCCGACCTCCTCACCGGCTCACTTTGGATCTGAACCCTCGGCGACCGGCCCTCCTCCAGATGCGGCAGATTCGGGTCTTCTCCGGCCCTCCCTAGCGACCTCAAGCGAACTCCCCCTGGCCTCAGCTTTCTCCCCGGAGTCCACCAGTCAACAGCAACAGGACTCCCGCCCTTCTCCGCCGACCCAAACTCGACGGCAGACCTCCCCGATGTCCCCAGACGATGGATCCCTCAGCCGGCGTACCCTGAGTTCGATTGGCGCTCGAGTGTTGGAACGGCGAGCATGTCATCTCCCTCTCCGTCTCACCCGATCCCGCAGCATCTCTGGTTCTCCACACCAGATCCAAAAAAAGAGAAGGAAACAGAAGCCTGAGTGCTTCGGGGCAAGAAGCAGCTGGATTCCTTTTAGCTACGGGTTATGTGTCAATCTCACAGGTAACACTCGTTACTTTTACTTAATTCTGATTTTTTTTAGTAGCTATGAAATTCAACCCATAATTTTAATGGCTTAGTTTTTCTTAAGAAAATCGAGCATCTTTTGATAATAGAAAATAATCTGAACGTATTTCTTTGCTTTACCATTTTTTTTGGACACTAATCTTTACTTTTTTACTTAGGTTTATTACGTTTTCGAGAATAGATATTTAATTTTGATGTGTATTTCTAACATTCATTTTTTTTGTTGTTTTGTTTTGCATAAAATACGGCGGAACTTCTCGGACATGTTCGATAATTTGCACTAAGTGGACATCCTTGATTGAAACGCTAATCTCGGAAGATCAACTTCAAAACTTCGAAGATTAACTCGAAGGCGCGTGTATCAAACCGCGTGGATCCACCCCGGCCTAAAAACCGTGGGCTCGAAGGCTTAAAGCGGCCCGAAACTCAATCAAAAGTACAAAGGGGAGATGCGGGCTTCCCCGAATTTTTATTCAAATCCATTTATAACGGATTGCGGGCCCAAGTGTATAGGCCCGCAATCACCGCCCTTTCCCCGCCCTTTTGATCTAAATAATTGTTTGTAATTGCGCGCGTATGCTTAGGCTTTAGGTTTTACGTCGCATGATTGGTTTTAATCAAACAAACCTAAATTCGGGTCCAACGCCCGTTAAAAACGTCGATAAAAGTCCGGCCTACTCCCGGATCGGGTCCAACACCCGTCAATCAAAAGTTGAACTTTTTTTGGACAAATCGCCACCCTTTTTGCATGTTGTAGAATAATAAGGTTAGTAAATAGGAATCTCTGAACCCAGACTCTGATTTTTCCTACTTAAAATCACATTTTTTTAAAACTAAGTCGGTGGCGACTCCGAACAAATGTTTTCCAAAGCTAAAACTAAACCCCACACACCCTTTTTCGGAGCCATTTAAGATGAGGTGACGGTAACTCGAGCCGCTCCTTGGGCCCTCCCCGAAATTCGCGATGCGAGGCCTCAACGTAACCTTTCGCTCGCCACCTTCAGGTGGTTGGCGAAATGCCCCGCAGACCCGTTGGCGAATCACGGGAAGGCCCAACCCTTAGGCCCCTTTCCGCAGCGTCCGGCGTTCGAGCCGTAACGCCGACCGGACTGGGCCTTCGGGGGAGCGGGCCCGGATCCTCGGGCTTGCTAGAACCGCCATCGCGCGCGCTGCTAGGCCGGTAGGGCGCGCGCGTACAACCTTCAGGGTTAATTCGATACATCTATTTCGAAATTAACTAAATGTGTTCCTTAATTATAGGAACATATCATAAGAAAATCTTAAATGAAATTTCAATTTTTCTTAATAAATTCTCTGAGGATTATTTATTTTTCCTCTGAGTTCGAAACAAAAGGTTACCCTCTGTCCGTAAAAATTATTTCCTAATTTAGAAAAATCTTTGAGAATCTGATTTGTTTCATTTTCTCACATGAAAGAATCATAGATCTTGTTTACATATGAGAAATAATGATTTTTATTGAGATAATATTCTCAATTAATTAAAACTTAGGAAATAAAATATATTATTTTATTTTTCCTAAACTATTTTTTTCCTATATTACATTCCCCTCTCTATCGTGTTCTTACCAACATTCTGAGAGCACATACTTGAGTGAAACCCTAGGAAGGATCTCGTCCTTTCTTCCCAAAAAAATCAATTGATCCCTCTAGTCCGACCATGGCAATGGCACCCAAGAACAAGTCCGGCACTCGCCGCTCCTTCTCTATCTCGGTCACGCCTCTATCGTCTGAGACCCATCCCACCAGTCCCATGCTCTCCATGGATGACGAGAAAACTATGTTTGAGCATCTGGAAATCACCAAGGACTCGATATTCAAGATCAAGGAGAACTCCAAGGAAGCTGTAGCTGAACAGCACGAGGAAATCCCTATTTCCGAGGAACCTCCTACATAAGAGGAGATTCTAGAGAAAGCTGCTACGAATGCGGCCTCTAATTTTGTGCTGGAAGATGATGTGGATCTGCGATGTCAAGTTGCTATCCAAACTAAAGAGATTCAATTTCTCAAAGAGCTTATCACGAATCTCTCTCACATCGTCACACGCCCGGAAAAACTTCTGCGTGACGATCTCGAGGCACCTCTTATGGAGAAATGCCTTTCGATGTTCTTTTATCAATACCTTAGACCAGATCCTATTGGAATCTTAATGATCTTGCTATGGTTTTGATGTATAAGTGTCTCCAAGACACACCTAGCTCGTTTCTGAATGGATTATTTCTACCTTCTGCAATTATGGTTTACCTTCTGTTGAGTCATTCTTCTCCGTTTATACCTTCTACTCTTTTTTATATGACAAAAAAGGGGGGGAGATATTATTGAGATATTATGAGAAATAGAAACTAACGATTAAGGGGGAGATTTAAAGAGATATAACCTAAGCTAATTCCCAAAAGCCTCAAGAATTCTTGAATATTTAACGGGATATAAGGTCAAACCTACTATGAGGTATATCAACCTTCTATAGGGTACATAGTTCGTCGGAGAGAAGGAGTTCATAGCAGGCGTAAGCAGTGAGGGACTGACAACCTTCTGTAGTTGGTTTTCTTGTTTGTTTGTTGTTTGCAGCAGGTGTGCATTGGTGAAGTCACTCCGTAAGCGTCTGTGGCTGCGGATATGAAGGATTTGACCGGGAAGCTGTCCGTAATATCGAGCTATGTGTAGCAGGACTTTGGGAGAATGGTGTTGGCTTGCGAGTCGGCATACGGCAGGTCTAGTAGAAGGAACCCGTAGCAGGCGTAAGTGGTGAGAGACTGCAGCCTTCTGTAGACGATTATTTTCTTTGTTTTATAGATTATATCGAAAATACAAAAAAAGGAGCCCATCCGACGACGTCCGAGCACGTGGAGGAAGCGCCATCGAGCCTGATCGCAGATCCACGGAAAGGACAACCCGCTACTGCGTCACAGAAGGCTGAAGCTTGCAGCCATGGTTATGTGCTCGCTGAGTCTGGTTGATTTCCTTGTGATTCGACCTAGACACATCCCAAACTCAGAAAGATAGTTTCTTGCATTGGTTAAGATAATCTTACCGTCCCTTGGTTAAAGAAATTGTTTTTCTTTCACCACATAAGGTTCTACCTTCTACACTATAATCTCTACTTACGAGTAATAGTGAAAGTGGCTGAAAGTGGACGTAAGCGTGCTTGTCGAACCACTATAAAGACATTGTGTTTCGATTTGTCCTTAAGCACTTATAAATTACAAAAGCTAAGTCTTTTGTTGTGAGGGTTCTGTTAGTTTGTCGCGAAAATTCTATTCGAGCTAAAAGACTAATTCAGCACATCTTAATCACAATCCAAGGGCCAACACAAACTCCCAAGTAATATATTATATTTGAATATTTTATTTTAAAGTTTTTGTTTAAACTTGATGATTCGAAATGATCCATTAATAATTACTAATAAGCCGCTTGGTGGTTGCTAATAATACTGCTAAAATATAATCCCCAATCTCCTATTGGGGATTATATTTGTAATTAACAGTTTCTTTTACTAACGTTTGTTTGAGCTTGAGTAGATTTATATGGCCATGTAATTGTCCACAAAAATTACGAGGACAACATTCCAAGTTAAATTCGAGATTTTTTATTCTAAAGTAAACAACATCAATGTTGAACCGTGAACTAATAGGAAAATCGACACCCTCATTTGAACCTAGTAAATCCCAAAGGAGAATTGAAACCAGTTTATATGGCAGAGACTCTTATTATAACATGATAATAAAGCAGGTGATGCAGAGCAGCGTTATGTTTTTTTTCATGGTTTTTACTTACGCCGACTGCGACCCATTTTGAGATCGACCATATTTTTTTCACTGTTTTTACTTACGTCGACTGCGATCCATTTTGCGATCTGACCATAACACAAAAAATTTCACTTAGGAAGGTTCTATGTAATGATTATATATCAGGAAGTTCATTCCGTTTAGGATAGTTCATCCGTCATGGTTCCAGAACGAACCTTTTTATAATAATTACATGAGAGGTTTGTAGTAGAAGTTCGTTTTGTTTCGAAAAATTCATACATCGTGATGTTTCGGAACGAACTTTCCTATAATAGGAAATGTTCATTCTATAGGAATTTCATTTTGTTCATTGTAGTTAATACGACATGGTTTTGAAATGAATTTTTTTGTAACTATTACATATTTAATCTACATAAATTTTTCTATGTTTAAGAAAGTTTTGTATAAGAGGTGCGTTCTATTTATAAAAGTTCATACCAAATAAATGTTTTGAATAAACTTTCTTGTAATAATTCTATGATTTTGGAAAATCACACGTCTATTATCGGAACAGTCTACCGACGTCAAAAAGGTAAAAAAAAAAGACTAAATAACTGTACTTTCGACTCGCTGGGGTGATCAACTATAATACTAAAAAGAAGTAGAAATCTAAAATATCTTATCGGTGATACTTAATACATTTTTATGATGGACAACATAAAAAAAGTACTAACTACTTTCATTGATGATTGATGGATCGAAATGCCAAAATAATCAAAATCATAAATCTTTTACCTTAGAAGAAAGAAAAGCGGCTCCCTAGCTAGAATGCGATTGATTGATTGAAAGTAGAAATGACAAGTGTCCAGGTTTAAAAAATCAGCAAGGATTTTGTATTTTTCTGTGGGGGTTATTTGGTCAATTCTCCGTCCATTACTAGGACGCCTTGTGATACTTACTAATCGGAATAAAAGCAGTTCAATAGACATACATACAATACATAAAAAGGACAAAATCAATCGAGCGTGTTTGTTTTGTCAAACGTAAAAAAAGTAAAAGATTATAATAAAACGCAATCATTATTTAAAATTATTCTATCATCGTTTGTTTATCTTCCTTTCTCATCTTTCCAAAACGTGCCTAGGATGTCTCGAAAGCAAACAAAAATCGGAGGCATGATAATACCCTGAGGGACACAACTATCCAAGCATATCGTTCTTCCCTGATTATACGATGTTTTATTTATTTATTTATTGTTTTCTAGGTCCATAAGGCCAACCAAAAAAAAAAAAAAAAGACGTTTCCCCATAATGTAATTAAATAAACATAGGCCCCGAAACTAGTCGAATTACTCTGTCGCACACTTGATCCCACTATGCTTCCGTTTATTTAAAAATAGTAAAATTCTCTAAAGGTAAATTCATGCCCAAACTAACGTAATCAAAACGTTTTTTAGTCATCTGGCATGATAAGATAATGGTCATGAAACGTAATAAACCATTACGAACTGTTTCATGTGTAATTCTGTCTTTTCGTCTCTTCAACATCTCGACTAATTTAGTACATAACGTTATTTAATCATTTTATTTGATTAATTGAAATAAAATAGTTCAAGTTAAATGATAAATCGTTCAAGAAGTCTTTAATATCTATCAAGTGCACACATAGCATCTACTCCCTAATCCAAGAGCGTATTGAATTATATTTTAACTCAACACTTTCTTATTTATGCTTCACTACACACTAATAATTATATTACTTACAACTCGGCCGAAAGCTGTTTTTAACAGCAAGCGTGTAACTTCACGCATAAAATAACATAAGTGACTAATGACATTAAACATATGGTATGCTTTTTACAAATTAGTTCTGGTAGCTCAAATATAACTTAGATACCTAACTTGTACGCAATATCAATCTAAATGTTTGATTTCTCATTTAGACATCTATCTCATTATGTTATATCAACATATAGTTTAATCAATTTCTAAGGAGAAATTGTTGAGTTTTGTATGTATTCCAGTGAATCAGTTAGGCTATGTTTGAAATAAAGAGAAAAGGAGTGAAAAGAAAAGAAAAGAAAAGAAAAGTTGGAGGAGTGAGAAGGAGAGTGAAAGAAGAGTGAAATAAAAGGACAAATTTTATATAACTCAACAAATACAATAAATCAAGCTACTTGATATTTGGCAACTTGAATTCGCAATAAATAAGTCATGAAATCAACTAAGAAAATGAGACTTTATAAATATATCAACGACACGATTAGCTAAAGAAAAAAAAATTTGAGTAAATGAAATGACAATTGATTTCAATGTGTTAATTGCCTCATGAAAGACATTATTATGAGCAAATTGAATTTCACTTATGTTATCACAATATAAAATTATCAAAGATGAATGACCAATGCCCATATTTACTAATAAACAACTTAATGTTAACTCAAAACATTTATAATTAGTTTGCATGTTATTTTCGATTTAGTCGTGTTGCAAAGGTACTTTCAGATTTTGTAGTTTTCAATGTAGGTGAAGGGGTCGACACGAAGCGGAAATCATATATAAGAAGGTAGCTTGATGGAGGAAGGCAAAGAAGACCGGGATGAGAAGTTGCTAAGGAAAGCATTGGATAGGAACCTTCGTGTGGCCACACGAAGACTTGATGCGGCCACACGAAAAGCGCAGACTTAGGCAGAATGTTTCGTGCGGCCACACGAATCCTGTGTCGCCACACGAGGCGAGAAGATTTCTTAGAATATTTTTTATAATATTTGCTAATCATTCGAGATTTACCCTAAATATATAAAGAGCTTCAAAGTGAATTTAGAAGGGGGAACGAGAGGAGAGCCATCGAAAAGGGAGTTTTAGTTTTCTAAGTTTTCGTTTAGGATGATTTTTACTTTTAGTTTCTGGTTTTTCACCAATCTTATGTTGAACTAAGTTTTTGCTCTAGGGTTATGACGGAACCCGATATGTAGCCGGATTACTTTTGACTATCTTTGATTCAATGCATTTAAGACTTCGTTTATTTATTTTATTCTATGTTTAATGCTTGCGGTTGCCTGATCAACAATCCGTATTGATTTCTTAATCTATCTGAACTCGGGAGGGGAATTTTAGGTTAGAAGGAGGATAAAATAGCTTAGGTTAATGTCGAGGAATCAAGTTAATTTAACGAGTACTATATGAATATACGTGCTTGTCTTAGGTAGCCAGATTAATGTTGGAACTTAAAGAATTTGACTCAATTATTAATTCCTATAGGAATATATGGGGTTCGGCTGGGTTAGGTATTTCTCTTGTGTAGGTCAGAAGATGCATAAGAGTGGCTGATAATCTTAGGTTAGTAAACGGGTTTTGGACAATTTAATGATAAAGAGGGGGTTGAATGATCTGGTGAAATATCGGGAGAAGTCGTGATCCAAGGTTTTTCTCATTTAATTAATTCTCGTATTTTCTACCGTTTAGTTTCTTGTTAGTTTATTTTCCTAAATACTTGTTTTACTTGATTTGACCGCACAAGATTGTTTACCGTTGATCGCTAGGGTATTTCTAAAATAATTCTCCATGGGAACGACTTTTACTCACTACTCTATTACTTGTGCGACCCGTGCACTTGCGGACTCAAACCATTAGAACACTTAACCATAAAAGTTCGGCTATGACATCGACAATAGCTCGATACTCTGATTTAATACTATATTAACTTGTGATAATTTGATTCTTGCTTCACTAAGAAATAAGCGAATGACCAAAACAGAGGAGCGAAGGTTGATGGGCTCATAATACCAGGAAATCACCAACAATATACACAAAAAAAAAGTGAAGAACATGAAAAAGAGCTCCTTTGATGTAGCAAAGAATCCGAAGCACGACCTTATAATGAGATGAACGATGTGCGCTCGTCGGTTGGAGTCGCTCTAGTGAAGCAATTCCACAACGGTGTGTCCCTCGTGCATTATTTGGTCTTAAGCACTATCTTTAGGGACTTCTTCCTGGGTGTGCTGAGGTTGTTGTCGAGGTTCATTCGCCTTATCAAATTCTTGAAGCTCCTCGGTCGATTTCATGTAACACAGCATAAAAAGTCATTACAAAATTTCAATTAAGATATGTTAAAATAATTTAAATTAACCTAAGAGTGGTTTTTATCGGAGGTTGATCCTCAGAGACGTCGTAGGTGAGAAGTGACGACATCAGTGACAAATTAAAAATTACAACTACTTCTCCCGATTGTTTTGGGGGCTAATTTTACGTGATTATGTAGGTGACGATGATCTTGTACGAAGTTACGAGGCCGTATCCTCCCTGGCCGCTGTATTATACGAAAGCTCACAAGGACACGAAAGTAGGAGATGCAACAGGTAATCCAGGTGCATCATGGTTCAGAATTACAGGGAGACAGACGCGAAAGAGTTCAAGCCCGAAAGGTTCGCTTCGGGGATCTCAAAGGTGGCGAAGAATAAGAACGACCAGGTGGGGTACTTCCCATTTGGTTAGGGGCCCAGGACCTGCCTCGGGCAGAACTATGCTATTATCGAGGGGAAGATCGCACTGACGATATTCCTACGGCACTTCTCTTTCGAGATATCTCCGGTGTATCGTCATGCCCCGACCACAATCATGTCAGTCCGGCCGCAACATGGACTCCATTTGATCCTCCACAAGTTCTTAGTCCAACGACTCTTGTCAGTATCGAATTTTAATCGATCAAGCTCGTTGGACAAACCAAATGCGGCTTAATAGAATAAGACGATTATCCCGAAAACAACTCACGAACAACCAGTAATAATAATTGCAATACGACTGATTATGCCTAAGGAAACTAAATAAAATTATTTAGTGGACATTTCTTACCTAATCATTATTTTAAAATGTTACATGCTGCCGGATGACATTTCGTTGCTTAGCGACAAGTAGGGCAGTTCACGGTCGACAGGCTTTCCGGTCACGCGACAAGAGTGGCGGCGACTGGCATCGATGGAGCAATCCCCGTGTTGCGTACGGCAAGACCAAGAAAACATAGCCAATGGGCATGTGCTTGACCCGTTTAGTAATTGTCATTTTTAATGCCGTCTGCATGTGCCCGGGATCGCCTAATTCTTTCTATTTTTTCCCGAATCATGCAGCTACCAGCCTTACCGCAGGAGAATGGCATTCAATGAAACGACTCTGTTTCCTCCATTCCAAAAAGCCTGGACAGACCCACGATCTGTATGTAGTAGTAGTACACATTCACATAAATCAAATTAATAATCTGTCCTTTTTTTTCCAAAACCAGGGACAGCAGATGTCAGTTATCCGTCGTCACCGCCCTCTCCTCGTCCTTTCTTTCTCTCTCTCCCTCGCCTATCTGTCACGGAGTTCGATCCCATCCCGTCGTCTCCTCCACCCCCAGCCCCTAATCCGTAACAGAATGACCCCAACCGCCTAACCGCCCCAACCACGAAAAAGAAGAAGAGAAAAAAACAAAACAATCTCCTCCTTCCATCGTCGTCGCCATCTCTGATTTCCTTCTTTGACGGTGATCGTATCCCTCGGGGCGGCCAGTCCATTGCCCACGGCAACGATTGGGGCGGGAGCCAGTCCATTGCCCACGGCAACGATTGGGGCGGGAGCCTCGGTGCTCGAGCTGGGATGGGCGTCGCGCCAAAAATGCTGGCCTCGTGGTTCTGTATTTCGTCCGTGGCCTGAATTTATGCGAGGATGTGCGTAGCACGGCATGCGCGTGGATGTTCGCTGTTAGTTTTCGTGGATAGTATCTTTTGGTTGCTGAGTATTGGTAAGGATTGGAGGCGCCACCTGTTTGTTTGTTGGATTAGAAGGTAAGGTTGGATTTGTGGCCATTCGAGGATGGGCGTTGCTTGTGTGCGTGTGCATGAGCTGCAGATTCCAACACAGTACTGATGGGATTGTTGCAAGAATGTACGAAGGTTTACCTATGTGTGCGCACTAGGTGTGGGGTTTGTAAACGTATCTTTCAGTCAATTGGGGATAAAGGACTAGATTGATGAAAAGCGTGGGAGATGCCAAGCTTGAAGTTGAATGTTATGAGGCGAACAACTGCCACCACACTGGCTGTTAGTTGATTTATTCTTTCAGTGTGGTACTAGTTATGCTATTTACTGTTGGTATTTTGTCATGAATTTGCTGTTTTGTGATTTCCAGGTCGCAGTGAAGTGCAGGCCATTGACTTTGAAAGATCATGGCCGCAATATTGTCAGGGTTATTGGTAGTAAGGTTGTGCTTTCTACTTTTGATCAAGTTATTTATATGCAAATTGATTTCCTGTGGATAAGTGGTAGTGTGGCAATAACAGTATTATTGAATGTGTGTTAATGGTAACTATAGGAGGTTCTTGTGTTGGACCCTGATTTGTCTAAGGATTATCTGGATCGCGTACAAAATCGGACCAAAGAGAAGAAGTATGGCTTTGATCATGCTTTTGGTCCTGAATGTTCGAACTCGGTATGCCATTCTAATCCTTCAGTAATAACAAAATAGTAAGGCTTCAGTTTAGCGGCTGGAGATTAATGTCAATTTTAGCAACAGTGGTGTTTTGGTGGCTAGGTTAGCGAATTTTCGACAAGGTTCTGAAGTGGAACCCTCATCCCTCTAGAGCTTAGAATGTCTCCAGATTTCCTCAACCTGATGTAGTTCTCATATGTAGAAGATTTGAAAACTTTTCGATTTTTACAGTTGATTCACCTTAACAGGATTTGTATGACAAATGTATATTGTCAACGATTGCTGGAGTTGTGCAAGGTCTAAATGCAACCGTCTTTGCTTATGGTTCAACTGGGAGGTAGGATTGATTTTTCTTTTTTAACCATGTACATCCTTATATTGCCATCTGCAGTGGTTTAGTTGCAGGTCTGTTGATTTGATTCAAGATGTTTTGGCGTGCATAAAATTGCTGCAACTAAGTAATATCTATTATGTTAACGTTATCAGTTATGCATTTGTGCATTTGGCTGTTCATTGATGTTCAGTGGGAAAACGTACACTATGGTTGGCACTCAAGAAGATCCTGGACTCATGGTTCTAAGCTTGAATACCATCTTTGATCTCATAAAATTCGATAGCAGCTCTGATGATTTTGATGTCAGTTGCTCTTACCTTGAGGTTTACAATGAAGTAAGGAGAAGATAATTGATGGAGTAGCCATTTCCATTAATAATAACTTTAGAGAAGCGTAATATGAATCCCTATGTTTCTTCAGGTGATCTATGACTTGCTGGAGAATTCTTCAGGCCACCTTGAACTCAGGGAAGACCCCATCCGTGGAATTGTTGTTGCTGGGCTGAGGTCAATCAAGGTACTTCATCCTTTAGATGTTTCTTGTCTTTTTCTTTTTGGAGTAATGATTTCGCGGAATGTACTAATCACAATAATGTTTCGTGAGTTAAGCCTATTTATGAGAATTTGCATCTGTGAACGATTCTTTTATTCGGTTTTCATGGAAAGCCTATTTATGAGAATTTGCATCTGTGGACGATTCTTTTATTCGGTTTTCATGGAAACTAGTAACGATTTTAATTATCTTCATGGAGAAGATGAGTTTCCATGCATTCATTTCTCTTGATGAGATAATGTCTTGCAGGCTGCTGCATCGCAACTTCTGATATATGCTGACATGTTTTATGGTTATCCAAGCTTTTATATATGAAGATAGAGGAGGCCTTTCTAATTTAATGTTTTTATTGTTGGACGTCCTCTATGATAATTTAATAAACTGGCTTGGATGTGGTATAATTTCCTGTGCTTGAAGACTGTCACAGATAGTATCCAGGCATTGAAAAACTTGCTTTTCCTTTTTTATTAATTTCTTTTTGGTGGGGGGTGGTAAGGGGTGGTGAGTCGTGGTGCTATGATTTAATGGATCTCCCCCATTTGTTCATATTGCCCTACCTTTGGTACTTTTTTGAAGGTGAATTCAGCGGATAGAATACTTGAACTCTTAAATTTGGGCAATAGTAGGAGAAAAACTGAGAGTACCGAGGCCAACAATACATCCTCTAGGTATGTTTCATTTATGGCTTATTTTGAATTTTCCTTATATTTTTCCAACTATTCCTTTAATTATTAGATTTTGTAAAATCACCATGGACTTGTCAAGTAACTTTAGGAATGACAATTTATATCAACCATGGAATTATTAGTAACATGGATAATGATCCAGTCCGCAGGTGAAGTCTTTGCTTGGTACTGTTGAGCATAACACATGCAATGAATTGAACTAAAATTGCTTATCATGTGGAAAGTTCCTTGGGTGTATCCAATAGTCTGGAATGTCCTCTTCCCCTGAAATTACTATAATTAAAGTCTAGATATGGAAGAGAATGACTGAATTTTCGATCTCATCAGAGGTATTTTCTGCTTCTCAGATCCCATGCAGTCTTAGAGATACTTGTGAAAAGAAAGCAGAAAAATAGGTACCGGAATCAAGTCATGCAAGGAAAACTCGCGCTCGTCGATCTTGCCGGCAGTGAGCGGGCATCAGAGACAAATAGTTGTGGGAAAAAGCTCAGAGATGGAGCCAACATCAACCGTTCTCTCCTTGCTTTGGCAAACTGCATTAATGCACTGGGAAAAAACCACAAGAAGGGTCTTGCTTATGTTCCTTACAGGAACAGGTACTCGAAGTTGGCTCATGCTGGTGGTTTTCTTTTCCTCAATGGCTAACGAATAAGTATTGCAGCAAATTAACAAGGATACTTAAGGATGGTCTCAGTGGTAATTCACGAACAGTCATGGTAGCTACTGTGTCACCTGCTGCTAACCAATATCATCACACAGTGAATACCTTAAAATATGCAGACAGGGCCAAAGAAATTAAGACACATATTCAGGTATCTCTCTCTCTCTTTCTAGAGACCATATTGCTTGGCTGCTTGAAGTTTACGAAGGAATTTTTACTGCTTTCTATATACTGCATGGATATTTGAAAAAATGCCCAATACAACTCCAGAGCTTATTATGATTCCGGAATATAGGAAAGGTTTTGCAGGCATCTGGAAAATCTTCAGTAGAATGATTTAGGGAGAGATGCTGTGTTTATTCACTTGTTGTAACGTATATTCTAATATATATCGAAAGTAATTTATATCAATGCAAGTTCTGTAGCAAATGTGGCTTTTTCATACTCTGTTATGTTGAGGAACATTTCTTAGAAATGGAATTTGTTTTTTCGTTTTTGAAAATCATGTGATATTTTTGTAAGATATCAACTAGCAATTTTACATCAAGCTACATGTTGTGCAGAAAAATATTGGAACCATCAATACTCGTTTATCTGATTACCAGATGATGATTGATAATCTTCAGGTACCTGCTAGTTTCTGTATTTGTTCATTTGACAAAGTGGACCTTCAGGATATTTTAAGATTTTTAATGCACTTTTTCTGCAGGAGGAGGTTTTACATTTGAAAAAGGAACTAGCTGAGAAAGAATCACAACTAAGTGATCGGCCAACAGATAAAGCAGCTGATGATGAATTATCTTGGTTGAATCTTTTAAGCCAAGAAACCCGCGAAAATGTTCAACAGCGGATTAACCTGCAAAAGGCAATTTTCGACCTTGAAGAAGCCAACATTCGTAATCGCACTGAGCTCCATCGACTTGATGATGCAATAGCGAAACAACAGGTTAGTTGATGAAGTTGGTCCTTATTGTTGACCTTTTATGTATCTTTTCAAAATTTTGAAATGCTATATAAATACATTTTGTTGGTTTTGTGCTTTTCACGTGGGAACGACCTTGATCATATTGCTTTAGATATGCAGAGTCTGCAACCATGTTTCTCTTTTATTGTAGCAACTTAACTTTGTTCCTTGATTTTGCATCTTTCTTCCTTATATTTGCACTTCTACCATGCTAAGATTCGAGGTGTTGGGAAGTTGCAATGAAATGAATGAACAACATATAATTTTCTCTCATTCAAAGGGAAAAGCCATCAAGAAAACCAATGAAGCAGTCAAACTGTTTATCAATCTAATTGTGGCTTGTGATCGTTTCATTTCCGGAGAAAACTTTCGTGTTGCACTAATTGGGCGTATTGTGTCAATGTTGCAGGGTATTGAAAAGGGCAGTATTGTCGTGGAGACATTGAGAACTCGGCGACAATTTATTCTTGATAACATCAGGGACAATGATGAGGCGGGTGTCCTTTATGAAAAGGTGGTTGTTCTTTGAATTTGTACTTGATTTCTGAGAGCATGCTAGTTCAGTAGACATCACCTTCATGTTGGACTTGTTCTCAAGCAGGAAGTTACTGCAAATGAGAGACAACGGTCTGAGTTGCAAGTGAAGATTAACCAAGCGATTGCTAACCATGGGGACAAAACATATCTACGTATCCTCAGTCAACACTGGTTGTTGGTAAGTTATCCACATTTCTATCAGTTTTCTTGTAATGTGGTTTTGAAGATATCTCTCAATGCTATAGTTAGATGCCTCCCTTTCTTGGCTATCAGCACGTTGCAAGGATTTATTTTATCAACACAAGAAGTTGTAAAATAAACTTATGAGCTGCAAATCACAGTTTGTGTGATGAGGATGTTCATCATGCCTTTTGAAAGCTCATATTGTCTCCAATATTGCAGGGCATGGCAAACACTGAACTTCAGCTCGAAATTGCTAAGAGGGATGAAGTCATCCAGAAGCAACAACAAGTTCAAAGAAACTTGTGGAACTTGCTAATGGAGATGGGACTCGACAAGAAAAGGCTGCTCGATATGGCATCTTTGCAGGGAACACCAATCGAAGAGTACACGATGAGTCCTCCCCATGAATTGCCATATTATGCTCAGCAAAGATATCCTCCTCCTGGGTATTCACCCATCAGAAGTTATGTTACCAGTCCGAGCAGCTTGAAGGGTCATGGTTACTTCTCCAGTGAACATGTCTTGACGGGTAGTACCACTCCTGTCTACAGAACAGGATATTACAGCCCTTATTACTTGTTGTCACCTAAGGAGCACAGTCGTTTTACTGTTTCGATTGCAAGAAGTCCAAATCAGGTTAGCGGAAGCTCTAGTCCCTCATGTATCAAAGACCCGACAACACATTCCCTCTACTAGCAAATCATCCAGTCGTTTAACTTCAAGCCTGCATCTTGAGGTATGACGCTATATTCCTCTCGCTAAACATCCACAATTGTCTTGTTCTTTTACATTTATGAGGAATCGCTTTAGTTCATACAGAAGTATGATTCTGCTCCAAACTTCCTGTCCAAACATAGGCAATGTCTATCTTGCATTGAGTTAACAATTCTATTGACCAATGTAAGTATCTGCTTGTATTGCATCTTGATTAGCTCGCATCTAGTAACTAATTTGATTACTCTCGCAGGGTTTGGGTCGATAATTGAAGTAGTAACATATGTCCTGGATCACCTGGTGACAAAGAAAGATCATCATTCTAAAAGAATCCGGGTTAACTTGTCTGGAGCTCATCTTCACATTGAAGGGGGGCAATGAAAGAGTAGTCGAATTCTGCCAAAGTATACATGCACATAGCATGTCAGTTTTTCACCATTTTTCTTTTACCCATCCCATGCCGCCATATCAAGACTTCTCTAATCCGGCTTCACGCAATTCCGGGTATTACCTCTAGACTTAAACCTATATAACTAACATTTGTTTCTTCAACTGTACAAGTGAATATTTTCATGAAATAACTCCTTTTTAGTCTAGAAGGTCCAAATATTGAATTTCAATGTAAGTGGACTTCACATGCTGTTATTCATTTCTCTTGAGTATTTTCTTGTACAAAAGCGAAAAAGTTTATTCTCGCGTCTAGGTGTTTCTAGAATTGCGGTGATAATTGGGTGATTTCCCTCTGGATTTCTTGCTATAAACCTTGGATGCTGGTGGAGATACCCCAGGCTGTCGATATTGAGGTAGTCAAAAGGCAATGTTAGGTAGTGCCAGATTGTTTATCTTAAGTTCAGCCTATAAGGAACAAATATTTGGACAATGTCAAGTTTTTTTTTCCATTGCAGTCAGACTTTGAGGTATCTAACTTCGAAATAGCTGTTTCACATTTCCTTCACCGGCACCAATGATTGATGCCTGTTATCCTCCCCTGCTTTCTCGGCCGACTGGGTTTTTGGTTTGCTTGAGACGGTGTGATGAACGTAAACCCACCCACCTCAGATTAAAGGTGGTCAAACTTTCATGTGTTTCGGATGGGAGCTAATCTTTTACAGTAGAAACTTCCTTGGGGGGGGGGAGGGGGGATATGATGATGGTCCTTGGATAACGCCTTTAAACAGTTTCATATTACTGTCCGTTACTCATACTTCCTAGACATAGGAACAAGACAGTCTTCTAACATTAGAGTTTAGTTAAAAGAGTTATTTGGGGCCGAGTTATGTCCATGTAGATTCCGCGATTCAACTCATGAAAAAACCTGCTACTTGATAAGCGCCTGTTGGCTTTGTATCGGCAAAAATTCATCTGACCGATCGCTTCTTCTACTCGGGTGACTTTCTTCAAATCAATTTGCCTAACATAACTAAAAAAAATAAAGAGTTGCTTTCACTTCGACGTAACCCAACTTAACAACTTGGACTCATATGTGTAGTAAGTTAAAGGCTAGCCCCTCAGAGGAGAGCGGCCGAGACTTATCCCATGTATGTGCTTTGTTGAAGGATCAAAGATAATTAAAAAAAAAAAAAATTGCCTTTTTAGACTCTGGACGACAACTCAGACCAACATTGTGCAGCCGGGGATTGATTCCCCATTCTTTAGAAGCATTCCCGATTGACCTTTTAACATTTAAGCTTTTGTATTCCCCCTTCAAAATTTGTCTTGGGCCGGTGATGATGTTCTTGACACTTCGTCAATTGTTCTCATGTTGGGCAGGACATGAAAGAAAAAAGAAACCTATCAGGACATATGAGGGGAACTTTTGTTTCGGACAAAAAAATTAGTCATGTTTCGTGCGGTTTGTCCACATTGGAACCTTCCTTCACCGAAGGATCAAAACCAAAATGGAGATTATGTTTATGTATGTATGCATCGATTTGTTTTCACACTTTAAGTCGGCCGTTGTTTGTTGAACTTAAACAAAGACCAGATGATTGAAAAAGTGGCTGCTACTGGACATATTTTTACATAGAGGGTATGGTCTTATTTACCATCATCATCAGGCTAACCAGTCGGCTAAAAATGGGGTTGATTTTGGCGATGAATGACTTCATTTCGAAAGGGTCCGGTAATATCATCATAACTCTAATTTCACCACAAACTAAATTCACACATACGTCTCAACTCTCCCATTGTCGTCATTTTTGGGAATCCATTTCGTTTTTCATTTTTATTATATTTGTGGCACAAAACAGTGACTCTACGATGCCTGCCTTTGAATCGAACCCTTGCAAAAGGTGAAGATTCTTCATCTAAAAGTACACACAACAAAGAGATGAAGCAAACAAAAAGAAGAACACCATGTGCCAATGGAAGGCAATGAGAAAAAAATCACGTGTGCAATAATTACTTGTAAATGCATTAACAATGGAGGCCACTTTTGTTATTACTCACTTCGCTTCCAATTCTTTTCCAAATAATTTTAGGATTTGATTGGATGATCCTCCACTCAAATTGGACCTGGAAGAGAAAAATATTCACCCGCAAGTTGTCCAAACTTAAATAATTTTCAAAGGGAAGCATGGTTTTTTTTAATAAATAATTTTAGGGGAAAGAAAAAGAAAAGAGAAGGTCAGAAGGAGCATCTCTCTAATCAAACGCCACTAGGGGTGCTCGTCCTCTCCTTTCCATAACTAAGTAATTCCCAACTTGTTAGAATTATTAAAATTTGGGTCAATGGGTTTTTGATGAAGTTGAGGTAGAGTGTGATTCGGATGGATCAACTCAAGTTGCTAGTTCCAGTTATTTCCTGTAATATATACATATATATGTGTACCGACGTAAAATAAAAGAAGAAGAAGAAGAAGACTAAAGAAGATTATACGTTTTTGAATCATCAAAATTGTCATCTTCACATGAATCAATATCATCAAAGTAGGGCTGTCGTTCTCTTCGTTATGTTCGATGGAGAAAAAACAGATCAAGACGTGACGAGGGGGAGTGTGTGAACAAACACGGGGAACCTGATGATGTAAAGATGATAATTGCATTGGTTTTGGTCCACTCTTTTGAACCCAAATCCACCATAAGATGTATTCAGATCTGTCATTCAGATTTTCTCGCCATTTAATATACACACATCATATATGGGGCATCTGCCAGAAAAACAAGAACCCTTCAAGTGGATGGATCATATATAATATTACAAAATGTATTGTTTCTGGATTGGGGAGAAAGGTTTGGACCTTCAGGTGGCGCAAACGTGGGGTCGATTCTCTCTCTGTTTTTTTTAGGGAAGTAACGTGGGTTTGATTTGGATGGACCAACTTATGCAAGTGCGATTTATTCGTTGCCTTTTCTCCGGACATTATTATATTTGATCCTGAAGATTTTTTCCAGGATTCGAAGCAATATTTAATTTTTTACGAAAACTGGATTACTTGTTTATTTTTTTAAGAATGATTAGATAAATTTTCCGGGATGCAAAAATCTAACTACTGCCCGAAGCTTTTTATTAACCAAATATGAAGACAAGGAAAAGGGTTTGGGGTTTGAATTTTCGTTGGATTTAGGGTGTGCTGCCGTCCAAATGTTCCAAACGAACCTTTTCGTTTCTTAGTGAAGTCAATCAGATGAATATCCCTAATTCCCTCGTGCTTGAATCTCCCCACAACCAATCTTTTTAATTGATCTTTTATAACCCCTCCATTCATTCCTTCATTCATTCACTCACTGTTTCCATGAAATTATCTCCTTCTATTCGAATCAGAGTATTCTCCTAAAACAGAAAGCTACAAGTGAATGCCATTTTCATGGTGGGTATGTACTAATTTTGTGAAAGGCACATCGACAAAACCACACATTTAAAGATTCCATGGAGATATGCCCAGCTGCCGTCCAAGATTGTATGACACCCCCCAACCCCCCAAATAATTTTATTTTGTTTATAAAAAGTGTAAACTCAAAAAGGAGGGGAGAGAGAGGAGGGGGGAGCCAGAATTGACCAACCAACCATCAATCAACACAACCCAAAGTTATTAATAGAATTAAAAAAAACATTTGAGTAACAAAACAGTTGTCACCATGGGAATAATAAAATGAATCAAGTAAATTATTGCGACCCATCAAAACGTGCCCAATTCGCTTGCTTTCTGCCACATTACGCGTTTGTCAGGTCCATCTATATAACAAACCCTATTTCCTTCTTCTTCGTGTGATTAGTTTTAGGCTTTCTCCCCTTCCCCGATCCGAAGTCTTCTTCCCTTCCCCCCCCCCCCCCCCCCCCCCCCCCCAGAAGGAAAAGGAAGGTGAGTCACATTCATTGAGTTGCTTCATCAAAATTACATCCAAACCATATCTTTTCCTCATTACAACCTCCCTAAGAAGTGGGATGTCCTTGTCTTTTGCTAGTCGGTACAGGCTGTCCTTCAGTTAGATGGAGTTGTTGTCGCCCATGTTCTTGTCCGAATTGGTATGTCTTGTCCCTTGGCTTCTCCATCCCCCCTTTATTTTTTGCTTGTAGATCCGGCCATGTATAAAGCTGCGGTTTTCATTGGCTGAACATTGCCGTAGTTGGTCTCGAGAGGCCCCGGCTTCCCGGAAGAGAGTTCTCTTTTGTGTCAAGTGTTGGCTTTAGAGAACTTAATTGAGAACTAAACTCGTCCTGCTTTGTGCTGCCACTGAATGCTGATTCGCTGATTCGTATATGCAATTCTGTGGCCATGTGGTTTCATTTCTTCCGACTTTGGTATGTTCATTTTGGGGAACAAAATCTTGCAATTATTGAGCGACCTGTGTTTGTGCTCTCGCAGGCTGCGGATGATTTAGGGTTTTTTGGTGACCTTCATTTCAACCCTTTTGCTTCCACGTTCGACGACCTTGATTTCCCATCTTTCTCTTCCGACAGCGACTCTCGATCTCATTCTCCATTTACCCCAGAAAACAAACCTACTTTTCCGGCCGGACCCATTTGTGAAGTTCAGTCGAGTCCGGTTCAGCGGGCTAAACGACCGAAAATCGAAAGCCCTTGCAGTCCCGACGCAAACCTGTCGTTCCCTCCATTGTCAAATGATAAGATTATATCCTTTGGAAAATTAGATTCCTTGGATGAGTATTACGGTGTCAACCACGGCGAACGGAAGCCTGAGATAGATGAATCGTGCAAAGGGGACGTGAGGTTTCCGTCCATCTATCCTCGAACAAAGAAGAGGACTTTTGGCGGCATGAGTAGGACACCTTTGCTTGCTCAGGATCATGTGATGGCTGAGAGGAAGAGAAGAGAGAAACTTAGCCGGCTGTTCATTTCGCTTTCCACCTTAATTCCAGGCCTCAAAAAGGTATGCGATTGTTCACTTCGATTGATGCAAAAGATGAAGTAGTCTCATCCTCGTATTTGTTAACATTCGATTACTTAATTCCAGCTGGACAAGGCTTCCGTTTTGGAGGATGCCATCAATCACTTGAAAGAGCTTCAAGGGCGTGTTAAGACTCTAGAGGAAGATATCGCGACGAATTCAGTGGTTTCCGTGAAGAGTTCTAGACTAGAGCGAGATGACAGCGACATATACTGCGCGACACCTCTGATTGATGGATTCGGTGGCCAATTACCGGAGGTTGAGGCAAGGGTCTCAGATAAGCATGTTTTATTTCGAATCCACTGCGAGAAACACCAGGGCCGCATTGTGAATATCTTCAGCGAGATTGAGAAACTCAACCTTAGCATCCTAAGCCACAGCGTCCTTCCATTCGGAAATAACAAAGTGGATGTCACCGTCGTGGCTAAGGTAACAATTAACACCCCTTAAGATTATTCATTCATATTCGTTAAATCTTCTCATTCACTGATCAATACGTCCTCGTCACATGATTTTGGTATCAGATCGAGAGTGGCTTCAGTTCCACAATCGATAATCTCGTCAGGAATCTGCGCCAAGCTCTTCTCGATTCCCCTAGTCGCTCCCTCTGATGGCTTTTCCGGGGTAAATCAGGGAAGCAAAGTGGCTATCTACGCGGTCGTTCGAACCCTTTACAGTTCCTATTTCTAACGATCTTAAGGATAGCCATTTTCGAAGTCTTGACCTAACTAACAAAGAGGAAATTAGTGCCCCAACAAATCCCTAAGTTAATGTCAATAGCCACTTTTCCTGGTTGAAGGTCTCCCTTTTTGCAAGTGGGTTTTTTTATTTTTTCAAAAAACGTTTTTAGCATGGTTTGACTCCATGTTCAAAATTACCCACCAGCTGAAAATTGGATGATTTTCACTTCCAAAAAAAAGTCTATTTTTTAGAGGATATAAATATATTTTTCTGGAGAAGTTTCAGTTTTCAATGAAACCAAGCTCTCTGATTCTCATCACTCCCTCTATTTCTTGCACTTGTTCCTTAGGGATGAATTGGGCACAGTTTTCCTTTGTTTGTTTAGGATCAAATTTCTTCTATGCCCCTTGATACAACCCTATCTATCTCTTCTCTTGTTATATGGAAGGTTTTCGATATCGAAAGTCATCGTTATTCATATCCCAATCCCCACGTTGAAGTCGACCGAGTCGTGAGCTGGTCTCATGTGTTGTAGTTGTCGTTGTATCTATCATCCAAGTTCTTTCCCTTATTGTGTACTTTGAATTCTTCAATCCTTTCCACATGCTGTACCTTTGTACTGAAATAATTTCTACCTGTCCTCTGTGAGGTCATGTAAAATTTCATGGATGACTCTCGACCTCGTCTCGAATGAGTTCGACGCTTGACCAAGGCGCGATTCCCTTATGGCGATATAATTGGCATAATGCCCCCATCTCTGGCTAGAGCACGTCGAATTAAAAGAATTCAGCTTGATGAAAATAAAATGCTTAGTAACATTGAGGGGAACTTGGCGTGTTTGTCTTAACATCATGAGACAAGGAAATCGTGAGATAATGCAACTAGACACATACTATATCATAAAATACACATGCCCACTCGTCCAAAACTAATACCAACTCTCAACAATTGAACTTATCTTCCAATGATTTCTGAAGCCCTGTGAGATGATGTCACGGACACATGAAAGCTTTAAAACAAAAAGTAAAATTGGGTTTCGTGTTGTGTCAAGCTTGTCTCTGATATGATTCTATAAAATGTCAAAGCATAGGGAGGTGTTTCCTCCCATCCCACTTGGTCCTATTAAAGTTTTTAATAACAACAAACTCTTCATTTTTTTAGGTCAAATTTTGGCGCTTATTCCAAATTGTACCGAGATCGATAAATCAAACATGACCCTTTAATTTTTTATCCCTTTTATTACGCTAAAAAATATAATATGATCGATTTACTCAATAATTTGGTGGAATTATTAAAAAAATTTCTGTTTCACGTTTTTCTCGATATATTTGCATATCATTCATGGTAAATAAGAAGAACGTAAGAATTAAACCGTAATAATCGCAAGGATTGCTCACATTGCATGGAGATAATATTGAAATATTTTGACGTTGAAGAAAGAGAAATTGCAGCTTGAAATAGGGGAGTGATTGAAAATCCAAGCGTACTTGCTGAAAGAGAAAATGAAGGGGGAATCTCAAGGTGCATGAAAACTTTCAACCAGAAGGAAAAAAGGACGCTTTTTTAAAATGCATTTCTTTCTTTCTCTTTTTGTTGTTTACATTTCGTATTCACAAATTTTTCTAAGAATATTTTTCATCATTCGTAAACATTCCAAAAAATTTCGTGAAAATCGTAACTAATATTTTTCATCAAATTATTCTACAAATGGATTGAGAATAGTTTGAAATCTTGTCAAATGATTGAATATTTCGAGGAAAACATATTTAGTTTATCGTAAAGCAAAATTCGCAACTCTTCTTTCAATACCTCCTCGTATCCTAATTAGTTTACGAGCCACTTTCTTTTTAATGTGGAACTTGGGATTTAACACTTCAAAATATCCCCTTAAACTCAAGCCTATTTTACTATGGACTCTCGTACCATGCTGAAAATCTCAGTCGGCCCACTCCTCAAGCCCGAAAGAGTCCACTTTAAAATTAATTGGCAATAGTGGGATTGACTCATTGCCTTATATGCTATTTTGAAGGCACATAATGTGGGACTTGTGGGGCTTAACACTTCAACAAATTATAATCAGAACTCACTCTACTTAAATATTACAAGAAATTAGTAATTTGTTATCTTTGTAATGTTCGCTCTAGAATATTGTAAATTATTTAACATCTGTTTAAAATTTTATCTATTATATTTTCAAAATTAGTGAAGTTTTTGTTTAGGATTTTAAATGTAGTTTTTTAACTTTGGTAATAACAGTAACTTGACATGTAAGGGTAGTTAGACTACAAGTACGAACGGTGGTGGAAAAGTACGCATTAATATGAACAGTACATTTATGCAAGGTACCTATGACAAGTACGAGAAAAAGATAATAATGTTAGCATCCCATGGATTTCAGTGCACGAGATTTCAGCCCCGTCCCACTATTAGTATGATGATAATTGGAGAGCAAACATGTGATATACAAGTGCAAGGAATGCGTCGATAAAGAAATGGTGTATGTTGGGAAATCCAAAAATTGCTTTATGTTATTCTTACCGAGAAAATGTGATTTGGTATCCAGGTAGGTCGATGAGATTAGAGAGATTCTCAACCTAAGTTTGTGTGTCATATTATAGTGAATCTTCTTCTTCGCCTATGGATATAAGTCGATATGACCGAATCACGTAAATTTTGAATTTATTTTATTTTTTTCGTAAACTTCCGCTTTAGCACCGGATTCGATTGGACATGCTTTCGAAGGCTTCTGTATGAAAAAAGATGCCAATTCGTCAAAAATCATTTTTCTAGTTCATCGATGTAGACAGAGTATGGGGTTATCGCTAACACTGTTTCTGAGATTATTTGGATTCACAATTTATTGGTATGATTTTGGTGATAAACCATATAGAAGTCTGATCTTTTGTGAGACGAAAGATTGGAATACACTGCATAAGCCTTTATCTTATGTCAGGAAATATTTTTATTAAATAATTATTTAGTTGATTATTTAATCAGAAAATTAAAAGGAATATTCTTTGGAATTATCCTTATTGATTAAGATATTCGATTAAATTCATTAATAAAGAAATTAAGTAATTAATTGATTTCCTATTTATCTATTTATGGATATCTTCTATAAGGTTACCCTAAAATTATATTGTCCACTAAAAATTATTTATTGGATAATTATACACATCACATGTTCACATTCACTTAATCATGTGGTAGATTGGGCAAAATACAATTTAAAAATAAATTTTAAATTGCTTTCAAATGCATAAAGTTGTTGACATGTCCTGCCCGAAACCTTCTGTAAATATATTATTCATGGAAATTTCATTAATTTATATTGTAATTGATTCAATCTGAATCCAAACGAATATTTGTTCAGAGTGACGTATTTGGAATGATTTAAATTGATTTACTAATCATTTATTTGTTTTCTTTTATGTGCAGAAGCTAGATTTGTCAAGTTTCACCTTCTATGTTAATCCTAAAATTTTTGTGTATAAATAGAAGTCATTCCCTCTCATTGTAACAAAAAAAAAAAAAAAAACGTAAAAGAGTTTGCATCAAATTGTAAATTTCAGAGAAAGTGTGTTGTGAGATTGTGATATTTTCTTTCTTGTGTTTTTTAGTTTTATTAGTCACACACGAGGACGGTAGCTGTAGAAGATTGTTGCGTTAGTAAAACCTTATGGGAGAGTGACCGGGGGACCACGAGGGACTTTAGTTGGAGCCTGCAAGAGACGTTGGTGGAGATGTGCGGCTGGAGGTCGGCGTGCTAACCTGCAATGGACCGAGGAAAAGGGCAGATACTTCAGGAGAAGAGAAGGTGAGGGACTGATCGGCTTCTGTAGGGTAACGTTCTGTGTATGCAGGAGAACCTTGGGAGGGGTTTTGCGGGGACACCGCCGGAGTGAAAAGTTCCGAAGGAAGTCGTAACCTCCAAACACTTTATTAGTCCCGTTAACGCATGCACCAGATCGCTTCTAGTTTGTGTTGTAGAAGGCTGATCGCGCATCACCTTCTGTAATGACTACTACGTTTCATTTTAGTGATAACCATACAAATTCTGGGTGAGAGTGAACATAGGCAAAGCTTGCCGAACCACTATAAAATCATTGTGTCATAATCCATTCTTCTATCTTACAGAAGCCTGTCGGCAAGGTTCTATTTTACCGATGTTAGCTTCCATTGTTGGGTTATGTGAAAAAGAGTTAAAAATACTTAATTAGACTTTAACACTAATTCACCCCACTTTGTTGGGATTATGATATTTTTGCTGTTATATCTAGTATAGATTTTATGCTTAAAATAATATCTTTGAAGATATTTGGGAGATATTATTTTTATGTTTTTAGGTTATAAATAGATCTCTCCCGAGAAGAGAATGTAAGCCATTTTTCAGAAATAAAAATTACAGCGTATTTTCGCTTCCGCATATGCATACCAAAAATACCCAACAAGTGGCATCAGAGCGAGGTTTGATCGTTGTTATGGTTTCCAGCGATTCGTCATCTCCTATGCTTCCGATCTTCGACGGCGAAACTATCAATTGTGGGCCGTGAAGATGAAAACACAAATCATAGCTCTTGGCTTGTGGTAGTGGGTTGAAACTGATAAAGATCCAACACCTCTAGGTAATAATCCGACCTTGAATCAAATCCGACTCCATAAGGAGGAGTCAACAAAGGCTCCAAAGGCCTTACTTATCCTATATTTTTTCGGCGGTCTCAAATGTGATTTTCACAATAATTATGGCTTCTGAGACTCCTAAGGACGCATGGGACAAGTTGCGGGAGGAGTTTATGGGCAGCAGCAGAACGCGTCGTATGCAGATTCTGAATTTGAAGAGAGACTTCGAGCGCCTGCGGATGAAAGAAAGTGAGACCGTCAAAGAGTTATGCTGATAGATTTTTGGCGATCGTCAACAAAATTCGGCTTCTTGGAGAGGAATTGCTTGATAGCAAAATTGAGAAGAAAGTGCTGGTGAGTTTGCCAAAAAGATTTGAGTCAAAGATATCATCTCTTGAAGACTCCAAAGATTTGTCGAAGATCTCGTTGACTGTGCTCATCCATGTATCTCAAGCTCAAGATAAAAAGGAAGAAAAGAGTGTTGAAGGTGCTTATGTTGCTGGACAATCTAGATCTCTGGGAGACAAAAAACAAGAAGATAAGCCAAGGAGAAGAAAATTTTCTCCATGCCCTCACTGTAAGAAAGATAATCATCCTGAAAATCGTTATTTCTTTAGACCTAATGTATGATGTAGGTCATGCCAACAGCTTAGCCATGTGGAGAAAGTATATCCAAACAATGAAGCTTCTCAAGAGGAACAAGCACAAACGATAGAAAAAGGAGATGATAAATTGTTTGTTGCTACGTGTTTCTCGAAAAAGGTATGAGATCATACTTGTTTTGTGAGGTTGGACAAAGCTAGCAAATCAAAAGTGATGATTGGGAATGGAGAATTCGAAGGCAGAGGTATTGTTGGCGTAAAAACGATGAAAGATACCAAATATATATCAGATTTTATTTGTCCCTGGAATCAGACAGAGTTTGCTGAGTGATGGTCAAATGTTAGAGAAAAATTATGCTTTGCATTTTAAGGATATGACTTGCACCATTGTAAATCCTCATGGCCGTGAGTTTATGTACGTGAAAATGGAAAAGAAAAACTTTCCTATTGTGTGGAAAGAAGAAAACACTCTTATGTCGGAAGATCTCAAGAATGAAAAACGAGTAATATTTCAAGGTTGAAATAATCAAATATTTGAAGAGGAGCTCTAAAGATCGATATTCAAAAAGAAAAGTTTGAATAGATCGAGATTCAAGAATAAAAGAGAAAATCTTGGTAATGGCAGCAAAACATCGAGCAAAATTATTAGGATCATGATATTTTTATTGTTATATTTAGTATAAATTTTATACTTAGAATAATATCTTTGAAGATAATTTTGGAGATATTAGTTTATGTTTTTAGGTTATAAATAGATGTCTTCGGAGAGGAGAATGTAAACCATTTTTCAGAAAGCGTATTTTTGCTTCCGCATGTTATACCAAAAATACCCAACACACTTAACTCCACTTAGTAACGTAATTTACTCTCCGAATTGTCGGTCACACTTTCCTGCTCCCCACTATTATTATGTGACAGCATTGGGGGCGTATCTTCGTACGAATCTGATCTTTCATGGTAATATAAAGCATATTGTCTTTAATTATAATTTTGTCCGAGAGCAAATTCTCAATGACCAGATTTCTGTTCAACAGACCCTCTTACGAAGGCTCTCTCTCTCTCATCTGCAGTTTGTCTTCTTTCCAAGAGTGAAGTCAACGATGGAGCATTGTTATCCCTCTTAAAAGAATTTGACAAAGATCCCTGCGTATTGTGAGGAATTAAAATTTTTGTTGCAACTGATCTAAGCAAACTTAGTTACGATAGTAGATTGTTGTGTATGCATATACATGCATTATTGCTAATGAAACCAGTGAACCTTTTGAACAATTTCCTTTGATTAGTCATAGGTTAGACAAACAAGCTTAACAAAGAAGTCCACCCTTGCTTCAAGAATCGGGTAAAGATATTATGCTTATAATTGAGCCTTGCTTTTGGCACTCCTCTGTTGATTCTTTTGCGGTTTGGGCGGAGACAGATTGAATTCGGAGAAAGGGGACTCGAATAAGTGGATGGACCTAATGGACAAGGCCATGGCATAAATTTCTGGCAAGATCCTTCATCGTTTGCCTGAAAGCAGCATCCATCTGCAATGATATATGGTTAGTGTCGATATTCTGATCAAGATGAATATCGACCGATGGAAACTGAAGCAGGGTAATTACTTTAGCGATGACAGTGACATCGAGGATGGAATTACCTAACAGCAGTATGCTGTGGCTTATGACGGTTCTCGAGCTTTTTGAAGATATTCCCGATGCGACCTTGGTGTTTCTCACAGTGGATTCGAAGTAGAATACGCTTACCCGAGACTCTTGCCTCGACTTCGGGGAGTTCGCCTTCAATCTGACCGGATGAAGGCATTTCGCTGTTTCGATCATTATCTTTTCTCCGAGCTCGATATCTCTTTCCAAAAACCTTTGATTTCATTGTTATATCTTCCTCTAGTAATCTCACATGATCCTGGAGGTCTTTCATGTACTTAAATAGCTTCTTCGAGGACAGAAGCCTTATCCAACTACAATAAAATAGTACATCCTTTAGGAAATTGGGGGACGGAGTCGTTTCTCACGCTAATCGGACCGAAAACAAGGCATACCTTGTTTAGGCCGGGAATCGTAGCTGAAAGAGAAATGAACAATTGAGTGAGTTTTCCTCTCCTTTTTCGTTCAGCCAGCACTTGTTTTGGAACATTCAAAGGAGTCGGGCTCATTCGACCAAAAGTTCTCTTCTTCGATGGATGGTAGGACGGAGAAAATCCGGCACCTCCTTGCAGAAATCTACTAAAGGTTCTCCTTTTCTCCATGCCATGATTATCTACCAAAGGTTCTCCCATAAAGGATATCATCTTAGGATTTGGGGACAGATGTGGCAGTGAGTTCGGGTAAGGATCGTAAATGCTTTCTATCTTTGGTCGTTTAGTCAGCACAGAACTTAAATGAACTTCTCCGGAGCACAGGGTAGCTTCGACTGGTTTGTTTTCCATGCTAAACAGATGGCATGACGATGAGACGGTATTGGAAGACGAAGAATGGAAATCAAAACCGACAATCGTGGACTGAATAGCGCTGAGTTGACAATTGTCGAGAAGCCACGAGTAATCCAACGTCACCTGAAAGCAAATGGATTTATCTCTGATGACAAGATTTTGATGATGAGTCAAACAGCAGGTTTTACCTGCTATGACTTTACAGAAGCTGTAACCTTCTGTAACGAAGATATACTTCGTAATAAAGGAAACAAATCACGAAAATATTCTCTTCACCCGTTAATGATCTTATCAGATCAAGAAACGTGATTAGAGAATATCTCTATAATAAGATATTTCAATAATTAATTAATTATTGATTATCTTAATTATATGATTAATTCAAAAAAGGGAATATTCTTAAGAATATTATTTGAATTAATATTTATCTGATAAATAAATGTTTGAAAGTCGAAAATAAAATATTTCCTAATCAAGGAAATTATTTTCTTATTTTTGGCAACTTCTATCTAACCTTCTGTAAAATATTAGGTTATATAGAAACCGTTCTCAAACAATGTTTTCAGACCAATTTCGTCCAGATACAATGAAATCTTATCTAGAACGAATTATGTTAATTTGTAAATAATTGATTGATTATTTCCTTGTATAGAAGGATAACTTGTTCTGACGAGCTGAACCTTTTATCATGTAATATCTGGGGAATAAAACGTCAAATTAATACAAAATTAATTATAGACGATTCCAACAGATAAATAAACGTGTCCATTATCAGATTTCTCAAGTTGGAAATAAAATATTCTTTCTTTCCAACTATAGAAGGATGCTGACCGAATTAGGCTCTAACCTTCTGTAAGATGAGATCTTACGATTGGATGATCTGATTGAACTGATATCAATTAGAGATTGTCTCCAAATAATTTATACATGTTGGAGATGAATCTAGTCGTATTTGGTAAAATAAGTTTCCTTCTTCACAGGAAGACGTAACATCTATATAAAATAAGTTTCCTTCTTAACATTTGACAACGTTATTGGTTGTTTAACGTGTGTGTGAGTGTGTAGGATGGGTTCTCTAGGCGAGAGTTCTCGCAGGAGGTAACTACAGCGGGTTGAGCGTGGGTGAAGCCGCTCCGGTGACTTCGTTGCGTACGGATCTGAAGGACTCGATCGGAACTTTGTCCGTGACGTCTGACTGCGTGCATCAGGACTTGGGGAAGGGTTCGTTGGTGACGAGTAGGCGTACAGAGTTGGTCGGAGAGAAGGAGTCCGTAGCAGGGGTTCAGTGGTGAGGGACCACCAACCTTCTGTAGTTGGTTATTTTGTTGTTTGTGTGTTTGCAGCAGGTGTGCATTGGTGAAGCCACTCCGTAGGCATCGTTGGCTGTGAATGCGAAGGACTTGACCGGGAAGCTGTCTGTGACGTCGGACTGCGTGCACCAAGGCTTGGGAAGGGTTCGTTGGTGGCGAGTAGGCGTATAACAGGTCTAAGAGAAGGTTTTGCAGCAGGCGTAAGTGGTGAGGGACTGCAACCTACTGTAGACAGTTTATCTTTATTTGTTTTGCAGATTAAACCAAAAATACAAAAAGAGAAGCTCATCAGAGACGTCCAAACACTTGGAGAAAGCGTCGTTCAATCTGTTCGCTAATCCACAGAAGCGACAGTCCGCTACAACGTCACAGAAGGCTGAAGCTTCCAGCCAAGGATCTGTGCTTGTACAAGTCTGGTTGATTTCCTTGTGATTCGACCTAGACTCATCCTAAACTCGGCAAGAGAGTTTCTTGCACTGGTTAAGCTAGTCTAACCGCACCGTGGTTAAAGAAACTATTTTCTTATACCACAGAAGGTTTAACCTTCTACACTGTAATTACTATTTCAAAGTATTAGTAAAAACGACCGAAAGTGGACATAGGTGGATTCACCGAACCACTATAAAATCCCTTGTGTTCTTCGATTCATTTTGAAGTCCATTTCACAAGTTCTGCATAACAGCAACTTGCTTCCGCTGTGAGGGTTGTGAAAAAGCGTTTAAGAATTCCTTAATTGGACTTAACACTAATTCACCCCCCTCTTAGTGTAATCTTTGGGCCAACAATTGGTATCAAAGTGGGTTTCAACGGAAGCTTAACCGCTCGTTGAGATCCTATAGCAGCTTGAACCTTCTGTGCGCTCTCTGATCATCACCGCTTTGTTGTATTCTACAAAAGCCTTGTTCTCTGTTTGAATCCAACAACTGATATCAGAAAGGGTATCAACGGAAGCTTAGCAGCTCGTTGAGATCCTACAGCAGCTCGTAACTTCTACGTGCTCTATCTCTATTATACAGAAGCTTACGTTCTGTTACTGTCACAAGTTGGTTTGTTTCTACAGTAGCTTATAGCTCTGCTAGATTAAAATCATTTGTATTAAAACAGGATTCAACAAAAGCTTGAGTACTTTGTTATATCCTATAGAAAGCGTTACCTACTATACGCTTAAAATTGCTACAGCGTTGTTTTACTTCTGCCGAAACTTTAAGGTTTCTGTGGAATTAAACTCTCTGGTATTTCTGCTCTATTCAACAGAGATTTGATTACCAGCAACGTCATTTTCAGTCTAACAGAAGCTTCTGTGCATTGAGATCCAGTACAGTACCATTAAGGTTTTACTATTCTGCGTAGAAGCCTAAATCTTCTGTAAGTTGAAAAATGAGTGATAATTACTATGTACTGAAACCACATATTGGGAATCCAGCCATGTTTGATGGTAAAAATTTTTCCTATTGGAAAATTCGAATGAGTGCCTTTGTAGATGCAATCGATGATGATTTGTGGTCGTTCATAGAAGACGGTCCACCCATTCTACCGATTGAACTACAAATTGGTCTTGATGGTCGTCCTACTCGGGAGTACCTTAGGATCAAACGACTCACTAAAATGGCTAAGTACTTAATGTTTAGTGCTATGTCGGAAAGTGAATTCGTTAAAGTCTCTACTTGCACTTCGGGCAAAGAAATCTGGGATAAACTTGTCACCATGTGTGTTGGGACAAACCAGATTAGAGAAACCAAGGTAAATTTCTTAATTCATCAATATGAGAATTTCACCATGAAAGAAGAAGAATCTGTAGAACAAATGTTCCAGAGACTTAACCTCCTAGTAGATGCCTTAACTCATTTAGGCAAACACTATACTAATTCTGAATTAGTAAGAAAGGTTCTACGAATTTTACCCAAATCTTGGGAAGCCAAGAAAACGGCTATTGAGGAAGCTAAGGATATTTCTACTCTTAGATTAGATCAGTTACTTAATGTCATATGAAATGGAGAGAACCTCTCAATCTGATGTGAAAAGAGCTTCAGTAGCCTTCAAAGCATCAGAAGAACCAATAGAAGATTCTGACAATGAGACAGAAATCGATTCGGACGATGAACTCGCTATGATTGCTAAACGCCTTCTGCGGTTCGCCTCCAAAAGACGTTTCAATAAGAGATATCAGAAACGAGAAAAGCTATCTGATCCTAACATGATCAGATGCTATGAGTGCAATAGGAAGGGACATTTCAAGTCTGATTGTCCTTTACTTAAGGAGAAGGAAAAACCTTTTGTACAAACCAAACCCAAGAAAGCAATGATTTCTTGGGCGGATATCGAAGATTCTGATGATGAGGAAGAAGAAGCACTAATGTGCGTAACTACTCACACAAAAACTCAAAAAGTCAATTCTGTTTTCGAACAGAAGCTACCGAAAGTGAATGGTATCTAGACAATGGCTGCTCAAGGCACATGACCGGAGATCCATCCAAATTTTCTAAGCTGACTTTACAGAACGGAGGTTCTGTTAAATTCGGTGACAATAGCAAAGGCTCTGTCATTGGAATAGGAACTATTGGAAGTCCTGATTCTATGGCTATAGAAGAGGTTCTGTTAGTTACAGAACTTAAACATAACCTGCTGAGCATTAGCCGGCTTTGTGACAAAGGCTATACTATAACCTTTGATCAAGATAAATGTTCTGGTATCCTAAACAATGAAGTCCGCTTCATTGGAAATCGGAAAAGGAACATCTACACTTTAACACAGAAGAGCTTCTGTGCTACAGAAAGCTGTCTTCTGTCTGTCAAAGACGAAGCTAATCTTTGTCATAGAAGGTTAGGACATTCCAATCTTCAATTGCTATCCAAGCTTGCTAGAAAAGAATTGGTAAAAGGCTTGCCTAATATCAAATTCGAGCAAGACAACTTCTGTGAACCTTGTTCGCTTGGTAAGCAAACTAAATTCTCATTCAAGTCTAAGAACGAGATTTCTACTACTCAGCCCTTAGAACTTCTATATATGGATTTATTTGGTCCAACTACAGTTCAAAGCATTGGTGGTAGAAGATATTGTCTAGTAGTAGTAGATGACTACTCTAGATACACATGGGTTAAGTTTTTGACTCATAAAAGCGATGCATTTGAATCTTTCATTAAGCTCGCTAAGCAATTACATAATGAAAATAGATCTTCTGTGAAAGCTATTCGAACGGATCATGGTACAGAGTTTGAAAACCATGATTTCGCTACCTTCTGTGATGAACATAGTATCGATCACAACTTCTCTGCTCCTTACACTCCTCAACAAAATGGAGTCGCAGAAAGGAAAAATCGAACCCTTATAGACATGGCCAGAACCATGATTTGTGAGAATAATGTTTCACAGAACCTTTGGGCTGAAGCAGTGAATACAGCCTGCTATATCTCTAATAGAGTACTACTAAGACCTAAATTAGAGAAAACTCCCTATCAACTATACAAGGGGAGAATACCGAATATTTCCTATTTTCATGCCTTTGGAAGTCCATGTTTTATACTGAGACCTTCTAAAGACAATCTCGGGAAATTTGATGCTAAATCAAATGAAGGTATCTTTTTAGGATACTCACTGACTAGCAAAGCCTATAGAGTCCTTAACAAAAGGGCTTCTACAATAGAAGAGTCAATTAATGTAAAAATTAATGACTCACCAACAGAAATACTAATCAAGTAATATCTTTTGAACCTACAGAAATACCTGTAGAACCCAAATCTTCTAAGGAAGGAAGAGAAGGGAATGAACATTCTCTTCACAATTCTCGAAGAGAATCTGAACAAACTATTGAAAATTCTCCAGAAGCATCATCTTCGCAGAATAATCAACAGAATGATATAAGAGCACCTGCTTTATATCAAAAACGACATCCTATTGATCAAGTCATAGGAGACTTTGATAGAGGCATTCAAACGAGACGTTCTGTAAACGCTTACTATGAACATTCTGCTTTTCTTTCACAGAAAGAACCAGATGGAATAGATGAAGCTCTAGATGATCCAGATTGGATCCTTGCAATGCAAAAAGAGCTTAATCAATTCGAAAGGAACAAAGTATGGACACTTGTTCCTAAACCTGATAACCGTTCCATTATTGGAACTAAATGGGTATTCAGGAATAAACTCGATGAGTCAGGTGCTGTTGTAAGAAACAAAGCACGACTTGTTGCCAAAGGGTACTCTCAAGAAGAGGGTATTGACTTTGATGAGACGTTCGCTCCTGTAGCACGTTTAGAAGCAATAAGGCTACTGTTAGCTTATGCTTGCTACAAACAATTTCAAGTTGTATCAAATGGACGTGAAAAGTGCTTTTCTCAATGGAGAAATCAAAGAAGAGGTATACGTAAGTCAACCTCCTGGATTTGAAGATCCACAGCACAAGAATCACGTTTATAGACTTTCCAAGGCTCTATACGTTCTAAAACAGGCGCCTAGAGCATGGTATGAGAGACTTAGCTCCTTTCTTATTGAAAAGGGCTATAAATGAGGAAGAGTAGATACCACTCTCTTTCTCAAACACAGAGGTGATCATTTAGTAGTTGTCCAAGTCTATGTCAATGATATTATATTTGGATCAAGGGATGATAAGCTCTGTACAGAATTCTCTGAACTCATGACAAGTGAGTTCGTGATGAGCATGATGGGGGAACTTACGTTCTTCCTCGGCCTACAAATTCAGCAAACTGATGAAAGTACTTTCTTACATCAAGAGAAGTACACTAAGCAACTCCTGAAAAAATTTGGCATGGAGGGTTCTAAGCCTCTGTCTATTCCAATGGCTACAAGTGCCAAGATAGACAAGGACGAAAATGGTAAAGAAGTAGATAACAAGCTCTACAGAAGCATGATTGGCTCTCTTTTGTATCTTACTGCTTCTAGACCAGACATACTATTTAGTGTATGTCTCTGTGCTAGATATCGATCAGCACCTAAAGAGTCTCATCCGATAATGGTCAAGAGAATCTTTAGGTATTTACAAGGTTCTGTAAATCTTGGCTTATGGTATTCCAAGAGATCAGACTTCACTCTCATTGGTTACTCAGATGCTGACTTTGCAGGATGTAAGATCGACAGAAAAAGTACTAGTGGTACTTGTCAGCTAATGGGAAACATGTTTATCTCATGGTTTTCCAAGAAGCAGACTTATGTTGCTCTATCCACTGCAGAAGCCGAGTATATAGCAGCTGCAAGCTGCTGTGCTCAACTTCTATGGATGAAATAGCAACTTGAGGACTATGGTCTTTCATTTGCTGAAATTTCGATCATGTGTGATAATACCAGTGCGATTCAATTAACGCGCAATCCAGTTTATCACTCACGATCAAAACACATAGAACTCAGACATCATTTTCTGAGGGATAATGTACAACAAGGTTCTGTAAGCGTGAAATACGTTAATACAGACCAGCAATTGGCTGACATTTTCACCAAACCCCTTGACAAGGAGAAATTCTTCTATTTGAGGAATGAATTGGGATTTTTCATCCATTTTAATAATAAAGACGTTGTATAGAATGTTCAACGTTCTGTATTAAATATCTTTCGAAAATTTAATTCGAAATATATTTTTCAAAAGAGTACTCTGGACAATATTATTCTAATGAAAATCTTGTCAAGAAAGAGTCCTTTTCATTAACGTAGATTCTCACAGAAACTACACATAGAAGGTTATACCTTTCGTATGGGTTAAATCGATACTTATGCTTCGATGTTAACCAAATATATTCCTTAATTAAGTGAATATATGATGAGAAAATCTTAAGTGATATTTTTCAGATTTTCTTAATAAATCTTGGAGGAATATTTAATATATCCTCTATAGAAGCTTGAAACAGAAAGTAAATCTTCTGTCCGAAAGCATATATTTATTTTAAGAAAATTTGAGAAAATCTTATCTGATTTATCTCCCTTCACGTCAAGAATCATTGATCTTGATTAAAATCGGGAAGTTATGATTTTATTGGGAAGATTGTCTCAATAAATCAATTTTAGGAAATAAAATAAAATATTATTTTCCTAAACCAGATTATTGCTTCTATTTATTCTCACGTTCTTCCATCGTGGCTTCCCACCACAGTCGAACTCACCTGAGAAACCCTAGAAAGCAAATCTGCTCCTTCCATATTCCCCAATCGCTCAAATCAGTCCAGGCAAATGGCACCGAAGAGCAAGGCCGTAACTCGCCGCTCATTCTCCCTCTCTGCCACGCCTCCATCGGGTGAGCCTCAACCAACCATCCATGCGATTCCTGCTATTGATGAGGAAATCACGCCCTTGGAATTGGAAATCACCGAGTACTCGCTTGCCGAGGACAAGGAGATGTCCAACGTCGCTGTCGAAGCAGTGCAGGACGAAACCCCTGTTTCGAAGGAAAGTCTTGTACCAGAGGAATTTCTAGAGGAACCTGCTATTGAGGCTGACGAAGCGTCCGATCCTGCTGTTGATCTCGTCTTGGAGGATGAAAACCCTCACCCTCTGGAGGACGCTAATCTAGGTCAGGAAGATGAAACCCCTGTCATAGACGAGGTTTCATCTGAGGATGACGAGGACGAAGCACAGGAGGTTAGTCCCTTGGCTGTCGCTCCCAAACCCTCTGTGTCACCCAAAACTAAGCTGAAGGGCAAGGCGGTTGCTGTGGAATCTGTTCCTGTGAAACCCAAGCGTTCGGCATCAATTATAGTTTCTGGGAGTGTATCGTCTAGAACACGACACAAGCGCAAAAGCCCCGAGTCTGTGAGTAAGTCCCTGAAGCAGGAAGTCTTGAAAAAGACCAAGCCTTCAAACGTCTTCACACCTCAGGTATCACCTTCTATCTCCCAAGCGGAAATAGATGAGGTTGTTAATGCAGAAGCTGTACCTTCCTGCGATGTTGCAAATAGACAAATTGCTGCAATTAAGCGCTTGGATTTCAGCTGGTTCACTGCAAATGGCCTGGATATCACACCCATGTATGAAAAGCTGGGTTTGAAAGTTTTCTGTGAAACTTATGTTGAGGTTGCTGTAGCCAGGATCCGTGAGTTCTATGCAAACCTCACCTGCTACAGAACTAACAACTTTGTTAAGTATGTTAGGACTGTGGTTGATGGCATCACTCTGGTCTACTCTGTCCATGACGTGAACACTCTGTTCAGCTGCCCAGAACATCCTGTTCTTCCCATGCCAAACAAGAATCAGTCATACAGTGTGATCCTTGGATCAAAAGTGAAAGTGCCACAGTACCTTGAGTTTGCTGCTTTGGAGCTTCCCAAGAGGATTCTCCACCGATCAGTGATCTTCTGTCTCCTACCACAGACAGGAAGTCTGGATGCAGTAACTCCCAAGGATGCTCAGGTTATGGAGCACATGCAGTCGGGAAAGCCATTCAACCTAGAGGCGCTAATTTTTTGTCACATGGAGGCTTGTATAAAAGCAAAGGACAAAGCCCTCCCCTATGGTCAGGTTGTGGCTGCTCTTCTCCGATTTCGTGAGATTGATCCAAATCCTACCACCGCACTTGAAAAATGGTGGGTTGGGAACTTTGGTCGACAGATTATTGCAAGTATGCAATACGTGAAGACTCAAAGTGGCTGGATCCAGAAATCTAAGGGAAAAGAGAGTCGACAGAAAGAAACATCTGCTATTTCTGGAAAGACTGGAACTCCTGCTGAGAAGGCTGTTGTTCCACCTACTCCAACCCTGGATCACCCTCGTGAAGGTTCATTCTCCTCCTCACTGCCTAATCTCATCAGAGATGTGCAGAGACAGCTTAATGCACTGACTGAGGAACCTAAGGTCCTCAAGGAGAAGGTTGCTAAGTTAGTCACCATTGTTGCACGTCAGGAACAGCTCCTCCCTGACAATCTGCAGTGATGTGTTCTGTTTACTTTCAGCACCTTAGACCAAATCCTGTAGGATTTTAATGGTCATAATAACATGTGTACCCCGTCTTGGGATGAACTATTTCTGCAATATGGTATTATTTTCAATTTCAATTGTGGTAATGCCTTCTACAGTATTTTAGATCTTCACTTCTTCTTCCATTCTTTTTGATATGACAAAAAGGGGGAGAGATTTTGGAGAACTTTAAAAAAAATAGTGAGTAACAATCAAGGGGGAGATAACACAGAGATATAGTGTTTGCTAATTCTCAAAACCACAAGAATTCTTGTGATATTTAGCGGGATAGAAGGACAAACCTACTAAGAGGTTTTTTAACCTTCTATAAGGGTATGCAAAATTTGAGCACAACTCATTTTTGCTGGGAGTGCAGAAGCACATGCTACTGTCGGGCTAAATATACAGGAGCCTTGTCCCTGTAATCTGTTCAAGCTATATGCTTACACAGAAGCTTTTGCACTCTACAAAAGTAGAAGCTTCTATACATAGTCAAACCCTTATCGTCTCTATTTAAGGGGGAGTTTGATACGTCATCTTGCATGAACAAATCTCCTATGGATGAATGTTTTGTCATCATCAAAAACGAGGAGATTGTTGACAAGATTTTGATGATGAGTCAAATAGCAGGTTTGACCTGCTATGACTTTACAGAAGCTGTAATCTCCTGTAACGAAGATATGCTCCGTAATAAAGGAAACAAATCACGAAAATATTCTCTTCACCCGTTAATGATCTTATCAGATCAAGAAACGTGATTAGAGAATATCTCTATAATAAGATATTTCAATAATTAATTAATTATTGATTATCTTAATTATATTATTAATTCAAAAAAGGGAATATTCTTAAGAATATTATTTGAATTAATATTTATCTGATAAACAAATGTTTGAAAGTCGAAAATAAAATATTTCCTAATTAATGAAATTATTTTGTTATTTTTAGCAACTTCTATCTAACCTTCTGTAAAATATTAGGTTATATAGAAACCGTTCTCAAACAATGTTTTCAGACCAATTTCGTCCAGATACAATGAAATCTTATCTGGAACGAATTATGTCAATTTGGAAATAATTGATTGATTATTTCCTTGTATAGAAGGATAACTTGCTCTGACGAGCTGAACCTTCTATCATGTAATATATGGGGAATAAAACCTCAAATTAATACAAAATTAATTATGGACGATTCCAACAGATAAATAAACGTGTCCATTATCAGATTTCTCAAGTTGGAAATAAAATATTCTTTCTTTCCAACTATAGAAGGTTGTTGACCGAATTAGGCTCTAACCTTCTATAAGATGAGATCTTATGATTGGATGATCTGATTGATCTGATATCAATCAGAGATTGTCTCCAAATAATTTATACATGTTGGGGATGAATCTGGTCAAATTTCATATTTGGTAAAATAAGTTTCCTTCTTCACAAGAGGACGTAACATTTATATAAGAGAAAAACCTAAAAGCATTTTAAAAATATACATCCGAGGTAAGTCTTGACATTTGGCAACGTTATTGGTTTAACGTGTGTGTGAGTGTGCAGGACGGGTTCTCCAGGCGAGAGTTCTCGCATGAGCTAACTACAGCGGGTTGAGCGTGGGTGAAGCCGCTCCAGTGACTTCGTTGCGTACGGATCTGAGGGACTCGACCGGAACTTTGTCCGTGACGTCTGACTACGTGCATCAGGGCCTGGGGAAGGGTTCGTTGGTGGCGAGTAGGCGTACAGTGTTGGTCGGAGAGAAGGAGTCCGTAGCAGGGGTTCAGTGGTGATGGACCACCAACCATCTGTAGTTGGTTATTTTGTTGTTTGTGTGTTTGCAGCAGGTGTGCATTGGTGAAGCCACTCCGTAGGCATCGTTGGCTGTGAATGTGAAGGACTTGACCGGGAAGCTGTCCGTGATCATACCAATTCGGACAAGAACCCCGGCATCAACGAGCAACGGCATCTCCGTCTATGCTTTCCTTAGTAAAAACTTCTGAAAAATTCGTCCATGCGGATGATGTAGAGTTGAGAAGGAATGATTTGAGAAGGAAGAGTTCTATTCGTTGAGGATTTGTTACAAATGAACCAATGACCCCTATTTATAGGGAGGGTCCAAGATGGATTCATTCTCCACCTTTCTAGAAAATTCCTATCTAGACTAATCCTACAACTTTCTAGACTAATCTTAAGAACCTTCTAGACTAATCTTAAGAACCTTCTTCACTAATCTTAGGAGCCTTCTAGACTAATCATAAGAACATTCTGCACTAATCTTAGGAGCCCATAAGAGAGGTGTTGTTATTTCTAACACTCTCCCTCAACACCGACTTGTTCTTCTTGTCATGCCAAGTTTTGTCCGAAACTCTTCAAGCTCATTTGTGTTAATTCCCTTAGTGAAGACGTCGGCTATTTGACTTTCCGTTCCAATGTATTGTAGCCATGGTTGTTAAAATCGCGAGTTTACTTGTAAACTCGTGCGATTTTACGAGTTCGAGGGGTTCTACGAGTTTTAACGGAACAAAAATCGTTTCTTATTAAACTCGTTGTGGGATCGTAAAAACGGACGTAAAATCGTGTGAGCGAACTCGTTTTTACGATCCTACTTCCGCCGCTCCGTCCGTCCCTTCTCCTCCTCATCCTCGTCTCCTCCCTTCCCACCTCCCGGGCCTCTCTTCCCCCTCCTCCCTCCAGGCCTTTGTCCTCCGTTCTCGTCCTCCTCGCCTCCGCCATACCCGTTCTCGACGACCTCGAGACTCGGCCACCCTTCCTTCCCGCTCGTCACCTGCTCCTCCCCTCACTCCACCTTCTCCATTGACTCCCTCTCATTTTCCCTCCTCCGCCTCCTCCCCAACTCCTCCTCCCTCCTCATCTCCCCCTCCTCCACCGCCAACTCCTCCTCCTGTCCATTCTCCGCCTACGTCCCCTCCTGTCCCATCTCCCTCTCCGGCTTGCCCTTCCGCGTCTCCGACTCCACCTGCTCTCGTCTCGCCTCCCTCCGTCCCTGCCGATCTAGTCTTTCCTTCAACTGCACCCTCTGCCCCTAGCATTGCGGCCTCTTCCGTGACCCCCTCTCCACGTTGGGTCCTTCAACGCCCCGGCCCGCCTGATCGGATCGCCACGTTGGGTTTCTTAGTGGCATTTCTGACGTGCTTTCTGTTAATGGTTTCTGCTGCGGCTGTCACGATTTTCCTCCGGTGGTCAGGGAAGGATGAGGAGGATCCCACTGCTGCTTTCCTCCAACGCCATGGCAACATGGCGTATGGAGTATTGCTTGCTCACCAGCAAGTGCCACAGAAAAGGGCTGGCATCAGTCTTCTTCACCCGTTTCTCGATTGCTTCCGTGGCTGTGATTTTAGAAATCTATAAATATGTGTTGAGCAACAGCCGTGAGGAAATCACCACAGATAAAGGTAAGGTCATCTCACCCTTCTTGACTTGTCCTGTGTTCAGCAGCATGGAGTAATATACCTCATTGAACCCATCAAGCTGCTCGTGGGATGCCCCAATCCTCTACCATTAGAGAACACACAATGCCACAATGGGTTAAGCAAGACTACAAAATTTATCTGGGCATTTAATTAGTGGGTTGTGATTAGCCACGTGACGACTTCTTGAGTTTAGATTATTGTTGGCTATTCGTGAGATTCGTCAAGCAAGATTGGGATTAAAAGAAATTTTTTGGGTTCCCGAACTTAAAAACGTATTTTTTGGAATCGAGGCCTTATCATGATATTAGGACAATTGTTTGTTGACAATGGCACCTTAAGGTGCTTGATGTTTGATGACCGTGGCACCTTATTCTGAAAGTATTCAAATTATAATTTTGTAAACTCTTCCGATTTTACTTACGATCCCGCGAGTTACGATCTTACAACCCTCTCCCGATCCCGCGTAAAATCTCGATTTTGACAACCTTGATTGTAGCTTGATGTCTCGTTGTAACACCTTCTCCCGTAAGAAGTGATAGTGGACTTCTACGTGCTTAGTTCGTGCATGAAACACTGGATTTTCTGCTAGTTGGATCGCTGATCGGTTGTCGCATGATAGAAGAACTCCATCGTCAGTTTGTTGGTGAAGATCTTGCATGAGTTGCATTAGCCAAATAGCTTCTTGTGTTGCGGTTGCAGCAGCTCTATATTCCGCTTCTGTCGTTGAGAGTAAAACTGTTGGTTGTCGCTTACTGCACCATGATACTACTCCCCCTGCAATACTGAAGACGTATCCTGTCGTTAATCTTCTGGTATCACGGTCACCAGCATAATCAGCATCACAGTATCCGACAAGTCTGCAATCCCCTTCTCTTTTATACAGCACCCCATAGTTCAACGTACCCTTAATATATCTCAGAATTCGCCGAACTGCTTCGAGGTGAGGCTTCTTTGGAGTTTGCATAAACCTACTCACCAAACCGACTGCATAAGAGATGTCCGGTCTTGCATGTGTCAGGTAGATCAGACTGCCAACCAGCTGACAGTATATTGTTGGCTCTTCAAGATCCTTGCCTTCATTTGCACTAAGCTTAGCGTTGAACTCGATAGGTGTTGATATCGGCTTGCACTCTAACATCCCATATTTCTTCAGCAGCTCCCTTGCATATTTCTCCCCATAAAAACAAGCCTTCTGGAGTGCGGTCAACTTCTAATCCCAAGAAGTGCTTGAGTTCTCCAAGCTCCTTCATATGGAAGCGCACTGAGAGATTTTCCTTGATCTGTTTAATCTCATTGTTATTATCTCCTGTGATGATGAGATCGTCCACGTACACAAGTACTATTGCAATTTTCTCTTCTTTGAATTTGAGGAAGAGGCTTGAGTCGGCGATAGCGAGAGTATATCCACTCTGCACTAAGAACTCCGCAATCTTGCCGTACCAAGCTCTTGGAGCCTGCTTCAGTCCGTATAGTGCTTTCCTTAGTTTGCATACATAGTTCGGACGATTCTTATCTGCAAACCCCTGAGGTTGTTCCATATAGACTGCTCTGTCTAACTCTCCATGTAGGAATGCATTCTTCACGTCCATCTGCCAGAGTTTCCAGGACTTACTTGCTGCTAAGGCGAGTAGAACTCTGACAGTTGTTATCTTCGCAACTGGACTGAAGGTCTCGTCGTAGTCCAAGCCATGCTGTTGAGAGAATCCTCGAGCGACGAGACGAGCCTTGTATCTCTCCACCGAACCATCTGTGCGAGTTTTCACCTTATAGACCCACTTGCAGGATATGGGTCTTACCTCGCTAGGCTTTGGAACCAAATCCCAAGTTTGGTTTTCTTCCAATGCTCGAATCTCTTCACTCATTGCCTTTTGCCATACCTTATGCTTTGATGCTTCTTCGTAGATTGATGGCTCTTGTGGATCAACGTCTTCTGCAAGTGATGCATCTATGTATCTTGTTGGAGGTCTTCGTTGCCTTGTGGACCTCCTCAGTGGTGTCGTCCCATCACCAGTGTCTTCTTCCATTACATTTTCTTCGAATGACCTCTGGTACACTCATGTTTGCCAAGGCCTCTCTTCTTCTATGTCATTGTTCCCTGTTATAGTGGGCCCTTCATCAGTCTCCATAATGGTTGGTTTTAGGGTTACTTGCTCCCCCTGCTTCAATTGAGCTTCTTCTTCTGGTTCCTTTGAAGGCAACCCACCAGGAAGTTGATTCATCGAAGACGACGTTCCTTGATACAGTGCACTTGTTAGTCATAGAATCGCAGCATCTCCATCCTTTTCTCTCTGTGTTATATCCTACGAAGATATACTTGGCCGCCTTCTTATCGAACTTACTTCGTAGGTGGTTAGGGATAAACACATAGCAAACACACCCAAAGACTCGAAAGTGGCTCACTGTAGGCTTCATATTCCATAGTAGCTCGAATGGTGTCTTGAAGTCAAGGCGGGCTTGCGGTAGCCTATTTGCAACATCTGCAGCTGTCTTCATGCACTCTGCCCAATATCTTCCTGGGACATTTCTGGCATGCAACATACTTCTGCATACTTCTTCAAGATGCCTGTTCTTTCTTTCTGCCACACCATTCTGTTGGGGCGTGTGGGGACAAGTCAACTGTCGTCTTATCTTGTTCTCTTTTAGGTATTCTGCAAACTCCCTAGAGGTATATCCCCCCCCCATTGTCAGTACGTAGGCACTTCACCTTTGTCTGCAAATCGCTCTCCGCCTTGATCTTGAACTCTCTGAATTTTTGTAGGACTTCTGACTTCTCCTTCATAAAGTCTACCCAGACATACCTGGAGTAGTCATCAATGAAGGTCACCATGTATTTGCAGCCACCAACTGATGGATGCTTCACTGGACCGAACACATCGGAGTGGATTAGCTGGAGTGGTTCATCTGCCCTGTACTTGGACTCTTCATACGGTAGCTGGTGTGATTTACCATACTGACAGCCTGAACAAACATTGTCGACATTCACTTCCAATTGCGGAAGGTCCTTCAGCATCTCCTTGTTCATCATTACCTTCAACTTGCGTGCCCAAGCCTCTCATGCCAGAGATCCGCTGTCTCGTTCTTCTTCACTTTATCTACGTATGCAGATTCTGCAGACATGACGTAGATAGAGTTGACCTTCCGCCCTTCCATGAACGGTGTCCCTGAAAACTTCAACTCACGGTAAACCTTCACATCTTCTGGCCCAAACACCACGAAGTTGCCTGGGGCTGTTAGTTGGGCTACTGACAAAATATTCTTCTTTATTCCAGGAACATGGTAGACTCCTTGTAGTTGCACCTTGCTGGAACTGTCATCGGTGGCTATAATAGTCTTCCCGACATGGGCGATGGGCAGTCTAGAGTGGTTGGCGGTGACGACGACTCGTTGTCCTTTGTATTCCAACAACTCTTGCAACTTCTCTTGGTCCCCGTCATATGGTTGGAGCACCAAGAGTCAAAAATCCAATTATCTGTATAGTCCACAGAGTTATTGTTGACCACTGTAAGAGCATGGTCTTCTGACGGCTGCTTTTCTTCTAGCAAGGCGAGGGATGCTTCTAGATTCCACTCTTCTTCTGATTCTTTTTCGTCTTGACTTCTTGATGTGGCAGTATTTCCTTCTACATTATTCTTCTTGAACCAGCAATCTCGGGCGTAATGCCCCTTCTTACCACAATTGAAGCATTCCTTATTTTTCTGTTGAGTTGGCCTTCCTTGTCTCCTTTGTTCTTGTGGTCGAATATGTTTTTGCTACTCATGTCGACCGTTTTTACCACCTCGAGGGAAGCTTCTCTCACCATCTCTAGCAAACCCTTTATGTTTTCTTCCCTTGTTACTGTATAACGCTTCTTCTTCATTTTTCAAAGTTACACCCGCCAACTGTTTTGCCAGCGTCTCCTGATTAGCTAGTAAATTTTCTAAATCCTCTAACGACGGCGGCGTGGGCCATCCTTGCACAACTGCAATAAATCCTCTATACTCCGGTCTTAACCCATGAATAATAATCATCCTCATTCTATCATCGCTAATCTTGGATTCTGGGTCTAACTGATATCTCCCGACAGATAGACTTTACTTTTGTAAAGAATTGATTAATTCCTAAATCTCCTTGTCTAACTGCCAACAATTCATTCTCTAGTAACTGTTGCCTCATATCATTCTTCTTTGAGAATCTAGTCGCTAATATATCCCATGCATCCTTTGGGGTAGTGGTGTACCTTATATGCTCAAGCATTTCCTCCTCTATGGTATTCTTATTGGCGAACATGGCCTTCCCTGCCTTAATCCGCCATTTTCTCAAAGCGGCATCCTCCTCTTTCGGTGGGGTCGTCTCACTTCCACCAATGATCTCCCAGAGATCTTGGCCTTGGAGATATGACTCCATACACGTCTTCCACGTGCTATAATTCTGGTTATTTAGTTTCTTTAGTATGCCGACAGTATTGAACTCCGCCATACCGAATTTATCTTCTGGAAGCGTAGCCTGATCCCCGACCTATGCCCAACGCAATTCCAAATTGTAGCTTCCTTGACAGAATTTCGGTAGTACCTCCGCTGGACTTTGGCAGATTCTCTCCTGGACTTTGGCAAAACCTCCGCTAGATTTCGACAGATTCTCCGCTGGACTTCGGCAGAACTTCCGCTGGACTTTGACGCCTGGACCCCAACTGCCTGGCTCTGATACCAAATGTAGAGTTGAGAAGGAATGATTTGAGAATGAAGAGTTCTATTCATTGAGGATTTGTTACAAATGAACCAATAACCCCTATTTATAGGGAGGGTCTAAGATGGATTCATTCTCCACCTTTCTAGAAAATTCCTATCTAGACTAATCCTACAACTTTCTAGACTAATCTTAAGAACCTTCTATACTAATCTTAAGAACCTTCTACACTAATCTTAGAAGCCTTCTAGACTAATCCTAAGAACATTCTACACTAATCTTAGGAGCCCATAAGAAAGGTGTTGTTATTTCTAACAGATGAGATCCAAAAGAAGAAATAGATACGCAGACAGAAGACTGAAGCTGCACCTTTCGGACCAAAACGGCGAAGAGTTGCATAAATATAAGAAGGCCAAAAATGTGAGACGAGTCTCCAATTGAGACTTAATGAATGATATAATAATAACATTACTTCTTAGATATGACAGAATAATTTTTAATTTTTTTTTATAATAAAGTGAATGTGCAGAAATGAACAATTTTTTAAGATGATCGGGTCAATACGCATTCCTATGATCTACGTTAATTGTTAAGGAATATAGTTTGTAGGTTTTGATTAATTTTCATCCTTTTTAAGGAAGCAAAAAAAGATCATGCTGAGAATGTTGCTTATAATCAATTAACACAAATACTTTGAAAATACGCACGTTTCTTGGGTCTCATGAGAAATGTGAGGGTGAAATCTGGATCGTAGATTTTATTATAATAATAATTTAATTTCGGTTCCTTTTTCCAACAATTACAAACCATTGACCAAAACATTTATAAATGAACAAGTTGGCACGTGTTCACACGTTCCCATGTCTTCGGGCAACCAACTACCGGAAGGGTTGGTTCTAAACAAGTTATACTGACCATTATTTTATTACCCCAAAATTATATGGTTACAAACAAGTTATACTTTGTTTATTGATACCATAATTTCTATTCTCATAATTATATAAATTTAATAAAATGTCGTATCTGAAAATTTCATACACAGAAAGTTCAATCTTGGACTTAAAATGTACTGATTTTTTATTTTTAGAACCTATAACTTAACTTATGAATCAAATGTTAGAGATCAATACCGACCCTCATCTCCTGGATAAATTTAGAGTTCACCTTATGTCCCAAGTAGGTAGATTTTTCTAGAGATCATCCGATTTTCTTGTTAGGTTGGCAAATTTTATGACCAAGAAACAACAAGCGTAAAAAAGATAATTTTATAATTAAGCTTATGATTATAATGATAAAATTACGCGGAGAATCCATTGGCATATCGGGGACCCGAGGCTTCTCTATAAACAGTGGATGTCTCCCCATTTTGTATTATCATTAGAGAAGAAAATAAGTGCTAACTGTGTGTGTACTTATGTACCAATACACTATATTGTATTTGTGGATAAATAATTAATAAATGCGAGTATTTGTTATTGATTATTTTACTTTTCTGCACGTAATATTATTAATGATAAAGTCTCACTGATTAATGAGTATGTTAATCTGAAATAGTCTGTGATCGAATAGATGTTTAGAGAGGACATGGACATCTAGATCATCGCTGAGTATAACTAAGGTCAAGATAGACCGATGGATAGTATATCCAAGTTATACTTAGGGGTACCCTGAGATTAGGGTTACTGGACATGATTCGTTTAAGAGGATACCACATATTAAACATCATTGGTCAATTCTCTTTATGAACGAGTGTAATTAATCTTTTGACTTGAGACCTTCATTTATTCTATGCATAGAATTCGTGCACTTTGACGTAGTTAAAAGCAGTCTTTAACTAGATTGTGAGTAATACGATTGTTGGGAGTGTGACAAAGAGTAGAGATAATAATATTGAGTCAATATACATCGCTCTTTTAGATTAGAGAGTTAACATCTAAGCCACTTGATAGAGATATTGGTGACTCTAAAATCCATGGCCATGGGAGGAATATTTTATATTCAAGTGAGTCTATTATATCTTGGTAATTAAGTAAAACAATTAATTTGGTGATGATGTATTTTGCACCGAATTAATTGGGATATCGATTAGATGAAGAGATTGAATTACACAGTAATTGGTGCATAGTGGTTTATAATTTATTATCATTATCCTAACACGTTAGTTGACTAAAAACTGTTGGTAGACGGTTACCTTAGTTTGTATATGGATTTACACTACCTTCGTGTATAGGACCTAGAGGGTCGCACGCAGAGCACGTCGATATGAACATTATATCATTTTATTATTTCAAAATCAGAATTAATTAGATTATTAATTTATTCTGAAATATCTGAAGTAGATAAATTCACCAAGATTGAATATTGATTTATTCAGGTCAATTTTGTTTGTAAGTAGAGATGTATTTACATTAAAGCTCTAGACATAAGATCCCTTTTCATAATATTTTGTTAATATTTGAGGGATGCGTTGGTAAAGTTGTTTAAAAAAGTGATTAAATTTTTATTTTATTATATTTTCATTATAAGATAAATGAAAAAAGATCACATATTTTCTTTTAGACAAATATTCTATACGTTTCAAATCAAATAAGGAAATGATTTGATTTTTCATTTGTAATCCGTTACAATTCCAGGCAATTAGTAACAATGATTATTAGAATTTTTTTTTAGGGAAAGCATACATAACTAACGGGGAGGGGTGATTGTTAGAGTGTGAGAAAAAATAGACGGAAAAGAAAACACGAGAGCTTGTGAGGAGTTTTGACGGGCTTCCGATTTGGAGACTAGACGGATCCAATAGGCAATGCACATATCGAATTATCGAGCGTTCGTGATCGCGTGCACGTGAATATCTCTGGAAGAGTCACACGTGGATGGGACTCTTAGTTTTTGAGATTTTACCAGAAATATGAAATACGATTTCCAGGCAAGGTTATTTTATTGTTTATCAAAATATTTTTACGTACTTAAGTTTAAAAGTTTATTTTTTTTGTTTCCGCGGCGAACTAAAACTAACAATAACAACTCCTTTCGTTGCTCCTCTTCTTCCGCCTTTCTTTTGTCTTCAAATTTAGGTGGGGTTCCGAATTGTTCGATGGTAGACGATTAGATTAAATCTATGTATTCACGATCGCGGGTTCAACATTAAAGAACCATATAAAAAAACTATCACGCTAGTTCTGATACTAATTTCGATTTCCGTGTCTAATTCATTATCTTAAGTATACTAGTATGATTATAATCTATTTATCGTTGCTCCAGCCGGGGAACCTTAATTGTTGCTGATGAAGAGTTGGACGAGAGTCGACATCAAAGACTAGAAATGAAATATTCGTCTAAGGTTTCATTCAAGAGCTTAATTGGTAATATGTCACGTATAAATTAAATATGATAATTATATAAATTAATTAAATATACTAATTATAAGGTTAGTTATAAAAATTAATTATATTATTTTAAGTTTCAGGTTCTCATATTTACTTCCAACGAGACAATCTGAAATCATGCTAAGTAGCTAATTTACCCAATATATTATTCGAGGGATATTATGGTACTGGTTCCGACTGATTTCAAAATTTACCGGATCCTATTTTGAACTACGATTACGTCTCAAAATTTTGGATTGTGTAATAATTTCATATTCGAACATTCACTGATGTTAACGACAGAACAATTAAGATGGAGATAAATTACGGTAAAAGATTGTGTATCCTTTAACTTGTCATCCTGCCCGGGCCTAACCAAGACGAGTGGCTAAACTTTTCACCGGCTCCGGCTTCGTCATCAACAGTTGGAGACAGGTCGTAGAACGATTCCATCGCAATCCTTCTTCCTCCTACCCAATTCTGCTTCTTACACATGATGCCGGCTGTTTCCTAGTAGTCAAAATCATCCATGCGACCTGAGCTCCCGGGGCTCTCCCCTCTCTTGTTCATGCTTGATCTCTGAACCAGCCGCACCAGTGCCTGCACCACTTCCGACATCGGTGGACGGAAGTCCGGCTCCGCCTGGCAAGGTAAACTTCTTTAGTCAGGAGAAGAGAACGAGGCCTAAGATCGATGTGGTTTTGGGTTCGGGGGAGATGGCACTTGTGCTAGTAGGTACCTGGACACAGAGAGCGATGGTATCTGCAAATCTTGAGACCGATTTCGGAGGGTAGAGTCCGCGCAAAGCCGGATCCACCATTCTTTCCAGAGCATCGATTTCGTGGAGCTGTGGTGTGGCCCATCTCACTAGGCATTGCTCTGGTCTTGGCTTAGAGCTGATAGTCGTTCACGTAAACAAACAAGCGATTGGCATAAAAAAAAATGAATCGAGCATTTACAAAGATCAACTCCTCTTCATCCTCCAATCATAAATTGAAGTAATCGCACCTGTTGAAGGGCATTCGACCAGTCAGCAACTCCAGCATCACTACACCGAAGCTGTAGACGTCGCTCTTTTGTGTGTAGGCTGACGGCTTCGTACACTCTGGGGCATTATATCCTGCTCCAAGGTTCTGACTCGTGCGCTGGAAATCACGTTCGAGTTTAAACAAAAGAGAAAAGAATGTGAATTTGTATCACGCAAGAAGCACGAAATTTCAAAGAAAGTTGTGCACTGGTGCTGGCAATTCTGTCGATGGACACGAACCTGATGGAAGGTCCCTAGACCACAGTCCGAGAGCCGTGGGTTGAATTCCATGTCCAGAAAGATATTAGAAGACTTTATGTTTTTATGCGTTATTGACGGTGAACAGACCTCGTGGAGATACCTGCACCAAGCTTGGATTCAGCAACCTCAGGACTCAACATTGCACGGTAACATTCATGGTAACTCACTCGATGGCTTTAGCGGTCCCAAGGGCAATCCTGACTCTTGTATTCCAAGTCAAGGGCTTGCTAAAGTCATCGGACAAGTGCAGGAACTCGTGAAGCGAGCCATTCCTGAAGTATTCATAGATCAACATGTTGTGGCCCTGCTCCGAGCAGTAACCATACAATTCCGTGATGTTTGGATGGTGCAATGCCGAGATCTTGGTGACAATCTCAGAAAACTCTTCCGGTTTTCTGCCTTGGAATAGGGACGACTCGATCTTTTTAACCGCCAGGACCTGATAGAGAAAGGGAACTGTTGAGGCGATGGCGAAACGTAGCACGACTTGGTCAAACTCCAACCCGAGAACATGGTACCTTTCCATCCGCGTATTTCGCCTTGTAAACTCTTCCGATGGTTCCCTCCCCGATGAGCCTCCCGGTCGCAAAGTTTGCTGTGGCGCTCTGCAGGTCTGCCAATGCGTAAGACACGGATCGGAAGGAGGTGCTTCTCCTCGCATTCAACCGGCTAGCGAACTCGCTGTCTGACAAGGAACTCTTGGTATCACTCTGCAGATTCCTAATTCCGATTGAAGGTGATTTTTGCAAACCCTTCATATCTATCGACACAGACAAACTTGCAGGGTCGAGATCTGTTGCAAGAAAGAGATGAGACCATAAGCAGATATTTATTCACATTTGATGAGTCGAGAAGGCTGTGCGTACCTTTGAAGCTCTTACGTGGCGCGGGCATCATGTCATGGGTCAACTCTTGTGACGATAGGGGAGTGAATTGTCTCCGTTGGGAGGCCCTTTCTTCGTCTAGAAAATGTGAAGATGGGGAAGAAGATTTCTTCGTGAAAAGGGTGATCACAAGTGCGAGTGCCACCAACACCGACAAGATGATTATCGTAATTGCAACTGCACTCAAACCAGAGTTTCCAATGCCGCCACCTCCGGCGTCTTCAGAACCCGGCGGAGCAGGGCCAGATGACCAAGAATTCCCGTCCGTACTTCATGGTGAAAGCAAGAGTCAGCATAGGAAAGCAGATTCCCATAGGACCATCATAAATGAACTTACTTGAGGTTATTGATCTTCTTCAGATTGCTCGGGATCCAGCCAGTGAAATGGTTATCCGCGACATTCCTGTTCATTTGCAAGGGGGATATATACAATCAAAAGCCGAAAATCGGGTGATCGAAATGAGTGCTGTAATGATAATGACCGCAATCTGCTTACAGGTCATTAAGTTTTAGCTTTGCGAGGACATTTATCGTTCCCGTGAATTCATTTTTCTGCAAACGTCTTTAACACAAAAACAGAGAAGGTCCTCGAGTCAAAACATAGCATGAGGTAAGGAAATAATTCCGGGGCGTCGCCCGAGCCTTACAGTTTGCTGAGGCTGGACAGTGATACGAAACTCTGAGGCAAATTTCCCGATAACTCATTGGATGAAAGATCTCTGTGTGAAAGCAATTAGCGCGCCCAGTTAGTTGTAAACGGAAGTTACAAATCAGCGCCAATCACAGAAATATGTAAAGCACTTACAAAGTTTGCAGTTTAGAGAGTTTTCCGAACATGTCGATCAGCTGGCCCTTGAGCTGATTATGTCCGAGGTTCCTGTCAAAACGAGAGTAGATAAGGGAGCGTGGCACATAATGTCCAAGGTTTTGGAGTGATATACTCACAGGAACTTGAGATCCGTCATCTGGGAAATCGAATATGGCACGTTGCCGGTGAATTTGTTCTCAGAAAGATCACTGGGCAAGATAGCAAATATCACTTCTTAATGCGAGATAGCCAGATATGCTCGAGTAACCCCAGAAATGGTAGTGTTGTGGCAATGCCTGGGAAACGACCATATTTGAGGACACTTACATATGAACGGCATTCGGGGGCAGCTGGTACGGAATCTCGCCATTGAGTTTGTTCTCACTCATGTCACTATACTATCACAAAGAAACGCAAGGCATTAGAATTCTAACAGAAACATGCGGAGGCAACATCCGCGGCATATGTGGAATGTTTTCTTTATCCTCACAAATAGGTTACGGATGTCAAACTCGATAGCTGGTATCCCAATGATCCGGAGAGGTCGAGGCCCATCAATTTTCTGCACGGAAAGGGGACAATCTCTTTAGAGCTTTTCAAAGACAGCTCCATACAAGCTATCTCATGCCTGCTCGATCCAGAAAGGGGAGACTCATGCATTTGGATGAGGTGAATGCCTTACATTTTAGTTATGGAAGATCCCGAGCATTCGATGCCATACCAGTTGTCCCCACAGGGGTCGCCGCCGCTGGACTGCCATCCTGTCAGCTTTGACGGGGAATTCATGCTGCTGTACATCACGTTGAGCGCAGATACTGCATTGCACGTTCAAAAATGTCACAGAAATCACAGCCGAGGAGATCGTGTCTGATCCATTTTTATTACCCCATGGACGCCATGATGCCAACATCGCATATCGACTTACTATCAACAGAGGAAGGCGGATACATGGAGGAAAGGACTCACCGTCAGGAGAATCCGTCTTGGCATCAGCACCAGCGATCAACATCGTGATCACGAGGACTGCCGCGAGATCCTCCATATTCTTTCCCCTCCTTATTCCTAATATCGAAGGGCCTTCAAATCTCATCGGTGCTGGCGAGAGCAAGGAGAGGTCAAGCGCATGGCGTTTTCTAACATCACGCCTTCCGTGCACCGCCGACTATCATATTATTCGAAATTCGGTTGGAGGGCGGTTGGTGATTCGTTTTTTATTAAGCCCCTCAACGTTGAGGAGGGAGGATTGGTTAAACAATGAAGGAACAACCAAAAAGAAAGAAAGAAAGGAAAAGAAACAGCAGCCGAGAAGACAGGGGAGAGAGGTCAGGCCGAAAGCCATGGGACGAGGACAAGAGAAGAGATTTTTGAGGCCCGCGTTGTGGTAATAAAAGAAACTCAAAAAGGCCGGTCCTTACGTGGGCTTTGTTGTCCAGTTTGATAAGGCATTTCCTCTGTCGGTATCAATATTAATAAACATGAGACAAACAATGGTGAGCCAAGTCTTCGAGCTTTCTTCGGGATTCCAAGTTATAAAATTCCTTAATTAAAACTTTTAAATTGGTGTTCGTTCGAAAAAATCGAGAAAAAATCGGTTTTTGAATAATCGATTTTTTAATGAAAAAAAGATGCATCCGAAGGGAAGCGGCTAACGTTACATACACGTAACGTTGCGTAGTTTACTAAATTTCATCAATCGGTTAGTAAAATTTACTTACTTTTTTAGTAAATTTTACTAAACAGTGACCATTTTTTTAGTAAAATTATTAGTAATCGGATACTAACGGGGTTAGTAAATTTCATTAGTAATTTACTAACCCCGTTAGTATCCGATTACTAACGTTACTAACCCCGTTCGTGTAATTTACTAACCCCGTTAGTACCCGATTACTAACGTTACTAACCCCGTTAGTATCCGATTACTAACGTTACTAACCCCGTTAGTATCCGATTACTAACATTTTTACTAAAAAATCTGTCTTGATTCGTAAAATCGGTAGTAATCGGATACGAACGGGGTTAGTAACATTAGTAATCGAATACTAACGGGGTTAGTAACGTTAGTAATCGGATACTAACGGGGTTCGTAACATTAGTAATCGGATACTAACGGGGTTCGTAACGTTAGTAATCGGATACTAACGGGGTTAGTAAATTACTAATGAGATTTACTAACCCCGTTAGTATGGGTCGGAGGGGAGGGTCGGAAGGGAGGACGTTCGTATGGCAACGACGAGCGCAAAAGCAAAACGATGGGTTACTAACTAGGTTAGTAAACCATTTAGTAAAAACGAACGGGGGCATTTACGTAATTTCACACCAGCCAAAGGTTAGTAATTAGGTTCGGAGTTCACTGTTAAGTTTAGTAAATTACTAAACTATTTAGTAACGCGTTACTAAACCTAGCGGAGATTTACGAACAATTTTACTAAATCTTTACTAAAAGTTTCGAACTTTTACAAATATAATTAGTAATTTTTACTAAACTTGAACAGTGATTTTTTAGGCAAATTGTTAGTAATCGGATACTAACGGGGTTAGTAAATCTCATTAGTAATTTACTAACCCCGTTAGTATCCGATTACTAACGTTACGAACCCCGTTAGTATCCGATTACTAACGTTACGAACCCCGTTAGTATCCGATTACTAACGTTACTAACCCCGTTGGTAACGTTAGTAATCGGGTACTAACGGGGTTAGTAACGTTAGTAATCGGATATTAACGGGGTTAGTAACGTTAGTAATCGGGTACTAACGGGGTTAGTAAATTACTAATGAAATTTACTAACCCCGTTAGTATCCGATTACTAACAATTTTACTAAAACAATGGTCACTGTTTAGTAAAATTTACTAAAAAAGTTAGTAAATTTTACTACGTAACGTTACGTGCACGTAACGTTAGCCGCTTCCGCGTCCCGAGTCTTCTTGATTGACAGAAGTCTCCGCTTGTGGATGACCTTTTTCGATGACACTGATTGAACGAGAGGAAAGCAGCACTCCCAACCAAAGTAACGAGTTTCGTGATACTCGATTCCAACGGGTCGGTCCGACACTCGTGGAATCCGGACTGGACGGGACCCAACTTATCGTCAGAAGACTTTGTCGGAAATCAACCCTGATATATAAAATATACATATGATTATATTGATTTAGGGTTGGATCTCTTCTCCGTCACAACATCGTGTTAATAATTGGGTTAAATCACAACAGCATAGGTTTGATATATATATAGGTGTGGTAAGTAAGTGTGATATGAATTTCACCCCCTCCCCAACCCCCACCCATTCCTATCCGCCAGCAAAGAAAAAGAAAAACTATCGATCGAAAAAGTTACGTGCATGGAATTACTCAAATGGACAAAATGGAAAGTTGGTGGGGGATGGTGGGGTTCACGCGTACCATGTGGCTTCTTCCACAAGGGAAACTTCTTCCCAGTAATTACCCTTTTTCTTCTATTCTATTCTTTCTTCCCTCCCTCATCCCACAAAACTCTTTCTGGCTGAATCAAAACCAAACCCCGACACTATATGAACAACACTCACTCGACGTTAATTGCATCGATCGAGTAATTTCACATGATATATCCTGCCTCTTAATTTATGCGTGTCAGTGTGCAGTGGGTGATTCTTAATTCGCTTGCCGTATCGTATGACATTCGTGGTTTCTAAGTCGTCGCTTTTGCTTTCCATTAAGTAATCATGTTACGCCTGACTTCGCAGGTTGTTTTGTTCGTATTATCTGGTCTCGTCAAAAGAACAGGTGAGAGATATCGACCCCCTACTCGCTCCACCAAGGATGAGGAGAACCCGGTCCAAGATTTATACCGTCTTCATCGACGACCAATTCGATCCAATTGTTTCGCTTTTTTCTGAACTAATCCCTCCTGGGGGTTGATTAAGATTCTCTTCTTTTGATTAGAACAAACAATTGGAAGAAATTGGATCACCACAATGTTTTTGGTAGAGTGGTTGGTTTTTGGTTGCTATATATTATTCCAGGTTTGAATAGGGATTGGAGAAGATGATGATAGTAGCTATTCTTAGTCAGAGACCTCCCTAGCAAAAGATGAGACTAGAAAGATATGGTTGATCCTAGTTTCACGACATGTTCATGTTAAAAGAACGCGTGCTCTGAACGGCAACCCCCGGCGCACGACGGATTCATAGTCAAGGCAATGGTAGGGTCCGATAAGGTAAGGAGAAGGAGTGACGTTAACTACGCCGTGATACTCTGGAGACATTCCAATGGCTTATGTCAGCAGCCGTCAAGTGGTTCAGTGCTTACTACGTCCGTGTTCGCTTGTTTTTGTATGTTATTTGACTATTGGCCAATCCCCGCGCATCGTTTCGGTTTCTGCCGCGTTAAATGGATGCGTGCCGTGAGACCGGAAAACAACGAGGCATTTCTGTTTGGGAGTCCATGGTTTAGAGATTCATCATGTATCCATGCCGCAACTCGTTCCAGCGAGGAAAAGGAACTGCCGGAAGCGATATGAAGGAGTGCACGGGAAAGCACAAGAGTGTTTCCATTTTCTAGGCGAGCCTATTTGTGGGCGATATTCGACCGCACCCGACAATAAATTTAAGATTGAATCCATGTCCTAATTTAGTTTCCCACTATGATTAGGGGAGTTAGGCCGTCGCTGTATTAAATGTGCACTCCCTGTCATGTACTTAACCCAGTAACTATAGGTTAAACATATAGTTTGAAAAAGGTTTAGGTCGGAACTGGTTCAGATTGGAGTAGAAACGAGAGGATTCGGACAAGAAATCAAACGTAGATAAATCGTATGTCGTTACCAAGATTTAGAACGAAAAGAAAACAACATAATAGCATGCGAGGAAAGTAAACTTTCGTGCATGGGATTTGATTATGGTGCTGCGTGTTTTTAACAGGAAGGAGAAGGGAGCAGCCGTAGGTTAAAGACGACGAAGGGTTGTCAAAGTCCGAGGTAGTCGGGTGTCAAGGGCCTGAGGACGTGGCCTGCCTCCTCCTCCACCGCCTCCACCTGCTTCCCCGGGAGGTGGACATACACCACCCAGTCCCCATTACCCAGTGGGCTCGGCATTGGCATCACGTACCCTGCCGACCCTCCCCACGGGAAGTGGTAAGACCCAAAGACCGGCCTTCCCCACCCGAAGTCAACCTTTGAGACGGGGAACCTCTGCCCTGACGACACTACGAAGGCCGGCCCGTCCTCGCTTCCCCTGCAGTATATCTTCGCCAGCCCTGGTACTGGTCGATGCGCCTCCACCCAGTCTATCAGCCCCAGGAAGTGCTCCTGTGTGACTGCAGTCTCCAGGAATTCGTGAACACTGTCTGCGGTCGTGCTCAGTGATTCCTCCACGAGGTCCGCGGTGTTCCTCTCCCCGAAAGGGATTGATAGGACGTTGCCGAAGTATGCACTGAGGTCGCCCTCGAGCCTGCTCCTTCCGTCCACGACCACACCCATCTTCGAGATGAGTTTGTTGTCGCCGGAGCCTTGGGCGGACCGGGCCACCATCTTCCAGAGGAAGGCACTGAATGACTCGAGCTTCGTTCTTTTGTTTCTGTTGGAGCTAGCGAGGCATTGGAGTTTGTCCAGTTGAGCGGCAGTGATGTGGTAGATTCGGCTGACGAGGGGGTCGGCATGCTCTGCCTCGGGCGATGGTTCCTTTGGTAGCAAGTTAACAGGAACATACATTTCGTCAAGGGAGGCGTCCAAGCATAGGGGGCGTCGGGCACTGATCAGAGAGCGACGAAAGGATGGCACCACTGAAGAGGGGACCATATGAGCCACCTCCGCCCATGCCACCAGAAACATGTTGGCCGAGTATGCATCGGCAATCCGATGGTCGAAGGTACACGCAACGACTAATCCGCCGCACTGTAGCTCCGTAGCCTGGCCGATAAAACACCAGTAAATACACGCACATATTTACAATGCTTGTTGGAATGGAAAGGGTTTTGTGACGTCTCAATCTACCTGAATGGCGAGCACGCCCTGTTTCCTCTTGGGAACGAGCTTCCCCTCGATGGTTGCATCCGCATCATAAAAGTTCAAGTCTTTGAGCTGCACGTCGGCCTGGGCCTCGGTGAAGTCCACCCCCTTGTTGTTGCAGAGCAGCTCGGGCTCCCCGACCGAGTTCAGGACGACCTCCCCAGCAAATGCGTAGTAAGAGACGAGAGCCTGTGCAAGGGTGTCCTTGAGAGCGCTCATCACGGAACCCATCCTAAGGAACCGCGGGGAGGCCAAGGCAGGCTGCCTGTAGCAGAAGAAGACACCGACGTCAACGGGAGGGAGGAGCAAGTCGAGGTTGGAGAGGGTGAGCCAGTGCTCCTGCGAGGGAAGGGCCGGGGCCACCATCTCCTTCGTAACGACCGTCACCTTGAACTCTCCTTGCGCCCCCATTGCCGATGTCTGAACAAATCTTATTATCTGTTGTTGCAAGGAAGGAAATTGAGAGGGTCTTCGGGTTTTTATAGTAACAGAGCAGAGTAGAGCTTGTTATGGTCTCGCCAACATTTCATGGTCCGGCCACGTTAATCTCACCCACCTAACTCCGTGGAAAACGTCTGCTGGTTGTGAACGTGGAATAATTCAATAAAAAAGTTGCCATCCACCGTTTATACATCAGGATGATCCCAAGAAATCGCGGTATTACTCGGTCGCTCCCATATATTTCTTCGTTTGTTCCGAGACATGTTTGGGTGACGTGGAAATAAAGTGCTACATGGAAATATATGTTGAGTTAATATACAATTTGATTTTGAAAATTGATTCTCTAATAGGTGAAAATATCAAATTAAAGAACAAATCCTTAAATCTAAGTATTTACTTGAGAAGAAATATTTTAATTATGAAAATTAATATTATCCGACAGCGAGTTCATCCTTCACAATTAAGCACATCAATATTTTATAAATTAATATTTTAAGAAATAATTAAAAACAATTTGTTCCAATAAATCTTGAAAAATCCCAAGAAAAAACCTTGAACTCGACAAAGATCACACGTTAAATTAGTTATTTTATGGCTATCTGTGTGGGTGGTCGAGGGAGAGAGGTGTGAAATTGTCTCAACTTGATTCTCTCGCGTACTATGAGTGTGTGAGACTTGGGAGTTGTGTGTCGACCTGGTTGCCAGCAGGAGGATGTGTCTCGAAGCATGAACGAGGAGGAAGTCGGATCATAGAGCGTGAAGCCCTTTTCAACGTCATTTGTCCACCATAAATTTCGAGCATAACTGGATCATTGCTCACGGGTCATAAGCAGGATAAGCCCACCTCAAACTTATATATTATGGTCCTAACCAAGTTCAAATTCTTGTTATAACCCATAATTTATGTGAAAGCTGTCCAATTAGCTAGGCTGACTTTGGAGCGGTATAAGCATGACTCTCCAATCAAACCCACTGTGATATGATTAATTTTGAGGGGTTATTACCGAACCTCGTATGCAAAACATCTACGAGTCCGTGGCTCATAAGACCAACCCGGACAACCAAGGCCCAATACCATGCTCGGCATATATTATAATCCTCCGGCATGATGTTATTGATATAAATGGAAGCTTCCACTAACATGTCTCATAAATTTCTACGAAACCCTCGAGGATTCTCTATATTCAACTTGTCCAAGAACCGATGATGTTTATCGCTTTAGTTCTCTCCAAAAAAAAAAAAAACTACCCAATTAGGCCGTTAAGTCAAGTTCAATCGAATCAAGGACGAAATAATTGATGACTTCAAACGTTATACTTCCTAAAGTTTTTGCGATTTTCGTACTAGCTTCTGATCATCTTCATATTCAATAATTAAACCGAGGGGGATCATAGGTACTTCTGAAGCTTCTTCGCCTATATTTCATACTATAATTGTGGACGATGTCTACCTAGTCTGATGAGATTCTGATGATGCTCACAACAATGGGTCGGGAGTTACAGGATGCTTGGTTAGCCCAACCGGATTTCCTCCAGAACCGGGAGAAGTTAAGGTCCGGAGCCCAAGTTTCTCCACCAAATGGTCTTTTATAGAAGAATTTAACACTTCCCGACAAACTTGTCTCGTTAGAGTGGGGCATGGGTCTTAACAGAAAAAAGTTAGCCGAAACTTCGGACTTTGTATGATTACCATTCGTCCTAAAATATTTTATTTAACTTAAGCCATAGTTATAAATTTTACGGTTTAATACGCTCACTCTTGTCGAACAGGGCCGATATTTTTTGCTATGGGCCCTTGCTGCCCCCACGAAATTGTATTCAAGTCGAATCGGACAGATATTTTTTGCTCTAAGCGCTTTAATTCAAGGCTAGGCCAACACTTTTTGCCTCTAGTCTTCTTTTATGAAGGCTTAGTTTATCTTTTATATCTTAACATATTAAAGTACTAAAATTTAAAACGGTCGAGAACTAATAGTAAAAAATATTTTGTCATCATTTGTCTTGTGTTTTTAAAACTCTAATTTTAATACAACGCGCTTTTCGAAAAACTTGTTGAAGGTAATTTATGATTCAAGTGAATGCGGTATTAAAGCTAGTAACGGAAATATCATTAAGTAGAACATTCAAGTAGATCATTAAATCTGTCATTTAAGGTAGCGGTTTCCATTGTCATTTGGGTTTTTACTAATCCCAGTATATAGACGAGCGTGTAATCATTTGAAAGTAATGGAAGAGGAAAATAGTTTGCAACCTAAATAATTGAACTCCACCAAATATTCGTTCCTCGTAGGAGCAGCAGCTCTACGAAAGGTTTCCTCTATTCTACAGAAGGTCGTCGACAGTAAATAACTTATGTTTTGCTAGCAGATTCTCCCTTCTTATCCAATCATTTCATACATAACCCCCCAATAAGTTTGATATCAGAACACAGAAGGTCATGTCTGCATCCGCTGGCAACATGTTCTTCACCTTTTCTCCCAACCAAATTCCCATCTTCGATAATGAGCACTTCAACTATTGGAGTTCTCAAATGGAGACCATTTTCCTTTCGCAACATCTATGGAAACTTGTGGAGGATGGCTACGAAGAAGTTCGAGAAGGAAACTTTCTCCTAGAAGGTGACAACACTTCCGCAGAAGGTGTCATCAATCCCACAGAAGATGAGCAGATGGCGTACAAGGAGAGCGTCACGAAGAATGTCATGGCTCTGCGGATTCTACAATAATCCGTGAGCAAGACCATCTACCAAGGATATTCGGCCTGAAGAAAGTGGATGAAGCGTAGGAGGTCCTAACGAAAGAATTCAAATGGTCACAGAAGGTGATCTCTATAAAGATGCAGAACCTTTGGAGAGACTTCGACAATCTATTCATGAAAGAAGCAAAAACCCACCAAGACTACTTCTCAAGGATCGTGGAGATCCTCAATTAATTGAAGAGTTGTAGAGAAGTTGTTCCGGATCGAAAAGTTGCGGAGAAAAATTCTCAGAAGCTTGCCATATAAGTTTGAGTATGTGGAAACTGTGATTGAAGAGATGAATGATCTCGTAGAAGTTTCCATGTATGAGTTGAAGGATTCTCTAGAAGCCCATGAGAAGCGGGTCAGCAAGTACACAACCCCGGTGAAGCAAGCATTTCAAGCGAAGTTGAATGCTTCTTAGTAGAAGCAAGAACGTTCTGGAAACAACAGACGGTCTTACGGTAGAGGGTGTGGAGGCAGGTCTCGTGGCAGAGGCAGAGGCATTGCCGAAGGACAACTAGAAGGTCAGCACTAAAGCGGTCATGGAGAAGCAGAAGCAGGATGCCGCATCTGTAGAAAGAATAATCATGAAACAAAAGATTTTTGTCTTCGATGTAGGAGATGCAAGTTCCCCACTCATTCAGATCGAGATTGTTGGTACAAAGATAAAGAGCAGAAGCATGAACAGAAGCATAAGGACAGAAGCTCGGTAAATTTCTCTAAGGAAGATGAACCTTCTAAAGTTTTCTACCCTTCTTCTAATTCAATGCAAGATATGAATGAGTTATGGTTCCTCGATAGTGGCTGTAGCAACCATGTCATAGGGATCAAAAAGAGCATTGTGGAGCTTGATGAGAAATACAACTCTCTCTTGGAACTTAGAGATAACAAAAAGTTAAAGATAGAAGGTAAATGTATTGTTTTAATTTTTAGTACAAAAGGTCAACATAAGAGGATGCATGACATCTTATACACTCCAGAAATCACACAGAACCTACTAAGTGTGGGACAGATGATGAAAAATGGATACAAGTTGGTTTCTGCAGAAGGTCAATGTGAGATAACTGACAGAAACGAACAGAAGGTCGCGATCGTGAAGATGACGTCCAACAATTTGTTCCCGTTAAAGATGACTTCTTACAGCACTGTGATTTTCAAAACTGAGGCTGTAGATGATTCTCATCTTTGGCATCTCAGGTATGGACATTTGAACGGGAAAGGTTTAGCTCTCTTGAAGCAGAATATGGTGGTCGGACTATTTTCCATACAAGCTATAGAAGGTGACGTCTGTGAATGATGTGTCTTCGTAAAGCATCATCGCCTTCCATTTCCAAACACATCATGGAGAGCTCAAGCCCCTCTCGAGCTGGTTCATGCAGATATTTGTGAACTGATTCAAACTCCGTCTCTCGATAACAAAAGATACTTTATGTTGTTCGTATATGACTATACTAGAATGATTTGCCTTTATTTTCTTGAGAGGAAGTCGGATGCTTTCGCCACCTTTATGAAGTTCAAAGCACTTGCAGAGAATCCAAGTGGATATAGGATTAAGACCTTGATGATAGATAAAGGAGGAGAGTTTATGTCAAAAATATTCTTGGACTATTACCAATAGAAGGGGATACAGAGGCAGTTGACAGTGCAATATTCTTCATAGTATAATGAAGTCGCCAAAAAAAGAACATAACCATAATGGGGATGTCCAAAAGCATGCTGAAGGGCAAAGGTCTACCCAACAAGTTCTGGGCAGAAGCTGCTAACACATCTGCCTAAATTCTGAATAGATCCCCTACAAAAGCAGTTAGGGACAAGACACCATATGAAGCATGGCATAGAAGGAAGCCCGTGGTAAAATCATTTCAAAGTATTTAGATGTAATGGATATGCACTCACACATTGTCAAGGAAAAGAAAAGTTTGATGAGAGAAGTGAGAAGTTGATTTTTATTGGATATAGTGATGAATCGAAGGGATATCGTCTGTATAATTCGAATACTGACAAGTTAGTTCTATCGAGAGATGTTATCTTTGATAAACTTGCAGCTTAGAAGTGGCAGGAAGAGATGACTCAGATGTTCCAGTATACAGAAGCAGTATCAGCAGCATCTGTACAGAACCCTATCAGAACAACAGAAGCAACAATAGAAGTTATCGAACAGAATCTCATCGGAATAATAGAAACTAGTTCCTCTAGAACCATTCCAAAAGCAAAGGATCCTATTGGAGATACGTCACCAAGGTGGTATCGATCATTCACTGAAATTTATGAGCAAGCTAACTTTTCTCTTGCTGCATTTGAGCCACATAACTTTGAGGAGACAGTTAGAGAAGAAAATGGAGAAATGTCATGAAGGAGGAGATGACTTCTACAGAGAAGAATGATGCGTGGTCATTGGTCGATCTCCCCAAAGAAAAAGAAGCTATCGGCTTAAAGTGGGTCTACAAGACCAAGCATAATGAAGATGGAAACATGCAGAAACATAAAGCTCGCATCGTAGCAAAAGGCTATTCACGGAAGCCTGCTACAAAAAGGGTTCTACGCTATCTAAAAGGCACACAGAAGGTTGGACTAATGTATACAAAAAAGCATAAGGATGATCTGGTGGGTTATGTAGATAGTGATTGGGCAAGAAGCCTAGATGATCGTAAAAGCACATCATGATACTTGCTATGCATTGTAACAAAGCCCATTCATGGAGTTCAAAGAAGCAAATCACCGTTGCTCTCTCATCTGCAGAAGCTGAGTACATCGCAGCAAATGAGGCAACAAGAGAAGATGTTTGGCTCAAAAGGTTACTTCTAGAGTTACAACAGAAAGTGGACGAGCCACCAACAATCTTCTATGATAACCAATCTGCAATTGTTATGACCAAAAATACAGTTTTCCATGCAAGGTCGAAGCACATAGAACTTCGGCATCATTTCATCAACCATGCAAGGTCGAAGCACATAGAACTTCGTCATCATTTCATCAACCATGCAAGGTCGAAGCACATAGAATTTCGTCATCATTTCATCAAAGAGATAGTTTCGCAGGAGATTCTTCTAGAGTTCATTAGCACCCATAATCAACCCGCAGATCTCCTTACAAAGGCGATGTCTTCTAAAAAGTTCGAGACGTTTAAAGACTACTTGAAGATCATAAATTAAGAGGGGGTGTTAAAGATAATTTATGATTCAAGTGAATATTGTATTAAAGTTAGTAACAAAAATATCTTTAAGTGGAGCATTAAACGGAGCATTCAAGTATTTAAGGTAGTGATTTCTATTGTCATTTGGACTTCTACTCCTCTCTATATATAGAGGAGCATGCAATCATTTGAAAGTAATAGAAGAAGAAAATAGTTTACAGCATAAATACTTAACTCCACCAAATATTCATCTATCGTAGGAATAACAGCTTTACAGAAAGTTTTTTTATCCATAGAAGGTCGTCGGCAATACCAAACCTATATTCTGCCATCACCTTCTTCCATCCTATCAATCCTTTCACACGTAATCTCAACAAAACTGAATCGAGTTCTCAAATTTAAAACAGAAAATTCAAGACTTCATGTAGGGGCAAAATATCTATGGAAGACGAACATAACTCCGAGGAGGGATGATATAGTGGGATGAAGTTCTGGGGAGAAGTCCAGATTTTTAGTCGATCGACGAAACAGACGTGGAATGAATATTCCCCGATAGTGGATGGGGGAAAGTGACAAAGCAAGTGGATAAGCATTAATTCAAAAGGACACTTGGTGGGGCTGGGGAATCTAATCCTGTCCAAATCCTAATTTGTTAGTCAATGCGATCATTTACATGGTACCCCATCATCATCATCATCAACTATATTTTGGTTTTTGTAAGGTAGTAGGATTAAGGTGCTGGACGGATGTAATAATAAGAATAATAACAAGTTGGGGAGGTTGGGTTCGTCATCTACGCCCGCTTCATCCATCGTCCACAGAGTTCCCGTGTCCTGAGTCCGAGAAAGCTCTCCCTCAACAAGAGCAGACCCACACTGTTTGTCCCGCAAGCAAGCAAGCCAACCTCAAAGAGTTTAGTTCACTCTGTTTTCTCCTGCTTTTTTGTGCCTTTTCTTTTCTGTTGGTGGGTTTTAAGGGTGTGCGCGTGTGAGTGAGTGAATTATACTGACGGAAATCTTCATGGAAAGGTTTTCTTCTTCTTCTTCTTCTTCTTCTTCTTCTTCTTCTTCTTTTTTGTGTTTAGATTTTTGAGGGGTCTGATGCCTAGTTTCTTGGTCAGATTTCTGTCCCCCTTATCATGTCCGTACGGGATACCCTCAAAGTTCGCATCTTTTTTTGGACGAAATTTAGGAAGTGAGTCCCGCTACAGTAAAAGCTCTGATCGGTGACTCCATAGCTTTGGAATAAGTGCTACCGGACAGGCGAGCGATCTGGGTTTCGACTTGCAGGATAGGATCGTGTTTTGGGAGTGATTGTTGGTTGTGGGCTTTCCTTTCTTGTGTTAGAAGAGAAACCTTAGGGGGATTATCGCCTCATCAAGCTGCTTGGTGATGGTTTCCCTGACCTAGTTGCATTAGACACCCTTTCCCATTCATTTCTTTCTTTTGCTGTGATCTGATGCCATCCCGAAAGCTGAATTGTTGCCTGCGTGCCTAGATAGCTTCAGATTCTTGGCTCCTTTGTTTGTGTATATAGGAGAGTAAACATCTACGGAACCGATGGGCGGGTCCGGTTTTCTTGATCGTGTGAAAATAGCGTGCTTCGATGCATCTTCTCCATGTTTCTAATATGCACGTCAGAAATGAGAGTATAAGATTTAGATCAGTTAAATTATTCCTGGTTTTTCTGTCGAAATGATTTTGTGGTCCAGCAAGATTTGTCAAAGATAATTATGTCCATTGTGAAACGAGTGGACCTGGTCCATGTCCTTCGAAGTCCCCGTGTTTCTGAAATTACTGTGATTATCTTGTTCCTTGGTATGGTGATTGTAGAGTGAAATGCTTTGGGGCCTTGACAAGATTATGTGGTTGAAATTTCCCAGGCAACCATGATTTTAGGGGATTTATGTGAACCTTTATGCGGAATATGTTTTGGGGACTAATGTTTTGAGGTAATACAGAAAATGCAATCGTTATTACCCCATGTTAACACAATGAAGAGTGCAGTCCTGAAGCATATCCGCTTTGCAAATCCATGCCTTGTGACACAATTGCGACACATGTCCTTGTCATCTGCAAGGATGGAAGAGCATGGTTTCGAAAGCACCACAATATCTGATATTCTCAAAGCCAAAGGTAAAAATGCCGATGGTTCCTGGCTTTGGTGTACCACTGATGACACTGTCTATGATGCTGTCAAGTCGGTACGTAGAACAATGTTCCTGTTATATTTTGAGCATCCACAATTGACTTTCCCGGACATTAACCTTTTATGATGACTGTGGGTCAGTTCTGTTTCTCAGATGACACAGCATAATGTCGGTGCCCTGGTGGTTGTGAAACCTGGTGAACGAAAATCAGTTGCTGGAATTATTACTGAGAGAGGCAAGTCTTCTTTTTTATTGTTCCATTTTGCTGTAATTATGAGATTAAAAAATAATTATTCGTGTTACAATCTTTTATATCAGTATGTAAACTCAAAATAACTAGTGTTATATTGTGGACTTGTACTTGGAATTGCTATATGGGTGCTCACCAGACTTCACATTGCGTCATTTGTTGTTTCTCTACGTTCATCACAGGATCATGCGGAGTAAATTTTTAGTGGATCTTTATTCCTTATTGATGAAGGTTTATTTGACTTTGCTTGTTGACAGATTATTTGAGGAAGATTATCGTTCAGGGGAGATCCTCTAAATCAACCAAGGTCGGAGACATTATGACTGAGGAGGTAAAAGCAGTAACTTGTTTTCTTTTCTACTTCTGATTAATTTTCTGTTCAGTATTGTCTGTATAAACAGGTACCTTTTGTTTTGTAGAACAAGCTCATTACTGTTACTCCTGACACAAAGGTTCTCAAGGCAATGCAGCTTATGACCGGTAATTTCTGTACACATATTTATATTCCGTGGTCCTGTGTATGGAGCAAAAAGGAGTTAATAGAAAATAGGCTCAGAGAATTAAGAGATATCAGGGGGTGTTTCATCATCTTCATATGGTGTTTGGGTTGTCACGTTATTCATAATATGTTGGAAGTGCTATTCGATCTGAAAGAATTCTCTGGCTGAAAGGCATGTACTCTTGCCCTATTTTCTTCTGGTCGGGATCGCTTCAAACAACTGGAATGCTGTTGACTGCGTTTTGGAGTTTGATGTGTCTGTTTATTGGTTGTCTGATTGAGTCCTTACTGTCCGACTGTGCGATTCATTGCCAGCAAGTGGCAGTGGACAGCGTGCTTTCCTTGCCTGACAAGTACAATTGGATTTGCAGATAACCGTATCAGGCACATTCCCGTGATAAACGACAGTGGAATGATCGGGATGGTTTCCATCGGGGATGTCGTCCGTGCGGTTGTCAGTGAGCATAGGGAGGAGCTGGATCGGTTGAATGCCTATATACAGGGGGGTTACTAAGCCATGACGCCAGCCTCGCCTCTTGTCCTCCCCACGCCCCACCCACCTGGTTAGTCGGTCAAAGTGAAAAACACCATGGCGCGATATGCGCATGCGGGAGCTGGTTGTTTGTCTCAGGTTCGCAAGCACTCTGAACATCTGTATGTTGCTGTCCGTATTAGAAAGCAAATGTTGATGACGAATAAGAAAGAATACTCTCTTGTATCATGCTGCTTATCTTCAAAAAGGCCAGCCTCTCACGTCATTGGCCTGGAAACCAACCCATGATGAATCCCAAATACAAGTCTTAAAATCACAAGCAGAACAATGAATGTGGGAAAATGATGCCAGAAAACCCCAGCACATAATGATAATAACCTTGAATCACTGGACCATTTTAGGACACAGAAAAATACGGTCCCCCCGTTTCTCACCTCAATCTACAGTATCCAGAAAGAACCCCCAATTCATGGGCTTGGCCTGACCCAAATGTGATAAAGGGAAAAGCCATTTGATTCAACTTCGAGCAAAAGTGGGAGAAGACATGGGAGTGAATTGTGTGTGTGGAGAGGGGGAAGAGGCCTGAAGGCAAAGAGAAGAGGAGTATTTTGTAATGAATGAATGCAAAGGAAGTCCTTCCCTTCAAATTCCTAAGAGAATAGAGAATGTTGTACAAAGGGGAGGGGGTGGTGGAGTTGGATTGTACTGATTGGAGGAGAATCACCCCACAAGCTTTTTGAAGGGAGGAAGGTGGTGGTGGTGGTGGTGGCGGCAGACTCGGAGGAAATCATCAGTAAGAACTCAATTTTAGTCAAAGAGAATGAGTGCGTTTGTTCTTCTTCTTACATGTTTTTTGACACTGACAAAATTACTTGTTTTTCTTATTGGAGGAGGAGGAAGAGGAGGAGCGGTGCAATGCCATGATGACACAAAGTAGGACGATGTAACTGAAAAGAGAAATGAAAGAAAATCGTCCTCCTTATAAATCAGTTTTAGTTTGGTTTTGTTCATTTTCTTTTCGCTTGTTTTAGATGTTGCACCAATAGGAATACTCAAGAGGTTATCCTCGAGGCATGCCTCGTGCTAAGGGCATCGAGTAATTCATCTAGGAGGTTCCATTCTCAGCCGCAACAGTGTCCTGGACTAGTTACCAGAACTTAAAAATGGGTGTCTGACATAATCGATCGTGTGAGTTATACGAACTTACGACAGTCCTAAGAGGATGTATTGAGTTTGAGTCGATCAAAACTTTTTCACTGATCCAGAAACATCTCAATAGAAAACAAGAGGTTAACTTCTACTATTCCAGTATTTTATCTAATAAAAGGAAACGATAACATCCCCGAATACCCAGCATTTGCATTTTTTGGTGAACTATAAAAATGAGAAGCGCCCGCTGAGAAGGGGGGGAACGTGCCGTGCCGTAGAGGGTCGGGTATTGTGGTACGTAGCAAAATCCCTGGTATTGTGGCTACATGGGAAATAGAGACCAATCAATAAAATTAAGTAGCAATGGAGGGGGTGACAAATTTCAAGCCCCCCCAGATTTATTATTCCGGATGATATTTAGACACACAATCGAGCTCCGGAATTAGAGTATATAATTTAATTTGTTTGGTCGTTTTGCGAGTCCTACCATTCGTTAATAGTGCGATTCGTCGTTAAATTAGTTGGGTTCTTTTTTAAATATATATCTATATGTATCTATGCATAGTATGGGATGATCAGTCACGTGCTTTAACAAAATGGCCCTCGCCGGCCCCGCCTCTTATTTTATTTTTAATTTCCATGTCCATATATTCCCTCAATCCATCCTCCTTAAAACAAGGGGGTACGGTCGTTAAAATTGACGGGGGGGACTATGAAATAAATGATAAAATTTAGGGACCCATTCGCCAACCTGTCAGGTTTACCCTGAAAATTGGTGCTATGTTTTAATAGGGAAAAAAAAAACGCTCAAACTCCTAGTAAAACTTGTGGTGTATATAAGAAAAGGAATAATCAAATTTAAAAATTATATCTTGTTGTGTTTTGTTACTATATAATGTTAGTCTATGAAATATTTCGCGAATTAAGATAGATCATTTCAAATTTGGATATAGAATGCCCTGAAATCGGAGTTACAAATACCAAATATGTTATTTAAGGAAGTCCATTTTTGTAAAATTGACCTTGACTTAAAAACCATGAAGCCGTTGTTTTGAAAATCGATTTCATGGGCGCATGCGAGATACCATGAATCCGGTGTTTTAAAATTCGTGTTCCTTACTTAGTGTATACCATGACTTCCTGCAACGCTTTCTTAAACTTAATTTTTAAAATACCAACTTCGTGATACAAAAGCACTAAGTTGGGTGCCCTAAATCATTAGAATGGCCTTGTTTACCGATCTTCCTCTTCGTCCGTCCGATCTCTTCTTCACCATTTGTCTCTTGTCATATCAATCCTCCCAACATCTTTGTCCAAAGTCCATCCTCTCAGACACCTCAATTCGGGTATATTTCCCTGGTTTTCATCATCGCTTTTATGATGCATTGGACTTGATTAGGACAATTTAAGTATGATTATGATGAATTAGGTATGATTAGGATGAGTTAGGTTATCCACAAGTATTGTGAATTCATTGGTTTTAGAACAACACTTTCATCTTCATTTACTAAATGTAACACCTCATTTCTTTTTTACATAACCACGTAAAGTGTCTTCATCACGAAAATTATGTAATGAAAATAGATAGAGACTCGCGCATGGATGCTTATCTAAGGCAAGTGGGTTTTTCTGGTGTTGCGATGACATGTATTCAGCTAGATTAGGCCCTGATCACGGCTTTCCTTGAGAGAAGGAGATCGAAGATGCATACTTTTCACATGTTAGGTGAAGAGAAGACAATAACTCTCTAAGATATTCAGATTCAACTAGGACTGCAAATTGAAGAAACCTCGAAATTGGCTACATAAGCTTTGTTTTTCTATCGTGTGTGAACATATACTTGGTGAGGCTCGAGGTAGAAGTAATATGAAGGCGGGGCGGGTAGAGCTGAGCCAACTAGTGTCTTGGTTTAATGAGCTTCCAAATTAGGCTACAGAAGAACATATATGTATACATACACGTGCATACATATTGCAGCTGATTGGAGGTATGCTTTTTTCGGACAAATCAAACACTTAAGTTCATTTGATGTGGTTGCCACTACTCGAAGATTTTAAAGCAGCGGGATGTTATAGCTAGGGAACCGCATGTCTAGTCTGGTTGTATCGAAATATGTGTTGGGCCGCTCACAAAGATGCTTCCCAGATTGCTGGTTGTTTAGATTTGGTATGGGCGTGGGATATATTTTTACATATATAACTCCTTAGGCGTCGGACTAGGTATATAGATAGCTTGCTACTAGCATATAGATGGGGAAGCATTGCAACATGAAGACCGTTTCCATGCATTCCAACAGTAAGTAAACTTATTATGCCCTATCAGGTTATGTAGCATCCATACACGGATGATGTCTGTATGACTTTATTGCCTTACTATTTGGAAGGTGAAGACTCATGATAGGCGTAGGTTCCACTTTTATGCTTTTTCGTAGTTGAATGGCACTTCCATGTGTTTCACACACGAAAACGTGTGTCGTTGGAGCACTCATTAAAGTCCGGGAATTATAAGTTAAATGTAGTTGCCAGTAAAATTTGAGAACCCAAACCACAAATAAACAACAACAAAGCTTTCACTCACTGGAAACTTAAATACTTACAACCATGATCCTTGTACAAACATGAGCAACAATACATAGAAAAGAAAAGATGGAAAGTTGACAGAGGCGTAAGACAAAAAGTGTATGTTGAGAGGTTTAATCTTCATGCATTACAATGAAGCAAGATTTGCATATTTATACAAAAAGAAATTACTAAAATCGCCAATACATCGTGAGAAACCGCCAACGATAGTAGAGAGAACTTGAAAATCATCATAGAGAACGCGGGTGAAAGTTGCGCGTCTTTGAAACTGCATATCAAAGTTATGGTGAGTCTTCTTGAATTGATGGGGTAAAATCTGATAGTTTTTCATTATCGAGAGAGAATATAATATTATACTCTCCATTCATCTTGGGAGAACATAATAATATTTTGTTAGTGTGTGCACCTATGTGCCAAGACATTTTATTGTATTTGTGGATAAATAATTAATAAAGGCGAGTATTTGTCTTTGATTATTTTACTTTTCTGCACGTAAAATTATTAATGATAAAGTCCTACAGATTAATGAGTATATTAATATGAAATAGCCCATGATCGGATATATGTTTATAGGGGACATGGACATTTAGATCATCGCCAAGTATAAATGAGGTCAAGATAGACCGAGGGATAGTATATCCAAGTTATACTTAGGGGTACCCTGAGATTAGGGATACTGGACACGACCCGTTTAAGAGGATGCCACGTATTGAACATCATTGGTCAAATCTTCTTTATGGATGAGTGTAACTGATCTTTTGACTTGAGACATTCATTTATTCTATGCGTGAAATTTGTGTACTTTGACGTCGTTAAAAACAGTCTTTAACCGGATTGTGAGTAATACGATTGTTGGGTGTGTGACAAAGCGTTGAGAGAATAATGTTAAGTCAATATAGGATTCATCGCTCTTTTGGATTAGAGAGTTGACATCTAGGCCACTTGATAGAGATATTAGTGACTCTAAAATCCATGGCCATAGGAGGAATGTTTTACATTCAAGTGAGTCTACCATATCTTGGTAATCAAGTAAAACAATTAATTTGGTGATGATGTATTTTGCGCCAAATTAATTGGGATGTCGGTTAGATGAAGAGATTGAATTACACAGTAATCGGCTGATAGTGGTTTATAATTTATTATCATTATCCTAACATGTTGGGTGACTAAAAAATGTTGCTAGACGGTTACCTTAGTTTATGTATGGATATATATTGCCTTCGTGTATAGGACCAAGAGGGTCGCACACATAGCACGTCGACACGAACATTGTATTATTGATTATTTTAGTGGATACTAATATTAATCATTTTTATTATTTCAGAATTAGAATTAATTGAATTATTAATTTATTATGAAATATCGGAAGCAAAATTTAGACCGAGATTGAACATGGATTTATTCGGTTTCTATTAGATAAAGGATATGAAATAAGTATTTAAAATTTATTTATATTTTACATCCTAGATATTTTATTTGAGAAAATCAATTTTTGATTAAATTATTATAATCGACGTGTGTGTCTTAAAAAGGAATCTTTGTTAATTATATTTATAGAGATTTTCAAAGAAAAAAATAGAGAATCTAGGTTCGTTTTAATCACGTTACCTTTTATTTTGGAAAGGAATTTATTATCAAAGTAAATCGGAACGTGAGAGACAATCAATCGGTATGATTTTTGTCTCAGATTAAAAATAGATTGGGGAGGGGACAGAAGGTGGTCAGATAGTTCCAAAACCAAAAGAAAAAAAGGTGTGACGAGAGTTTTTGCTTCCGGAAAAATTCTTCGTCGATCCAAGAGGCTAGCACCTAAGGGATCGTCGAGAGGTTCGTGATCGTGTACACGTGGATACCGCTAGAGGAGTCACAGGTGGGGCTCTCCATTGTTCCTAATTACGTTTTTTCTTTCGCCAAAAATTACAAGGTATGTTTTCCGGGTATAGTTATGATTTTATTTATCTAATATATTATACGTACCATGAGATCCTGTTTATTTTTTGGCATAAAAAACTAATTTTATTGCTTTCGCTATGCCTGAAGTATAACAATTGGCATCAGAGCCTGATCGTGGTTGAATCGTATATTATATTCGATATACAATTTTGCTAATTATTTTAACGAAATTATAATCTTATAGATCAGATTTTAAGATTTTGTTTAATAAATTTCGTCTATAAAATTAAGGTAAACTTATAAATTCTCAATGAGATTTTATTTAATCTCAAAGATGATATTTATGCCTACAATTATACAAATTATATTTTAAAATTCACCCTAGTAATATTTGGAAAATAACATTCTGGACAATAAAAGGTCAAGATTACGAAATCGCAAAGTTGCGATCTAACATTTGGAATCTTAATTTTAATAATATTATAATAAGGATTATTATAATATTAAATTGATTCATATATAAATTAATATGAAGGAAAATCTGTGGAATTTGAATTAATTGATTATATTTATATATATAATAAACATATATTCCACACTGAGCCAATTGTCAATTTTAACAAATTTCCTAAAGTATAAACGGGTTGAATGATTTAGAACAAAATCAAATTTCGGTGATTTGAATGGATTACTTAATGTGGTGATTAATTCCATTGATTTTGATTTTAGTAAATAGTGATCTAGAGTAACGGAAATTGTGTTAAAATAAAGTAATTTTAAAATCCTATTAAGATGGAATTGGGCAAAGGGATTTCGGTTAAATGTTCTTTTAAGATATATCCCATTCGATATATATAGTAACAAATTTTGGAAATTTAGAATTAATTGCCGGGAGAGATTTTTGGCAAATAAAACATTATCCCATGAAATGGGATTTAAAGTAAAGATGAGGCCGACCAATAATTAATTATGAGATAAATAATTAGTTTAAAAATTGAAAATAAAAATAATAATAGTAATTTTATTATTATAAAGTTTGGTTGAAATGGACAAATGTGTTCTACGAAATATTTTAATGGCGAGACAACACTAAAATAAAATCTCCTAATTATTAAGTCAATTATTATAAAATAAAGTCTTTCTATTAATATTTATTATAATAGTCGGATTTTTCTCATGAGTTGGTACAACTTAGCTGTGGGCTTCTGGTAGAACATCTGTAATTTATTCTAAATGATTAATGGGTCGACTTAACTCAATATAGTTGACTTGTTTAGGTCATCTAAGGTCAGTTTTTTGAGGAGTAAGTGTTGAGTTTAAAAGTTGTTATACTCAACGTAAAAATACCGAAAGTCACATAAATAATTGTGATTGGTGAATTAAGGCCTACTTGTTTCTTGCGGTGTGTAGGTACAGCTCAACTGTGTGCATACTTCATGCTTTAAGATTTTGGTCCCACTAAGAATTATTATCAACAAATTCCTTATTTCAACGGAGCTGTTGTTTTTGAATAAAATAGTGGGAGATATATTAAAATCCTTTATTAATTAAAACTCTACTTTAAATTATTTTGTAGATGGCAAATACAAACACTCTTTCGCTGCGAAGCATTCTCGAGAAAGAGAATATCCTCATTGGTTCCAACTGCCTGAATTGGTATAGGAAACTGAAAATTGTCCTAAGGCACGAGAGAAAGATTTATGTGCTAGAGGATGAACCACTTAAAGAACATGCACCTGATGCTTCTGATGATGATCAGTCTTACTACAGTCAATACTTGGAGGATGCGTTGGATGTTCAGTGCATCATGTTGTCTTCTATGTCTCTCGAGTTACAGAGGCAGCATGAGAACATGATTGCTAGGGAGATTGATCAGCACTTACGCGAGCTCTTCCAAGAGAGTGTAAGAGTTGAGAGATATGCGACCTCTCGGGCACTGTTTCGAACCATGCTGGTGGAAGGAAACCCAGTTGGGCCACATGTACTCAAGATGATAGGGTACATTGAGAGGCTCTGGAGCTTGAGTTCCAAGCTGGATCAGGACTTAGCTGTTGACCTGGTTTTGTCCTCACTCCCACCATCATTTTCTCAATTTGTGTTGAACTTCAACTGTTGAAGAAGAATTTGACTGATCTGATGGCAATGCTGAAAACTGCTGAGAATGACATGAACTCTAACATATTTTTCCCTCAATTCATCCCTTTTCAATTGATGAGGGAAAATCTTATATTTTTTCCTCGATTCATCTCTTCTCGAGGGGAAATCTAATATTTTTCTGATCTCTCCTCGTAGTGGAGAATATATTTTTTATTTCTTAATAGAGATCATCTTTCTTTTTTTTCTTTCTCTAATTAACCTTGTCAATTAAGAATTTATTTTAATTTAATTTTTAAATCTCCAATCAAAGATTTTTTTTTTTTCAAATACTTCTCGTTCATGCCCACAATCCAGAAACCAAAATCTTCTATTATGCAAAACATATATTCTCTATTTCTTCTTGATCGATAATCAAAATCTTATCCATCAAGCCCAAAATTCTATTGCATAAATATCTTGATAGAGTCATCCGCTAGATTGGAGAAGCGACTTGTGCAAAGCGAGTGTGGACATCGACGCTTGTCTTCATCGGAGGAACATGCGTGGGAAGTAACTTGAAAACTGGATGCATATCCATGCTAGTTATATCTCCATATGACATTCACGAAGTAACCACATCGTGCCATTAAATTGAGAGCCCCCGATTAGGACTATGTACGATAGATGGTACCAACATCGTAGCCGTGCATACATATTGTATACATGAATCATGGTGGGTACAATGATGAGTATTCATACAACTATTTTTTGCATATTACATTATTATAAAATCAATTCTACTATTTTTACATGCACAACGCCTGTTCAATATATCGTTTCGAGCCGAGACAGGTGCCACAACGGAATTTCCACACATTACGGATATTTTCTTGTGAGACGTGTACATTGCTAAAGAAATTTTGCCCCATACGCTTGTATGAACGTCAAGAAGGACAGTCGGTGGAGTGAGATGATGAGGATGAGTCGGTGGAGCAAGAGCCACATGAATTAGTTCATGAGGATGAACGACAAGAGGAAGACACGAACATGTTCGACATTGATGAAGTTCTACTTCAACAAGACGAGGATAACATGTCACTCCTTAACTTTCAAGAGCCGACTCAAGATAACGTCTACTTTTACTCCTGATGTCGGCCAACCATCCTCGTCAATCATTTCATCGACTCTTTTAAAGCCAAGTAATGACTTCTGATTTTTAATGCTCGATTTTTAAATATTTATATAATTTTAAATATTTTATCCACAAACATTAAATTGGCAAGAATACATATTTCGTTAGGATCGCATAATTAATTTTGGGGGGGGACACACCCACACCCCCATGTTCTCAATCATCATGTCCCAATATGGGACCCACTCTCGCATGTGTAATAAATAGATAAAAAGGGTGCGTCGTGTTGAGTTGGGCTTTTCCCTTCTTTACAAGGTCACTCCAACACAGCCACTCTTCTTTTTTTTTTTTCTAGATACCCAATCTCATTCAATTCCCAAAGTCATTAAATGCATTGACCTTTCAGAATTTATTCAACCCCATCTATTAACTCCTCCCACTAGAAATTTGCGATCTTCGTGTAAGCGATTAAACTATTTAATACAGTACGAAGCATGCGTGAAGAAAATACGAAATAATTTTATATAATACGAATGAAGTATGAAATAATTTTGTACTCCAAGCTTCGGTCGAGTTTCATACTCGTACCCCACACGGAAGCTTTCGTGGGGAAAAGTTTAGTCGCTTACGATTTTTGTTGTCCGAACTCTCTCTTCTTAATCTTTTACGCCTTTCACGTTAAAATACAGGGGAGTGAGGGATTCCATAAACAGCCGTGATGTGATGATGTCGTGGGCTATGCACGAAGAGTTAGCCTTCGTGATCGGCAAAAGCATAATCACTTTTCTTGAAGATATTTAAAAAAAGAATTCCTTCTATCTACCTTTCCCTTCTTTTTCTTTTTCCTTTTTTTTTTATCAATTGAGACTCCATATCATACTATTTTTATCGGTGTCACTTTGAAGGATCTCTCTATCTAGTACAGACATGGATTCAATCAAAGGTCTCAATAATTGACTCCCCCCCATAATTATTGAATGAGTGAAAGTAAAGAAAAAAAAAGGAAGAAATTTTATGAACTTTATAAGCATCCCATGAAAACTCTCGTGTTTGAATTTCTCACTACTACACTTTTGTCCTGGTGTGATTTTCTATTTATTTTTTTCTCTTGGTTTTTACCATGAAGGGATCAAGAGATGATAGTAAAAACATGGACAGAACAAAACAATGGTCAAAAAAGTGAGAGCGAAAAATCCCACTCACGGAGCGCAGCAACACCCCCTCCCCTCGTATTTGCACCCTTTGCCCGATGGGTCTTTTATCCTTTGTTGGGGCAGCTTAGTACCACCTGGAATTGATGATCCATGCAAATGATGGATTTGGCCGAGATGAAAACGATGATAAACTTACCAAAGTCTCTTCCGGGTGTGATTCTATTCGTTCATTACATGCAAATGGGATGAGATTTCTGACAAAATGCAGATAAGAGGCAAGTCCTGTGTTATAATTAGTTTTAGGTACATCTTTTACTCAGAATTTAGTATATAAATAAATAAATACTACCAGACGAATTCAAAGGAATCAAATCACAAGACACGATGATGAATTGAAGCCCTCTTCCTCCTCCACTCCACAATCACTCTCCCTTCTTCTTCTTCTTCCTCACAATGCCGTTCCCCGGTCCCCCCTTCCTCCGCTTCCTCCTACTACTCTTACTCCCGGCCGTCTTCTCCTCCCCCGCCGACGAGCAGCGTGCCCTCCTCGACCTCAAGTCCTCCGTCGTCTCCGACCCATCCTCCTCCCTCTCCCCCTGGTCTCCTCCCTCCCCTTCCAACTCCACCGCCCACTGCTCCTGGCCCTTTGTCTCCTGCGACCCCCTCCGCTCCCGCGTCACCTCCCTCGACCTCTCTTCCCTCAATCTCTCCTCCCCTTTCCCCCTCAATCTCAATCTCCTCCCCCACCTGGTTTATCTCAACCTCTCCAACAACGTCTTCAACGGCACCCTCCCCGACGCCTTCCTCGATGCCCTTCCCAGCCTCCGCACCCTCGACCTCTACAACAACAACCTCTCCGGTCCCTTGCCCCCAGCCCCCCTTCCCCGGCGCCTCCGCCACCTCCACCTCGGCGGGAACTTCTTCTCCGGGCCCATTCCCGTGGGTTACTCCCTTTGCGACTCCCTCGAGTACCTCGCCCTCTCCGGGAATGAGCTCACCGGGACCATCCCCCCGCAGCTCGGGAACCTGTCGCGGCTTCAGGAGCTCTACGTCGGGTACTACAACATGTTCGATGGCGGGCTGCCCCCCGAGCTGGGGAATCTGTCGGAGTTGGTCCGGCTCGACGCCGCCAGCTGCGGGCTCTCCGGTGAGATCCCGCTGGAGCTCGGGAAGTTGAAGAAGCTCGACACGTTGTTCCTCCAGGTGAACCTGTTCTCCGGTGGGCTGACGCCTGAGGTCGGGACGCTCTGGAGCCTCAAGAGCATGGATTTGAGCAACAACCTGCTCACGGGGGAGATCCCTACGAGCTTCGCCGAACTGAAGAACCTGACCCTGTTGAATCTGTTCCGGAACCGGCTTCACGGAGAGATCCCGGTGTTCGTCGGAGAGTTGCCGGAGCTCCAGGTACTCCAGCTGTGGGAGAACAACTTCACGGGTAACATACCCACGAATCTCGGCAGGAACGGTAACCTACAGCTCGTGGACGTTTCCTCCAATAAGTTGAACGGAGTTTTGCCCCCTGATCTGTGCCTAGGCAACAAGTTGCACACTTTGATTACTTTGGGGAACTTCCTGTTTGGCCCGATCCCAGAATCCTTGGGGAAATGTGAGTCATTGAGTAGGATTAGGATGGGGGAGAATTACTTCAATGGTTCAATCCCCAATGGCCTGTTTGGACTGCCAATGCTGACCCAGGTCGAGCTGCAGGACAACTATCTTGAAGGGGGTTTCGTTGTGGGCGATTCGGCAGCTGCAAATCTAGGCCAGATTAGTCTTTCTAACAACAAGTTGAGCGGGCCGTTGCCGGCATCCATAGGGAACTTCACCGGAGTGCAGAAACTGCTCCTCGATGGGAACCGGTTCTTGGGTCGAATCCCGCTGGAAATCGGGAAGCTGCAGCAGCTTTCGAAGATGGATTTGAGTAACAATGAGTTCTCGGGGGAAATCACGCCTGAGATCAGTCAATGCAAGTCGCTCACCTTCATTGACCTCAGCCGGAACAATTTCTCCGGTGAGGTTCCAAATGAGATCACCACAATGAGGATACTGAACTACTTGAATGTCTCAAGGAACCACCTTACTGGGAGCATTCCCGCATCCATAGCCTCAATGCAGAGCTTGACCTCTGTCGACTTCTCGTACAACAATCTCTCCGGCCTGGTCCCGGGCACAGGCCAGTTCAGCTACTTCAACTCGACTTCCTTCCTCGGTAACCCCAACCTTTGTGGTCCCTACCTCGGTCCTTGCTCTGGAGCCACTGCCAATAGCACAGGCAAGCCGCATGAGAAAGGGCCACTGTCGGCTTCAGTGAAGCTGCTGCTTGTGATCGGCCTTCTCTTGTGTTCGATTGTGTTTGCTATTGTGGCAATCATTAAGGCCCGGTCGCTGAAGAAGGCCAATGATGCGCGAGCTTGGAAGCTGACCGCCTTCCAGAGGCTTGATTTCACTAGCGATGATGTTTTGGACTGTTTGAAGGAGGACAACATCATTGGGAAGGGAGGTGCTGGGATAGTGTACAAGGGTGCTATGCCGAATGGGGATCAGGTAGCCGTTAAACGCCTTCCGGCAATGAGCCGAGGGTCGTCCCATGATCATGGTTTCAATGCTGAGATTCAGACTCTCGGGAGGATAAGGCACCGTCACATTGTCCGCTTACTCGGGTTCTGCTCGAACCACCAGACGAATCTTCTGGTCTATGAGTATATGCCAAACGGAAGCCTAGGGGAAGTGCTGCATGGGAAGAAGGGTGGGCACTTGTTGTGGGAAACAAGGTATAAGATCGCCCTTGAAGCTGCCAAGGGCTTATGCTACCTGCATCACGACTGCTCGCCCCTGATCGTGCATAGAGATGTCAAGTCTAACAACATACTATTGGACTCAAATTTTGAAGCTCATGTGGCTGATTTCGGGCTCGCAAAGTTCCTCCAGGACTCCGGCACATCCGAGTGCATGTCAGCAATCGCCGGTTCTTACGGTTACATCGCACCAGGTGGGCGAACTTGAAACACTGTTCAGTTGCATTTTCATCGTCTAGACCCAATCTTAATGGAAATCCTGCTTTCTGTTCACGCAGAGTATGCTTACACGCTCAAGGTGGACGAGAAGAGTGATGTGTACAGCTTTGGTGTAGTATTGCTCGAGCTCGTCAGTGGCCGGAAACCCGTAGGGGAGTTTGGGGATGGGGTCGACATCGTCCAGTGGGTAAGGAAGATGACTGGCTCGAACAAAGATGAAGTCCACAAGATCCTTGACCAGAGGCTATCCTCGGTGCCCATCCACGAGGCCACGCACGTTTTCTACGTGGCCATGCTGTGCGTGGAGGAACAGGCAGTGGAACGTCCCACCATGAGGGAGGTTGTCCAGATCCTCACCGAGCGCCCGAACCCCAACGAGGGCGAGAGTCCCATGATCACGATCGAATCCTCTCCCCCTCACGCCCCCACGGGTTCCCCCACCACCACGACCACGCACCAATCTCCGGCCCCCGATCTCCTGAGCATCTAAATATGCCCCCATAAGCAGTTTTCCCGAAGAGGGGAATCACAGGCTGTGTGGTTCCGGGGTCAAGTTATGTTGTTCCGCTTCTTCTCATATGTTAGTATTGCTCTTATGTTCTTCTTTGGTTTTTTTTTCAACTAATTAGTCTCCGGGAACAAGTTGGGGGTACGGCTTCTAACACCGGAATTAAGGATGTCGTGATGTTTTACTTAATGTGAATAGTTGCAGTTGCTTTGGTCTTTCTCTGTTGTGTTGTGATTGCCAGTGACCCGCTTCTGGAACTAATGTCAGTCTCCATCATTCAAATTTTGCTTTCTTTTTCTGAAGCATTTCCGATGGCATTGAGATTTGAAAGAGTGAGTTGGGGTGTGATGATTTCAAGGCAGGGGAATCTGAATCTGTGCCCTGCCCCCCCACCCCTCTCCTTGTAATATGCAGAACTCCTACTGCACACAACCAGTGGGTCTGGTCTCTCTGTATGTCTGTCTGACTGGAAATTGTTGCTCCCCAGTTGTGATGGTCCTTCATTATTTTATTACAGGATCTCCCAATGCTCCATTTTTGTTTTTGGAATCTTGATTTTCCCCGATTGATGATGTGTTTTTTGGTAATGGACAAGCATCCCAAGTACTTTAGGTTGAGGGTGGTTGAAAACCAAGAGGGGACACAACAAAGGGACAAGAGAAAGGGCAAGCAAGTGGTTTACATCTTCACACAAGACAGTATACATGCTCTGCAAGAATTTGCATTCTTCTTCTCATATCTGCCTTGTGTCTTTCTCTCTTGTCGTGTTGGTGGTGGATATTTGAATAGGACTAATAGATAGATATGCATACATGGGGAGGCCAATGATTCTTCCTGGGAGTGGTTTTGAGATAATGGGGCAAAGTGTATTGTGACATGTGCAGAGATGTCCCCACCACCACCACCACCACTCATGTCTTGTCCTCTGTCTTTTGTTTTGTACTGTTCAGTGTTGGCTTTTTCACGAGGGTAGTAGTGGATGGACAATCCCATTACCCCTCTCCTCTTCTACCATTTCTTCCCTTTGGATTAGGACATCTTTCCTATTCATAGTCTGCATGATACAATTTAACAAAGACAGCTGTTCCACTTTTTCCCCTCTTTTGAAGAACTACTCAAATTGCATAGCTTATGATTGAGGCTTAAAAATAGACAAATAAATCTCACAAAATTGAAAGGCAAAAAGGAAAAAACCTTTTTTAGAGTAGCCATTTCTCATAGCTAATAATGCACACAAATAGTTATCTTTTTGTTTGAATGTTTCCAACAAGGAAATTCTTTTGAGTCTATAAACTTTTTTTTTTTCCTGAAAGTTCAAAAAGGAAAAAAGAAGCCCAGAAGATGGTTTAAAGACAGTGTGGGAAAACATGACCTTTTTTAGCACTTGTCTTTGTGCGTGGGGTGAAAAGTTTCAGAAAAGAACTCGGCTTTGATGTCTGTCGTCCACTTAGGGGGCATCATCGATTGATGGGTTTTCAATGACATTCGAGAGGAATAATAGTTAGACCTCGGAAATATTTTACGAGAATAACTCAAACAAAAAATAAATAAATTAGTATAATGGAAGACAACTCATATAAGCACCATTTTTTCTATTAGCATCACTTTGACTTGGAGAACAAAATAAAATATAGTGGGAAAATCCATTTCGTGTAATGCAATAAGTTATTATAATAATCGCATTTTAAATTTACATATTGATACAATATTAGGTCTATTATTAAGCTCAATTTTTTTTTCTTTTTTTTAAAGACATGTTACTACACTCGAGCAGAATTACCAAAATTACATATTGATGCATGTGGGAAAATGAGTTTTCCAAAAATTATCAAGTTAACCACTACAAATTTTAAAATCGTTAAATTAGTAGCTTGATGCTAATAACTCATAAATTTTTAAATTACAAAATTTCAGTAATTTAATACAAACTGATTAACAATTAATAAATAATGTCATACGTATTTTTTTCCAACCCTAAAATATAATTGAATATTAGAATTTATGTATCATATGCTATTGTAATGGTTTATTTTTTAATAAAAATTAGTAATTTACACCTTTTTGAAACAGGAAAAAACTATTATTAATTACATAATTCTCTTACTAAAGACAAATATGTTGGTGATAATTTATAAAGCTCGACTTTATTTGAATAAATTCGTAAATAATTATGATAATCTTGAGTAAACATTATTTTATATTAAGAATACTTGTTAATTAAAAAAACAGAAATTTAGATATACTTCTTTAAATTTAGAAAATATATTATTGATTGGTAATCTATCTTTAGACATTCTTATTTAATTAAAAAATAAAAAGGTAAAACTACTTTAAAAAATGTGTAGGATAATTGGTTTTGGATGCTATTTTTATTAGAAATGTTAAATTTTCTACACATATCCAAATGAAAAGAATAACATTTACATGCGACTCATCTTAGAGGTGTTGTCTGGACCGTTGATGTCGATCTCCGAAGTGTCGGAAAATAGGTCTTTTGTAGCAAAATAATAGAAAATAGCCTATCTTTTAAAAAATAAAATTTAAAATACATTGGAAAATATTCTCATACATAAAATCACTAAAAATATAATTCATATAAATCTTTAAGTAGATGCCGTAGAATTCCTAAGTCAATTATTTATTTCAATTTTATGTCTTAAAAGAAAACAAATTCTTGAAAATGTTGATTATTGACTACTTGTGATTGGAATATGGTGAAAATATGGTAAAATAAAATAAAAACATATACCATGAACTTGTTCGATAGACATAATTTTTGCTATGGTATGCACAGAAAACATAACTTTAGAAAATTTTAGTTGTTTTATTAAATAACCCAAAACCCTAATATAATTAATATATCTAGAGAGAACGATCATGGTCAAACATGTGATGAGGAGTATTTGATTTTAAATATCTAAAATAAAAATTTTGGAAAATTCTAAAAATTATCTAAAATTTATCTATGGTTGAAGACAAAAAAGAAAAGCACTTCAATTAGTGAGTGAAAATAATTATATATTATATAAAATTGGATAATAAAAAAATGAAAATTTTTTAACCATTCAAGAAACTATTTATAACTAGTTTTTAGACATAAAGATAATTCGAAATTTCTTAAAAAAAATAAATTTTCTATGAGTTTTTCTCATTTATTGGGAGCAAAAGAAAATATATTTTTTAATATTTTAGTTGCAATGTATTTACATAATCTTTTTAAAAATCATTCCAATCGCACAAAGTTTTCCAGAAAAAAATAACTAAATCCTTAGCCAGATTTTATTAAATTCATTGAAAATTTTCAGTACCGATTTTTTTTTTTTTTTTTTTTTTTTTTTTTTTGCAAAGTGGAGAAACAAGAGAATGCCGATATAGAAAAAATGGAAGAATTTCTTCGTTGATTTACATCAATAATAAAATAAAGTAAACGAAGAATCACTGTACATTTTTTGTATGAAGAAATTATTAAGATGAACACAAAGACACCCAGATTGTCTTTTTCTTGTAAATTCTTTTTCGTTGTGTTTTATGAGAATAACTTAAATAAAAAAACAAATTAGTATAATAGAAGACAACTAATATAAGCTCCATTTATTTCTATTAGGCATCATCACTTTGACTTGGAGAAGAAAATAAAATATACTGGAAAACCCATTTCGCAATAAGTTATTAAAATAATCGCATTCTAGATTTACATCTCGATGAATACTTTAGTTCTACAAATTTAGTAATTTACACGTTTGTAAAAAAGGAAAAAAATATTATAAATTACAGAATTCTGTAATTAAAGACAAAGATATTAATGATAATCTATAAAGCTAACCTAATTTTAATAAATTGGTATGTAATTATGAGACTAAACTTGCATAAATTTTGTATTATGAATTTTATACTGAGAATTCTTATTAGAGAAATTTCAATTTACTTTTTTAAAATATATTAATTGTAATCTATCTTTAGAGATTCTTGTTTAATTATAAAATAAAAAGGTAAAACTACTTTAAAATATACAAAAATGTGTTGTTTCTTTGTTAGTTTTATAGGAATTGTTGAAATTTTCAGCGACTATCTTCAGCAAAATAATAGGACAATTATATATTAAAAAAATAAAAATTCATCTTGATAAAATCTCTAAAAATATAAGTCTCTGAGCATTAGATTTCGTTGGTGGAATAGAATTCTTAAATCAATTATATATTTCAAATAAAATTCTAAGTCTAAATTTAATTTTTAAAATTTATAATTTTCAATAAAAAAGTTAGATTCATGATTACTTGTGATTGGAATATAAAACCTAATTTTAGAAAATTATAATTAATATATTATAGTAAATAGAGAGAACCATTTTGGTCAAATAGGAGTAAAAAATTTTGGAAAATTCTAAAAACTTGTCTAAAATTTATATAATGAGAAGAAAAAAAAAAGAAAAAGCACTTCAAGTAGTAGTGAGTGAAAATAATTATATATTATATCAAAATGAAAATAATAAAAAAACATAAAAAATAGCACTTTTTACTCATTCAATAAACTATTCATAAATAATATACGCATAGGCTCTCATAATTAGATGATTCGAATTTCTTTTAAAAACTAAATTTGCTGAGTTTTCTTTCTAACTAACTAAGAATGAAGAATTATTTTGTGAGAGAGCAAAATAGAAAATAAAAGTAAAAAAATCAGAAAATATAATTTTTTTGTTTTATTAAACGCCCCGTTTAATATTCCGGGTGACGAGTTCAGATAAGAGAAAAAAAAACAAGGGGACAATTCAAAGGAAAAGAATAAGTAAAAATTTTTATTAGAAAAAAGATATTAGTTCATTAGGAAATTGATTCTGCACACTAGCCACTTGATAATATGGATATTGTCACATTTAAGGATCGGTGTCATAAAAACATTATGAAAGAAAAATCAAATATTAAAAGAACCCTAAATGACGATAAAGCGATTGGATACTTTTAATTCGTACCATTGTTTTTCAATTGAATATATTATTTATTCTTATGCTTGATTTATTCCGGCCTTGAACTGCACACTCACACTCAGGAATAGGATGAAACAACAACTCCCACAAGATAAGCCAGAGCTGTTATTCATCATGATATACTTATTTTTCGGCAATTTTCTTACATGGAAATGTAAATGATCCAATCCTAAAACTATTCTCTCGTTGCTATTATGTTGCAGCCTATCACTTCTTGATGAAGGAGACTCCCTTTTGAATGCTCTCTGCAAGTTCCTTCTTAGCCTTCACCAAACCAGCCCTACACCCCACAAGAGAGAGAGAAAAAATAGAAACCCATCAAGAACACTCTCTAGATTTAGTAGCTGCGACGCAGTCGAGCAACCGGCTGAGTTTATATCTCTAATTCGGTTTCACAGCACTGATTCTACAACCACAGTTGTTCCTTCTAATTCCTGAGAATCTATAAAGCTCCATTACCTATGTTTTTCTTTGGACCATTTATCAACCACAATTGCAATATTGCATGAATGTTTCCTTGAGAAAAATGCTTCCGTTGAATGAGAATTTGTACCTCTCGTACTCATTTAGGGGGCCAAGAGGGAGAACCTCCTCCGCGCCATTACGGCCAAGACGTACTTTTGTGGCGAAGAATGGGAGCTCAGTGACCTAAAGACAAGCCCAAAGGTTTATATTTATCATAACAGCCATACCCAGCAGAGTTAAACCTGGGGATGTTCCATATTGTTTCTCATCTTGCTGACCTGAGATGCAACGAATGAACATTCGATGATCCCGGCATCGCCTCTCAATCCACGAAGGCAGGCATCTGCGAATTTCACAGCAGCATACGCCTGCATTAAAGTAAAACATACACAAGAGAGATATTTCAAGGTGCACACCCACAAAATATTACAGAGAATATGACGAATGGAAAATGCATCTGACTGACCATTGAGAGAGTTGCAGAACCTGACCCAGCTTTTGCCTGCAACCAGTTTAAGCCAATTTAAATACTTACCGATAAGATACATTAGTTTCCTTAACGAAGTTCATATTTTTGTGGATGAAATACGGATAACTCAATCTTGGAATCCAAGAGGAGAAAATTATGACTGATTGAAATTTGATGGTGGAGACTGCTTAAAAATACAGAGAGCACCTTTCAATGAAAATTACACACAACTCTAACCAAGTAGAGGAGATTCAAATCTCATATGGCCGTCTTGACCCTTCTTTGTATAGAAAAAAAGCATAGCGAAGACATTTCAGGAATGCACAAAAGGATCTAGCAACGACTACACTTTTTATTGCTCAGTTAATGCCATTTCGAAGGCAAAAATAATATGTTTGAACCACAATAATGAGCCAAATGAGAAAGAATAATCACCTCGACAACTTCAGTTCCTCCGTTCTGAATGCGATTAGTAAGGTAAGTAATTTCTTCAGGAGTAAAGGAACAAGGTGGTTTGACCTATTCATAACAATACAAATGGCCTATGAGGACATGTTTCCCAATTTCCACGCAAATATTTAGTACCCGGTAATTTCTCAATAATTAAAATCACCTGAGACAACAGAGGTAAGATGGTAACCCCAGCGTGACCACCAACAACAGGGACATCTACTTCCCTAGGATCCAGACCCAACACTTCAGCCTGAAATGAGAAATAACCAGTTAAGGAAAAAAAGGTCATGCATCTAGTACCATAAAATTCTGCCTTCAATTTGACAAATCAAATCAGTTAACTGGTTCTACCATCAACACAAATCCATGAAATCTGAAAGTTCAGACAGATATTACACCATCATGTTCATACAATTTCCATGTAAACTTTCACATTGGTTCAACTTTACACTCCAAACAGATCACTAACTAATGGTCCTTCCCAATGATAACCACCTAGATATAAACAACTCTAAAAGAGAAGCATAAAGTAAAGCAATGGAAATAATGAGTGTGATTCATACCACAAAGGTATTAGCTCTGACCACATCCAGCATGGTAACACCCAAGAGTCTCTTTGGGTCATAAGTGCCAGCCTTCTTGAAAACCTCAGCCGCAATTGGGACAGTGGAGTTAACAGGATTACTTATCAGGTTGACTAGTGCTTTCGGACAGCACCTGGCAACTCCCTCGCAGAGAGTCCTGACAATACCAGCATTGATATTGAACAGGTCATCTCTTGTCATTCCTGGTTTCCTGGGAACTCCAGCTGGAATTATAACCAAGTCCATTCCAGTGAGTGCATCATCCAGTTGTGCCTGTCCCAAGAACCCCCTTACCTACAGAAAAGGGCATTATTTAGCAATAAAATTAACACGTCATATACGACACAATCAATCCAAAAATTTACTTTAAAGACATGAACAAAGTCCAATCAGTATTATAAGGGATTCAGGCATGTGTATTGCTATCATCATCCATTATTCTCAATATTAAGGACTCGGAAGCCATACCTTAGTCAAGATCTACTCATACTTGATTCTACATGTATCTAGACTTGCAGAGAAAAAGTTCCAAGTGAAAGTCAACAGATCTGATGGTCACAACAGATAAATATTGGTGATTAATCACATCCACTAAATGCTGCTTGTTTATCTTCCGCTGATATTTGTATGTCAAGCGAAGAAAGAATACACCACTTATTCCACCAGAATTCTAAACCATGAATCTCAAGAAACATAGAGCAATTTTTTGTTATAGATTTAAAATCGAAGGAGGGAGAACTTACAACAGCACCAGTGTCCATGTGGCTAACATCTGCAGTGACCCCAGGTGTATTTACAACATCGTACAAGTGAAGAACCGAGACTAGTGGATTCATCTTCATCAACAGCGACAGAGGCTGTCCAATCCCTCCAGCAGCTCCAAGGATAGCGACCTTGAATCCAGGGGCTGCACCTTTCGCCCGGCACATCGACCGTCTCAAACCCGAGTTCTCCTCCATCTGAAGCAACAGAAAAACACCATCAACCACTCATAGCGGAAGATAATAAGCTCAGGGAAGCAATTGAAAACTCAAGAATGAGTCGAAACGCATACATTTACTATCAAACCGGTAAAACCACGCCCAATCAGTGACTGAATGCATATGATTCACGGGAGAATCGGCTAAACAAATTCTACCCGAACACGTCAAACCCCACAGAACCCAACAATCCCCTAAGAAAACCAACAAACCCAATTCTCACGACAACCACTGCAAATCAATGAAAACCCAGAAATGGGTCCCGTCAGAAAAAAAAAAGCCCCGGCAAAACCTCAGGAAACAACTGAACAAAACAATCCTGACCTGGAGACTAGGCGGGTGGAGGTGGGCAGCGATTCTAGCGATCCGCTGGTTGGCTTCAGAAGTAGACTGCATCCTTGGGATCACAACAGCGAAAGACGCGAACTTTCTACTGTAGAATTCCTATCTTGGAACCAAAGACAACAGGGTATTCGTCGAATTAGTTTGGGGTGTTTGGGGGGGGGGGAACCAGAAAGGAACGGAGTGGATCCACATCGGTTCAGTCAGGGTGGGGTGAAAGGGTTTTATGATGTAAAGATTGGGTTGGGAAGGCGAAAGGAGAGGCTGAAATGGGAGATGAGAATTGGGAAGCGTGGAATCGACGTTGGGGGGAGCAACTGGATAGAACTCAAAGCTTATCCTCGATCAATTCGGACCGTCTCCCTCAGGAGATTGAATTTGGTTGAAAATTTTATTTTATTACCATTAGAAATGGTAACCGAGATGTAAACATATATAATAATTTAAAAATAAATTATTAAGTAAGAGATCCAAGTTTAAAAATTGGAAATATCAAATGGATTTTATGGACTGAATAATAAAACCCATTTGGCCAAAGTAATCTTAAATACAAGCCGTTTCCTTACGTCCAGCCTCGCAAGCAAAGACTACTTCTTCGGCTGATGAAAAAGCAAGAGCCTGCTAGGTTGATATATGGAAGCACCAGCCTTCTGATCCCCGCTTGATCACTTCGAGAGCTCACAACGAGCACATTAACGCACAGTCGAAAGATCTTTTCCCTCTGCTCTTCCTTTTCCCGTTGTTGGGCATTTGAGTTCTCGGCCGCATCTAAAGGCTTTTGGAGACTGGCTTTTGCTCCGGCCATGAACGATCTGGCTCACATTTATCGGAAGGCTCTTTCATCAGCATGTAAATTTAGGAGGTTTGTACGGATTTACCGTTAGTTCGGAAAAAAATATATGAACTATGGTCCCAAGTTCGTAAAACCCCGATATACGGGCCCCAAACTCGCGGTTCTCAAACACGATTTAGGACTTCCTTAACCAAAGTCGCAGTTTTCAGTTGCGAGTTTATGAATTTTACATAAACTCGCGATTCGGAACCCCGATTTCATGACAAACCTTAAACTCGCGGTTGGATTCTGCGACTCTCAACAGAAGTCACGTTTGCCAACCGCAAGTTTAACTTTAATTCCTTCGTCAACCGCAAGTTGATGGTAAATCCACAACTCGCATTTAAATTTACCTGTTTTTATACATTCGACACCATAAAATAAAATTACACATTCGGAAGTTAGACATTCAAAGTTCAACACCATAAAATGAAATTATCCTCCAATACACGAAATGCATTCGAAGAAACGATAATTCCGGTCCACAACACCAAACCTAAATGACTAAACTAATCTAGTCATTCAACCTACATCTCCCTTCACGACCTCTGATTATTCTGGGGTAACGCACTGGTGGTGGCGATTCACGACCTTCAACCTCCTGGTGCGACGAAGACCCTGGAAAGGGTTGTGTTACCTGAGAGACTGGTTGTTCATCCTCTGAGAAATGGAAGTCTCGCGAGCCCTTGAGAGGTGCCGGTGGAGTAGACGTAGATGGTTGTCCATGTATGGGGTGATGAAATCGTATCCCGATTCTATTGGCGCGAGTTGTATGACCTGGGATATCATCATCCCCTTTTCTTGATACTCCATAACACCTCCTTGATGGTCATCCACCCCCACTTGATAATGTTGATCCTCGACATCCATTTCAGCTTCTTCATGTTCATATCCCGTGTTATGTTCTTCATTCTCTACCGGTTGCTGCTCAATCTCAGGTGACTCTTGTGCTTGAAACGTATTCATTTACAGACTTCAACAATAGAATCACCATCATCAACTACTACATCATTCTCATTCTCATCAAATATTATCTTCTCTAGATCACCACTATCAAGATAAAAGGGCAACGTTGAGAAACTCGTCTATTAGATGGGCCCGCTTCATCAAGTCGGCCTTCATCATCAACACCATTATTAGCATCATCCGCTCCATCAATATCCTTAAATATATATTCATTTGTGTCAACTTCTTCATCGGATTACATAATAGCAGCAACAACATGATTCTCTTCATCAACATAATCTCTAACACTACTTCCACCCGCGTTCAAATTATTACGGGAATCATTACCTGTATGTACATTTCTCTCCCTCGTTGACTTCCTTCTCGACGCCTCTGTGATTAATTCACGTTGTGATACAATAAATGGAAGTTCCGGAATTGAATTTCGACCAATATTGTTGTATGATGCCCGACCTTCCTTTAATGAATTTCTCGGAGAAGAAATATGTAAATTTCTTGAATATAATTGGGATTGAAATAACAAACTCGACGAGCATTCTTACGTCATCGTCATCGCTCATAGAACTAGAACAAATTTTACTCCTGATTGACCATAACTCGTTACCGAATATCAATGATATATCTCCAACGTACTCACCTCACTTAGTTTCATTGCACGAGCTATAACCCTTTCAAAGGTAACATAATCGGCATCAATATTGACATTTATCCTCTTAATTATTCCCTTATTGTAACCTACCCCATCATTACCGTTAATTACTTTGCCATTCGCAAATAACAATAACTGAATGTGAGCCATCGCACTAAACATAATACCTACAATGTATGAAACAAAACAATGAAATTTACTAAGCCGAATCAACAACTTAATTAACGATAACCCAAATCCCTAATCTCAAAGATTAACCCAAACGAGTGTTATAATTACAAAATTATTGTCCAATTAGTAATTATACTTAAAAGTAACAATACACAATTACTTATTACAACTAAACTAATAATTTAGGAAAAATCACAACAAATACCCAAATCACTAAAAGCCATATCAATATCCTAAATCCCTCAATCTAGTTCACTAAAATCCTAGCAATAAAGTATTCTAGGTTTTACCATGAAAGATTCAGACAACTACGTGAAAGCGTGACAAAACTCGATAAAGGAGAGTCGTGAAACCAAGAAACTAACCTCAAATGGTGACGGAGATCGGTGAGGGAAATTGATGATGACCCAAGCTGCGGAAGTGGGGGGACTAGGGATGGCGAGAGCGTTTTACGGTTCAAAAATAAATCGACAAATGAGGAAAGAAAGTTGAAAGGGACTGTTAAATTGCGACTAAGTCGCAGTTGACGAAGGCGAGTTACATTTAAACTCGCGGTTACGAATCGCGAGTTTTAGGCACGTGAAAAATTTCCCGTCAAAGGCCGGCTAGTTTGGTGTATGAGCAAACTCGCGGTTGTCAAACACAGCTTCTACTAAAAGTCGCAGTTACCAACCGCGAGTTTAAGGTTTGTCATGAAATCAGGGTTCCAGACCGTGAGTTTATGTAAAATTCATAACTTCGTGTTTGGAAACTACGACTTTGGTTGAGAAAGTCCTAAATCGCGTTTGGGAACCGCGAGTTTTTAGTAATTGTAAAGTTGCATTTCTGAACGTGAGTTTGAGGTTGTATATTAGGGTTTTACGAACTTATAACTGTAGTTCATAACTTTTTTTGTGAACTAACGGTAAATCCTTACAAACCTCGTAAATGTAGAAGCTAATCACCGCGTTGATAGATAAAAGGATTATTAAACCACTCAAGCTGTTCAGGAAATGGGGACTTAAGTTGTGAAAGCCTATTCAATAAGAAAAGATCACGCATCAATCGAATAAAGAAAGAGTAAGACATTGTGCTATATTATTGTGAGAAAGCAGCGTTGTTAGTGTTGAAAGGGTTTACAAATGCAAAGCACCTTAGTCCGTCCCACATTGGAAAAAATGCCTCACAAACTAGCATAAGGCCACTGGACAAATCCCTTTATTTTCAATTGGTTTTAGAGCGAACATTATTGGGCTCATATGCTAGGCTTGAGGAGTGAACTAACCCTATTACAACTCACTTCTTGTTTCTGTATCTTCATTAATAAAGATGATAGATATTTTCTCCTCTTCTCTTCTCCATTCCTTTACACGTTACACTGCCCCCAAATTTCAAACAACAGAGCTGGACGTTGAGTATCGCCCAGACTCCATCCTTCGCACTAAAGGTAGCAGACTCTAACTCGTCCAGGCGAAGATCATTGGTACTACTTTTCACTTAGAAAAGAGTAGTGGGTTCCAACCCATTCTGGCGAAGGACGTGGGTGCTACTTGAGAATACATGTCACGTAACTGAGAAGCTAGTTGAGATACGATGCTTAAGAAATGGAGGTGACTCAACAGAAGACCATCCCGAGATCTTAAGAAGTAGTTAAGATTCATAGCATAAATAGGATTCTTACATATAGTGTAGGACACAATCACATGAATTATGTTGCCACTTTGTCCTTAGCTTTAACGTGTTCTGATGCTTTTGCTTGTGTGTTTTATCTAAGTAAACTCCGCAAGCATCCGCATAGTTTTTAAAAATAATTTCCTCTGATTAAACATTGTGTTTTTACTCTTTTTATATGACGATCACTTCTCAAATCAAATTTCAAACCATGTATTTGTTCTCCAAATATTCCCAACGTGTTTTGCTAATTAACATGTTTTTGTCGACTATAATGTGAGAGGATGACACATAAAAGTGTTAAACTTGTTGAGGCATATGAGAATAATCCTATAAATCCAATAAATTCGAATGATGCTCCGACCAATTTCCAGAATCTCTTGACCATACAACAAATGCTCTAGTTTCTGCCAGAGAAATCAGAAAAATGACGAGAAAATTGAAAACTTCAAATGTGAAAATCGAAAGTAAAATTGAAATTATGTTATGAAACATGGAATTCACAAATAAGACTCGTGAATGTATTTTTACTTCTAAGTATGCAGATGAGTCCCCTAAGCATGTCACTCTAAGCCAAAAAGCAGCAGAATTGTTGTAGCGGAAGGATGAGGAAATTGAATCATCAAGCAAAGGACTTAAAATCCTTAGATGGTGTAAAAATGTAATTTCCTCTGAAGCATCATACCATATCAATTGAGGTTAACAAGCAACCGTCGCTTTTGGTGCTAAAGGAGAACCTACCGAGTGACAAGAGAATATGGCAAATTATGAGCCTTCACATCACAGGCGTGAAAGGTTTTACGATAGGCCTACTGAATTTGTAAAGAGAATATTCTATGAAGGAAAGCCTATGAAGCATCCTCACGGAGGCAACACAAGGCAATTTGGTGGCATTGTCGACCTAAGGGAATAAGTCATCAGAACGATAGAACAAATAGTTATCGAGATGGACACACAGGCCAAGGTCGAACTATACCAAGCACAAAACATAGACATGTACTATCCATTCACTCGAGGATATCGAATATATTATTTCGCCCGATTTCCAAGCGAAGAAGGTATGCCTTCGACAGAGTATATCACCCGGTTCACATACCAAGCGGGCGAAGCGACTGCTAATGGTGTTTGGAAATTGAGGTTTCTTTCAAGATCACTTTGAGTGGTGCTTTTCTCGATATGTGAACCTGCTTTCGAATTCGATTAGAAATTAGAATTATATGCAAGTGCAGTTCACTTTAGCTTTCGCCTAATCAGACTTGTCTATCACTCTACAGAAGTTGATTCACATGAAATAAAAATCATGTTAACCAATTAATGTCTTTGTTGAAAGGGTTGCCATATAGCAAACACAATTCCACATTATATAGAGAAAAGAGTCCGGCCTAGTATACATAGTCTAGCGGGTTACTTCCTCTACAGCCAATTGGTTTTAAAGAGGAACCCCGCTGGGTTTATATGATGGGCTCGACATGTGGGTCGGTCCGATATTCTAACATGGTATCAGAACAAGGTCGATGTTGGGACCCGGGGGCAGCCAGTGCATTACCTACTGTTGCCCATTGTAATATAATAAATGCACACAATATATTTTTCTTATAGCCTTTTACATGTTAAAATATCAGACCGACCCACATGCTGAGCCTAGCATATCAGCCCAGCGGGGAGTAGCCCGCTAGGCTGTATATAATAGGCCGGACTCTTTTCTCTATCATATATATAGCAAACCTTTCCACACATTGGGTTTGAGGGGGCGTGTGGAAAGGTTTGCCATATAGCAAACCCAATCCCACATACTGGCTCACAAGCCTCGGTTGAACCGAACCACACACGGGCACCCTTTTTGGGTTGCACCGTAAACGGGCGAGGAGGGTCATCATCTATTTACAATGTAAAAGGCTAAGAAAAATATATTGTGTGTATATATTATATTATTTAAAGCATAAGTATAATCTTTTTATATAGCATAGAACATAACCCCTAATTACTATTCTACCCGATGTGGGACAATTCACTAATGAATCTAGACAAACTTGATGTCTAAATACACTCTAACAGTCTTCTTAACTAGAATCAGAAAAGCTGAGATGCAAAACTTATGTTTCAAAAGATGAGTTGATTGCCATTACTCAAGATGATCTCATTCTCCAACCGAGGAAAAAATTAGAAGGGGAGGTATTTAGAGATTATAATGAGCTCACAAGGAGGCCCATTTTTCTATAAGAATCTGCTTAAAGAAAATATACATGCGAAAAGGAGCTACACCATAGGGCTTCAAGCGACCTATCAGGTTGACATGGTTGTTGATGTTGATATGATAAAGTATGTGAAAGGGCAACATTTTACCAGTGAAGCTTCACTTAAAAAGAACTTTACGCCAAAGGCTTTGTAGAGGTTAGGAGTGTGAATATTCCTTTGATGAGGATAAAACATATGCTATTTTAACTTCATGTCGCAAAATGAGTGAATTCGGTTAAAATGTGGACATTGTATCCCCTAGATTTGAGAAAAATAAACTAATATTTATTGCAAATGACATGGTTCATTTACGCACACGGTATATTACTTTCAAAATTTTAATACATGATCTCATTGAAGCTAAAAGGTTGCATTTTCCACATTTAGCTAAAATGACTATTTTCAATTAGCAACCCTTTACCGATGCGAGTGAAGTTAATGCATTCGATGTGAATTGCAACAACATCAATTTTCACCTTCACTGTTGAGAAAATGACAATGGTGATGGTTAGCAAAACTAACAGTGACCAATCAGGTTTTCAAGCAATTGATAAAATGAAGTGGCACTTGTGCCATTGGCATTTGAATAACTCGCACGTACAAGTGTTTCACTTTTAAGGAAGTTTCTTCGTATCTGCATGAGATGATCTAACGTAATTGGTGGATCTAATGCAATAAATCCACTGATATTAAGTAACTCCTTGTTTGCCCCCATTAAACCCGTACACTTACAGGACCTGTTGAATTATAATCACCAGTGTTAAAGCATTTCATTGTTTGGTCACTTGGGGTGAAGTGAATCTCAAATCCATGTTTTGGTCGAATACACTCGAAACAACTTATGCATCGAAAGGATCGACGACCCCGCAATGGGTTCGCAATCTTTTTTAGTACATAAGGTCCAAAGGACTCGACTAAGAAATAGGAAAGTGACATCGTTCTTGCAAAAGGTAAGACAAAGGGCATCAATGCAAGGCCTGATCATTTGTAGAACTCAAAGTCGGTGTCAGGCTTCTTCACATTGGCACGGTATCCTTTTTCGAAATCCTTGGGTAGAATGACATAGCGGTTCTTCCGAACTGCGTGCATCCCGGCTTCTTGACAGATAGCAGCAATCTGCACAAGAGTCAATAATTTGAAACACTCGGAATATCAACACAATAAATCTTGTGCACATCTCTTAATCCAGCATCGTATCTATGACCACGAAAATTTCTAAGCAAAAAGAGTACAACGTACTCATCTTGTCAGCCTGATAAAACTGGCCAGCCAAACTATTTCCATATCATTTTTGGGGTCATTAGATTCCCCAAGAAATGCATGATAACGTTTTCCAAGGTCCTTACCATGTTTTCCTATTTTTGAAACTGCAAGGAGTGAATGCATTATCCTTCCCAAAACAGTAGTTTAAAATGATTAACATGCGGGCATTTTGCAAACTTAATTTTGTACCCAGAACTATATTTTGGCTTTGCTCCTGTTTTGATCATAAATAGTTGCAGCATCCAGTCCCAGCAAAATGTAATACTCGAGATAAAATGTACCTCAGCAGCACTAATCTTGTCAGGCCGAGATACATAGTCCTCCAAGTCCACCTCATCACTTAGATTCATCTTGGCAGTGCAAACCTGGACGAGGGAGCAAGTCACGCAGACAGAGGTTAGAAAATGTTCAATTGTGCCTTTTGACCCAGGCTTAACAATTGAGATTTACGAGAAATTCAATCTTCTGCGTCATGAGGAAACAACATATGGGTACCCTAAAAACTCACTTGAAACACAAGCCTCTTTTGTCTTCTGTCAGGAAGAGGAAATTCAATCTTCCGATCGAGCCTTCCGGGACGCAGCAGTGCGGGGTCCAATGTGTCAGCTCGATTAGTGGCCATTATGACTTTAACATTTACAGTCTGGTCGAATCCATCCATCTACAGAGAGGAAAAATTAAAACCACCAAAACTTCGAAAATTGTAAAATAAGGCAAAAAATGCATGCTTCCTATGCAAGACAAGAGGCATGCAAGTGGTGATATCTATGCTATGGTTGTACCTGATTTAGAAGCTCCATCAAGATACGCTGAACTTCTCGGTCAGCTCCAGTCTGAGCATCAAATCTTGCAGTAGCGATAGCATCTACCTCATCAATGAAGATGATTGCAGGAGCATTCTCCTTAGCCAGGCGAAAAACATCACGAACCATTCGAGGACCCTAAAAGAAGGAAAAAAAAAACAATGAAGCCACTCGATAGACTTTGATTCCCACATGGTTAACTGCCACATAAGTCAATAACTACATATAACCTGAAAAAGAGTGAAAAATCCATACAAACATACCTCCCCCAAATACTTCTGAACGAACTCAGAACCAACTACTCTGATGAATGCAGCAGTTGTATGGTTGGCAACAGCCTTGGCTAGCATAGTTTTCCCAGTCCCAGGTGGACCATAAAGCAAAACACCACGTGGTGGGTCAATACCGATCTGCTTGTACAACTCGTGATGAGTCAGTGGCAACTCAACTGCCTCACGAATTTCCTGCTTCTGAATGTCACATCCTCCAATATCCTATAAAAAAAAGATTGCAGAAATCATCAATTTGACACTACAGCCTTTGCCTGATGCTAGCAGGCAAAACATGTGCTGAAGAAGACAGCAAATACTTGAATAGCTTCATTGGAGAAATGTAAACAGTAGTACAAGGATTGATCAATTCCCAAACCAGTGTAAGCAGATCCGAAATGGATGTAATCATGGCACACGATAGTTGCAAATCGACCAACCAAAGAGATAATATAATTCCTAGTAATGACAAATAACTTAAGCCAATAAATATAAGTGCACAGCAAGCAGCTGAAGTAAAGGAACAGAGTGCATACATTGTAAGTGACATCAGGCTTCTCAGACTGGCTGAGCAGAGAAATGCTAGAGTCAGCCTCAGGGGGCAAAACATCAACAAGAGCATTGGAATGGCGATGCAATGCGACAGAAGCGGAGGGTTTCAGCAACTCCCTGTTAATGGTACTCAAAATGCGAACATAGTAGTTGGAACCGGTAGTGGAACCGACAATGCCATTGTTCTGGTCTACCATCTCCATGAACTGCCCGATTACCAAAGGAACTGATTGTATCCGCTTGACCTCCTCCTGGGCCCTCAACAACTCCCTCTTGAGGTTCTTCTGCTCGTCCTTGACATATTCTTCCTGGATGTCTATGAACTCCAGTTGCCTCTCCAAAGACTTCAGCCTGCTGTACAGATCCTCCTCCTCTCCCCATTGTGGGCCCTCCATAGCCTTAGCAATAGAAGGGGGAGGATCAACTGACATTGCAGCAGCCATGCCCTTTCACTACTTCGTAATTTCCCTTCTGCTCTCTGATAGACAGACCATCATTAGTTATTAGCCTTTAAACAAGCATGCACTAAGCAAACTTGTCTTTTTGAGTAAGTAAAAGCCAGACAATCCCTTTCGCGAGATGTCCTGATGATGGCAGAAAGATATGACAATGACAACCATAGCAAATTCATCCACAGAGTTAATCGAATGGTTAATGTCATTAAGCAGTGAATTCCCAAGATAAGTCGATTATTTCTCATAAAAAATGGTACAAACCAAACACTCCAACTCATGGTAATAACTCCATGAACATAACAGTCCTGAGATTTCCAGTCATATCACTACATATGTTGAAGATAACAAAACCATCAACACCCACATCACTCTCAGTTGCATCGGTTAGGGTTCTAAAATTTACCCACAATCGAGGGTTCCCTTCCCACAAATTTATGGCCCCTTCAAGAAACTCATGTTCTCGGTAAAGAAGGAAAAGTACCGCGAATCAGACAACAACTGCAATTTCAATTTCAACGCCAGCTGCATCCCAAGCAACTAACAAGGGATAATTCAGCAGCTCGCCCTCACACCGAAATCCTAACCCTAGCACCCAGTCCACGGAAACCTAAACCAAATCGAACACGACCCATCGCTCAAAATTACCCACCCAATAAATCCCAGAGCTTCCTTCGACACAAGATTCAAGGATAATCACCAGGGACAGGGACGGCATTCGAACTACGATTCAAAAAACTAACAACATCGGGACAACCTTAAAAAGAAGAAAACATCACCTGCGAAGCGGCTTCTCTGACAACAGCGGGCGTTTGAGATAAAAAAGACCGCTCCTTTCTTTCGGGGCTGGGCTTTCAACTTCCGGGATTGAATCGGGCGACAGGGAAGGCAAAGGGAAAATGCTTGGAGCAAAAGCAAGGATCGAACCAAGGAGTCGGCAATAGGAAAAAAAGGAGGCTTTCGATTTGAGTCCTCCTACTTTTTGTTTATTCAGGAATAAGCCACTTATAATTAAGAGGTAAAGCATGTATTTCACCTGTTTATATCAAAAATAATTTTAGAAGCATCCGAACCAAAAAGAAAATTCAATTAAAAAACCCGGATTTCACTTTTGATAATTTTTTATGTGAAAAATACACAATTATTGCCTGTTCGAAAGAGAAGAAAAGACTGAGAAATCTCTTCTTTGATCTCATTTTAGGCCGGTACTTGAAGATCCGGTTGTTTCTACAAAGCTAGTTATTCCGAAAGCATCAAAGCAAAGGGTTTTCACGATCATTCATCCCTTCCCCGCCTTCCCGATCTTCTCAAGTTCTACCTGATGCTTCCGCTCCGCCTCCCGGAGCTCTCGGCGTCCTCTTCCTCCTCGATCTCGTCCAGCACATCGAACTCCTTGGTCTCCGCCATGGCCTTCAGCACGGGGTCTCGAAACTCGGATATCAATCCCCACCAATCTTGTACTCCTCTTCATCCCCTATCAAAAAAGAATAGCCGCTGGTCCGGCCGGTTGACAGTGGGATGTCGATTGCCAGCAGCTTCATTTCATGCTGTATAAAAAAGAGCCGTTTTTCGGCCTCGGGTTAGACAAAACTGGGGGTATATATAAAATGATTCACAAAAGCCCCTTGCTCAATACAGAAAGACAACGAAGTACTCTACTTTCCATAGTAATTGAGTTCTCAATGACATCATAAGAAAGAAAAAACCAAGACATTCCAACCATCCCGAATGATAAAACTCCTATTTGACAATTGCATGACAAGAATCGATATGTCAGGGAAAATACATGGCATGCGATCGTATCACTCCTCTTGTCATCTACTTCAATGACAAAGTATTTTGATAGAAACCAAAAAGGTATCCTCCAGAACAATTAAAAGGTAGGCATGAAGCAGAACTCGTTTCCATAATTCCATTCCTAAATGTTTGATCCTATCAGCGAGCAGAACGGGTTCTAATGAATTATCCAATCAAAGCAATTCTCTTATTTGGCATTACCTGCTCTAGTAAACTTAAGCAAGCATCTCACATATGAAGATCAAAACAAGCCTAAGGACAATATTCCAACTGATACAAATCTCAATCAGACGGTAAATGCAAGTGAACTTAACAGGACATGAAACATTGCCTATATGAGAACACAAGCACTGGAAACTATCAAGCGAACCTGCCCATTTTTCTTTTTCACTTCAACACCGACTAGACCCCTTTGCTCAGAACCACGTATTGGGAAAATGAGACAACACCGCCTGCCCCGGATTCTTGGCTTAAACTTCTTCAGAGTCACGCCGCCGCCTGACATCACATAAGCTCTCAACTATGTGCCTGCAAGTGGTGCGCCCATCACCTCTAGAGTTCCAGCATGTGTGTTTAACATCCTCATGGCCATTCTATATGCTCTATCCGGGTTTATCGTGAATCTTGAGCGGATGTAACGGCCCTTAACGATAACAAAACAATAATTCTCAATTTTTGTCAGACAAAAGTGGGACTCTGCAAAGAAAAATAAGAATATTGCACAATGTAAATTTAACAAGGAAGGTCAAAAGTATAAGTCTTGGACGAATGAATGAAATTCCATCTGGTCAAATGACCAGCTGGCTACATGGATATGATTATGGAGGTAAAGTAGCAAGTCTCAATGCAAGAAACATAATGGGATTATCTGTTTCCACAAGTTACCAAGTAACTGCAACGAAAAATATCTGTGTTCCTAGGCACGTGAAACACCCTAAAACCACTTCATGCACAATGCGAATCACATTGAAAACTAGATACCATCAACACATCCATTATGTCTGCATAGACTGTCTCGAGGTACGGGTCAGGTGTTCATCCTCCGAATAAAAGGACAATATGCACTATAAGTATTATGAGGAGACGTTTTGGTAGAAGTCAGATGAAGACATTAATGATGAACGGAAAACATCAATTGTTTCACATTAACCTTTTACAATCATATGTAGGAAAATGGAAAGCAAAAATCTATCTTTATTCTTTACTCCTAGAGGGAGTATCTGATTCATTAGCTGATTACAGCAGAACATAACACTCAAGATACCTGAACAAAGTAAATTAACTAAAGACTAGCTAAATAAACCCAGAGCTACCACAGAACAATAATTAATCTGCTAAATCAAAACTATGAAAGACCAGTTCAACAACCTAGCATGGATGTGACAATCATCTGGTAAGATGTCAATCATTCCATGATCAAATGGGATTTGTTTTTCGCATGTTAGTTCACTATAATTTTTTCCCAATCCACAAAGTCCTCGCCAAACTCACCGCAAATGCGACCACAGCCGTAGACAATGCAAGGAACCCACACTTGGCCAAACCTTCCGACATCCCCACAAAGGAATTAGCAACCGCAAACATGATCCTCCACAAGATAATGCAAACCAAAACCCCATCGGCACCCACTAACACCAGGTAATTTCTCCTAAGGTAAGACTCCACCTGCAAACCAATCGCCTGACCGAACCAACTCTGCCGGCTTCTCGAAAACCCTCTTTGCAAATCCCCCATTACTCGACAAGCTCCTAGTCCCATACTTGCTCCCTCTAAATCCCTCAAACGTACTACCAAACGCAACCCTTCCAGCATTCCCGTTACACCGATTACCGCTCTCAAGACCCTTCACCGAGAACCTCCGGATCCCATCCCCATTCCCTCCAAAGCTCCGACCAAACACGATCCTTCCGGTCCGGCATTCCCACTAAACCCAGCAAAATTCCCAAAACCCTTAGCCGAAAAGATACTAATACCATCCTAATACCCCTCAAACTCAAACACCTCAAAAAATCAAGTGAGCCCAAAATTTTTATGTTATAAACATATACATAGGAATTTTTTTCCACGCATCACAACTACTTTAAATTTTATTAAAATGGACAAAATTGTCTGAGATAGCAATTTATTTACGGTACTTAAATAATTTTAAATAATTTTTTTCAAGCTAAGAAAACAATCTCTACTGTTCACTAACAACTCTTCCTTTCATTTTAGCGAATTTGGGTCGATCCCTGCACGATGGATTTGATTTGCGTAAGGGCTTTCTACTCATAGAGGGCCCAAAAATCTAGGTGGGTATGGGCCTGGTTAATGTGGAATTGACATTTTAGGCCCAATACCTAAAAATAGCCCATGAATAACCCCGGGCGGAACAATCAGGGCAAATCTTCGGCCTCTGGGCTCAGAACCACATCCTACCAATTATTTTCCAACACTCGAAGAAAGCTCAGCAACGGAGTCTGGACCATAAATCTGACATTAAGCCAAGGGAAGAAGTATATTTTAAACTAATGATAAACGTTTGTCGCTTCTCTCAGTCGGGTTGTTGTTGTTGTTGTTGGTCTTTTCCTTCTCAACTAAATTTTTATTGGGATGCTGCAACTTTTGACTAACTCGAAGAAGGAGGACAAAAAAAAAAAAAAACAAGCAATGAAATGTTTTGGTGGTGGTGGTGGTGATTGATGACGATGATGATTGGGAAAGCGAAATTATTGTTGGTCGTGGTGGTAAACGACATTTGGTGGTGGGGGGTTAGATGGGCCAACTTCTTCTTTTGTTTCTTCCCTTGTCATGTATGTCCTAAGATTATTATTTTTTGCTAGAGTCACCTAATGTCGAAGACCACAAGTGATTCGAGTCACCTCTGCACAATTATTTCGGTGGGCGGTTGTCATTCATAAGGTTCCCTACTATAGTAAAACTAGTGTGTAATGAATGACTTGACTAACTATTCCTAATCTTATCACGTGGGGGTTGTTCCTGTGATATATGTTGGGAAATAGGAAAAAAAAAACCCATTACTTTTGACTTTGGAATGATAGAGGATTGATATAGTTCTTGGGAATGCCAAGAAGACCTCGGGGAGCATGGCCATTGGGGGGAGGGCTGCCTCATACCTCACTGTTAAAATCTTACAGAGAGTAAATGTTAAATATTCTAACATCTCCTCGTTGGAGATAAACCACCCTCGGTGTTCGATCCCCTGGGTTTGCTTTTCTTTAAAGTAATTGTTTGTTTTGGGGGGTGTTGGAGCTTTTTGCTTTGTTACGTTGAAGTCTAATTCAACTATGTCGAAACCCATGTGTAGATCGTATCTACTTTTACTTGGGAGTGGAGGAGGCCTCCCGTGCACATCAGTCAAGGCCATTGAGATTAATTTCAACACGTTTCCCAAAACGAAGTGGGATCCAAAGTTAAGTAAAAACCCTAAATATTCTCTGTCGGCTCTCTCGATTTCCTTTGACTTGGACGGACGTTTAACGAAAGTTTGATTGATTGGGCATCAATGCAAAAGGTATAGTTAACTTATATCATTTAACCAATACTCAATACAATTACATTCTTAATACTACCCTTTAGCCACCTTTTTTTTTGTACAAACGGGGTTTCATCTTCCTCGGAAGAAAGAAACACGTGAAGGAAGAAGCCATAACAAAATATTCAAATAATAATACATGATTGATATTTTATCGACAGAAATGGGATAAATGATCTCCAAAAAATTCATCAGAATCCGGTTCGGCATCGTATCACATCTAGAAGGATTAGTTGTGGATGGGTGGGGAATATTAATAAAGAAAGGATCATAGAATACAAACAAGCCTCAGGGACCATTCTTGTTAATGTTCCTATCAAAAGGTCAGGTCGACATCGAATGGGCAAATTTGATTCGTTATTATGTTTTCTCTTTCAATTTCATTTTAGCTGAGCAAAAAGACAATTCGAAGCATCGTCTCCTTATATTTTATTAGAATAGTCTTCGTAAAACCAGTCACCACCCGTCGTGTCGTCGTCATCACCACTAAGAAACACACCACGCAAAAAGTAAAATTAAATTAAATAAGGCAAAATATCAATTTATGGCCTCAACTTCGAGCCAACTTTCTGTTTTGTCCTTAACTTAGTTTGTTATATAATTTTGTCACCAACTTTTGTTTTTATTTCTATTTTGGCCAATCATGAATTTCTTCTAGCGAAAGCCAAACAATGCCTTAATATAGTCTAACATGTGTCCTATAATAGTGGAGTTTTGACATCTCATTCATTCGTCTCATAATCCACTTTATCCGTAATAGTCGCCTCCTAATAGAACATCATCCGACATTCATTGATTTTTTATATTTTTTGACAACATCAGCAACTATCGTTAACTTCGGCTTCCAATTCACTTGATTTGTTCATCAAAATTTTATAATAAAAAAACAAATGAAAGGTTTCAATATTATTTCCTATTTTCTAAAATCTTTTTTCTTTTTAGTCGATAAATGAAAATTGTCTATTAAGGCCTTGTTTGGCTTTCGCTAGAAGAAATTCATGATTGGCCAAAATAGAAATAAAAACAAAAGTTGGTGACAAAATTATATAACAAACTAAATTAAGGACAAAACAGAAAGTTGGCTTAAAGTTGAGGCCATAAATTGATATTTTGCCTTAAATAGAAAGGGGAAAGAGGGGGATGATAGTAAAAGCGTGGACTCCCAAGTCGTCTAAATACGACGACACTTTGTAAAAAAAGGGAAGAAAAAGGACGCTAAAATATATTTTAAAAAACAAAAACAAATAGAATGGGTTTATTACGTGTCCCATGTCTCTCCGGTAAGATCAAAGTTCAGAGTCTTTCTTTTAACGGAATCCCTATCTTTTTCATTTATGTTTGTCACTTACTTTTCCTTACTCTCGTAAATTAAATATATATATATGTTTTGGGTAAGAGTAAGAGGCTTTCATTTAAAAATAAATAAATATCCCATTTTTTTTAAATTTTGAATAATGTAGTAAGAACAATGACAGGGGGGGGGGGTGATGAGTTTCCCTGTGTGAGATTGTCCATTTTGTCACGGTGGGACAGGGCAGACAATCCAATCCATCCACTCAGAAAAAAAAAAAACCCAATCACGTCTCCCGCTAAAAGGAAGGTCGCCTGCCGTCCACTGACTGAATTAAATGATAGAACTTGTATTTTCCAACATCAATAATATCTTTCACACATATTATCATCATCTACTACCACAATAATTAAAAATGACCTGATTTCTCTGTACTCTCAAAAGCTATCGCAAAAAGGCTTTCATTAACTAAATGTGAAACTCTGTCCGTCCGAAATTTTGTCTGTCGATCACGCACACATGACACTCCTCCGCACACTCACCTCCCTCCTCCTCCTCCTACTACTACTCCAATCGCCGCAGCCCTCGGCGGCAGCCACCACCACCACCTCGAACGCCAACGACTACGAAATCCTCCTCCGTGTCAAGGCCTCCCACATAGACGACCCAGATGGCAGCCTCGCGTCCTGGTCCCCCAACTCTGAGAATTCCCCCTGCAACTTCACGGGCGTCCGCTGCGACGACTCCTTGGCCGTCACCTCCATCGACCTCTCCAACCTCAACCTCGCCGGCCCCTTCCCTTACGACCTATGCCGGGTCGTCTCCCTACGCGACCTCTACCTTGACAATAACAACTTCAACGGAATCCTCTCTGCCCCTCTCCTGAATTCCCTCTGTTCTCACCTCCGCTTCCTCAACGTCTCCTATAATTTGTTTGTTGGTAGCCTGCCGGAGCTTTCTGCGAACTTCTCTGGCCTCGAGGTGCTCGACTTCTCGTTTAACAACTTCTCTGGCGAGATCCCGTCCAGCTTCGGAGGGCTACCGGCTATCAGACAGCTGAACACTGTAGGTAACCTCCTCAATGGGACAGCGTTCCCCGAGTCCTTGTGCAGCGCAAGCTCGCTGACCAAACTTCGGATTGGATATAATCCTTACAAGCCGAGTTCTATCCCGAAGGATATTGAAAACCTGACGAAACTTGAGGAACTGTGGGTGGCGGGGGCGAACTTGGTTGGGGAGATCCCTGCAAGTATTTCAAAACTGAAGTCGCTGAAGAATTTGGATGTCTCAACGAACGGACTCAGCGGACCGATCCCGCAAGAGATCGGCGGCCTTGAGAGTGCCGTCCAGATCGAATTGTACCAGAACAATTTTTACGGCGGTTTGCCGGAGTCGCTGGCAGGGTTGAAATTCCTAGATAGATTTGATGCCTCGCAGAACAATTTGTCTGGTAAGCTATCGGAGAAGATCGCGGCCATGTCTCTCAGTAGTCTGAATGTCAACGACAACTTCTTCTCCGGGGAGATACCACAGGGTTTGGCCGATAATCGTAAGCTGCGGCAGTTGAGGTTGTTCAATAACTCTTTCACAGGAACCTTGCCCAGCGACTTGGGCAAGAATTCCGTCTTGGAAGAATTCGATGTCTCAAGCAATGATTTCAGCGGTGGGCTGCCGGAATATTTGTGTTCTGGGAAGAATCTCACAAGTATAATTGTCTTCAACAACAGGTTCAACGGAACTCTTCCGAGTTCCCTCTCGAGTTGCGACTCTTTGAGTAAAGTTCGATTAGGGAACAACGACCTGACGGGAGATATCCCCAGTATGTTCTGGGGAATAGGAGGAATTACTCTGTTAGATCTGTCTAACAACAAGTTCGAAGGCCCAATTTCATCGTCGATTTCTGGGTTGAAGGCTGTGAACTCAGTGCTTCTCTCGGGAAACAACTTCTCCGGCCAGATTCCGCCAGAGATCTGCCAGCTGATTGAGCTGACAGTCCTTGATCTGACCGGAAACAGGCTGTCAGGCCAAATCCCCACGTGCATTACGAACCTCACGAAATTGCAGAAGCTCGAGATGGGCGGTAACCGGTTGACAGGGCCGATCCCTAGCTCGCTGAGTTCATGGGCCAGTTTGACTGAGCTGGACCTCTCGAGGAACCAGCTCATCGGCAACATCCCTAAGGAATTGGGCTCTTTGCCCGTGCTTAACTACTTGGACCTGTCCAGGAACTTGTTATCCGGTGAAATACCTGCGGAGCTCGCCCGGCTGAGATTAAACAGGTTCAACGTATCAGACAACCGATTGTCTGGCCAAATTCCTCAAGGTTTCGACCAGGAATTCTTCATCACAAGCCTATGGGGCAACCCGGGCCTGTGCAGCCCGGATCTGCAGGCGTTCCCCAGGTGTTCGAGGTCGTCTCGGCCAGTCGTGCTGATTGCCGTGTTAGCCACGCTCTCCTTTTGCCTTGTCGCACTGGTAGTTTCCCTTGTGTGGTTACTAAGGGAAAAGATATTTTATCGGAACCGGCCATGGAAAATAACCTCGTTCCAGCGAGCCGGGGCAGGCGAGGGCGATCTGCTCAATCGCCTGATTGAGGAGAACCTGATAGGGTCAGGCGGTTCAGGCAAGGTGTACAAGGTGAGGCTGAAGTCAGGGCAGATGGCAGCAGTAAAGAGGCTGACGGCGAGTTCTGGTGTGGATAGCCCCGATGCCGAGTTAGTATTCAAATCCGAGCTCGAGACCCTTGGCCGAGTGCTACACGGCAACATAGTGAAACTCCTATTCAGCATGGTCGGGGATGGATGCCGGGTCCTCGTCTATGAGTACATGGAGAACGGAAGCCTGGGGGATGCTTTACATGGAAAGAGCGACGGGAAAGTCCACAACAGATGTGGAGTGGCATTGTTAGATTGGCAACAACGGCTCAAGATAGCTGTCGGTGCAGCACAAGGGCTAGCTTACCTACACCACGACTGCGTCCCGGCCATCGTGCACCGGGACGTAAAGAGCAACAACATATTATTGGACGAGGAGATGAATCCGAAGGTGGCCGATTTTGGGCTCGCAAAGACACTGGGGCAACAGCGACACGGGACGACAATGGAGGCCATGTCGACGACCACAGGCGGTGAGGTTATGTCCAAGGTTGCCGGTTCCTACGGCTACATTGCGCCAGGTGCGTACGTTTCCTACTCACCAGTACAATTCTGTCTTCTTCTTCTTTCTTTAAGATGTTCACATGAATTGAATATTACAACCAAACGAATTCCAGAACTCTAATCTGCATATTGATGCAGAAATGTTTACTGACATGGTCGTATTTGTGATCTTAGAGTATGCATACACGCTCAAGGTGAACGAGAAGAGCGACGTCTACAGCTTTGGGGTCGTGCTGCTGGAGCTGATCACCGGCAAGAGACCCAACGACCCGTCCTTCGGGGACGGGAAGGACATCGTCAAATGGGTTACGGAAATTGCCCTGTCCTCACAGCCTACCTCGGACGATGAGGAGAGCGGGTCTTACGAGGACAGTTTGGAGCGAGTAGTGGATCCGAGGATTGATCCGACGACGTGCGACTACGAGGAGATTGAGAAAGTGTTGAACATCGCGTTGGCCTGCACCTCGGGGTTGCCCACAAACAGGCCCACGATGCGTAGGGTCGTCGAGTTGCTCAAGGATAGGAAAGTGACTTGCTCTAAGTGATAAACACAGTATGTGTAATCACCTCTAAGGTAAGACAGCTGTTGGGATGAAATCAAAACTAATTTTCGTACTCTTAGGTTGTGTTCATCGTTAAGGCTGTAGGAATCGACGATGGCGATGACAAACTGCTGCACGTGAAAGAAATTGCTTCTCGAGTTGTTCAATGGAGGTAGCTAGTTTTTGTAGATTCTGTGAAACCAAACTACAGGAGAGACACTTCACTCCGGCCTGACATGCTGTCGCGACAGCACCTTGTCCAGGACGGTGGACGAATGAATTGCAGAAAACAAACAGGCAAGGTTGCGACAGGCAAGCGGGGAGCTCTAACACTTCCCACATGTCCATACAGTACGTTTCTAGCTACCGATAGGGCAAGAACAGTTCAGGAATGTTCTGGTTCGATCTGACTCCAGGTTGTTCCAGCTTATTCTAAAACATTTGCCCTGCTTTTCTACCACCTTCCAGTTACAAAACCTCGGAAAGTTTTATAAAACCGCACGTCTTAGAACATCACGAGCTGTTCACACAAAGACACAAACTTCCTAAAAGAAAACAAGCAAAGAAACACTATCGATAACCATGCCGATCCCAAGATCTTCTTGCATCCTGAGGCAGGCTCTCCTCGGTGGCCCCCTGAAATGGCCGCCATCACCCTCAGCCCCTCACAACGTCCTACCCAGGAGGAACCTGGCATCCTCCTCGACACGGCAACTCGACGATGAACGTATTACTATACCATCTCCTCCCTCTTCTCAGTTTTTCACTATTTCGAGATCCCGTCCACGCCTCAATAGAATTTTTTCGCAGACGAGCTGAAGAAGTGGGAGAAGATAACGTACGCGGGGATCGCAACCTGCACGGTGCTGGCCATCTACAACTTGTCGAAGGGTCACCACCCCAAAGTCGAAGAACCACAGAAGGTACTAGTTGTTTAGTTAACCTTTTGTTCTGGGTAATCTTCTTGGGGGAGATTTTCTTATTTCAATGTTTTTGTTTCTGACTGATTTTCGTAATAATTTTGGTTGGGGCAGCCGTATCCGTACCTTAGGATTCGCCATAAGGATTTCCCATGGGGTACGTTTTGCTGTCTGTCCGAAAAGAAATACAAGTTTTGGATGACGATCACATGTATTTTCATTTGGAAGCGGCTAACGGTACGTGCATGTAACCGTTGTTTTTTAGTAAAATGACTAGTAAATTACTAAAAAAATTAGTAACCGTTACTAATTTTTCATTGTTGGACCATTCAGGAAGTTACTAAACTACGTTTAGTAAATCGGCGGAAAATTTTACTAAAGTTTTTAGTAGCCGATTACTAAAAATATCGGTGATTTGACCTTTTTTTTAGTAACCGTTACTAAAATTTCACTGTTCAACTTTAGTAATCGGTTACTAAAAAGTTTAGTAATTTTTTCCGCCGATTTACTAAACGTATTTTAGTAACTTTCCGAATGGTCAAACAGTGAAAAACTAGTAACGGTTACTAATTTTTTTTAGTAAAATTTATAATTTTAGTAATTTTCTAAGTAGGTCGTAGGAAGATTTTAGTAATGTTTTACTAATTTTATAAGCGAAATTAGTAAATTACTGTGTAACATAGTAAAGTCGTTAGTAAATTACTAAAGTCGTCATTTTTTTCGTAATCGTTTACTATTTTTTTAGCGAAGTGTGCTGAAAAATTTAGTAATCGATTACTAAACTTTTTAGTAATTTACTAAACAGAACAGTACATTTCGAACTGTTTTCAGTGTGAAATTACCATTTTACCTTTGCGATAAATTACAAAATCGTTTACGAATTTTCAGTCCGAACCTATTTGTAATTTTACCGCATGGGTAAAATGGTAATTTCACACTGAAAGTAGGTTCGGTTTTATGTTCGGTATGTACTGTTCTATTTAGTAAATTACTAAAAAGTTCAGTAATCGATTACTAAATTTTCAGCAGAGTTCGTTCAAAAAATAGTAAACGATTACGAAAAAAAAGAACGACTTTAGTAATTTACTATCGACTTTACTTTATTACACATTAATTTACTAATTTCGCTTACAAAATTAGTGAAGCATTACTAAAATCCTTCGACGGCGTACCTGGAAAATTACTAAAGATAGAAATTTTACTAAAAAAAATTAGTAACCGTTACTAATTTTTCACTGTTTGACCTTTCGGAAAGTTACTAAACTACGTTTAGTAAATCGGCGGAAAAAATTACTAAACTTTTTAATAACAGATTACTAAAGTTGAACAGTGAAATTTTAGTAACGGTTACTAAAACAAGGTCAAATCACCGATATTTTTAATAATCTGTTACTAAAGAGTTTAGTAAATTTTTCCGCCGATTTACTAAACGTAGTTTAGTAACTTTCCGAATGGTTAAACAGTAAAAAATTAGTAACGGTTACTAATTTTTTTTAGTAATTTACTAACGATTTTACTAAAAAACATCGATTTTTAGTAAAGTTTACTAAAAAAAATCGATTTTAGTAAATAACGTAACGGTTACGTGCACGTACCATTACCGTTCCATTGTCATTTATTTGGTTATTCGAATTGCAGGCCCGGACAGCCTCTTTGAGACAATCAAGAAGAAGAGGCACTCCCACGATTAATCCTGACTTTTTGCATGTACACGGCACGTACCGGTAGTAAGACAATGTCCATGTTGTAAATTTTAGCGGTACTGTGTAACAAAGCGTTTCATCAATCATGAAGCCGCGTGGGTCTTATGGTAAGATGAACAAGGATTCGGTTCAGGAAAGTGTACGGGATGTTAGTCGGCTTCGTTCTTTTGCTCGTGTATAGATCAAAGTCTGTAGGGCAACGGGAGAGTCAACAACATGCGAAGAGTGCTGTCCCTGATGTCTGCGCGCTTTCACCTCGTCCCCATCATCAACCTGAGCTGTCGTTACACCACCACCCCCGTTTCCGTGTTATTGTCTGCGGAAGGCAAGACATTGTCCGGTACGGGAACCATCCAGGGGCTGCTGATCAAGAATGGGATGTTCCATATCCCCGGTAATGGCCACAAGCTTATGGACTCGTACATCAAATCCGGTGGCCTAGTGGAAGCTCGCCGTGCGTTCGACGAAATGTCCAGCAGGCATGTCGTCACATGGAACTCGATGGTTTCTGCGTGTGTCAGGCACGGGAAGAGCGAAGAGGCGATCAGGCTTTATGGGAGAATGCTGCGGGAAGGGGTGTTCCCTGATGAATACACCTTCTCGCGCGTGTTCGGGGTGTTGTCCGATCTGGGTCTCGCCCTGGAGGGCCGGAAGGTGCATGGAACTGCAGTGGTTTTGGGGTTGGATTTCCGTAATTTGTTTGTGGGCAGCGCACTTGTGGATATGTATGCCAAGTCTGGTAACATGGAGGATGCGAGGTTGGTGGCTGACCAGGTTGTGGAAGAGGATGTAGTTCTGATCACGTCACTGATTGTTGGTTATGCACGGAATGGCCGAGATGCTGACGCGGTTTGTGCTTTTAGGTATATGATGAGCAAGGGGATCGGTGCTAACGAGTACACCTTTGCGAGCACCTTAATAAGCTGTGGCCGCATAAGTAATGTGGATGCTGGGAAATCTATCCATGCATTGACTGTCAAGTCTGGATTCGTGTCATTTGTTGAGCCACAGACCTCGCTCCTGACAATGTACCTGAAGTTTGGGATGGTGGATGACTCAGTGGAGGTATTTGCATGTCTGGATGATCCAAACGTGGTTACCTGGACATCCCTAATCAACGGTATGGCGCAAAATGGCAGGGAAGTGACTGCCATTTCCTACTTTCAAGAAATGCTTCGTCGTTCCGTGAATCCAAACTCCCACACTTTGTCTAGCATTATCCAAGCTTGCTCTAGTATGGCCATGCTAGAAATAGGAATTCAGATTCATGGACTATCCGTGAAATCAGGCTGGTCGAGGAATCTGTACATTGGTGCTGCGCTCATAGATCTTTATGGGAAATGTGGAATTGCCGAAATGGCTAGGTCAGTTTTTGACGAGTTTAAGGTAAAGGATGTAGTGTCCATAAACTCCATGATACATTGTTATGCCATCAATGGGCTTGGAGCAGAAGCACTTCATCTATATGGAAGGATGAAGCAATTGTCAATTGACCCGAACGAGGTGACTTATCTGAACATTCTGTTAGCATGCAGTAATGCATGCTTGGTTGAGGAAGGCAGAAGAGTTTTTGCCGAATTGAGGGAACGACCTCACCTCGAGGTGACAAATGATCATTATGCTTGTTTTGCCGACTTGCTTGGAAAATCAGGGAGGCTTGAAGAAGCCGAAGCATTAGTGCTGGAAATGAGATCAGAAGACGTGGTATTATGGAGAGTATTGCTAAATGCATGCCAGATCCATGATAAAGTTGAAATGGCCGAGAGGATTATCGATAGAGTGCGGGAGCTTGTGCCAAGGGATGGCTGGAGTCATGTTGTGATGTCAAATATGTACGCCTCTTCATGTAAATGGGACAAGGTTATCGAAATGAGGAGTATTCTGAAAGAGACTGGGCTAAAGAAGGATCAGGCGATGAGCTGGGTCCATGTCAACCAAGAGGTTCACACCTTCTTTGCCAGCGATTTATCCCATCCTGATACGCCGGAGATACTTATGACACTAGAGGAGCTGATTCAGAGAACCAGAAGCCTTGGATATGTGCCCAACTTCAGGTACGTCTATCAGCACATCGAACACAAGAAACAAGAAGAATTGTTGTATTACCACAGCGAGAAATTGGCGATTGCATTCGCTTTATGCCGTACTAGAGGCAATAGCAGCAGTATTCGGATTCTGAAGAATCTAAGAACGTGTGGCGACTGTCATGCTTGGATAAAGCTCGTATCACTGGTCATCCAAAGGACAATAATAGTACGGGACGTGAAGAGGTATCATCATTTTCTTAATGGATCCTGCTCTTGTGGAGATATCTGGTGATCATAACCTTAAGCGATGGAATGTCAGTTGCTGAAGCCTCGCGCATCTACCGTTTGTCCTTATAACGAACTATTTAGTGGACAGACAAAAAACCCTGAGCAAGGTTTCACCAAAACAAACATCCAATCCCAGAAGTTCAGATTCAGACAAGGTACCACGAAGCTAATACAATTCTAGGATGTGACAGGAAGCTGATGAGTACTACAACATTAAAGTATCCGACGAAAGAATGAGCATAAATGTCTCATTTTGACTCATATCTCAGATTACTCAACGGAGGGGGAGCTTCTTCAAGGCTTCAAAGTGTTGGCGATGTCGATGACGAATCTATACTTGACGTCAGCCTTGAGGAGGCGTTCAAGGGCTGTATTCACGTAATCGATCGGGATCACCTCGACGTCGGCCGTAATGTTATGCTTGGCTGCAAAGTCGATCATCTCCTGCGTCTCCTCGATACCTCCGATGCAGCTCCCCCCGACCAGCTTCCTACCTGCAAATCCCGTACCTTGGTTAGTCCCAACGCCTGATCCGGGAGGGAGATTTAGTGCAAAATGTCTGTTGGATAGTTACTAACCCATAATCAAAGGGAAGGCTGGCAGTTCAAGCGGCTTCTCCGGAGCACCGACCAAGACCACCTTCCCATTTGTCTTGACAAGGGCCAACAGGGGTACGATGGCATGAGTTGCCGAGACTGTGTCAATGATGCCGTCCATTGTGCCCGTGGCAGCCTATCATATAATTGCAACAGTTACATATCTCGGGTCTTAAATTCTTAATCAGTGGAGCCTTAACCCAAGAACACTCGAGTTCGACAACGTCATACCTTCATCTGCTCAGTATCGCGGCTCACCAGAAAAGCATCAGCACCTAGACGCTCAATTGCCTCCTCCTTCTTATTAGGAGAGGTGCTAATAACAGTGACCTTGAGCCCCATCGCCTTGGCAAACTTGACCGCCATGTGGCCAAGGCCTCCAAGACCAACCACACCCACATGCATCCCGGGCTTATTGAGGCCATAATACTTCAGGGGACTGAACACCGTGATCCCGGCACAAAGCAGGGGGGCGGCGCCATCAAAAGGCAAGTTATCAGGGATCCTGATGATGAAATGCTCGTCGCAGACCATGAAGTTGGAGTAGCCTCCATAGGTCATGGTCCCGTCTAGGTTGCTGCTGCCGTAGGTGAGGATCAGCCTCGGGCAATAGTTCTCGAGGTTGTCCGCACAGTTGGTGCAAGATCGGCATGACTGGACCATACAGCCGACTCCGACTCTGTCCCCGACCTTGTACTTGGTCACCTTGGATCCAACCTCGGTCACAATGCCAACAAGCTCGTGCCTAAAAACAACAGATTATCTAAAGTTTCGAATGTTGGGGTATCATCAGTATGGGCTTGAAAGGAGATGAATAAAATACCCAGGAACAGCAGGGTAGGAGGCATTGCCCCATTCATTCTTGATGAAGTGGAGATCGGAGTGGCAGATCCCACAATAACTTATGTTGAAGGCCACATCTGTCTCACCGGTTGCCCTGCGCCGGCGAAGGAAATAAGAATAATTTCGGCAGAATCGACAAAACTAATTTACGTGAAACGATAATTTTTTAATTATTTTTTAAGAGGTAGACAGAAGGGTGTTAATTTGTGTTTGGACATGGAGAAGCGTTTGATTCCTACAAGAGACGGAATCATTTCTTCCCTCCCAGTTACGGAGGAGGGGAAGGAAAATGACATTCGGAACAGAATAACACATGGCGTAGAGATTATTATCAGACCTCCTGGAGAAGTTGAAGGGGGAGAGGTGGCCGGATGTGTCCCTCGCTGCGTACCCGTAGGCAGCGATTGGGTGCTGGTTCTCGTGGTCCGCCGGGGCCATGTCGATTGCTCCGGGTTCGTGTAGGTTTGTTCCGGGGTCGATGATGAATGAGAAGAGAAATGGTTTGGAGTGAAGGTTGGTTGAAGGTGAGGGGTTGTGTTTTTATATATATAGGGGATGGGGGAGAGCGATGGATAGGGTGACGTGTAGGGTGAGCGCAAGAAAAGAGATGACGTATAGGGTGAGCGCATCTCTCTCTATCTCTTCTTTCCCTTTGTAAAAAAATGGAATCCCGCTGTACAAATGCTTAATTTATATATTCAATTTAATTTCTATATTTTATCCTCCTTTTTTAGAAATAATGGACTTTCAATAAAACATTTATTTACTCTTTTTTTTTAGCAACAAGGAAAAGAAAAAGGGAAGAGTGGATATTGGTGGGTGTGAATGCTTGGAAATATTGGGAGGTAAAGATCTGCTTGAAAAATGGTAAGCAAATAAATGTTGGATTCTCATTATTTCATACACGTGACCTTTGTCCGAGCCAGCCACGTCAAACCCCCCGGGGACCCCTTGTACCACGTTGTCGTTGTCACGGCGTTAGCCAATATCACCGGCCACATTATAAATACGAAAAATTTATTATGATAACTTTTTTTTTGTTGTTGTGGTGCTTTTGCGTGAGAACTGGATTTTGTGGGGGAGCGGCTAACGTCCCATCCCCATGTATATTAATTTTGATTATTTTTTCATATATTATACAAACAAAATTATACAATATTATACAATTTATAATTATTAATATTATGCTAATTAGAACCATAAAAGTTTTGTACCGATTAGCACATAACTGTATTCATTTAAATTAATACAATATAGTATACGGTTTGTACATTGTACTAATTTTAATTATAATAATTTTAGTAATTACAATTATACTAATCGATACAAAGTTTTCACTGTTCTAATTAGTACAATATACAAAGTACTAATTACAATTTATAATTAATTTCGTTTGTAAGTACTCATTGTATTGATTTAATTTCATGTGCATTATACTCGCAATATTCATTTGAACATACAGATAGTCTGGATACCTAACATGAAGAATATTTTAAATCCTACTGGAATTGACGTGACATCTGGCTTACCTAATGTATTTGTATTTAATCGATCGTGGAATGAGGTGGTCTTGAAGGGAAAGTCACAGAAGGATTCGAGGGCTATTCGTGAGGAACGTATTCAGCAATGGAATGAGTGAAGAGTAATGACCGTTTTTCCAATTGAAGTTAAAGAGGTTCATCCTTCTCATTCAGGATAGTATAGGAAGGTTTATTCGTGAGCACAAATGTATGATCTTGCAAATAGTATATATCTTAACAGGACTCAAAAATTGGATAGAGAGAGAGAGCTCCTTCAAGGCTTCAAAGTGTTTGCGATGTCGATGACGAACCGATACTTGACGTCCGATTTCAGGAGGCGTTCCATTGCCGTGTTAACGTAATCGATTGGGATCACCTCGATGTCTGCTGTTATGTTGTGCTTGGCGGCAAAGTCCATCATCTCCTGTGTCTCCTTGATGCCCCCACTGGCGCTCCCTCCGACCAGCTTCCTTCCTGCAAATCCCGTACATGGTAAATCCTGGTTAGCCCCTTCTCCCAATCCGGACATACAATCAAGTGAGGAGACATTGATGGATGGCTACTGACCCATAATCACAGGGAAGGCAGGTAGTTCGAGCGGCTTTGCCGGAGCACCAACCAAAACCACCTTCCCATTTGTCTTGAGGAGTGCAAGCAGTGGTACAATGGCATGAGTTGCGGAGACTGTGTCGATAATGCCGTCCATTGTGCCCATAACTCCCTATCGAAAGGAATTCAAATCTTCATAATTGCAAACTTAACCAGTCAACAATGCTCATGTCAGACGAAGTCGTACCTGCATCTGCTCGGTATCGCGGCTGACCAGGAAATCATCGGCACCTAGATGCTCCATTGCCTCTGCCTTCTTATGAGGAGAGGTGCTAATAACAGTCACCCTGAGGCCCATAGCCTTGGCAAATTTGACAGCCATATGGCCAAGCCCTCCAAGACCGACCACGCCTACATGCATCCCGGGCTTATCCAGCCCATAGTACTTCAGGGGGCTGTACACCGTGATCCCGGCACAAAGCAGGGGAGCCGCGCCGTCGAATGGCAAGTTATCTGGGATCCTGATGATGAAATGCTCGTCGCAGACCATGAAATTGGAATAGCCTCCATACGTCATGGTCCCGTCGAGGTTGATGCTGCCGAAGGTGAGGGTATACCTGGGGCAATAATTCTCGAGGTTGTCGGCACAGTTGGTACAAGATCGGCATGACTGGACAAAACAGCCGACGCCGACTCTGTCGCCGACCTTGTACTTAGTCACCTTGGATCCAACCTCGGTCACAATGCCAACAAGCTCGTGCCTAAAAACAACAGATTATCTAAAGCTTCGAATTTTGCAGGATGATGAGTATGGGTTTGAAAAGGGATGAACAAAATACCCAGGAACAGCAGGGTAGGTGGCGTTGCCCCATTCATTCTTGATGAAGTGGAGATCTGAGTGGCAGATCCCACAATAAGTGATGTTGAAGGCCACATCCGTCTCACCGGTTGCCCTGCACAAATAAAAGGAAGTAAGCTCCCTCCCCCTGAGAAAAATGTAAGAAGTGAGATATCGGGGGGCGGTTGATAGGCAGACCTCCTGGAGAAGTGGAAAGGAGAGAGGTGGCCGGAGGAGTCCCTCGAGGCGTACCCGTAGGCAGCGACGGGGTGCTCATTCTTGTGGTCCACGGATGCCATTTGGATATTGGTATGAGTACTCAGGAAAACAAAAGAAGAGGGTGTGGGGTGGGGGAAGAGAAGGGGATGAGTTAGTTTATATAGGGGATTTGGGAATATGGTACAGTTTAGTTTTGACATGGATGACGTATAGGCTGACCGCTTCTCTTCTCTCTTACAAGACTTTTAGAAGCCACCCACTAGCCACGTGTATAAAATAAAATCTCTACCCTTTTTCTTATTCGGCTTCAAGATAATCAAAAGTTTGAATTTTGTCGTTGGAATATTATAAATCCTCTCACCTTTTCCCACAATCAAACACATTGTAACGATTAGTATTGACTACACCACAAGAAAAATATAACAACTTTTAATTTTATTGAAATTTTTTTTCTGGATTTGTACATGTGAAAGCCGACTATTATTTATTTTAAAAATTAATCCGTACTAGGGTGTATTAATTGAAAATTTTAAACGTCCACATATTATATTTTCAGAAAATAGAAAAAGAATTATTTAAAAATTCTATCATTACTCTTTTGTGAAATTACTTATATGGCCTCCACGAAAATGCGGGGTAGAAAGGCAACGCTGAGAGTACGAAAGGCCAGAGTTATCCGTGAATTTGTCCGTGCCCGGAAAAGAGAACGCCTATTTATACTGTAAAAAAAAGGCAAAATTTATGGACTCAACTTTAAGCGAACTTTTTATTTTGTCATTAACTTAGTTTGTTATATAATTTTATCATCAACTTTTGTTTTTATTTCTATTTTGGCCAATCATGAATTTCTTCTAGCGAAAGCCAAACAAGGCCTTAATATAGTCTAACATGTGTCCTATAATAGTGGAGTTTTAACATCTTATTCATTCGTCCCATAATCCACTTTATCCGTAATAGTCGCCCCCTAATAGAACATCATCCGACATTCATCGATTTTTCATATTTTTTGACAACATCAGCAACTATCGTTAACTTCGGCTTCCAATTCACTTGATTTGTTCATCAAAATTTTATAATAAAAAAACAAATGAAAGGTTTCAATATTATTTCCTATTTTTTAAAATCTTTTTTCGTTTTAGTCGATAAATGAAAATTGTCTATTAAGGTCTTGTTTGGCTTTCGCCAGAAGAAATTCATGATTGACCAAAATTAAAATAAAAACAAAAGTTGGTGACAAAATTATATAACAAACTAAGTTAATGACAAAACAGAAAATTGACTCAAAGTTGAGGCCATAAATTGATATTTTGCCTAAAAAAAACATAACACCAAGTTTTCGTGGGGGTGAAGCCGTCGAAGATTACGGGGAGGACTCGAGAAACCGTCACGAACGTGGGTTGAAAAGTAATAACTGTGTATCTATCTAAATCGTTGTCTTCGAACTTAACTCGATGAAAGTACTACGATCACAATTTCGAATTGTCATTGAGCGTTGGAAATTGGATCTCGAAATTGTGTAAAAGGCTGAAAACTCGATCTCGAACTTGGTTGCTTGAGGGATCGTCCCATGTTTGTTGATTGCATTTTTATCCTTAATTTATCTCCATGTCTGTTCACAATCAAATTTTTTTTCCCTAACTATAAGTCTTGTTAATCATATCGTGTCTTCTTCTCGACTAAAAAATCCAATAAAAAATTTAGTTAATATACTAAACCTTTCTCGATCGAATGGCCCAAAATTTTACACACGTAAACACCAATCTCTTTATTATTACAAAAGAAAAATGCAAAATAATTCAATCCTATCCAACGACCTTTCGACTATCTTCGAAATGGATAAAGTACCGATTAATCATCGTTTAGGGTACAACTCTCAATCTACGCCTACCTTCATCTTATTCTTGTTCCAAGATTTAGTAGAGTGTAGATACTAAGTAAGGGGGGTTGTACGTGTTTTAATAAACGTGTGCATGAAATGTTTTATAATGTTATTTTTTTTATAACCGGGTAGATATTGCAATTTCACGATGCATTGTTATAAACTAACCCCAAGCAAAAAAAGAAAGTAAATATATTGGACTAGGTTAATGCATGCATGCGCATTTGATACTTGAAAAGATTATTCACATTAATAGATTCTTGGAGGGTGCTATTTTCTTAGTTATGCTTATATATAATCATGCAAGTACATTGAAATCATCTCGAGATTCACCGAGGAGTTGTTTCGATATGATGTCTCTTGATTCACTATTGCTAGCAATGCGGGTACACGGGCGATGTGTACGGGCTTGAGGATGTCAAGCATGGTGAAACCGATGAGGAACTTTGGTGATGATGCTTACATTGACGGTGAAGTCAAGAGTGGGGTGGAGCGGATTAAAGTTACAGGTAGAGAGGTCTGGCAACAGTTAACAGGCATGACTTCTCGAGATACCAAGAAGGCATTGAGTGTAGAGTGCGGGATAGAGCTGAAGCCACAGTGCACGGTGGTTACTCGGGAGCGCGAGTACTACAATCGTGTGAAGGGTAGAGCGATAGTTAAAGGTGGTGGCAATGCTCTCAAGAAGACATGACGGATGAAGGGTGAGCTGTAACGATCCAACTTTTTATGAATAAGTAATGTATGTGCGAGTTGTGAATGAGGATCAAATGGGCAGGACGAGTCAGTTCATGAACATAAACCACGTTAAGTTGGGGTATGCGCGGTGTGTTAGGGATGGACCGAACATGGAGGTTCGAACGCCCAAAATGGAGGTCTTCGGATTGAGGTGGAACGGGTATAGGGCGGTAGGGAATGGAAAAATGAAGCCCCAAAGTGGGTGTCGGAATTCGGAGTTGGGTCCTAGAACGGGTCGCCCGAGGGTCGGCGTGAGCAGGGCTGTGGGCGATGGCCGCTGACCCGGGGGTTGATGGGTGGGCGACAGCCGCTGCCCCTGGCACGCACAGACTTCAAACCGTGAAGAGAGAGAAACCCGATCAGGGGCGACCCTGGAGGGGCGTCAGAAAGGCGCTCCCAAAGGCCTGAGGGGCGACGGAAGGGCGACAGCCGCTGCCCCTGGCACGCCCAGACCTCAAACCGTGAGACGAGAGAAACTCGATCACGGATGCCTTCGGGTGGGCGGTGTGGGGTCGGTGAGTGGGTGATGGCTGTCGACCCCGGACACGCCCAAGGCACCCGGAGGGCAGCCTCGAGGGTCATTTCGGCCGAAAAATGGCCCGACCCGGAATTGAGATTAAACACCTTGGGGGTCTTAATTAGGTTATTAGGAGGTGTATAGTATGGATTAGATTTTTAGATAACCCTTAGTTTGTGAAATAATCGCGATCAAAGGCGGTAGCGGCGGGGGCGTTGGAGGGTCGTCACGGATTGAGCTGGGGTCGACGGCCGCTGACCCCATGGGCGATGGGACGCCAGGGGGCGACCGACCATCGACCCCCACCCGCCCAAAGGACGCCAAGGTGGCAAGTGAACGGGAAGTCGCCCCGCTCTAAGGGCAAGGCTTAGCTGGCCCCGGAACCCTTCCTAACGTCGGATTTAGTGACTTGGAGAAGGGAGGCTCACGGGTGAATCATGGCCCTTGGATCGTGTGGAATGAGGACAAGAAACACAATCCCCCTAATCAAGAAAAAGTGAAATTGATTGGGGTGATTGTGATGATTAAAGGGGACTTGATTGTTCACTTATGGGGGGATGTGACTCGATGTAATATTCATTAAGGAGGACCCCTTGGGGAGAGGTAGCTCTGGATCCCCCTTCCACACACGAACGCTCACGCTTACACACTTCCACCTACACTCAGACGAAGGAAAGGAGGGAGGAACGGGGGAGGGGGGGGAGAAAGGGGAGTGGCCGGAGCGAGTTAAGCGGAGACGAGGAAGGAGAAGTAACCAGCATCGTGGATCCCCGTGCGAGGAGGGCTCGACGCCGCGCCAGCCAGAAGTTGAGAGCCGCGGGGAGGCAACCTTCGAGGGCAGAGGTCGCACGGCAAAGGCGAGAACTCGCCCGGTTTTGTGCAGAGGCAACAGGAATGTATACCTCACGCCCATCTCCGATTTATGTGCCGTCTTGTACCATTATTATTGAGTGGTTCGCTGTCGTGATTTAGGGATTGAAAGGAGTATTTTGGTGGGGGTTTAGGGGGTGGCCGACCTTGAGAGGAAAAAGGGAAGCCACCCCGAACCCCTCTTGCTTGGCGTGATGGTAGTGGGCGATAAACGTCATGTTGAAGGAACATCTCGTTGGGAAGTCTATAAGCGGACCCCGGGAGGGTCGTGACTCGGCCCTTGGGCTGGAAATCTGTGGGGAAACCACAAGGAAAAAGAGGAGCGTCGGGCCCCATGAGGTCGCGCTCCTCCACCACGCTGTAAAAGTGGAACCGCGAGACGTATGTCTCGGAACCAATCGGCCTTGAGGCTGGAATGAAAGGACCGGAATGGGTTCCTATGCAAGCCTTAGGGGCTTGATCCTCGTGCAAAGTAAGGCACGCAACTCATGCTCGGGGGTGGTTGGGTGGTTGAGCTCTATTAAAGTACCCGGTGTGGGTATGAAAGGAGTACGAAGGGCGAGCCGTTGAGGGCTGCCATCTACGTGCGGCGAGTCTTTGCGGGCTTTCCCTTAAGCGCTCTTACGGAGGTCAGGTCGAAACGTATCAACCCGGAATAAAAGGTTGAGACCGAAGTAGACAATGTCCGGTTGGAACAAGAACGAACGATGTGGACGCGTTGGATAAGGTTGGGCTATCCGGGTTGGCCGTTCGAGTGGGACTCAGGAAGGTAAACCCCTGCCTCGTTGGAGGGCGGGAGGACAGTCTGAATGGGCTAGGATGACGCCGCATAGGGCCGGCTTGGGAGTGCCGACTGTGTAGCGGGCGAGCGTGATAAGTGTGCGATAAAGCGCATACCGATGCGATGGTCCAAATTTGAGGAATTCTTCTTATGAAGCTACATGTTTGTCTTGTCTTGACGAATGCGAGTCTCTTGTAGGGTTAGAGTCTCCGCATGTACGCGCACCATATAGGAGCATAGTATTAGAGGAATTACCGAATACGAGTCCGACATGTACTTGCATTGTATCAAACTTTTACAAGTATTAAGTAAAGGAAGTATTAATTTTTTTTTAAATTCGTCAAAATTACGATCCTTTCATGAGCTCTTCGGGGCTCCGGAGGTCCAGGGAAGGAGAATTCGGTAACTTCAGCCCAAGGAAGAAGTTGTTAGGATTTGATCCGAAGTTGAGATCTTTTGAGATTACGTAATATTACGGAAGATATTGCAGGCATATATTTTCTAATATTGTGATATATTAAATTATATATGGATAATATTCTAGTAGCCTATTTGGCAAAGATTTTCTGTAAGTGGAGATCTATAAATAGGGGATTTGTCTAGTTTATTAGGCACGGTGAGTGTGTGACATTCGAGAGAAAAAATCATCGAGTCAGGGTAGATGTTATTCTACGGGATTCGGGGTTAGGATTTTCTTATATCTCGGGTGGGTGTGTGACACACTTGGTGCTTTTGTAATCTTGGTTGTCTAGTGGAATCTCCGAAGGACCTCCCCGTGGACGTAAGCTAGTTTTGGCCGAACTACATAAATCTTGCGTGTGCTGTCTTTCGTTCAAGTTTCACTATCGGGGCTCGAAACGACAAGTGAATTTTCCCAACAATTGGTATTAGAGTGCGTCGTGAAGATTACTGGGATTTCGCCTGTAAAGTTCGATGTGATGAAGTTCAACGGGACTGGGAACATCGGACTATGGCAGCGGAGGGTGAAGGATTTGCTGGTGCAGCAAGGGATGGTGAAGGTGTTGGCGGAAAGAAAGTCGACGGACGTGAGCAACGCAGATTGGATGGAGATGGAGGCGAAAGCGGTGTCAACCATCAGGCTTTCTCTTACAGACGACGTGATGTACGACGTGATGGACGAGGAGTCGCCTGCAGCGGTGTGACGGAAACTGGAGTCCAGGTACATGTCAAAGTCGTTGTCGAACAAGCTCTATCTCAAGCAGAAGTTGTACAGTTTGAAGATGGAGACGGGATCGAATTTGAGCCAACACATCAATGTAATTCAATCGGCTCATTAGCGATTTATTGAGGAAGTTCGACGAATAAGACAAGGCGTTGATCCTTCTGAACTCGTTACCAAACACAGATGCTTACAAAAATCTTCATACGACTTTAAAGTGGGGTAAAGAGACGCTAGACTTTGAGGATGTCATTGGTGTTTTGTTGGGATTTTATCACAGGAAACGGAACGGTGAAGGGAATTCCTATTCCGACGTTGGGCTCGTAGTAAGGAACGAGCAAGATCGTGGGAGAAATGACCGATCGAGGTCAAAGTCTAGGAAGCATACATCGCGTTGGAAGCGCGGAAAGAAGGGACATTGGAAAATGGATTGCAAGAAGAAGGGGAAATTGGATGGGTCGTCGAGTGGGAACATAGTTGTATTCACGGAGGCGAGCTCGACGGATGGCGACGACAAAGTTCTTGCGGCCACAACAAACCTTACATGTGATCAATGGATTCTTGATTCTAGATGTACCTAACATATGACACCACACATGGAGTACTTCTCAGCTTACCAGAAAGTTGGTTCGGGTAAGATTTACATGGGAAACAACTCAGAGTATCGGGTGGCTGGAGTTGGTACAGTGAGCATCAAGATGCATGATGGTGTAGTGAGGCTGTTGATGGGGGTACGTCATATTCCGGAGCTGAAGAAAAATTTGATTTCCCTTGGAGCCTTGGATGACGAGGGATGCCGATGTTATTTAGGAGGTGGAGTCCTAAAGGTTATTCGGGGAACCCTTGTGCTGATGAAGGCGAAGAAGATTAAGGGTTTTTATCATCTTCTTGGAAAAGTCGTGAGAGACAACTTCTCACATGGCTCGACGGGATGCGGATCCGGGGTTATTTGTCGAGGTGGAGCGTTAGCTAGTAATGCGAGTACACGGGCGATATGTACGGGCTTGAGGGTGTCAAGCATGGTGAAACCGATGAGGAACTTCGGTGACGATGCTTACATTGACGGTGAAGTCAAGAGTGAGGTGGAGCGGATTAAAGTTACAGGTGGAGAGGTCTGGCAACAGTCAACGGGTATGACTTCTCGGGATACCAAAAAGGCATTGAGTGTAGAGCGCGGGATAGAGCTGCAGCCACAGTGCACGGTGGTTACTCGGTAGCGCGAGTACTACAATCGTGTGAAGGGTAGAGCGATAGTTAAAGGTGGTGGCAACGCTCTCAAGAAGACACAACGGATGAAGGGGGTGAGCTCTTCGGGGCTCCGGAGGTCCAGGGAAGGAGAATTCGGTAACTTCGGCCCAAGGTAAATATTGTTAGGATTTGGTCCAAAGTTGAGATCTTTTGAGAATACGTAATATTACGGAAGATATTGCAGGCATATATTTTCTAATATTGTGATATATTATATTATATATGGGTAATATTCTAGTATCCTATTTGGTAAAGATTTTTTTGTTAGTGGACATCTATAAATAGGGGATTTGTCTAGTTTATTAGGCATGGTGGTGTGACACGGTGAGTGTGTGACATTCGAGAGAGAAGATCATCGAGTCAGGGTAGATGTTATTCTACGGGATTCGGGGTTAGGATTTTCTTGTATCTCGGGTGGGTGAGCGCACACTTGGTACTTTTGTAATATCGGTTGTCTAGTGGAATCTCTGAAGGACCTCCCCATGGATGTAAGCCGGTCTTGGTCGAACCACGTAAACCTTACGTATGCTATTTTTCGTCCAAATTTCACCATCGAGGCTCGACACGACATCTGAATTTCCCATGAAATTTCAGACGTTGTATGTGTTGACAAAAACGAATTGAGAAGAATGTTTAAATGACAAGATTGGGAAGATAATAATCGTGCAAGGCTGTAAAAGTGAAAATGGCTCTTGAGAGAATCATTCTGGGATATCATGTTGGCCTCTGGAAATAGTTCCCAATTCCTAATTCCCTCACAACTTCTGGAATGGAAAGTAAGCCTCCAAAGCCACGACCCCAACTATTTTATGCTCGTTCGTCCTAATGGACTAGGATTTGATGCAAACCTTTCGAGAAAAGGGCTCACAAAATAATTTTCTTGAAATTCCCAAACCTTTCGGACAAGCAACAAATGTTTCATCTAGCAGATAATATGTATCTTAAGAGGCCTATGAAGTTGGATAGAGAGAGCTTGTTCAAGGCTTCATAGTGTTGGCGATATCTATGACGAACCGATACTTGGCGTCCGATTTCAGGAGGAGTTCCCTTGCCGTGTTAACGTAATCGATCGGGATCACCTCGACGTCGGCCGTAATGTTGTGCTTGGCGGCAAAGTCCATCTTCTGCGTGTCTCCTTGTTGCCCCCAATGCAGCTCCCTCCTACCAGCTTCCTTCCTGCAATTCCCGTACATGGTAAATCCCGGTTAGTCCCTCTTCCTGATCTGGAAGTACAATCTAGTGAGGAGACTTTGATGGACGGTCACTGACCCATGATCACGGGGAAGGCAGGCAGTTCGAGCGGCTTCTCCAGAAGACCTACCAAAACTACCTTCCCATTTGTCTTGACAAGTGCCAGCAGGGTAACAATGGAATGAGTTGCAGAGACTGTGTCGATAATGCCGTCCATCGTACCATAGCTCCCTGAAAGAAATTCAGATCTTCACAAGTGCAAACTTAACCAGTCAATGCCCGTGTTCGACAAAGTCATACCTGCATCTGCTCGGTATCGCCGCTGACCAGGAAATCATCGGCACCTAGACGGTCCATTGCCTCTGCCTTCTTATTAGGAGAGGTGCTAATAACAGTCACCCTGAGGCCCATTGCCTTGGCAAACTTGACAGCCATGTGGCCAAGCCCTCCGAGACCGACACCACCCACTTGCATCCCGGGCTTATCCAGCCAATAGTACTTCAAGGGGCTGTACACCGAGAACCCGGCACAAAGCAGGGGAACCGCGCCGTCGAATGGCAAATTATCGGGGATCCTGATGATGAAATGCTCGTCGCAGACCATTTGCTGCTGCCGTAGGTGAGGGGGGGGGGGGGGGGTTGATAGGCAGACCTCCTGGAGAGGTGGCCAGAGGAGTCCCTCGAGGCGTACCCGTAGGCAGCGACCGGGTGCTCATTCTCGTGGTCCATGGATGCCATTTGGATATTGGTATGAGTATCGAGGAAAACAAAGAAGAGGGTGTGGGGTGGGGGATGAGTTTATACAGGGGATTTGGTTTGTGGTACAGTTTGACATTGATGACGTATAGTATGTATGACCGCTTCTCTTCTCACACGTCTAGGCTGACCTCTGATCTACTCTTTCTCTTACGACACAGGCCACGTGTACAAAAATCTCTTTCCGTTTTCTCATTCGGTTAATAAAAAATTTTGAATTTTGTCGTTGCAATATTATAAATCCTTTTACCTTTTCCTACATCAAACACATTATAATGATTAGTATTGACTACACCACAAGAAAAATATAACAACTTTTGTATTTATTGAAGTTTTTTTTTTATTCCATTTTAAACGTGTAAGCCCGCCTTGCCTTACAAAACCGTCCACGTACAAAATTCCATCATTATTCATTTAATTTGGTGAAATTGCTGATTTGGGCTAATCCAATGTCAGCACTAATCCAATCCTAGGGCTCATAGCCACCCCACCCTCTCTAAACTATCTTATAAATAGATCAAATCACCGACAAATACTCGTTTAGGATACAAACTCTCAATCTACGCCTGCCTGCCTTCATCTTCTTCTTGTTCCAAGATTTAGTAGCGTGTAGATATTTGAGGGGTTGTACATGTTTTTATTTAACGCGTGCATGATGAAATGTTTGTAATGTTATTTTGTTATAATCAGGTAGATACGCATAATTTTTATAGAGCAAAAAAAGGAAGCACATATATTGGACTTCATGGGGGTAGGTTAATGCATCAATTTTTGATACTTGAAAATATTGGTCACATTATAGATTCTTCGAGAGTGCTATTTTCTTTGTTGGGCTTATATATAATCATGGAAGCACATTAACTAACAATCATGAGGAGATTTACAGGGAAATAGTTGTTGTGATACGGCGTCACTTGATTTACCATGACATTTCCGACATTGCAAAGACTCCATGTGTTGAAAAACGACTCGAGGAAAATGTTTATATAACAAGATTGAGAAGATAATAATTGTTCAATACCGTAAGAGTGTGACTTATGGGATTGTCGTCTCGATGGAATCATTTTGAAAATATCATTTTGGCCTTCAGAAATAATTCTTTGTCGACGAGAAAAAACCAACTATGAATTTTATATTTAAGACTATGGATAGGACTAACGAGATCATCCAAAAGTCATTTAAATTTAAAGAAGTATGAGGATGTTTGAAAAATTATGAATCATAAACGGGATTGTCAGCTACGTAGCGGCTAGATATTTTTGAAATCTTGCACATTTTATCGGAGTTCGTCCATTCTTGAAGACAAAGGTGAACGATTGAAGTAATTTAACCCACTTTGGAATGTCGTCGATTAAGCTTGATCTGACCATTGATATACTTTAGGGTGCCATGATCGGTATGGAGCATAAACTCGTGTAGTGGCTCCAATTCTCAAATGCTCAAACAATGGCAAAGAATTTTTTGTCATATGTTGAGTAGTTGAGGTTCGTACTATTTAATTTCTAACTAAAATAGGCGGTCGATCATCCCTCATGTAGCAAGACTCCCCCAATACCAACTCCAGAAGAATTGCACTCGACCTCAAATATTTTGTCGAAACTAGCAAGAGCTAAACCTGGCGTCTTGCAAAAGTCACCACTTGAGCAGCTCAAAGATCTCCTATGCCGCAACAAATCATTGGATGGTTGAATTTCTCAAACATTATGTTATGGGAGTAGCAATGGTATTAAATTTCCCAATGAATTATCGATCGAACGTAGTCTAGCCATGAAAGTTTTACACTAAGAAGGGGCTGAATTAATGTTAAAGTCCAATTAAGGATTTTTAACTCTTGTTCGACAAATCCCGCAGCGGAAGAAAGCTTCTGTAAAACAGAACCGTAGAGACAGGTTTCCGTAAGACAACGTACGAATATGATTGCAATTTGTTTGATGCACACAAGACTTTTATAGTGGTTCGGCAACTTGCCTACATCCACTCTTCACCCAGAATTTGGATGGTTTTCACTCAGTCGTAACTTAGCAACGATTACAGAAAGTGATATACAATAGACCTTTTATAGCACAGACCAGAAGGTTCTGCACCACAGATTTGAGTTGCAACATACAGACCAAAGGTTCTGCACTACAGAAGACTGAGTTGCAAAACACAGACCAGAGGTTCTGTACCAAAGATATCAACCCTCTACAGCACAAACCAGAAGGTTCTGCACCAAAGGCGACTTGATTTCACAGCACAGATCGTAAGATTCTGTACTAAAGATGTCAACCGTCTGCAGCACAGACCAGAAGGTTCTGCACCACAGATTTGAGTTGCAACATACAGACCAAAGTTTCTGTACTACAGAAGACTGAGTTGCAAAGCACAGACCAGAGGTTCTGTACCAAAGATATCAACCCTCTACAGCACAGACCAGAATGTTCTGCACCAAAGGCGACTTGATTTCACAGCACAGATCGTAAGATTCTGTACTAAAGATGTCAACCCTCTACAGCACAGACCAGAAGGTTCTACACCAAAGACGACTTGATTTCACAGCACAGATTGTAAGATTCTGTACTAAAGATGTCAATCCTCTACAGCATAGATCCAAACATGGACTAATTCATAGGTTTTTTATCCAACGCGTTGGAAAAATCCCTTTTTTTTTCTAAAGACCATTCATTCCTTGACGGACCTTAAATATAAAATGATCATTCCATTTCTACCTCACTCAGTAAACTACACCCAATATTAGAGAGTGGTGGTGGTAAGGATACAACAAATCATTGATGATTAAATAAATAAGACCCACCTAAAGGTCTCGACAAATATCGTAAGAGAATATGGCTGAGATTCGATTAAAACCAGATCGTCCCCTGCGATGAGACCTCGCATGTCCCTGAACAAACATTTAGGATGAATTTTTTTAAGAACCAAAGTCAAATGATGATGATGTCGGTTGGGTCCCACCCATGTCGTGCCTTAGAACGGCAATATCTCCTGGATCCCCCACTCCACCACCTTAATTTTTCCACCTCATCCCAAATATTATTTACATATCATTTTCATCACGGATGGGATGCCTGCCCCAACTTGCAATTGTTTTTTTTTTTTTCTTATTTATAAAAAAAAGAAGGAGAACCTGCGATTGCTCGTGCGGGGCATTTCATTTTTATCCCTTTGCCCCGGATTAAAAGTATTGTTGTTCCTCATGCGAACACACCCCCGTGCCACTCGACATTTTACTCATACTTTGCACATAAAAATATAACTCCCTATTTGAATGGTGGTCTACATGAGAAAACATTCCGTGAACGTAGTAAATCACTCGACATCCTTTTATTTACATCCAAGGAAAAAGGATGGGATGGTGTGGGATTTTTTTTACTTCTTTTCAGTTTATTAGAGCTAATCATGGGTGTCCCCCAAACACCCACTAATCTTCTCCTTTCTTTTTTGAAAAAGTTTAGTGTCCATCGCCCAAAAAATGTGATGATGGGAAAGGTGGAGTGGAGAGTTAATTTATTATTTTATAAAGAAATGGGAGGGGGACAGAATAATTTGGGTGGGGGGGAGAGGTTAAATGTCGCTGTCATCTCCCGACAAAAGCAAGCATCGTCCGTCCATTTCCCCCTCCTCCTCCTCCTCGATGATGATGTTTCTTTTAATCAACAATTACGTGCGTCTTAATGATTTTTGTGTTTTCCGAAAACTTGAAATTGCAATTTTTTGTGTTTATAATTTAATTAAGTAAATAATAATTAACAAATAAATTATTTAAACGAAAAAAGATAGGCTTTTGAAAATTATTAAAAAAAAGAAAAGAAAAACTTAAACGAGTGGCTAGATTTATAACTATCATATTATAAAAATATATTAAACGGGTATTTAAACGTGTTTGATTTTAAAACTCTAAAACGACTATCTATTTTATCATAAATTATAATTTTTCAATTATGAATGTATTCTTTATTTGATAAAAAAGAAGAGCTAGGGAAAAAGGAAAAGGAATAGTGGGTTGGGTTGGAGGGGATATTGACGAAGGGGACAAGTGGCATTGGCAACACCAAACGCGGGCCAGAGTGTGTCTCCCCACCCACCCAACTTTGCTGTTTTTGTTTGGCTTGTCTCCCCCACCCATCCCTTCCTTTCTATCTCTTCAACGTTTCGGGCTCACCTCGATCAACCCTCCTCTCCTCTTCTAAAGGTAAGAGAAGATGGTCCATGTCCTTCCTCCTCTAATTTTCTTCTTCCTCCCCCCCAGGTTTTTCTGCTTCCAAAGTCATCGCCTTCCTGCTATTTTCCCACGCTGTGATGGGTGGGAAATCGTGGTTTCCCCCCGGCTTTGATTTTTTGTGGGTTTATTGACTTTTTTTTTTTTTTTGGGTTTTGCGGTTGCCCTTTTCCTAGAGGTTATGTTTCGTTTGGGTGTAACCGGCGTGAACTCGACCTGATGGTTGTCCTCAGGGGACGGCGAGATCCAACAAGTTTTGTGAGATTGAGGTTGTTTTTGTCTTAGGGAGGGACGCATCTCCCTTTCAGCTCCCACCAAAAGAAAACAAGGAAAAAAAGTTGGGTTTCATGCTAGAGCTGATCATTCTGGATTTAGACTAAGCAATGAGGCGTAGATTCTGGTGATTTGGGCTGTTCTTAGTTTTTCTGTTGAAGAGGGAGGGTTTCGCTTTGGTCTGGTTTCCCATTTTTGGTTGTTGCTAATTATGGGTTTTCTGCTTTTAGGATGTTTATTAGGGCTTTGTGGTTTTTGTTATTGTTAAGAGACTAAATTACATGAAGGTCTGGCCTGTGTATGATTTTTCTTGATTCTTGCTTTCGCATTTTTTAGGTGGGTTGACTTAGTCCTCCACCCCCTTACTTTTTGTGAAGTGTCTGTTCTTTCTGGTTTGTAGGTAGATTTCTGGTTGGGTTTCCTTGCTTGTTATTGTCTTCCTCTTCTAGCTCTGAGGCAGTGATCTGTTATTCTAGAACAAGTTTGAGATTTTTTTTTTTATGTTCTCCAGTTTAGATTTAGTTTTTGGGGAGTGGTGTAATCAAAGTGAAATTGTGGGTTAATTGGTTATTGTGGTTGTTCTTCCTGTCTTTTCAGTTGAAATAGGATTTCCCAACAAAGAGCAGACTGACTCCGAAAACTGATGACTCCGCTGCTGGCTGTGGAAGAAGGGCAGGGTGGCGGTACGAGGTTGGCTAACTCACCCTCCGCGGACTCGGTCTCCCATGATTGTTCAGGAATAAAAGAACGGAATTACTTGGGTTTGTCCGAGTGTTCCTCGGTCGACAGCTGCGCCGTTTCCGGTGTGTCCGATGAGAATAAGAGCAGTTTAAATCTGAAAGCTACCGAGCTGAGGCTTGGTCTTCCAGGATCTCAGTCACCAGAAAGAGATCTGAGGGTGTGCTCTGGAAAGCCCGAGGAAAGGCCGTTGTTCCCTTTGCTTACCTCAAAGGATGGGCTGTGCTCATTGTCAATGCAGAAGAATCTTGTTTCTGGAAACAAAAGGGGATTCACTGATGCTATAAATGAGCTCTTGGATGTGAAGAATGCCGTGTACACGAATGGGAGTTGGATTGCTGGAAATGCCGGAGTGGACATGAAGTTGGCATCAAGAGAACGGGCAGCGGTCAAGGAGGCAGGACCTAAGTCATCAGCAGAGTGCTCAAGTGCTGTCAATCGATCCGTCAGAAATCCGACTAAAGCTGCAAACAATGCTCCGGCTGCCAAGTAATTCCTGTTCCACATTAATAGATAGAAATCCTTATTATGCTTATGGTTTCCCTAATGTGGCTAGAGAATTGAGTGAAAGCGGAAATTTGCCCCAAGCACTTAGTTTTTTCGTGCAACTAACTGTTAAACAATGGTAATTGCGATTATTTGCTTCCTTTGGTAGGGCTCAGGTAATTGGATGGCCGCCGATAAGATCGTTCAGGAAGAACACATTAGCCACGACATCCAAGGACAATGAGGAAGTCGATGGGAAGCCGGGTCCCGGCTCTCTCTTCGTCAAGGTCAGCATGGATGGCGCCCCTTACCTGAGGAAAGTTGACTTGCGGAATTACGCTTCCTATCCAGAATTATCTTCATCCCTTGAGAAGATGTTTAGTGGCTTTACAATAGGTTTGTGTTGAAATTTTTACTTAGGTTTCTGAGGTTCTCTCGTATTCTACATTTGGACAACAACTAGGTTTATGTTATTTCAGGTCAGTGTGGATCTGAAAGCATTCCTGGCAAAGGAAAACTGAATGAGAGTAAGCTGAGGGATCTCTTGCTTGGCTCTGAGTATGTGCTCACTTACGAGGATAAGGATGGCGACTGGATGCTTGTTGGTGATGTACCATGGGAGTAAGTTCTCTGTAATATCCCCCCAACTGTGACTTCTCATCTTGTTGATTTGGGAATATGTCTGGTTTGGGCAATAATGTGATAACTATCAGGCTAAAGATCAACTCCCGTGACCCTCATAAGCATCACATAGTATTATGATATTATTAGACTTGCTTTGGTAATTGACATGGATTGTTTGTGTTAGCCCTCTTATATTTGCGACTAAATGTGGAATGTTAACAACTTTTCGTCCATTATTGTAGGATGTTCATCGAATCATGCAAGAGGCTGAAGATAATGAAGGGTTCAGAAGCTATCGGACTTGGTATGCTTTCTTCTTTTATATTTTCGTCCAGCTGATGAACAGCCATCCCTTTTACTCTATGGGTTTATTATTGAGCTGGCCCTTTCGACTTCACGATGTCTTCATCCCCGGCAATTGATTGGATGCAGTAAAGTAAACTGTCGATTCATAGATATTCTTAGCATTAGAAGTATCACAATACTCTGGAGATTCTTCCTCAAGCCCTTTCCTTTCCTTAAAGCAAAAAAAAAAAAAAAAAAAGAAAAACAAGGTGATTCTAGAAGAGACATGTAGCTTTTGTTTAGATAGGAGCTCTCTAGGACTGGGCTTGTAGGAACCATTTACGTTTGCAGTAGGTGTGTGACGAAAAATCACTTCCCGGGGCGAAGCTCGTGGAATCTTTTCAATTAACCTGCATTATTTCAATCCGAGGCTCTCTCTTTCGAACAGTAAACTCTCATCTCGACATGTTCCACAGCACCTGGAGCAGCTGAAAAACCCAAGATAAAAATCTAAAACCGGTCGCCGGGATCTCTCCTCGTGAACATCCTGTTCCATGTTGTTGTGCCAGAGAACTGTTGGGAAGAGGGATGCAGATTTTACCTTTTTTTAAACCTTGAACAAGGATATACTTTGTTTGAGAATTCAATACTCTGCTTATATCCTGTTGCTAGTGCTTGCTGTGTGGCTTTTGCCAGAATGTGTGTACATCTGGGTTTCAGAAGCATTTTTGAAGTGTAGTTTCACATGTTCTTGTTGGGCGTTGTCTTCATGAGGTCAGCCCTGCCGTATCACGGTGGTATTCTACTACGGCTGTGAAGTTCCCCGTTTTGCTCTGCCGTGATATGATTTGCAGTGAATTTGACGGAAATGCCTCTGCGTCATGCACCATATTAGAGTTTTATTCTATATTAGAGTTTTATTCGGTAATAATGCTAGTCCATGAAATAATCAATCTGCGGATTAGGATCCCAAAATTGCCTGATTAAGTTACAAAAAATCGGCCCTTGTAAAGTTGATTTCACGGCGGACTTTGTGCGAACTTTATAATTGGTCTTACAAAAATCGATTTTACGAGGACATGAGTTAGTCTAACGGAGTCTGTGTTTGTAAGACTGATCCTCTTCCGTCGTCCTTTGAACCCCCTCCCCCTCCCGTCCTCTGCTCATCAACGCATGCATGCTCCTCGCTCTTTCCAAATCTCTGCACGCCTCAAAAGTAATAACCTTTCACAGGATGCCGACGTCGAACTATAAATGTCTCCACCACTTCAAACAGTTTTTTGTTGCTTTGGTTTTTCCGGCTTGGAGATATGGGTAAGGCCAGCAACTGGTTGATGGGCTTCTTGCCGGGTAAGAAAGAGAGGGAGAAGAGGAGCCACGGTCCCCAGCTGCTTCTCGAGGGCACGTTGGTGCTGGCTATCGTCATGCCGCTCACGACGGCTAAGGTGAAGAGGGGATGGAGTTTTGGGAAATCAGCGGGCAAGGTGATATTGCGTGCTCACAAGCCTTCCCGGTCATTGGACTCGCTTGAGTCCGGACAGTTGTGGGGAAGGCAAAAGAGGCGGATTGTCCTCTTCCGCTGGTCGTTTGAGGACGGGATACGACGGCAGCGGCGGCTGTGCTGAAGGATGAGAGGAAAGCGGCCGCAACGAAGATATCGGCCGCCTTTCGGTCATACGTGGTAAGGAAATCCCTGACTCAGCCAGTTTTTAGGTGGCTGCAGTGTTACCTTGTATATGTCGATGTTCGCAGGTCCAAAGGACGGGGAGGGGTTGAGAGGAGGAGAGGGGAGAAGAGGTCGGTCTTACAAAGACCCGACTTGGGGCTAAATCATGTCCCCATAAAATCGGTCTTGATAAGATTGATTACAAAGAATTTGACCAATATCGGTCTCTGTGATGCCGATTTCTTTCTTAAGTGAAGTCGGTAATATAATAACGGGCTAATATTATTGTGGAACAAAACTCCACCATATTATTGTCGCAAACAAAGAAAGATTGCATACCCATACAAGTAGAAGATATTACAACCAAAACGGCAATGCCACCTTACTCTGCTTAAGTTTGTCAAGATAACTCACGAATCTAAAACAGAACACTTATTGAACCAGTGTGCCCCGGTGGTTGTATCATATGCAATAGCAGTTATGAGCAGGGTGTTGCTAAATCATCGCATCATTGCGGTCAGGTATAGGAATTGGGGTAACCCAGAACTGAACAAAGAGGCGAGCACAGGGAAGCAAACGAGTAGAACCAGGCTGTGACAGGACAGGTTAACACGGGGTGCTACAACGATTAAAAGTTTAGCTGCCTGCATTGTGTGGCGTCGATATCGAACGGGCAGTAAGGGCACTTGAAGGATTTGGAGAGGTTCTTTGACATCTTCTAATCGACTGCTTGCAGAGCACATGGCCACACCTCGTCAACTTGGGAGGGTTATCATCAGTCTCTTGCTCCTTGGAAACGGGACATACGAATATGGAATGGAACTGCAGCTCTTCGTCCAGTTCAATACGAATATGGAATGGAACTGCAGCTCTTCGTCCAGTTCAATTGGCTCAGGCAACTGCTTCATCGACTGCCATTCGTGCTTTTTACCCACCATCATGTTCATGAGCTTGAGAAGCTGTGGCAGAGCTTGAAGCCTGTTGGGGAAATACTTCATGGATGGCGGGAAAGCTTCAAAGACTATCGACAACGGACTAGACTTCAATAACGCAAGCAAAGTTAGATCCTAATCAAGTTGCCGAAGAGAATACTCATTATCAAGTTGCAGAAGAGACTAGTCTTCAAAGTTAGAACACTCTTTTAAGGAATTATTTGCTCTCATTATCAAGTTACAGAAGAGAATAGATATGCAAACCCTCCAAGAGTAATGATGAAAGAATAAACTCATCAACTCTGTAAAGCCGAGCATTCCGATGAGGAATTCTAAGGAAAAAATGGTTCCTAAACACTTTAAAGTTATATGTAGATTATAAATGTCCTATAATATTTATACAAAATAATCAGTTGTGTATTAATAGTTTTTAGGCCTTAGGAGACCATCATTACATGATTGTTAGAAACAAGGAGGTATGACCCTTCATGAAACAATATCAAGAAATTGTCATATAATCATTGAAGCCAAAGGGTTACAACACTTCACGAAAGGCCCTTAATAAACCTCAACATAGCAATTAGAAACGAGGGATTACAACCCCTCATTTCAAGGCTCAAGTTAGAAAACCAAATAACATGTCTTTGAATTACAACGATTCAAAGGACGCATCTCTTCATTCCTAAGGACGTGCCATTCTTAGTTCTGTTACTTACTACGCAACTAAGGACTTGTCCTCCATATTGAGAACATGTCTTGTTTCTGTCATCCACAAAATGCTCATGGACGTGTCCTTCTATTTCAGACGACACGTCTTTCTGTTTTTGGAGGACGCGTCCTTCTCGGTTCTGAGATTGACGTACACCAACATATGCGTCCTTCTAGGTTATGTGATTTTTTAGTGTACTTATGGGCGCGTCTCTCTAATTTGAAGAACGTGTCATTCTCTACTCTATACAAGAGTATTATCACAACATTAGCACCCATTCGTTACTCTCGGATATTAATTTCGATGTACTAATTCCAACCTCAAACACTTGTCTATTGTTCGTTTCAACGACTCCTAATCATTCGTTCCTTCATATATCCTTTACGATTACAACAAAACTCAGCTGAAATAGAAGTGCTTAATGGACTCACTAAAGACTGGCCTAATAGACTACAGAATTAATTGCCTGAGCCTTCCAGCCCACAGAAGGCAGCCCATGAGCGCTTCTGTATTTCCACCATGCGGCTGGACGCAAAAGGTGCGAGATGGGTTCTAGCATAGCTCTGGGCTTCATCTTCTGAAGAAAAACCACAAACTGCATCCGATGAAGCTTCTTCAGCTCAAGGTCAGATCCACTTTCCTTCATTTTGCTGCTATTAGAGGAATCCCACTTCAGGACCAGCTCCAGTTTTCGATTTTTCATCTCCTCTATCATCCGGTACATCTCTGTGTATGGGGCTTTGACCACATCAAGACAGTCCAGCTCCATTGCCTTATTAACGAAGCAATCTCCAATCTCAAAAAAGACTTTGCCTGTAAAAATGACCCGTAATGATCTTATTTACCGTGCTTGTATCCATTTCAACGTGTCTGTAACCCATTGCAATGTCCACACTGCATGACTTAACCAGAAGCTTAGGGTAGAGCAACATTCCACTCCTTTTGAGTACCTTTCCAGTCGACTGAGAGGGGCTATTTCCGTGACCTTGGACCTAAGTTCGGCAACTAAAGCAATGCAATCTAGTTAAGTGTTGGAAGTCCGAGCTTGAGCAACTTTGTCGATAGCGTCCTCGAGTTCCACTACCATCTGATCAATCATTTCGTGGACTTTTGAGCATGAAAGCTTCTGTTTTTCGGTCATCCTGTCAAATGAATCTCTAATTGAGTTAACATCCATTGCATACTATATAACTGTATGCCCCTTGTGTATCAGAGATACAGCAGCAACTGCAAGAGAGGGGGTTCCTGCAAAAAGGTTATACAAAAAGGTTCCTGCTATGAGACACAGCTGACAGCTGGATGTTTCCCATCTTAAAAATAAAACCAGAAGAACAACTATACTTGCACCACATAAACAAATGCATATCTTCATAATTCAATAGCAACAGAATAAAGCAAATCTCTGACTGGAATAAGAAGCTTGAGTACAAAATATTTTGGGACATGCTAAATATTTCTGTCATCTAAACTTCTATGTCCTTACAAAAATCCTTTTCTTAAGAGACGCGACTTCGGGTTCTATTATTGTGAGTAAAAACCGACGCAGCCGAAACGGGAAAGCTAGACGGAGAAGACTGTCGTGAGGAGAGGCAAGCTATCCAAACTAAGAAACTACAAATTTTTACGTGTTGAAAGAGACGGTCTAATTTTTAAAAAGGGTTATAGGGATGGATAATATTAATGAAGTGAAATGGATTGATCGTGAAAGTTTGGGTTTAGAGAGACCTGTCCATCTTATATATAGCTCTCCAGTATCACACTCCCATTGCACGCCACGGCCTTCACCTCCTTTAACTTAATTCTGTTAGACATTCCCAATCGAACGCCAGCAGCGCTGGCGTTGCCTTCGTCGCCCTCGGTGAGTATCGGCAACACCTCAACTATGATCTTCTGCAACGAGTTCCTCTTGATTCCCTCCCTGAGAAGCTCCTCGTATTCACTTAGATCCTCACTCCAGTCTATCAGAAGGCTCAGGAGTCCTCGACTTTTGCAGTAATCGAGGATAACGTCCAGACTCATTTTTTCCAGCACGACTGTCTCGATTCCGCTTGCCGAAGATTTTGATCCAACTCCTGCACCATCTGTTAATACAATCACTTTGCATTTAGAGTCGTCAGAAGTAAGGACTGGGAGGTCAACAGCAATGTCTGGACCCCTGGCTATAACTATCCTTAGAGGTTGGTTTGCCCCAGGCTCCTGCGAGGTCAGAAACAGTGTTTTTTCAGTCAACGAGGTTGATGGCAGTAACACGGCATCGTACTCTTGCAGTAACTTTGAGTAGTATCCGCCAACTTCCGTGGCTCCTGGCCCCAACCCAGATGAAAAGTGACCATTAATCGAGATGGAGTACCTGTTCATACAGAAGCTGCAGTTAGTTTTTATTGGGGGACTCGAAGCAACAAAAAGCAGAGTTAAAGCTTACCTTAGACAAACAAAGGGTTTCCGGGTCAGCATACAATGGATGAAAGGCTCGTTGAGCTTCTTGCAGAGCTCTTCCTCGACGCCAACTCTCACCTCGACCCCTGCCGCCCTCAATCTATCAACACCTTTAGAATCCACTTTAGGATTGGGATCCACCATCCCAACGACCACCTTCTTCACTTTCGCCTTGATTAGTGCCTCAGTACACGGCGGCGTGCGTCCATAGTGGTTACATGGTTCTAGACTCACATAAGCAGTAGCATTCTCGGCCAAACCACCGGCATCTCTAAGCGCAAATACCTGCCCGCCGAAACAAAGGCATAAGCAAATGAAGCAAAACATCCAGTTCCAAGTGCAACTAATGGCCCTAAGAAAAACCAATACCTCAGCGTGAGGCTGGCCGGCTTTGGGATGGAAACCTTCACCGACGATCTTCCCATCCTTGACGATCACACACCCAACCATCGGGTTGGGGCTTGTGCAGCCGACCGCCTTCCTGGCAAGCTCCACACACCTCCTCATGTAAAACTCATCTCCATTACCATCCTCTCCACCACTCGCCGCACACCTAACTGCAACCAAACCACCATATCTCTCACTTGAAGCCATTCTCTGGCCACGAAATTTCTGACCTCTCGTTGCAAACACGGGAGTCATTGGCCGCTTCCTAATTGCCGGCACCTGGGATGGAGTTGGATTGACAAAGAACTCGAGGTGGGAATTCCTGAAAATGCTAGGAGACAAAGGGAGATTGGGCACGCAACACTTGACAGCATCCGTCATCATCTTCTCGTGAGGTTGAAAACGGAGATGAACTTTTGCGGTGTGTTTCTGTGGGGAATTTCTTCGAACAGGATGCGGGCACACGAAGAGATTCTTCTGGTTCACCTACCAAACCACACGACATAATTAAACGAAGGATGCAATCCATGTAGTTAACACCAACCACGGCTCGCAAATAACCAATTTAAACCAAATCACGGGATCAGATTACGCACTGGATTATACCACACCCCAAAACTAAATCTAAACCGGGGAACAGAAAAAAAAATCTCAAACTTGTTCTAGAATAACAGATCACTGCCCAAGGGCTGAAGGAGGAAGACAATAACAAGAAAAGAAACACAACCAGAAATCTACCTACAAACCAGAAAGAACAGATACTTCACAAAAAAGGGGGGGGGGGGGGGAAGGACTAAGTCAACCCACCTAAAAAATTCAAAAGCAAAAAAACAAGAAAAATCATACACAGGCCAGACCTTCATGTAATTTAGTCTCTTACAATAACAAAACCACAAAACCCTAATACACGTCCTAAAAGCAGAAAACCCATAATTAACAACCAAAAATGGGAAACCAGACCAAAGCAAAATCCTCCCTCTTCAACAAAAAACTAAGAACAGCCCAAATCACCAGAATCTACGCCTCATTGCTTAGTCTAAATCCAGAACTATCAGCTCTAGCATGACCTTGACCTTGACCCAGGTTCAGCAACTAATGAGATGTAATCTAGTTGAGAGTTGGAAGTCTGACCTTGAGCAACTTTGTCGATAGAGTTCTCGAGTTCCAGTACCAGATGATCAATCATTTCATGGATTTTCGAGCATGAAAGCTTCTGTTTTTTGGTCATCCTATCAAATGCATGTCTAATTGAGTTAACATCCATTGTCTACTATATAACTGTATGCCCCTTGTGTATTAGAGATACAGCAGCAACTGCATGAGAGGGGGTTCATGAAAAAGGTTAAAAGACAGGGAACTGGCGCTATGAGACACAGGAGACAGCTGGATTTCTCCCATCTTAAAAATAAAACCACAGAAGAACAACTATACTTGCACCACAGAAACAAATGCATAGTAACGAACTAAGAGACTCAGCTACTACCCAGCAAATCTTCATAATTCAATATCAACAGAAGAAGCAAGTCTCTGACTGGAATCCAAAGCTTGAGTACACCAAGATAAATGAAGAACACTACAAACAAATCCAACTCAAAACTCAAAAAGTGCTTAACAGAGAAACTCCCTCCCTCAATTCAGCTCTGAAGAAAAGAGACTTCATATCTGCTTCTGCATCCACCACTTTAAGTGATGATAGTATGAAACAAACCTTAATGCCACAAATCACCACCTCGGTAAACGAACCATCTATTAGAACCATCCACACTATTACCGTAAACGAACAGAAAAAGTGACATAGCTTTCTCAGCCCCTATTACATTACAAGTACAACAAAGTGCAGAAGTAGGAAACAACCACTTGAAGGAGAAATCTCAGTGAGGGAACAATGCCGCCTCAATATCTTTGAAAATAAAAGTGAAGCGTCAACCACTCATGTCACCTGAAATACCTTAAACATACACCCACCGCCAAACTAACGGATAAAGTACTAGCCCTCCTTGTTTCCAACTATGCCGATCCCCCCAACCCACCTTTGCCCAACTAAATACAGACCAGTCCTCAAACCAACAATAAAAAATCACAGGAACTCCAATCATGTAATATCATCCATTCCAACTGCCCTAAAAGACCACTAAATTCAAAACACAGTAACTGAAAGCAACCTTAACCACTCCCTTGCCGCCAAGTTAATAGAACCAGGGCTCAGCTCTATGCATAAACACGCGCTATTATCGAGCCAAAGAAAACCTAATCCCATATCACCGGAACCTCCAAATTACAGAAACTTTCAAGACCCAAAAAATCTCCCCCAGGGGCACCTACGAACCACAACGATTCGCAGAATCAAGATACAAGGACACAGATGAAAGGCAAATGATCACACTCCACGAACAGAAACATGCACTTATACCACAATCAAGAGATCCTGCCGTCGATCACCAACAGCGAATGCAACAAGGAAAACAAAACGGAAGCAGACGTAAGTACCTGTAAAGGACGGCGAAGTGAAGCTTGAGGGAGGTCACCAGCGAAGTGATGGAGAGATTGCGTCGTAGTTTTTTTTGTTCGTTTCCTCAGGCAGTATGTGTGTGTGTAAATCTCGCAGGGAGGAGGAATAGGGGTGAATTTACTGGAATGACCTCGAGGAATATGTTGGGAATTGACGGTTTTGTCCTCAGGCGACTTGTTATGAATAGATTAGCGGCCTGTTTGGTGGGGAAGAAGGTATTATTAATTAAGATGGGTCCATTTGGGCCATTCCCTGGTGCAATGATAGGATTTGGACATACTAAGGCCCAATTCGTTGATGATTAATGAAATAAAACATCAATATTATTTATTTTAATCCATGAGGCTGAGTTTAATTTTTTTTTTTTTTGGGGGGGGGGGGGGGGGGGGGGGGTTGATGTGGGCGTGTCAGTACAAAAATGGTGGAACAACCGAACAAATTCGTTAAAAAGGGAGGGATGGGGAGGGATGTGGAGTTGAGTAGCCCAATCTCCTTCCACCAAACACACCACCACCAAGTAAGCCCAACTCACCCTCTTTCTCATGGTTGGGTTGGTTGTCCCACTTCAATTCCCAAAGCATTGCTGCTATCTATCCATCACATGCTCCCAAAAAAAAATATAACCAAATAAAAATTAAAAGATGTGCCCACATCACGTGTATGCATGCTACGTCCCAATAATACCTGAAACACTTTTGGCATGAAAATGTTTTAGTTGATTTGTTTGTCGTGGGAATTTATTACTAAGGTTTATTGAGAGACAGACAGAGAGGCAAAAGGGGGACAAACCAACGAACAATAACTATAAAAACTTTCTTTTAGTTTTTGTACCTCGTCCAAAATGTGTGTCTCCTGCCTTTCTCATGTTGTTTGACTCCTAAAAAAAATCCAAGGAGAGGGTTTGGTGAGTTGTAGTTTCAAACCCTTCAACAGTGGGGGGTTCCCCTTTTTTCAACCTTGACCAAACACCACACCCCCCCCGCCTTCCCAGATGGGAGTTTAGTTCACCCACTATTTACACCCCCCCGAATTATAATTCCTTTCATATTCACTAAACAGACTCACTCGTCTAATTCTTTTCTTTGAATTATGAAAAATTATTAACTCTTTCTCAATGTTATATATTCAAAAAAGAAATACTATTGTAGTTTGAGTATTGACTGATGATGTAGGGGGGATATCCACTCCACCTGGTCAAAGAAAAAGGAAGGAATTTACCTTATGAGATTGTCTCTTTGGTACTTTTTTTGGTTCATTTTCCACTATGTTAGACCCTGGACAACCATCTAATTCCACTTTTTCTGGGTCACAATCAACCTCACACCCCCAAACACCATCCTCCGTATTTTTTAAAAAAATATACAAAATATGAGTTTTAGTGTTAGTCAATTAGGACCCTTAAATCGTATCGCCACTTTATTTTATTTCATAAAAGATGTCGTTATTTGAACTAACGAGTTATGCTACGCTGAATAAAATTGCTACTTGGAATAGCGATTTTCATCTAATATAAATATAAAAAAGAACGGGGTGAATAAGATTGGAATAAATATTACGAGGGCTATCAAGTTTTGGAAGATGTAAGTGTAATAACAAATGGACAAATAAATTCAAAGGAAATATTCCAAGATTTATGGTTATGTTTTTAAAGAAGTAAATCGCTAATTAGAGTAATATTTCTTCTGATTAAAATAGCAAATAAAATTAGAAGAAAATAGGCTAATGATATCATTATTCTTTGAAAGAAGAAACAAAGTAACGACTCCCTTGCGTCGTATTAAACTCATCCAAGTATTCATTTTAATAATAAATATTCGAAAAGTAGCAAGGGTTATAATAGAGTAAATAAGAAATTCGCATTTCGTAAATTAAAAAAAAAAATTAACGGTACGGACACTCCTAACACGGGGGTGGTGGTCACGACGACACTCCAAACCGTGGGATTTCAACGGTAACAATTTCCTTACAAAAGAATTATCGTTTAGAATAATAACAAAAAACAAAAGTTTAGAATTTCCCAACTTCTCCGGGGGGATCCGAGCAACTCTACTGTAAACCGGAGAAACGAATATGGAGAGGAGTAATTTGTCCCGTTGATCTCCACAAGTTTTTATCAATCCACATGCTCCTTCCTTGGCGGGTTTGTCGAGAGGGCGGTCGGATTATACGAATCCTTCCTTAATAAATGGGACGAAATTTCCAAAAGTACGATCAAAGGTCGAGATGGGGACAAGGTTTTTGGTCATCGTTTCGTTATCTCCTCCCCCCACCCCCAAAAGAAAAAGTAAAAGGAGGGGAGCAATTAAATGCAATCTCAACCTCTTTTCTCTGTTCCCTTCCCGCCACACCCACCTTTTTCTTTTACTTACTTTCTTCTTATTAATTCAGCGTTGGTTGCGCCAAAATTAACGAACTCAAACCCCCCCTCCCCCTCCCCCTCCCCTTTTAACATTTATATCAAGAACTAAACGTGAGACAGAGAGAGAGAGAGAAGGATAAGGTTTTTTCAACCTCCTTTAAATTTGGCGAAACTAACAATCCCGAACAAGTGTGTGTTTGTGTGAGAGTCGTCTCATGGAGGAACAAGGTTTACTCCCCCCCCAATCTTCCTTGGATTTGTGATTCCCTCCCTTCCCATGAATCCTTCTTATTTTTTGGATCCTTGTGTTGTGTATGATGCAGGGAAGGCGGAAACCCTGGAGATCAAGGCGGCCGACACCAAACATGAGGACCAGGGCTCGCCCAGAGGCGTCCTGGAGTGCTCCCCGGCTCTCGGGAATCCTGATTCCGACCACAGCAGCAGCAGCAGCGGATGCGCGCTTTGTCCCTGGCCGCCACCTCCGGCTCCTGAGGACCAGGGGGAGGGAGATCCGTCCCTCGGGAAGAGTCCCGGCGTTCCCACGTCCAAGGGTCGCGATCGGAACAGGCAGGGGATTTACTGGCGGGGCGTGATGGACGCCCTGCGCAGGAAATCGACTACCAAGTACCTGACCGACGGGCGTGAAGCGACCCGGCTGGGAAACGATATTAAACCGGAGAAGAAGTCCGAGAAGATGACGACGACGAAGAAGAAGAAGCTGGTGAGGATAAGAAGCGCTGAGGAAGGAAGCTCGGCCGGACTCGACTGCATGAGCCACGGGGCCTCCCCGAAGCCCTCGTGGAGGAATTTCGATCACGCGGAGCTTGCTGCGGCCACTCACGACTTCTCCCCAGGTAAAAAATTAAACAAATCAAACTAAAAGTTATGGAAACTCGATCCCCGGTTCTCCGGTCACTGTCTCGGGGCTGCCGGGTACGTTGGAGCGACAGTCACGGAGAATCGGTTTTTTTCCTAGGATTAGGAGGAACTTTGTTTTGTCTGTCGTTGTAGTTTTTGTTGGTTTGTTTCTGTTGGGCGGAAGAAAATTACTTAACTTGGCTCAATTCAAACTTATAAAGGAAAAGTTAGGTCTTGACTTTGGTTCCTTATTATTATTATTATTATTATTTATTTCAATCTTGGGCATACTGTGTGTGGTGGTCCAATTTAATTTGGCACAGGTGAGTGTTCAATCAATCACGTGCATGCAGACCTTTGAATTCTTTTTAGGCGTCGTGATGGCGTAAGTAAAGGTCAAAAAAGAGTTGTGTTCCTTCCACTGCAGACAACTTGATCGGCAAAGGAGGCCATGCTGAGGTCTTCAAGGGAACGTTACCCGATGGACAGATCATTGCGGTCAAGCGGCTAATCGACAAGAAGAGGAACGAGTCGAGGGAGGACGACAATCACGACGACATCAGGACTGCCGATTTCCTCTCCGAGCTCGGCATCATCGCCCACATCGACCACCCCAATGCTGCCAAGCTTCTTGGGTTCGGAGTCGACGGCGGCCTCCACCTCGTCCTCCAGTTCTCACACCACGGCAGCCTCGCGTCTGTCCTCCACGGATCGGCGGACTATGTCCTCGGGTGGAAGACGAGGTTTGAGATCGCCTTGGGAGTTGCGCTTGGGCTTCAGTATCTTCACTGCGGTTGCCAGAGGAGAATCATTCACCGCGACATCAAGGCATCCAACATATTGCTCACGGAGGACTATCAGCCGCAGGTTTGTCTCCTTTTTTCTTGGATGCGTCTGGATGGAGATGCTTGCCTATCCATGGAGGGATGATGCATCGCCCCGTGTGTTGCTGCAGATTTCGGATTTCGGGTTGGCGAAATGGCTCCCGGAGAAATGGGCTCAGCATGTTGTTTTCCCGATCGAAGGCACATTCGGGTTTGCATTGCACATGCGCTCTCTCAGTCATTCTCAACGAAATATTCTTCCTCGGTATTGAGATTCTGTCGGTCTTACGTCGATTCGGGTTATTATATATACATGTATGTGTTATGGGCAGGTACCTGGCTCCAGAGTACTTCATGCATGGGATCGTGGACGAGAAGGTCGATGTGTTTGCATTCGGGGTCCTACTGCTAGAGCTCATAACAGGCCGGCGTGCCATTGATTCCAGCCGCCAGAGCCTGGTGATGTGGGTACGATTCTTGTTTGTCACCCCGTCCCTCCAGTTTCATTTCCCTTTGGTACATAACATCCGATTTCGCCCAAGTAGGCAAAACCGCTCCTGGACTCGAACGAACTCGAACAACTCGCTGATCCTCGACTAGAAGGTTCTTACGAACTAGGAGAAATGGAGAGGGTTGCAACAACCGCTTCCATTTGCATTCACTACCTCTCGGCCATGCGCCCTGACATGAACAGAGTAAATACAACCATTTGCTAAGCTTATGCCCCATAAAGGGGGAAGGGGACCTTAACAACGACAGTCACATGCTCCGACCTCGTTTCTGTGATTCAGGTTGTGCAGATGCTGAAGGGCGAGAACGTGGCTGTAGAATGGAAGCACAAGTCGGTGTCAGGAAGAGCGCTCCTTCTTGATGCCTGTGATGTTGAGGACTACACAAGCTCCACTTACCTCGAGGACCTCAACCGCCATATGCGGCTCGCCTTAGAGTAGCCCCACTAAGCACCCGAGCCAGGCGTGTTCCGTATGTATAAATGATTGGATGCGCAAAACATCACACACTCAATGTTGGAGAGTAATACAGTGGTTGAGGCCCGTTTAATGAATGAAGCCTAAGGAGAAAGTGAGACAACAGAATTTGCAGAACGTGGCCAATAGAGTCTGTGAAGATGAAGAAGCCCAGTGGCACCGAGGGTAATAATCAGACGAGGGCAAAGTTCTGTTGTGCTGTTGGAATCTACAGGTGGCTGATTAGACGTTTGTTACACAGACCACTGCGTCTGTTACATTGGAGAAAGTGCTATTTGTTAGCTATAAGTTGGGTTGTAGAAAGAAACAAAAACAATCAATGAAATGCAGAAAATTTCTTTCTCTTTTCCTTCTTCTATCCCCTGTTCTTCTTCATTTCTTCCTTAGCCTTTTTCTTCTGATCTTCAGAGCCTTCAGTGTGACCATTTTCAATCGCACTGCTCTTCTACAAAGTCCTTCATGGTATCAGAGCCTTGACGGCTAACACCATCTCAAGACCGGGAAGTATCATGGGTGATCGTCGTGACAATCCCTCAACGACACCAGGGTTTGCAGCTCAAGTTCCTCTGTCAGGATCAGGGATCTCAGAGCACAGTCACTACCCCACCTCCTCGCCATTACAGCTTCCGTCTGGAGTTTTTGCCTCGTTAGTGAAGTTAGACGATGGGAATTACCTGCTGTGGAAAGGACAAATCCTTGCAGCAATTACGGTGGCTGGGTTTGACGATTACATTTACGGATTGACCTCATCCCCTGCACCATACCTGGACAGTGAGAATGTTCTGCGGAATCCAAATTACAGCCTCTGGCAAAGGACTGACAAGGCAGTCATGAGTGTGCTATTCTCGTCACTCACGCCCGAACCTCTGAGTATGGTAGTGGGATGCAAAACTTCACATGAGGTCTGGGAGGCTTTGCGATGCAGATACGAGTCAACTTCGCCGTCCAGGGTGATAAACCTGAAAATGCAAATGCAGCAATTAAAGAAGGAATATAGGACTATGCAGCAATACTTAAATTCACTCAAAACCTTGTCGAATCAGCTTTCTGCAGTTGGCGAGCCCGTTGGACACAGAGATTATCTCTGGTACATGCTCGAGGGTCTTCCAGTCGAGTACGATGCTGTTGTTATGGCGATTTATAGCCGGTCCAATCTACCCACAGTCGAGGAGGTACATAAACTTCTTCTGAACTTTGATTTACGAATGGAGCGAAGACAGGTGGGGGACTGCGCACTGCCTCAGGTTCATTTCTCTCCTTTACAATCTCTAGATTCTGGTGTTGCTAGACCACAGACACTCTTACCCTCTCAACCCACCTTACGCCCACCAACCAAACATCATTGGCCACCACTATCCTCTGCTATGGACCAGACAAGCTTGCTAGGAAGACCACCTATGTGCCCCTCCTTTTCCAGACCTTTTCTCAAACCAAAACCCCGTTGCCAGATATGTTTTAAAGTTGGCCATACCGCTATAAATTGTTACCACCGATTAAACTCCTCTTTTCAGCTTCCCCTCACCTCAAACACTCCCTATACACAGTCTCCAATTACTCAACCTCTTACCTATCCTCCTCAAACTCACTTTACCTACCAACCACAGTATCCTCCACATACACATCCTCCGTCACCTTTACCCTTCAATTCAGCCGCAGATGAGTGGCTAGTAGACTCCGGTGCCACTCATCATGTCTCTCCTAATCTCTCTGGCCTTTCTAACATCTCCCCCAATCATGGTACATCCTCTGTCACAATTGGCAACGGCTCGAAACTGGGTATCCATCACACTGGCGACTGCTCTTTGTCCACTGAGTCAGGTGTAGTTCAATTGTCCCAAATTCTTCACACTCCTCAGCTTTCTCAAAATCTTATTAGTGTCTCTAAACTCTGTCACGACAATCATGTGCTTGTTGAGTTTGACTCGAGCTCCTTCTCTGTTAAGGACAAGACCACCCATCGTACTCTACTCAAGGGGCGGATGCACAATGGCCTTTACAAAGTGCAACCTCCAGCTCATCCACCTAATTCTGTTCTCTCTGCCATTTCTGCACAAGCTAGCACTCGCCCCCCTCCTCTGCTGTCCATTCCGTAAAAACATTTGCTGCCGCTCTTTCAGTTGGCAAAACTAAGTGGCATTCCCGCCTTGGTCATCCTAATCCTGTTATCCTTTCTAAAATACTTGGTGACTGTGATGTCTCATCATCCTCAGAACAGCTTTCTTTTTGCCAGACTTGTGCAATGAGTAAACATCATCGCTTGCCGTTTCAATTATCTTCTTCTCAAGTCACAGCTCCTTTTGAGTTGCTTCATACAGATTTATGGGGACCGTCCCCTGTTTCATCCATTACAGGCGATAGATATTTTCTTTTAACAGTGGATGATTCAACTAGATATTCGTGGATCTTTTTTCTTCGTGAAAAATCTCAAGCGACCCGTGCCTTTGTTCAGTTTCATGCCTTAGTGCAAAATCACTACAAATCCTCTATCTTGACAGTCCGCTCAGATTGAGGCGGTGAGTTCCGCTCCCTTCACTCTTATCTTCTTACCCATGGTATCTGTCATCAACTCTCTTGCCCGTATACACCTCAACAGAACGGCCGTGTCGAAAGGAAAAATCGTCACGTCGTTGAAGTTGGTTTATCTCTCCTAACACATAGTGCTGTTCCTAAAAAATATTGGGTCTATGCTTTCAACACAGTTATCGATTTGATAAATCTGCTGCCAACTAGAACTCTACAGTTTCAAACTCCATTCTGGTGCCTTACAAAAACTCCTCCTCCCTATCATCTTCTCCGAATCTTTGGCTGCCTCTGCTTCCCTCTTTTACGTCCATATAATGTCCACAAGCTAGAACCTCGTTCCATACCCTGTATTTTGCTTGGACGTAGCAGTTCCCACAAAGGATATATTTGTTGTGACCTTGCTTCTAACAGAATCTATGTCTCCAGGGACGTTTTATTTGATGAGGATACCTTCCCTTTTAAAAGTCCTTCCCAACAAACTCTCTCAGTTTCCCCTGCTCATTGTTATCTCCCATTAGTTTTACATCCCCTATCCTCTTCTACTGGCTCGCTTCCTATCTCTCAGCCCCCTTCGCCTACTTCTTCTTCTACTCCTGACTTATCTATAAGGAACAATCCTTGCCCAGTTTCTGTGCCTGCGACTTCTCTACAGATAGAGGAGTACAATCCTTCTCCAGTTAACCAGCCTGTCAACCTTCACCCCATGGTAACTCGCTCTAAAGCTGGTATATTTAAGCCAAAAGCTTTTTCTACCTCCACCTTCCCTTCTCTTCCATCCGAACCACGAACAGTATCTGAGGCTCTGGCGACACCAGTCTGGAAATCTGCCATGAGAACTGAGTTTGAGGCTCCGCTGCGGAATAACACCTGGTCTCTCGTTCCCGTGCATCAGAGTCACAAGTTGATAGGTTGCAAATGGGTTTTTAAAGTGAAACTGAAGTCCGATGGTTCCCTTGAACGTTGCAAAGCCCGACTCATTGCCAAGGGATTTCATCAGACGCCTGACTTGGACTATGCTGAAACATTCAGTCCAGTCGTGAGGCATCAAACCATCCGGGTGGTTCTGAGTCTTGCTGTCACCTATAACTGGCCCTTGAAGCAGTTGGATGTATACAATGCTTCCTTGAATGGTGATTTGTCTGAAGTAGTTTTTATGCTACAACCTCCTGGCTTCGAGGATCATGATCGTCCTACTCGTGTTTGCCATTTGAAGAAAGCCCTGTATGGTTTGAAACAGAGCCCCCGGGCATGGTAAAGCTCAGTGGGTTCCTCGTACAGTTTGGATTGGTGAACTCTAAGGCTGATGCTTCGCTTTTCTATCGCCGCACCTCTGCAGGACTCCTTCTTCTGGTCTATGTGGATGACATTATTGTCACGGGGTCGGATAAGGATGGAATTGCAGATCTCCTGCCACAATTACATCGGGCCTTCTCTCTGAAAGATCTTGGTGATCTGTCCTTCTTCCTTGGTTTTCAGGTGACACGATTGGCTGCTGGTATTCATCTTAGTCAAGCTAAATATATATTAGACTTGCTGGAGCGCGCAGATTTGCAAAACTGTAAATCAGTCCCTACTCCAATGACAACAGTTGGGCCCCTTTTCGAGTATGATGGTGAGGTTCTCGAAGATCCTTCTGTATATCGGAGTTTGGTGAGTGCACTTCAGTATTGCACTAACACACGTCCAGACATCAGCTATGTTGTCAACAAAGTGTGTCAGTTCCTGTAACAACCAACTACGATTCATCTTCAGGCTGTGAAGTGGATTCTGCGGTACCTTAAGGGAACACTACATCATGGCATGCATATTTCTGCTGGAAGCAACCCAGAAATTGCTTGTTTTACTGATGCTGACTGGGCTGGCAGTCCTAACGATTGGAAGAGCACTGGAGGCTACTGTGTCTTTCTGGGCACCAATCTGATATCCTGGGCGTCGCAAAAGCAACGTGTGGTATCCCGCTCTAGCACTTAAGCGGAGTACAGGGCCCTTGCTGACGGAGTTGCTGAAGTACTTTGGTTACAGGGTTTTTTAAGCGGGTTACAGGTCTCGCTGTCCGCGGACGAGCCTCTACCTGTTCCGATTTTGTACTGTGACAATTTAAGCACCATTCATCTAGCTGCGAATCCAGTCCTTCATGCTCGGACTAAGCACGTAGAGATCGATTTTCATTTCGTCAGGGAAAAAGTGATGGCTGGTCAGCTACAACTACTCCATGTTGGTTCTGAAAACCAGCTAGCTGATATGCTCACTAAGGTACTCCCTGTCCAGCGCTTTTCTTACTGCTCGTGGTTAACTTACAGTTTCTGGTCAGCTGAGTGTTGGGCGTCATTGTGTAAACCGCGAACCGACACAACTAAAGGAAGAGGAACTAGACTGTCCGGGTTGCGGGAAAGATGCAGTCTTGTTGCAGAAGTGTAAAAGTGAGTTAAATGACAAAGATCCTCAACACTTTGTTATGGGTGAGTTAGAAGACGGGGGTGAGTTAGAAGATCGTTCCACTTGCGGGGAAGTGTTGGAGAGTAATACAGTGGTTGAGGCCCGTTTAATGAATGAAGCCCAAGGAGAAAGTGAGACGGCAAAATCTGCAGAACGTGGCCAATAGAGTCTGTGAAGATGAAGCCTAGTGGCACCGAGGGTAATAATCAGACGAGGGCAAAGTTCTGTTGTGCTGTTGGAATCTGCAGGTCGCTGATTAGACGTTTGTTACACAGACCACTGCGTCTGTTACATTGGAGAAAGTGTTATTTGTTAGCTATAAGTTGGGTTGTAGAAAGAAACAAAAACAATCAATGAAATGCATAAAATTTCTCTCTCTTTTCCTTCTTCTATCCCTTGTTCTTCTTCGTTTCTTCCTTAGCCTTTTTCTTCTGATCTTCAGAGCCTTCAGTGTGGCCATTTTCAATCGCACTGCTCTTCTACAAAGTCCTTCACAAAATGAGAAATGTGTTTAGTTCGAATCACGAATACGAGCAAGAGTGCAGTTGTTCGTATGATGCGCGAACGAACACGAAACCTCTGATTAAACTAGACAAACATAATGGTTCGAACTCGCGGCCCTCGCTGCGATCAAACGTATAACATAGTCCTATAATGATATGTTCCGCGAAGCAATGAATCCAGAGAGTAATCTGATCTCGTGTGTTTGTGGACGAAACATGTCACGATATAACGGGGACTAACACAGAGTTAAAGAACTGTGGTCGCCAAGATTTTTAGACAAACAGTAATGTAAAGTACAAGAACAAGAACGCATGAACAAGAACACTAGCTTTCATTTTTGGAGAACAAGTTACAAGGAAGCAACCGAGCGGCCATTCAGGTCTTTGAATGATTGTCGCGTGTTTATTATAGAATATTGAACGCATATTTATATTAAAACTTGATCTTATCCAGACAATAATCGCTAATACAACTGTTAACATAACTGCTAAACATATTTTACATATTTATTATTGAGACTAACTATACTCCATATACTTCGATCATGACTCGGTGAGGCTCCGGCAACAAATTGACTAAGTCTAGAAGCTTCAACTCGAACTATTCCTTCGATAGTCACTTCCTTCGACGGAGTCTTGATTAAATCTCAATTCGTCCGTACTTCAATGTAGCGTACTTCAACGGGTTTGAACTTCGACCGAGTGCTCCTTTTACTGCATCTGCAATCGCAATGATGGGCTTTGCCATCATTGAAGCCCAAAATGGCTTTACTGTGTAAAAATTTAGCCTCCGTCAAACGACACATGTCACTCCTTTAAATAGCCACTTTAACTTCAGGTGTGTTATTTTTGCCCGCCTTTTCCAAAAACTGTTCGTTTTCTCTTCCTCAAACTTCCCCCAAAGCCAAGAAACCTCCTAGAACCCTAAAATCACATGTCTCGTGTGTCCATCAATTCCACTCCTCTCGGCGGTGACGACCTACGATTCAAGGCCATTTTCGAGCATCAAGATCCGTCATCTCCCCTGGGTCTAACAACTTATATGCCTAATGGCGAAGAGGCATTCGATAGGCAGGTACCACCGGTAGTAACCGTCGCTCCTTCTTCCAGATAAAATGAGTGGGCTCGCAAGTGGTTAAACTTTTGTAGAAAAGAATGGAGGCAGCGAGGAATCTTTAACATTATTAGGCTGTCAATCGAGGGAATGCGCTGCAACCCTCGCCCTTTGTCTGCTCTATTGTCTTTGTGGGATGTCAACACTAATTGATTCTTCCTGCCCGAAGGTCAAAACTTCGACTCCTTGAGTAGTTCGTTGTCGGGTTTCCCCGTAAATTGGTTTATCAAACACACTCCTTTGATGCAATCTCAAATGCATTCTCTGTTATCGAAGTAGAGTTCAATGAGGTCGCTTTGAAGAAATTTTTGGTCGATAATGGTGCGATGGTCAACGTGATGCCTCTGAGTACCCTTAAATACTTGGGGTATGATAAGGCTGATGTTACTAACACCGATGTAGCCGTAACGGTTTTCAATGGTCTTATGTCGAAATGTGTAGTCATTTTTCCACTTAAGTTGAAAGTTAGGAGGTCTACAACGAATACTGGTTTCTTTATAGTAGATGTCGATACAACTTTCACCGGTCTCTTAGGACGAAATTGACTGCATAAAGCAGTAGTGATTCCTTATATTCTTCATAAAGAACTTATGTTTTGGCTTGATTCCGAGGTTGATGTTGGTAAAGCTGATTCGTCTATTATAACTTGCTTTAACCCTGTCGAGATCTATATAGGAAATATCATCGGAGCTGTCGATGACATGAGTCTGAAGAAGAGGTACTCTCCTGGAGATCCAAATGTTGGACCTCAGAGAATCGACAGGAAAGTTTGAGTATTGGTTAAGTAAGGAGGCCTTCCTCATCCATGGTCGATGCCCCTTCTGGATTGGATTCTAACGTTGTGCCACCGGTTGTCGAAGCCGAAGCACATGCTAAGAAGAAAGCGGAACTTGCTGGAATCCTCCACTCTATTAAAGAAGCCGCTAGATTACTCCCTACAATCGAGGAGGAAAATACCGAACCCGTCGACGGAGAGACTACTCCTCGCTCCATCAGTGAAGAGAAGGATGCTGATGGCGATGACCCGAACTTTGAGCCCGAAAGACTCCTTCGAGAGACTGAAGATGCTTGATAAAGATCAGGAAGACGTAGTCGCTGATGTCTTAGAGCGACTACGAGTGTATAGGATAACTAGGCCTGTAGTTAGTCTCGAAATGTATCTGGAAACCAGTTCGCTGGACGTAGATTGTTCCGACCAGCGTGCTGAAGAGGTTGAGTTGAATCCTGGCTTGAAAGTGTGTGTAGATTCGTTGGTGTTGTAATTCATCCTACTATGAATAAAACAACGTCTGGTGATAGATCTATTGCTGAATGTCCTGAGTATCGATGCACTTTAATGACGCCTCGAGATCCCTTAGTAATAGTACACTTAGGCGACGAGGAGGTCCAGCATCTTACCTTCATAAGTGGGTTGATTGACAAAGATCTATTTCAATCCATAATAACCCTTCTGAAAGAATTCAAATATTGTTTTACATGGGATTACACTGAGATGTCTGGCTTGGATCGACAATTAGTCGAACGTACTTTACCTATTAAGCCAGATTTCAAACCCATAAAATAAGCACCACGCCGGTTGGCAACTAAACTTGGACAACAAGTCTTTGATGAAGTAAAGAAGATGTTCGATGCCGGATACATAAGGACATCTCGATACAGATAATGGATCTCTTCCATTATTCCTGTGAAAAAGAAGAATGGAAAGATTCGAGTTTGCATCGATTTTAGAAATCTTAATAAATGAACTCCAAAAGATGAATATCTGATGCCGGTAGCGGATGAACTCATCGACAAGACATCTGGACATAAGATTATGTCCTTCATGGAAGGTCCTTCATCGACAAGACATCTGGATGTAACCTGAGGATGACGTTCATAAAACTGCTTTTCGTTGTCTTTTGAATGGGTTATGTCATTCGATTTAAAAAATGCCGGTGCGATTTATCAAAGAGCGATGAACCTCATCTTTAATCCATTGATTGGGTCAACGGTCGAGGTTTACATCGATGATTCGTAAAATCGTTAGCAGATGATTGTCATATTGATGATCTTCGAAAGGTCTTTCTCCAAATGAGAAAACACAACCTGAAACTGAATCCCATGCAATGTGCCTTTGGCGTTCGTGTTGGTCAATTTTTGGGATTTTTGGTTCACCATCGCGGCATGGAGATCGATTCCGGCAAGAATAAAGCAATTCAGGATCTTTCACCTCCATCGACAAAGAAACAACTCCAGGCTTTTCTAGAACGAGGGAATTATTTAAGAAGATTTATAGGCAACCTTGCCGATCGAACAACGGCTTTCTCCAACTTGTTGAAAGGACAAGGGAGTTTTGAATGGACTAATTCACATCGTGAATCCTTCGAAGCTATTAAAAAATACCTCATCAATCCATCTGTTTTTGTTCATCCGAAACAAGATCGACCCTTTTCGCTGTACATCACAGTTGGTGACAAGGTCTTAGGATCGATGTTAGAACATGAAGATAACCGGCGGAAGGAACGAGTTATTTGTTACTTGTCCCAGATTCTTACTCTTGTCGAATATAGGTATACTAACAACGAAAACCTATGCCTCTCGTTTGTGCGCACGCCCTTCCGGCCTAGCGGCGCGCGGCGGCGGTTCCGGCAAGCCCGAGGATCCGGGCCCGCTCCCCCGAGGCCCAGTCCGGTCGGCGTTATGGCTCGAACGCCGGACGCTGCGGAAAGGGGCCCCGGGTTGGGCATTCCCTTGATTCGCGAACGGGTCTACGGGGCGTTTCGCCAACCGTCTCCAGTTCCCTGGAGGCGGCGAGCGAAAGGCGGCGTTAAGGCCTCGCTCGCGAATTTCGGGGAGGGCCCAAGGAGCGGCTCGAGTAGCCGTCACCTCACCCCAAATGGCTCCGCAAAAGGGGTAGTATAGTTTAGTTTAGCTTTGGAAAACTTTGTTCGGAGTCGCCACCGACTTAGATTTAAAAAGTACGATTTAAGTCGGAAAAATCAGAGTCTGGGTTCGGGGATTCCTATTTACTAACCTTAGTATCCTACCACATGCGAAAAGGGTGGCGATTTGTCCAAAAAAATGTTTAACTTTTGATTGACGGGTATTGGGCCCGATCCGGGAGTGGGCCGGACTCTTATCGACGTTTTAACGGGCGTTGGACCCGAACTTAGGTTTGTTTGTTTAAAATCAGGCATGCGACGTATAAACCTAAAGCCTAAGTCACACACGCAACCACAGACAATAATTTAGATCAAAAGAGCGGGGAAGGGGCGGTGATTGCGGGCCTATGCACTTGGGCCCGCAATCCGTTACAAGTGGGCTTTTAAAATGAAATTCGGGGAGGCCCGCACCTCCCCTTTGTACCTTAGATTGAAGGTTGGGGCCGCTTTGTCTTCGAACCCGCGGTTTTTTAGGCCGGGGTGGATCCACGCGGTTTGATACGCGCGCCTTCAAGTCGGTCTTCGAAAGATTGGAGTTTATCTTCCGAAATTGCGTACTCAGTGTACATATAAGGAAAATGTAAGAGTGATTAGTTGACTTTCATCTTCAAAGTCCGAAACAACAATTCGAAATCAAAGAAACGAGCACAAGTTTCAACTAAGTCAAAATATTTAAGATCCAACAGCACATTAAGTAAACAGGTTAATAAAAAGCATGTTTGTCAAATATCATCAAAATCCAACGGTGGAATTGTGAATTATGCACACGCAAAGTCAGCCGTAGCATAGATGAGAATGCAGCATACGCAGGTTTGGAAATAAGAGCATAACTTCACTTAGAATTGTCCGATATAAGTGAAATCAAAACCTATAGATCTGTATCTTGATAAGGAATCAGAATATAGAATTTCAAACGAATCCAACGGCGGGATCTCATTCTACAAAGCAAAGAATGTAATTCAGTCTCTTGCATAAGCAATCCCTGACCAACAGAATGATGAGAAAAGAAAATTTCATAACTCTTCACTCGTTCGTCAAAAAAAAATGAAATTTTGTCACATGCTATATAACTCAATCATGATTTAGCATGAAAAATTTTAGGAAAAATGGATCTGTAGTCTGCTGCCAGCGTAGCGGAGAATCTAGACATTCGAATGGAATGTGTTTCAATCGGTCAGCATCGCAGATCAAGTTTGATCATGTTTGACTGTAGGCTAAACTTGTTCAAAATAAAAAGTGTAAAACACAGAAATTGTAGTAAATTAAAAGATCTAACTCTCGGTTCAATTTTAATCGATTCAGAACTCAAACGAGTAAGTTACGCTATCTGGTGCGCAAGGTACTCATGCTGCCGCAAAAGGGCAAGAGACATTAGAAGTCTTCGTCTTTTCTGAATGTTTAGACTAACCAGATGATCCCGAAAGCAAAAACTCAAAGAATAAGATTTGTAGAGGACTAAAATATGGTTTCAAAAGCGCTAATTTTGTAAAATTTGGCCACGTGATGAAAGAGATACGAATTTTTTCGTATACTAGTATGAATCTGCCCTGAAATGCGATAGCACATCTGTTCTATCTGCACTCCAATAGCGATTTGACCAGGATCTGTATGTTTAACAAAAAAGTGTATAACATAAAAGTTTTAGAAAACGTAAAGAGAAATCCGTTTCAACCAATTTCAGGTGAAACGGAGCTTTGATGTTCGAGTTATGTCCGAAAAACAGAGGCAGCTATTACACTCATACACAGAAACAGGCTGCCTTTTTCGAACAAACAAAACTCGATCAAGCAAGTGTCAAATGGAGAAGCTTAAAGCACGAAAGTTGTAGAATAGCCAAAAAGGAAATGAATCCAAGTAGCTTTAAGCAAATCCGAGCTGTACAGTCGAAACTAAGCCTGCTGGAGTGCAGCTGCACATTCCACGGATGCGGAGAACAGGGCAGCTGCATTATCCAGCATACGAAGAGGAAAAACATTGGTAAAACGAGTCTGTTTGAAAAAAATTTCAACAGAGAAGTTGTTTTCCATCGAGAAAGGAAGCCAAGGAGTGAAAAAATAGTTCAATCCATGCACAGGACAAGGAGTTATGCTGGAAAACGTCAGGAACATGCGGCAGCGAACAACATTCCAATTTCGGCATGCGTATATCCCAACAATCGCAGATAGTTCGAGCAGTTTACAGCACAAACAAGTCCCAGAAGCTATTGACGAAGTCACAGAGGAAGTAGGAAGGGAGTGGACCTGATTTCGCATAGTTTTGAGCTCGCTAGCTCCGGTTACGATGTCTCGAAGATGCCGCAGCGTGTGTTCATGCAAACAAGAACAATAAATGAGGTTAGATTTGTCTAAGGAGTTGTAAAATGCAGAGAAAACAGATGGTGAAGGAGACTCACCGAGAATGCAGCTTTCTTAACATGGATTTCGGAGATGTTCATGGGGGGAAAGGCGCTCGCGATGGGAAACAGCCCACCCCCACACCTCCCGAGCACGCACGCTCGTGATGGGAGACTCGTGTGCGCGTCGGGAGGGATTTCTCCAATGGATACTCGTGATGGTGCTGGAAACTCTTTGCTGCTTTTGGAGTGAAGAGAGGTTGTTGAAGCTAGAAGTGTCTTAAGCTTCTTGTCACACCGATGGAGCCTACTGGGATTGGGATAGGAGATTGTCTCCTGCACAAATAAAGTAAACCAACAAAGTCAAAAGAAGCTCCCTGACGTACATGTGGGGGTCATGGAAACTTGGACGCTGTTCTTCGTCGTCAACACTAAGGAGCGTAGCCAGCCGAGCCATTTGGAAAGGTATTTCAATTGTTCTGGTGAGGAGGTGCCACCATTCCCGTCTGTCATGGTCCGAGCTTCTCGGATTGTCGTAGCCAAGGGCATGGGAATCCACCGTCACCACCGAAGAGGTTTGGTCTTGCCGAAGTTACTTCAGTTTGTTGGTGTAGACGCTATCTCCAGTTGTGGCCGACGACAGTTGGGCTTGAGTTGGTCGAGAGGGGGGTTTCCTCTTGTTTTTGTTTACCTTTTGTTCGAACCCCGTAGGAGGATAGTGGTGGTGGTGAAGAAGACCCCCCCCCCCCCCCGTGGAAAAATGGAGGATCCTCCTTTTTAGAAGGTGGAGGAGCCCCCCCAAACAGAAAAATCGATCCCCCCCTTTTTCTTTTTTTCTTTTTTTGTTTTTTTCCTTCCCCCCCCAAAACCGTTTTTTTTAGCCTCGGTCTGCGTTGAGGGGGGGAATCTTCCTTGCGGGTCATCCTCCAGCCAGTGATATACTGCCGAGTGGCAAATTAGTTTGCCTCCCCGCACATGGCATTTTCGGTCTCCGTTAGACCGTTGAGAAGAGATAATGTCAAGAATATGGCTGGGCTTTTGCTTTGTTGGGCTTGCATTGTTAGAGCCGGGCTTTGGTCTTTTTCGGAAAGGTGGGCTTTGGGCTTTTAACAAGAACTGGGCTTTGAATGCAAAATTGGGTCGGTCCATTAATTTAAGGCATTACAGTTTGCCCCTCATTGTGAGAGAATTTGAGAAAGTTTTCTCATAAGGATATAATAAATGCCTTAAATTAGGTTTCAAAGTTGTCTTTGACCAAAATGTATCCTGAGAGCTCATCAAGAAAAATCATTAGCCATGACAATGACTTTATGAAGTAAAGAGTAATCAAGCATGCATGATTACGACATCCATGTATGTCTTGTTTTATTTATTGCGTTATTTTATGAGATTTGTTAAAATTGCTTCAGAGCGAGATTAAAGAAGGGCTTCTGACCTCTCTCGTATCCTACTCGCATTTCTGAAAGCCATCCCCGTTGGATTTTAGAAGTCCCTTGACTTGGATGCTCATGTACCGGTCAAAGGAGTCTTTGCCTAGGTTGTAATACGGTTTTTGCTTAAGGCCTTTATATTGAAGGTTTAAATTCATCATTTGAAAGAAAAAGTTTAAGGACTTCCTCGAAAGCTACTGAATCGTAGAGATTTCACCATTCAAGCAAATTCTTCATCTTTCAGGCAGCTCACCAGCTGACGTGTTTTGTTGGGGGATGAATAATTGGTTTGAAAAAATCCACTTTGGGGAAAGCTTTGTCTTTGAAGGATGGCACCTTTGCTTTTGCGACCATCAATGTCGGCCCTGATGCTTTATGTTGCTCTTTTGATTTTTATTTTGCGCTTTCTTTTGTAGACCTTTGGTCTTTGCGCTAATTCTTTCTTTTCTGAATTACGGGGATTTGCCCCGTTTTGCTTTCTAATATTTTCCTTTGGTATATGTGTCTTTTTTGAGAAGTTCTTTGAGGAGTTCGGCCCTTGGGAACGACTCAACTGGTGGGCTCAACTGTCGATGATACCTCTTTGCTTGAATCTTAAGGAAGTGTAGTCTCTACAATCTATTGCTTCCGGTTTCTAGCTACAAGATCTCCCTATAATCCTCGATGTGAGGCGGTCCTTAAACTTCTTGGGTGTAGTGTGTACGAAAACTTCAATTTTGGCTCGAAAGGGGCTAGCAATGGGCGATGTTTCGTGTTTGGGATAGAGAAGAAATGCTCGATTTCATCCCGGTTTAGAGCATCTTTTGTCAAAGGATTCGTTATCCACCTGAAGACTCGTGTATGAATCCTTACAGTGTTTGCGCTCATCACCCTGGGAAAGTGTTTAGGAATAGGTTTGCCTTCTCCATTCTCGCTCAGAAGCATTTTTTATTGAAGATAATTTTAAATTATATGCAAATGAGCACACGAATGTTTAAGAAATGAATGGGTTTAGATACTCAAACCTCTGTAGTGCTCTTGTGCACTTTCGAGGGTAGAGTGTTTGCACTTTCATGCCCCAGTCATGTTCTTTGAGATTAGGATCAAACGGCTTCCACCCGACCACCCACGCCGTTACCTAGGAGTTTGTACCGTACTGTGTGAATGTCCATGTACCTACACAGTTGACAACGGACATAGACGAAGTTAGTTCATGTACTTCGACTCTTGCTTGGGCAGTTAATGAAGTAAAATTCCGCTGGGGAGATGAGATGGATATGTCCGTCTCAATGATAATCGAGGAATGCGATGCATGTAATCAGCTTGAATGAAGGCAGAACTCCAGCTAGGGAAACGGAGATACGACTCCACCTGGGGAAATATGAGAAATTTTGTTAGAGAGCAATGCATATGATACTCCCTTTTGGTATGGTCATCTTTGAGTGACGACAAAGGCAATTTCGAAGCTTTGGTTCGAAATTTTCCACCCAACCGCCCGCGTCTTTGGCCAAAATGTAGGATGCTCATGTACCTACACTAAGCAAAGGACAGACAACAAGTGAGCTCATGTAACTTGTTTTCTTTTAAAGTAAGAATGAAGTTTGTTCATGCAACTCCATTTATACGAAAGGCGAAGTAGAGTTTTGATACTTCCCTTTTCTATGTGTTTCGTCATTGCATCTTTGTCCGTAGGAATTAAAGGATTGACGAGATAGTTACTTTTGCTTAACGTCTATTGTGTAAGGAAGCTGATGTACCTATCAAACAGATGACGACAAACAAGGGAGTTTATGCGACTTGTTCCTGTTAGAGTAAGAATGAAGTTTGCTCGTGTAACTTCATTTGTAAGAAAGGTGAAGTAGAGTTTTGGTACTTCCCTCTTATATGATTTCGTCATTGCGTCTTCGTCCGATGGAATCGAAGGTTTGACGAAATTGCTGCAGGACTTTGGCTTGAAGCTTTTCCGCCCTACCGCCCTCGCCTTTGTCATAGGAGTTTTGTGCCATTCGTGTGAGGAGCTCTTGTACCTGCACACGAGACAAAGGACGTAAACGAAATAAGCTCATGTAATTTCATTTAACTCTTGATAACGAGAGTGTTGTTTGTATAATTCTCCCTTTTCATTTGCTAGCGTCTTTGCTCTAATCGACTCCCTGGGGATATATTGCTTTGGAGTTGTTGGCTTTGACGCTGCTTAGGTGTAATATCGTCGGAGAGCATCTGCGTTGATTGCTTGTGGCAGGTCTCCTCCGTCCATTTTTGTTAAGATGGTTGCTCCTCCTGAGAAGGCGTGCTTAACGACGAATGGTCCTTCGTAGTTTGGAGCGAACTTCCCTCGTGGATCCTTGACATTTGGTAGGATTCTTTTAAGAACGAGGTCACCTGGTCTGTATCTGATCGGCTTGACCTTTTTATTGAATGCTCTAGACATGCGTTGTTGATAGCATTGCATGTGGTGAGCTGCAGCAAGTCGTTTCTCATCAATGAAGTCGAGGTGGGCGAGTTGATGGTCGACCTTCTCTTCTTCTGTCATGTTGCTTTGGGATGATACCCTGAGAGTCGGTAATTTGACTTCTGCTAGAATAACTGCTTGAGTGCCATAGACAAGTTCGAAGGGAGTTGCCCCAGTTGAAGTGCGCATTGTCGTTCTGTAGGCGAGTAACGCAAAAGGGAGCTTCTCGTGCCAGTCGCGATAGGTAATTGCTGTTTTCTGAAGAATCTTCTTCATGTTCTTGTTGGCGGCTTCGACTGCGCCGTTCATTTGTGGACGATATGGTGAAGAGTTGAGATGTTTGATCCGGAATTCTTCGCATAAGGATTGAAGTTTGAACCATTGTCTGTGACCAATAGCTCCGGAACTCCATATCTGGCGATGATGTTCGCCCTCGTGAAACGTACGACATTGTTTGCTGTAACTTCTTTGAAGGATTGGGCTTCAATCCACTTGGTGAAGTAATCGATTGCGACCAGCAAGAATCGGTGTCCGTTTGACGCTTTGGGATTGATTGGCCCGATTACGTCCATGCCCCACATTGAGAATGATCATGGCTCAAATAGCGGGTAGAGTCTTGTTGGAGGCACATGTACCTTGTCGCTGTAAATTTGACACTTGTGACACACTTTGACGTATTTGATGCAATCGGCTTCCATTGTGAGCCAATAGTACCCTTGTCGCATTATCTTCTGGGCGAGAGCGTATCCATTCATGTGTGGTCCGCAAACCCCTTCATGTACTTCGACAATAAGAGCATCAGCTTCTTGCTTGGTGACGCATCTCATGAGGGCCGTCGTGAAGGATTTCTTGTACAATGTATCCCCGTCCAGGAAATAGCTTTTTGTTATCCTCCGTATGAATTTGCGTTCTTTCCATGTGCTATTTTGGGGAAATCCTCCTGATTGTAAATAATTCTTGATGTCCGTGAACCAAGGTAGAGCATCTTCTGGTTGACTTTGTTCAACGTGCATGCAGCTCGGATCATCAGCGATATTGATGCGTAGAGGCTCGATGTTCATTTCTCCAGCTAACGGAATCATCGATGCGAGCACTGCAAGAGCATCAGCAAATCGGTTATCAGTTCGTGGGAGGTAGTTGAATTCAATGTCAGTGAATTGTCGGATTAGCGTTTGTAGATAATCCTGATATGGAATGAGCTTTGGGTCTCGAGTGCGCCAAGCTCCATTCGTCTGGGAGATGATGAGTGCCGAATCTCCATGAACGTCCAGGAGTTTAACCCGCATGTCGATTGCGCGAAGTAGGCCGAGGATGCATGCTTCATACTCGGCAATATTGTTCGTGCATGGAAATGTGACTTTGGCCGCTGTCGGGTAATATTGTCCATCTAGGGAGATTACAACAGCTCCTATTCCTGATCCTGAGGAATACACTGCACCGTCGAAGTACATCTTCCATCTTGATTCCTGTTCCATGAGCAGGATGTTCTCGTCCGGCAATCCGATTTCTAAAGAGGAATCATCCGTTCCTGGATATTCAGCAATATGGTCAGCGATCGTTCTCCCTTTCACTGACTTCGTGGAGTGGAATCGAATGTCGAACTCGGCAAGCTGTAATTGCCACTTAGAGACTCTTCCCATCAGTGTTGGCTTGTCGAAGAGATATTTGAGTGGATCATTTTCGGATACTAACAGGATCTCATAGTGCAGAGTATACTGTCGGAGTCGGTGAAGGACCCAAATGAGAGCACAACAAGTACGCTCGGAAGTTGTGTATCTCGACTCACAATCCGTAAATTTCTTGCTGAGGTAGTAGATCGCGTGTTCCTTGGCACCCGGCAATTGTTGGGCGAGCATGGCCCCAAATGATTCTTCTCTGACTGTGAGATAAAGTGTGAGAGGATGCCCCGGCTTTGGAGGGATGAGAACTGGTGGTTCTGTCAAGTATGTCTTGATTTGCTCAAATGCAATTTTGCAATCATCATCCCACTCAAACTTGACGTCTTTCCTCAGTTTCTTGAACAGAGGTTTGCATGTGTCGGCTAGGTTGGATATGAACCTTCCGATGTAGTTAACGCGACCCATGAAGCCACGGATCTCTTTGACTGACTTTGGAGCTGGGAGATCACGAATTGCTTTGATTTTATCAGGATCAATCTCAATGCCTTTATTGCTGACGACGAAACCGAGGAGTTTGCCTGAAGTTGCCCCAAACACGCATTTGTCGGGGTTGAGACGTAGCTTGTATTTACGAAGCCGCTCGAATAACTTTCGAAGAATGACAGTGTGGCTCTCATCTTGTTTGGACTTGGCGATCATGTCGTCGACGTAGACTTCAATCTCGCGATGCATCATATCGTGAAAAAGGACCACCATAGCACGCTGATAGGTTGCCCCAGCGTTCTTGAGCCCGAAGGGCATGACCCGATAGCAGAATGTGCCCCAGGGTGTCGTGAAGGTTGTCTTCTCTTTGTCTACTTCGGCCATGCGAATCTGATTGTAACCAGAGAATCCATCTATGAAAGAGAATCTGTTGAATCCGGCGGTGTTGTCCACCAGTAAGTCGATGTGTGGGAGTGGGAAGTCGTCCTTGGGACTTGCTTTGTTGAGGTCGCAGTAATCGACGCAGACTCGGACCTTCCTGTTCTTCTTGATGACAGGGACTATGTTAGCGACCCACTGTGGATAGGTAGCCACGTCAATAAAGTTGACTTTCAGTAGTTTATCTACTTCTTCCTTGATGGCAAGGGCTAATTCAGGCTTGTATCGACGTTGCTTCTGCTTTATAGGGTGAATAGATGGGTCGGTAGGAATCTTGTGCTCCACAATCTCTGGATCTAGTCCCGGCATATCTGCATATGACCAAGCAAACACATCAGAGAATTCTTTAAGAAGGTTAACAATATCCTTGGCTTCATCATCTGATAAATCTACACTGATGAACAACTCCTTGGGGTCATCTTCAGTTCCGATGTTAATTGAAACTGGTTTTTGTAATGTAAGGTCCTTTGGTTCATCATGTCGTTGAAGACCCTACTCCAAACCGTAATACCCGTCTATAGATTTCGGGTCATTTATTGTTTCTCTGTCTTGTTCAGAGGTTTTCCCGGGTGTACCCGAAGCGCCGTTCCTGAAAAGGAGAAGGAATTAGAATGATGTATTCAAATGAGTTATTTGAAATATTGTTTCATGCAACAATTCATAATAAGGCATGCGCTTTTGACCAAAAGAAAATAATGTGGGATCAGGACTCAGCTGGTCCCTCATCGTTTTATCGGATTCGCCCTGAACATCAGCGGCCCGATCCCACAAACGCCCTAGGTATTGCCTAGGGGTCGCGTTACATATAGACAACCTTGCTAGTCCGCGACCAGAATGTAGCAAGGAAACCTACTCTTGATTCTAAGTGTAGAAAAATAAAGATGGAAAGTTTCACCCGTCGAGAGGCATGTCTGGCTCGGCCGGGATCGACGCTTCCATCATACAGACTTCTTCTTCGGACTCTTGTGTCCCTGTCTGCTCATCTTGTTTCCCCTCCGCTTCTTCGTTCGCAGTAGGGGAATCCACACGCCTATTCGGAGGCGGTACTTCAGTTCTTGGGGGAGTCCTGGGCAGCCTTGGTACTACTGGAGCTCGAAAGTACGGTGCCCCGGCTTGTCGGATGGCAATACTGGGAGGTATGAAATGGGCTCTCATGCGAGGTCGGCGCCCATGACCAAGCCCTAAATTCACTTGGACAACATTGATATGTTCAACAGTCGTCCGCTCACCATCAATTTCTCCGTCACTCCGGATCTTCACATTCTCCAGCTTCTCTGATAGGATTTCGCCTTCCATTGTCGCCGCAGATGAACGTACGAAACGGATGCCTAATTTGTTGCTGGTGTGATTGCCTTGATTGCGTCGCATTTTGCCCGTGAATCCAAGCCCACTAGTCCCTGCAGGAGCTGGAATAGTGATCGGATAAATCATCCCTTGTCCTCTGATTCCGAGTCCATGTCTGAGGAACTCTTTTGCGGCACTGATGTTGCCCCAAGGAAGGAAGTTGTTCTCCATCGAGAAAGGAAGCCAAGGAGTGAAAAAACAGAGAAGGCTTTCTCCATCGAGAAAGGAAGCCAAGGAGTGAAAAAACAGATCAATCCATGCACAGGACAAGGAGTTATGCTGGAAAACGTCAAGAACATGCGGCAGCGAACAACATTCCAATTTCAGCATGCGTATATCCCAACAATCGCAGATAGGTCGAGCAGTTTACAGCACAAACAAGTCCCAGAAGCTATTGACGAAGTCAAAGAGGAAGTAGGAAGGGAGTGGACCTGATTTCGCACAGGTTTGAGCTTGCTTACTCCGGTTATGACGTCCCGAAGATGGCGCAACGTGTGTTCATGCAAGCAAGAGCAGCAAATGAGGTTAGATTTATCTAAGGAGCTGCAAAACGAAGAGAAAGCAGATGGTGAAGGAGACTCACCGAGAATGTAGCTTTCTTAACATGGATTCCGGAGATGTTCATGGGGAAAGGCGCTCGCGATGGGAAACAGCCCAGCCCCAAACCTCCCGAGCACACATGCTCGCGATGGGAGACTCGTGTGTGCGTCGGGAGGGACTTCTCCAATGGATGCTCGCGATGGTGCTGGAAACTCTTTGCTGCTTTTGGAGTGAAGAGAGATTGTTGAAGCTAGAAGTGTCTTAAGCTTCTTGTCACACCGATGGAGCCTACTGGGATTGGGATAGGAGATTGTCTCCTGCACAAATAAAGTAAACCAACAAAGTCAAAAGAAGCTCCCTGACGTACATGTGGGGGTCATGGAAACTTGGACGCTGTTATTCGTCGTCAACACTAAGGAGCGTAGCCAGCCGAGCCATTTGGAAAGGTGTTTCTATTGTTCTGGTGAGGAGGTGCCACCATCCCCGTCTGTCATGGTCCGAGCTTCTCGGATTGTCGCAGCCAAGGGCATGGGAATCCACCGTCACCACCGAAGAGGTTTGGTCTTGCCGAAGTTACTTCAGTTTGTTGGTGTAGACGCTATCTCCAGTTGTGGCCGACGACAGTTGGGCTTGAGTTGGTCGAGAGGGGGGTTTCCTCTTGTTTTTGTTTACCTTTTCTTCGAACCTCGTAGGAGGATAGTGGTGGTGGTGAAGAAGACCCCCCCCCCCCCCCCCCGTGGAAAAATGGAGGATCCTCCTTTTTAGAAGGTGGAGGAGCCCCCCCAAACAGAAAAATCGATCCCCCCTTTTTCTTTTTTTCTTAATTTTTTGTTTTTATCCTCCCCCCCCCAAACTGTTTTTTTTAGCCTCGGTCTTCTTCCCTGCGGGTCATCCTCCAGCCAGTGATATACTGCCAAGTGGCAAATTAGTTTGCCTCCCCGCACATGGCATTTTCGGTCTCCGTTAGACCGTTGAGAAGAGATAATGTCAAGAATAATAAAAAAAATAAAAAATAAAAATAAAAATATGGCTGGGCTTTTGCTTTGTTGGGCTTGCATTGTTAGAGCCGGGCTTTGGTCTTTTTCGGAAAGGTGGGCTTTGGGCTTTTAACAAGAACTGGGCTTTGAATGCAAAATATGGTCGGTCCATTAATTTAAGGCATTACATCGTTATACTACGCTGTCATGTAGGTTCGACATTATATCAGAAGTAATACGGTATATGTAGTGTCGAATGCTCCTGTGTCAAAAATGTTGTTCGACAGCCCTGTATTATAAGGAAAGCTTAGCAAATTGAGCTTTGTTTTGTCTCCTTTTGATGTTCAGTATCGACCTTTTCTCTGTGTTCCGCACAGGGTTCATCCTCTTCGCCAGGCATCATCCGTACAATAACAAAAGACAAGTGCACAACCCAGGTTCCTATCGAAAACTCCTCCAAGAAAATTTATCCCGACGACGCTCGCCTCGGAGATGTGTACAATGCAAGCGAATTCTCGGAGAATAATCCCATTGTGAGTGCTTCCAGACGCTCCTTCGAACTGCGGCAGCGCAAGTTCGACACCTCTTCGTACCAGCAGCGTGCTGATGCATTAGAAGGTCTGTTGGAGTTCAGCGCGCGCCTCCTGCAGCAAGAGAGACTAGATGAGCTCGGCGTGCTGTTAAAGCCGTTTGGACCCGAGAAGGTCTCGCCACGAGAAACTGCCATCTGGTTGACCAAGAGCTTCAAGGACACTGCCGCATAGCGGCTCGTACGCACCACCAAGTGCTTTACATAATCAGTTAAATCATGTTTAGATCTTCTAAACCAATCTAGAACATATCAACTGGCGAGACTCCAAATGTAATTAAAGATGAAGAAGGATTTTATTTCTGATGCAAAATTCGGAACTTAGCATGTCACGAATGGCCGTGAGGATGGTGCGATAGATGGGGGTAGCTGAGATCAGAATACTTCTCCACAAGAGATCGCATCTATGTGAATGTCGCTCGCTCTGCACGGAGCCGATTCGAAGGCCATTGTTTCATTTACAATGAATTTGAGGTATGATCAGGGAAAGACTTCAGAATGAGAGACAGTAAAAGATGATGAAAACTGGAACTACGGAGTTATCGTATTTACTTATATGGTTTAACAAACGGCAATAGTAGTAGTTGTAGTAGTGAAGAAGCAGTTTCCATCAAAATTGAAGTTGCCCTGTAACCCGGAATGTCGAAGTCCGACATCGTGGGTGTTCACATCTGTTAGCATGGGGATCAAGCGGAGGTCATGATCAATGCCAGCGGCTCGTCCAGCGCCATCGATTTCTCTGCTGCCCATTCCCTGTTCACCTTAGCTATAAAATCCTCGATCCTTCTTTTAAGCTCGTCGTCTCCGCAGCCATCGAAGTCATCGCAGTTTCCCTCAAAGTCATCATCGTCGTCGTCGCCCTCTCCCTTCTCCTCCTCATGCACACATTCCCAGCCGTTATCCTCATTCTCTCCCCCTCGGTTGGTTTCGACCTCACAAACCTCCTCCAACTCCGGCTTCTCTTCCCTCTGTTTCTCCTGGGAACTCGAGCACGCCATCTGATCAGACGGGAACGGTTCGACATCGGGGACCTCCACACATTTTAAATCGCAGCGTACGCCAAACACCGGCAGGGCTTCCGTGGTTCTGGGACCCCTGGATCCGCCGAACCTCGAGCCAATGAGGATCAGGAAAATGATGATGTTGCAGGCGATGAACGGGAGTAAAGGGCTCGAGGTTGTCTGGAGGACGGGTTCCGACAACGCGAAGACCGACATCGCCGTGACCAAAGGATGGCCTGATCGCGGGTGGCAGCACTTGAAAATACGAATGTGGTGGGGATGGAGGGAAGCGAGTGATGATGGGGAGAGTATTTATACTACTCAATCTTGCAGGCCAAGCTTCAAATGAACACATGAGGCTCGATTAGGAGGAGGAGGAGGGTATTATGGTCATTCCAAAATCCCGGAGTCAATAAGTTATATGAGAAGCTTCTTGTTGGCCGCTTTGCATCAGCAAGGAAACGTCTCTCCTTTTGCTTACTTATAATTTAAGATAATTAAATTTCCAATTAATTAATGACTTGACTATCCATTGCAACCAAAATAGGATTGAATACGAATTCGAGTCATAATACATTATTTCATAATATAAAAATTATATTTGATCAACACGTCTTCTTGTACCCTATTTTTTAAGGAACCGGAGTTCTTCTTTTTCTTCCATTAACATCTATTTTTCTTTCACTCCTAATAAATCCAAAGTTCCCCTTAAAAATTCTGAAAAAAAATTCAAAATCAAAGACGAGATAATCTATTAAGTTATTCATTTTTTCTGTATTATTTTGTTTATTTTATTTGTTTAACTGCGGATTCATTCAAATTAAAGTGGTGGGGTACCGAGGCCGGGGATTTGGGATCTAAATGGTTAAGTCTGAGTTTTGTTTGTACGCAGCGTTAGCTGTAAAAATATGTCATTAAATAAAGTCGAAAATTTTTAAATTTTTTATTAATAATTTAAAAATGGGTATTTAAAATACCTATTTTTTTAAGGAAAATTTCAAAAAGAATTTTTATAACTCAAAATATCGAATTAAATCAGGCTCATGAGGACTAGAACCAAATAAAATATTCGGCAGTTTGAGATTTCATTCCGTTTGTCGAATGGGGGAGTAGTTTATCTAACACGGGAAAGGAATGTCTTTTTTTTAAGGGAGGAGGGGGGGGCTGAAATTTCACTTTAGTTTCCCCGGAAGAAGTCAAACACCATAATGTCCCAATCAGTCAGAATACTCGTTGAACGATTCGTGATTGTGACCGGGCAAACTCCAATTATTTTCTTTTTTAAAAAAAAAAAACTCATGAAAGGATGAAATATTGACTCCCGTGCCGTCCATGCCAAGCGGACGAAACTAGTACCGAAAGTTCAGGGGACACGATCTGAGATTAGTAGCTTTGTCCGAAAATGTCGTCATGCTTCAAAAAAAATTAAGAAATATTATTCGAATTTCGTAAAATAATTTTACGGTCGAAGGTTTCTTTAACTATATTAAAAACACGTCCTCTCTATAAATAAATAAATAAGGATGAATTTTAAAAATACGTTTTTTTATGTTTAAAAAAATAACGGAAGGAAACGAAGGAAGAGGGTGAAAGGAAAGGCGAGAGAGGGGGGAATGGAGAGGAAAGGGAATGAGATAGGTGGAGGGGAGAGGGGAAAAGGGAAAAAGGAGGGAGAGGGGGGAGGCAGAGGGAAAGCGTAGAAAAAGAAAATAGGGGAATGGCGGATTTTCCTTATGTGTTTTCTACGGGGTGGATTTTCTTGGACGTCCCTTCAATCTCGTTAAGTGTAGATGGATGGATTTTGAAATTTTTTTTTATGTCTATTTATTCGGAGGGCAGGTTATATTTTAAGAGGTTGTATTTCTCTTCGACGTTAGAATTGTATTTTACGAAATTCAAACCATATTTCGTAAATTCTTTTTAAAATTAATCGTATTTTCGTACAAAAATCCTGTGATTAGTCCATAGTTTCATCCGGGACCTCCACGCTGATTTCCCTATAGGAAGACGCCCCCAAGACATCATTTTATTATCAACACGGATCAAATTTTGAAAATGGCCTTGGACCACATGAGGATGTTATTGACTTCTTCTTTTTCTTGTAGAGGAACGTTGCCAGATCTCACGCACGAAACTTAAGGAATGACGAATGCCCCCGACTTATATAATATATATAGCAATATCATCATACCGGCCTGGATTCGTTGTCTTGGTCCTCCTCCATGACTTCCACGTTCATTCTTTCTCAATCACTCCCAATTTTAGGGTTTATTATAAAGAAAAGCAACGTCGGGTTAGGATACGTTGGCGTCGTTACGTCCGCCGGGACACGTCATCAACCTTGCTTAATCGCATGTACATAGAATAAGAAAAGGTAATATATCAAGTTTCGTAGCTGGGCGACCTATTCAAGAACGAAGAACCACACACGAAACCTTAAACATCCGTAGTAGTCCAACTTTCTGTTAGTGTGTTCACTTATCTACCAAGACACTTTATTGTATTTATTCATATATAATTAATAAATGCGAGTATTTATCATTAAATATTTTACTTTTCTGCACGTAAAATTATTAATGATAAAGTCCTATAGATTAATGAGTATATTAATCTGAAATAGTCCGTGATCGGATAGATGTTTAGAGGGAACATCGACATCTAGATCATCACTGAGTATAACTGATGTCAAGATAGACCGATTGATAATATATCTAAGTTATACTTAGGGGTACCATGAGATTAGAGATACTGTGCACGACCCGTTTAAGAGGATATCACATGTTAAACATCATTGGTCAATCCTCTTTATGGACGAGTGTAAATGATCTTTTGACTTGAGACCTTCATTTATTTTATCGTGGAGTTTATGCACTTTGGCGTCGTTAAAAATAGTCTTTAACCAGATTGTTAGTAATACGATTGTTGGGTGTGTGACAAAGCGTAGAGAGAATAGTGTTAGAGTCAATATATGATTCATCAATCTTTTAGGTTAGAGAGTTGACATCTAGGCCACTTGATAGAGATATTAGTGACTCTAAAATATATGGTCAATGTTTTACATTCAAGTGAGTATATTATATCTTGGTAATCAAGTAAAGAATTAATTTGGTGATGATGTATTTTGCGCCGAATTAATTGGGATTTCGATTAGAAGAAGAGATTGAATTACACAGTAATCGGTTCATAATGATTTATGATTTATGATCATTTTCCTAACACGTTGGGTGACTAAAAACTGTTGCTAGACGGATACCATAGTATGTGTATGAATTTACACTACCTTCGTGTATAGGACCTAGAGGGTCGCATGCATAATACGTTGACACGAACAATGTATCATTATTTTAGTGGATATTAAAATTAATCATTTTACTTCAGAATTAATTGGATTATTAATTTATTCAGAAATATCAAAAGAAAATAAATAGACCAAAATCGAATATGGATTTATTGGGATCGTATATATTAAATAAAGGATATGAAATAAACATTTAATAATTGTTTCGATTTTATATCCTAGATATTTTATTTAAGAAAATAATATTTGATTACATTATTTTAATGCATATATGTACCGTTTTGTTTTAATGGTTAGAATAAATGTTTTATGAAAATAATTTAATAGTTTAATCCTCGTGCATTTTCGGTTAAATTTACATATTTATTAATTATTATGTTAATGATAACATTAGTGTTGCCATTACTATCATTTGGAATTATTTTTGTGAAAGAAACGTAAGATTTTTCTTTTAAGGCAAGAAATTTAATGGGATTGAAAGGGTTGTCAGATAACCTGTAGATTGGGATATAGAGCTAGTTGGTCCTTGGAGGACAGAATCAAAAAGAAAATCAACCCCAAAAGTATGAGTGTTTTCCTTCTGAAAGTTATTCGTCGATTCAAGAGGCTAGCACTTACAAGATCGTCGAGAGGTTCTTGACCGTGTGCGGGTGATTACTGCTACAGGAGTCACACGTGTGGCTCTTGATCGTTCGTACAATTCTTATTTTGCCGAAAATGTCGCGGTACGATTTCCGGGTTGTGACGTGTCGGAAACTTTTGCTACATTGGGAGAGAGTGGCTTAGATTTCCCTTTCCAAACCAACCCCTATTGAAGATTATTACCAGACATATGAAGATAGATCCGACAAATGGGGAGATCTGAATGAGTTTGAGTTCATACTAGTTTGACTGTCGAAGTTTATCTTCTATGGTAGAGGGAAACAACCCTTAAAGATAATGTGCCCCCTGGCCAATTACTTGGTCAAAGCAGAAGAACCTGTGGCTTTGGTTCCTTTTCTTTTATGCCTGATATATCGAGGTTTATTTGAAGCAGCAACAGGGAAAAAAACTAGTGCAGCTATTCCAACATCAACAAAGGTTCCTTATGTTTTCCCAAGCTTCCCTACAACAGGCCCCCTATGGATTATGTATGGATGGATTCATTTGTACTTCCCTAAATTTTGTGACAACTTCCAGGTTCGAAAGCATGAGAGTTCCTTTAATCTGTACGGGCCAAAGATACTCAAGAACTTCTATTATGAACATTGGGGAAATCTTACTGCTACTGGTTATTTTGTTGAGCTCTTAGAGAAGGATATTGCTACTAGTTATTTTGTTGAGCTCTTAGAGAAGGATTGTGTTAATTGAAATCCATTCCCTACCAACTACCAGTTTCATGATATGAGAAATAAGGGAGAACCAGATGAGTACTGGGATATAGTTTTATCAGCAAGGGATTTAATGGCCTACGAGGCTAGAGGATTTATCTTCGAGGTCTACAATCCTCAACTTTGTGCTATACAGTTTGGTTTTGTACAGAGTACCCCTTTGTCACATTTTCGATCCTTCAAGACATACTTCTCATGGCGTACTTATGTACCCTTTTCTCACGAAAGAACTATAAGGCTTCCTGAATTGATCTTATGTCAGATTTCTTTTCATACTAAGTTATCTTCTAACTATTTATTCACAGGTGTTTCGCACGATCAAAAGCTTAATGAAGGAAGTAGAGTTCCCAACCTCATATGTTTCTTTTGGGACTACTTTGACCTTCAATGAAATTTGGAATCAAACATTAAAAAGAAATTAGAGAAGAATTGAAGTTTCCATCCCTTGCCACAGAAATTGCGACACTTCCAGAGAATTTTTTAGAAAAACTACTCTCGAAGGCCGAGAAGGCTTTACTACCTAGTAAATTGCAATTCTGGAATATTTAAAGACATGTCCAACTTCATTCAGCTAATTATTGAAATGATGCAGCTTTAAGTGAAGAGCTTCTGGCTAATCGACCAAAAGTTGCTAGGTCGAAGCCAAGACAATCTCCATCGGACAATCTGAGAAGAAAGTCTCCTAGAGGTAAGGGGAAAGCTACTTCAACTACAAATCCTACCCTGATTCTCCAAAGCCCAAGGCCAAGCGCAAGCTTCAGGTTGCTCCTTCTTCTTCGGAAGAACAAACTACCTCCGATATCCCTCCACTGTCAAAAAAGTCTAAAGGGGTGTGTTTACAATCAACAGCGAAGTCGACCCAAGATCCTCCTCTAAAGAGGAGTGGAGCAACAGCTAAGGGGAAAGAGCTTGTTGTGGTAACATTAACATTTATTAGACATTGCAAAATTCAAAAGCCAACTCCACTTTTTATCAATGATTTGCAGCCTATCAAAGGATCAATAGCCCCGAAGTTGGCCTCGATGTCTGTAGCAGCGTCTTTTGGTGCTAAGGATCCTGTGAAGAATCCCCCTCAAGCACCAGTACGCGAAGAAACTCCCACACCCCCAGGAAAAGGAAAAGTAAGATATTTTCCCTTGGTTGATGCTACTTTCGCAGTAAAATTGAATTTTAACGACCATAAAATACCGAATACCGAAATACCGAATTTTAACGACCATAAAATTTTAGATCCCGATCCCGAATTTAAAATTCGGTATTTGGTAAATTACTAAATTTTAATTCGGTATTTCGGTAAATAACAAATTACCGAATTTTTTCCTTACCTTAGTAATGTAACCAAATAAACCCAGGATCAATAATATTCAGATCTCCATTAAACAATGATAAGACGACATTGAGTCTACAATCAGAACAAGAAAAAGAGAGTTTTGACACTTCAATGCAACAATGCTAGACAGACAAACAAAAATCACATGATACTTTATTCATGTCCATCTATGAAGCGATCTGTAGCAGATTAAGAACGTTAGCAAGAGGTGTAAAAATATGAGCAGTTCAATAGGCAGCTAAAGACTTTCGGATTGTTTCGGGATCGCACCTAAGATTAGTTATATTATTTCCACTAAGATCGCCCGCTGGTTTCAATGCAAGAATACTTTGAAATATATCAGCTTGCTGAATCCTTTCTTTGCATGATTTACTATGACTTTTCAGCCCAGAAGTTCTATTTTTTGATGTATCAGCTCGCAATTCCTGTATGCAAAACTTACATCTAGCCATCATGACACCATCTTGAGTTTGAAACCTCTCATAATCACCCCAAAAGGCTCACCATGGGGCCATTTGCTTTCTTTTTTTACTATATGTTGCTGTTGAATCCGATTAACTTGATGGCGGCATTGGCGGAATTGATGGAATACTTCATTCTCCTGTCATTTGTGTGTTACTAGAAAAAAATAGACAGAGTAAATAAAAAAAGGAAATAAAGAAAAGCTACACAGATTGAACACCCATGGTTTAACCAAAATTCATGGCCGGTAAGGTTTATTAAACTGAAAGCTATCACCTATTAAACTGAAAGTTCCAAAAAGGGGATATTATGAAGTGAACTGCAGAGACAACAAAAAAATATAAAACTGCAATGCCTACATATTTACTTCTATTTGGAGTATTTGTGATCACTAGGACAATAACAATACTCTCATTAGTGAACAAATCATTGGACCAACCTAAAAAATTTACAGCCTAACCTATGGAGTCAGACTATACAAATCGAACTGAATTCCACCATAAAGCACAGCTTGAACAATAAAAAACAACAAAAACGTCATATTCGAATCCCTAAAGGGAGGATACCAATAAAAATATCCACCCAAAGAAAAGGTCCAACCCGGAGTAACCCAATTCAACCAAAAAGATTGAAACCCCCCAACTCAATCACGAACCGGAATTCAGAGTATATCTTATAGGAAAGTGAATGAAGGGGGAGGGAAAGGAGACTCACGGGGATACGAGGCAATGCAGGCGGACGATCAAATCAGAGAAACTCAAACGCTAGCCAAGCTAGGGTTGTTCCCCCTAGAAAAAAAAATCTGCTTGGCGGAGTGGGGGGGAGCACAAACCCATAATTCAGTTACGAAATGTGTGGAGATGGGGAGTATTCGAAAGCAAAACCCACCCCCCGGATGGTGCATTGTGTGCATGTGCTCGCGTGTAGGTGTGTTTTCTGTGGGAGCTCCTCGCTCTTTCTTCCCTTCCCAGTCAGAACGGCGAAACCTAGAGGAGGCGATAGGGAAATCGTGGGTTTCGTTTGGCAGCCTATGGGTTTTGTCAAATTGGGCCCAAATTGTTTTAGCCTATAAAAATTCGGTATTCGGTAAATACCGAATTTTACTTTTCCGATAAATGATCCCAATACCGAATACCGTTTTAACAAAAACGTACTTCCAATCCCGATCCCAAATACCGAAATATCAATCCCGAATTCCCGAAATTTTAGAAATTTCGGATTGAAATCGGTATCCCGAAATTTTTGCTCTCCCCAAGAAAGATTTGTGAGAAGCTCATAAAGCGATGGATTCGAACTTAAAGCTGTAGGTGATGTTACTGGCTTTTAATTGGTCGTTCCTAACTTATGTAAGAGATCCTTCAAATATTTTTCTTGGCTTAAGTGCAACCCCTCTCCATTTCTTGTGTCGCCTAAATACCCAAAAAAGAATGATAACTCTACCAAATTTATTTAGAGAAACTTGTTGATTTAGCTTGCCCAAAAAGGTGTGTATGACCTATTAATTTGAACTAGTAATAATAATGTCATCCACATTAACTAAAATGATCATGACCACTTTCTTAGAAATCTTAAAGAATAAAGATGCATTAGCCTTACAATCGGAGAACCTCTAGTGAGTAGACATCCACTAACCATCAAGTACCAAGCTCTAGGACTTTACTTCAACCCATAAATTGCTTTTTGAAGTCTATATACATGACTAGTTTTATCAACAAACTCAGGTGGTTGCTCCATGTGAACCGCTTCTTGAAGCTCGTCATTTTAGGAGGCATTATGCACATCTAGTTGTCGAATATACCAACCAAATGAAATTGAGAATGATAAGACAATTCATATAGTAGTTTGTTTTTCCACTAGACTAAAGGTTTCTTTACAGTCTATCCTCAAAGTCTAGTGATAGCATTTTCTCTATACTTTCACTTTATACACCCATTTACACCCAATGAATTTCAGCTTCAACTCTCATGGAATCAGCTCCTAGGTGTTGTTTCATAGTAATGCCTCAAACTCATTATTCATAGCATCCTTTAACATGGCATGTTCTAGAGCTTCATCTAGTGTGGATGATTCAGATGGGAAGACCGAAGGCTTGGATAGTTAGGATGTTGCGAATGTGAAGATTACATTACATGTGTTATAAAAATATTTTACGCGTAAAGACTAGCTTTTGAGCGTGTTACCATAGGATGGACATTATCTGGGTGGTTCCCTTCCTTACACGAGTGATCACTTGTCATGGTTGATGGAAGAAGTAACCTACAATCATTTTGACCTAAGGATTGTGTCTTATCACTATAAGATGGTGCAATTTCTTTATGTGTTGTAGGGAACATATTGGAGGATTGGGATAATTCGAAGTTGATCTAAAGAAATTTTAGAGAAAAATATATCCTTTGAACTGGAATATATGACAATAAGAATAGAAGCTGAGGACGAAGTTGATATAGACAACTTAGTTTCTTACAGGTCCTTGAAGAGAAAAGAAGTTTAATCAACTATGACATCTCTAGAAACATATATTTTTTTTTTGAAACTATCTAAACATACAAACTCCTCATGATAGACACTTAAACTAAGGAAATCACAACATTTAGATCGTGGTTCAAGTTTATGATGAGTAAAAGGTCTGAGAAGTGGAAAGGAACACAACTACATATTTTCAAGGGCTATTTCAATATTACAAATGGAGTGCTACACACAATTTTTTTGTGGACAAGATATTGATGAGATGACATGTTGTGAGGAATGCATATGAGTATGGTGACAATGGAACACAGAGTGATTGAGGAGTGACAGATCTGTCTCAACCACATGTTTAATCTTTCTTTCTACTCTTCTATTTTGCTTGGGGACAAGAGGTTTGATGATTAATGTCATTTTCTATGAAATATTTGTGTAATGAAATTCACTTTTCTGATCAGATTGGATAACTTAAATAGATTCTTTGAATTGGACTTAAATGAATTGGTGAAACTGGCGGAAGGCTAGTAAAGTTTCACATTTCTCATGAAAAAATAGGTCCAAGTAAATGAGAGAAATTGTTTATGATAAGCATAAAATATCAAACACTATAAAGAATTTCGGCAGAGTTGGTCCCCATTAATTGATGTATATGAGTGTAACGGGTTGTTTAGCTTTGGATTCTAATACATTAAAGGGCAACCAGCAATGCTTTGTCATAAGGCAAGTATGAGCAAGTGACATGGGATTTAGATTAAGGTTCATTACAAGATTGTAACATTGTGCATATAACTTCATCACTCAGATGACCTAATCTAGAATGTCAAGCCAAAAAACTATCCTTGGAACAGGAAAAAGCCAAAGCTAATGGAGTAGACATTATTTTACAGCTGGATGTACAAGTGGGAATGACAGTTAGATATGAGGGAGATTTTGCTGGATAACAAGGAGCAAACCCTTTTTGGTTGTCTTTGCTTGATATAGGCCTTTATCCATGATTTCGGAAGAAGAATTTGCATGGCTCTATTGTCCTTAACTAGGCAGAAGTTTACATGAAATTCCCCAAACACATTATTATCTTAGCATAGTTTAGAAACACTAAGCAAGTTTTTTAGGAATGTCAAGAGTATAACATACAAATTTAAGAGAAAGATGACGGGGAGTAAAACAAAGAGAATGTTTACCAACATGATAGATTTTGACTTTTATACCATTTCCAACCATAACCATAGATGTACCTTGGTAAAGTGATAGAATTTAGATTGTCTGTCGAAGTAACACATGATGAATCGCACCGGTCCATAAGCCATTCATCAAGTGAAGTTATAAGAAAGATGTTTGCTTGGTAAGAGGTCTGTATATAGTATGAAGTTTAGGTAGTAGAGTTCGAGAGTCTAGTTGGAAGCTGTTAGGCAAGGAGGAGAAGATTGGTTGTTACCTTTGATAACACTCAACAACAGTATGGTCAGATTTAAAAACAAATCTAATACTTTGGTCGAAATTTGTTATCTTTTCAACAAATCCACCAAGTGTTGGCAATAGAATCAGAAGGAGATTTACCAAGAAGGGTAGGTTGGCATCAAGTGGGGTTGACTAAATTCCAATTTTTAATTGACTAGGTTGGTTCAAGGGATGCTTAGAAGTTCATGATTTAGTATTAGAAGGACTTATATGGAGAGAGTTGGATTAAGCATGAGACAAAGCATAATCCAACACCTAACCTCACTCCAGTCAAATATCGAAGTTGATTAGGAGACTTCGAATGTCCTCTATAGTTGTTATTATGTTTGTTGATACACGAAGAAGATGAAAGTGTCATATAAAGCCATAAGACCTTTAAGAAGATAACTAAGATGCTCATGGTATCCACTCGATTTCCCCAATTGCAACAAGTATGTCAGTAAGCACCAAGTGGTGGAGTTGGTCTCAAAGACTCATCGACATAGTAGTAGAAGTATATTCATATCTCTAACACAAACTATCCCAAAAATTGGCTCGCATTCTCACATCCAACAACTTGCGCCAAGGGTTTTGTAGAAAGAGGTGAATAAAGAAGACTCGTTACTTAACAATCACTTTGTAACCATAACTTATAATCGGGATTGATGTGAAATTCATAAGCATCCACAGGTACCGAGATGGTGATGTGGTATTGTCATAAATAAACCCTTCCAATCCATAAGCCCTGAGATAAGTTCACAATCGATTTTTCACAGTGTAATTGCCTTCATCGAGCTTGATGTGGAAAATGGAGGCAACAAGCGATATAGCTGGCTGATTTGAAAAAGATAGGCATGCTTAAATTAAGTGTTTGACTAGGTGGATAGTGGCTGAGAAGCGAGAAAGCGGAAAGAGGAGGCGGTGTAGATGTAAACGCTATTATTGGATTGAAGCGAGTATAGCCATAATACCATGAAGAGCTCTCTACCATAGAGGGGTAGAAATTGAGCCGAGAAAAAATTTAAGTAAAAAATATAGGACAAGATTTTATTATTCAGTAATAATCACTCTATCCGCATGGCATACAATTTTTATATTGGAAAGGCAAAATATACGAATTGATACGTTACTGCCACGTCATGATAAGGCATAACACCGTTACGAATTGGCTAGGAAAAAAGTACAACACATAGTTGCGGACATGTTTATATAACAAAGTAAAATGTTGAAAGAGACGAAAGTTCGACCATACTTAGGACTATAAACATATATTTTGCGGAAATCATTAAAAATTTTCAAATTGTAGCATCGAACAATTGATTGTGGTTGGTATTATGTGCTGAGCACGCTGAGGTTACACGTAGAGTTATAATTCATTTAAGAAAGGCCAAATTATCAATTCTACCCCAAATTATCATGCCCATATTACACGTAGAGTTATAATTCCGTAGCCGAGTAAGACTACGGAATCATACGTGGCGCTCATGTGGCAAGTAACTCCGTCTGCCCACCGTTAAAGTGCTAACTGGGCATGACATGGCGCACCTGGATGACCAAATCAGAACGGGGACTCCCTCGACGTCCCTTTCTCCTTCCTCTCCTCACTCGACGCCCTCGACGGTGATATCGGCGCCCTCTCCTCCCACTACGTCCTCATCTTGCTCCACTTCCCTTTTTCCTCCCATTCTCCTCCTCCTCGAAGTCCTTCTCTGTATCCTCCGCCGTCACCGCTGCCGCTCTCCCTCCTTCTGACAATGGCCCCTCCATCGCCCTCGCCGCCGCTACCTCCATTCTTCATGACCCTTCCATCGAGGTCGATGCCGTCACCGAGGCCGAGCTCCAGGAGAACTAGTACCTCCGCGAAGATGTTGAAGGGAGCAAGGGCAGACTACGAGTCTATCCATGACAGAAGGATCTCGAGCGGTCGGAGTAGGAATATAAAGGAAACGGAAGTGATGCCGTGGATAGTTAGAATCGAGGACAAGTTCTATCCTATTAAAATGAGATATGCCACGGCGCCCTGACAGTGCGAGATGGTGATGAGAGCCTCCGTCAGGTACCTCCTAGCTCTCCCGAAGTACTTAATCCCAACGTCCCCGTAAGTCCTAACGTCGGTCTCCCCATCCGACACCAATTTGTCCCGACACTCAACCTAAACACGAAACAATGATTGTTAAGTCCAGCTTACACTTGCACGATCATCCAGGTGGGCAGGTGGCGGGAAGGAGGAAGGACAACTTACGAGGATGATCATACAGTAATAAGAGGATAAGCTGGCGAAGAGGACTCCAAGGGAACCGGCGGCACAGTCGGCGATCTGAAAGGAAAATGGTAGGCTAAGGACGCCGGTGCCAACGATGGATGATGTTTCCGAGGGTCTGGAGGGAGGTGGTGGTGCCGGTGGAGAGAGGGGAAGAGGACTGGAGGAGGGGAAGGGAGTACTCCCATTGTCTTTCCGGCGAGAGGGACAATACCCTTTTGAGGAACCCCGACGAGGGGCGAAGAAGGGTTTGGTTTGTTTTAAGTCAAAGGGGAAGTGTTCTTAGAGTTGGAATGGACGAGAGAAAAACAAACAGAAGAGAAAGAAGAAGAAGAAAGAAAATGAGGAGAAGAGTGGTCATGCCTGGTCAGCACTTTAACGATGGGCAGACGGAGTTACTCGTCATTTGGGTGCCACGTAATATTCCTCGTCTTACTCGATTAACGGTGGTTAAAATTGATATAAAGGCCAAACGTTAGAATGTATGATGATATTTTGAAAAGTTTAAGCTAAATAGAAAAGGTCAAATTATCAAATCTATCATGAACTTCGGCCCTTTTTTCGATTTACCTAGAACTTTCAATAATATCATCAGCTAGCCTAACGTTTGTCTGCTATCTCAATTATGACATCCGTCTACCCGACCCTCGGACGGAAACATACGTGGCTCCGATGTGTCCCTTGACGCCGTTAATGCACCGTTAGGCGGGGAAGGGGATTCTGGCGGGACAACGGAAAACCCAGATTGGGAGGAAAATCCGGGTCCCAATCATGCAAGGAGAAGGGGGTGTGATGGGTAGGGGGCGGGTCATGGGATTCTAGGGAAATGACTTTGTGGGAGGAGAGGAGGCCACCACCCGAAAGCGTTGGTCGATGTTGGGATGGTCTCCGAGGGCCGTATAAGAAGTAGGGTTTAGGAGATTTCGATGGAGGAGGGATTGCGTCGGATTTTGACGGCATCCTCCATTGATGATCCCAAGTTTCTCCGGCTGCGGCGGGGGAGGGACTACAGCGGGAAACGGGGCTGCGACAAGGGAGGGGGCTGCGGCAGGGAATTTAGGGATTCCGAGATTCGACGTGACGCCATGTACGTACCACGTGTTTCACATGTCAGCAAATGTCGAAAGAAAACGGTAGATTGACGGCGTCAAGGGATACGTCGAAGCCACGTCTGTTTCCGTCTGAGGGTCGGGTGGACGGAAGTCATATTTGAGATAAGAAACAATCGTTAGGCTATTTGAAGATATTATTGAAAGTTTCGGGTAAATCGAAAAAAACGGTCAAAGTTCAGGATAGATTTGGATAATTTGGCCAACGAAAAAACAGCGATCAGAAATTATATTAGATATAGATGACGAAAATAAGTAACACGTCCAAAAAGTGATGTAAAATAATAAATAAAGAAAAAATCATTTAAAATAAATTTTTCGGAACAACCTGCGACGATCTTGCGCTTGGGAAAGAGAAAGAGACCAGCGATGGCTTTGCTGGGGGAAGATGGCTGCGGCTACGACCTCGCCAGGAAGCTCGAATCAGAAGGAGTGTGGAGGAAGTGGTTGGGGGATTCTTCCTACGGATCGTTCGTTCCCTACCTGTCTTCGCCGTCCTCATGGGACACCTTCATGCGGTCCCATCACTCCCTAAGGGTCCGTGCCCTATTGTTCGACAAGGCCTCTGTCTCCCTCTTCGTCTCCATCCCCAGCGCCTCCGCTTTGAATCCCTCCTGTACGTTTTTCCCTGACCCAATTAATCTTTGTTATTTGGCGAGTTTGGTGTTTCGTGGGATTTGGGATTGTAGTTGGTCCTGAAAGGTGCGATCTTTTCTTTTCTTTTTTTTTTGTTCGGATTTGGTGGTTGGATTTACGATGAACGTATTGTAGAAGACCCAGGAATCCTGTTTGTTTCTGGCTGTGGGATTTTGGAATTCAGGTCAAGGCGGTTGCGATCCCTTGAGTAGGAGTGCGAGTGTAGGGTTTTGTGTAATCCGGATGGGAAGTTGTTCGTGAAGGTGTGACCATTTCATTTTTTGTTCAGATTGGCAGCTGCAAGGGGATGATTTGTACTACCCATTGGAGGGTTCTTCGACTGTCAAGGTACTGCATGGCTAAGCAATTTGATTATGGAATTTCGCATTATGTGGGTAGCGATTTCGGTCTGATTATGCCTGACTCTATGTATGAAAAGACTTGGTTTTCCAGATTAGGGTTTGCTACCTGTCCTGATGGGGTTACATCATTGATAGTTTTGGGAGACTATGAGTCGGATTATAAGGAGTTGTCATCCGTTTGGTCTCATCTTTGTTTATTCTCGAAGGCAGTTTTTCTGAAACTATCACGCTGCAATGACGAGATTCGGAACTGTGGTTTCGCTCTTTGGGCTGTTGTTTATTGTGCACTTTTTTTGTAGTTTGATAGTTAAGAGATAATTATAGTCGATAACGTGTTTTGTCGTTTCGCTAATGGAAGTACTTTTGGTACAGGTTTAAAGTGTGTCAAATAAAGTATGTGGATTAACGGTCTCCTGATTAGCAACTTGATTGGTTGCTCTAATGTTGCACATGTTTTAGGCTTCCGGATTTTGTGTTCCTGTGCTATACCTATTCTTCTAAAATGTTTCGATTTTGATCCGCAGAACAATTCCAACACAGTAGATGCTGTTGGTTCCAGGTACAAAAATTCTGAAATGGGAAGTCCGTGTCAAAGTCTTGTGAGTGATGATTTACCGGAGACGTGGTACAATCAGTTTATTGAGAAGTACAGGAACAGTAGACCTTACAAATTGTCTGTCGGGTCTATCGAGTCGAACAAGCGTACGGCTGAAGGCATGGCTTCTTACCTTAAGCTTGCAGAGAAGAATAAGCGGAAACGAGCGATCGGTCCTGACAATACTAACTCAGTCAACGATGATGTGCTATTCTTCCCCGAGCTGTTCGCTTGGAATTGCATCCCGGAAAGTGCATTGCCCACATCAAATAAGCAAGAGGACAAACAAAAGGTGGATATTTGTGGAATTATAAATACTTCATCCGGTTATTATCGGAGCCCTTTTATGATTGAGAGGCTGGGTTTTAGGCCTGAATGTGTTAATTCTTAACAGGGAAGCTCATTTGCGGCAAGAAATGCTTCCAATGTGAATAGAAAACGTCTTGGAGAGGATCAGGCGTTGGCTTTATCTAAAAAAGTTATTTCGCGCATGCTGGTTGGTATGGGTTTCGAAGGCGTCTCAGAGATTCCATTGGACGTGCTAGCACAATTGCTCAGCTCTCATATTTGTAAACTCGGAAGGTCCTTAAAAGTCCTTGCGGACAATTACAGGAAGCAATGTTCGGCGATTGAATTGCTGAAAATGTTTATGAAAACATCTGGATTTAGGTAAGCCGAAAACTTTTATTAATGGAGCAGTCTCATTAATGCCCATTGCTGGATTTGCTTGTGGTTGCTTGAAATTTCAGCTTCTTTGTTTCATTAGTTAGATCTGATCTTATCCGTCAATTTCATGGATCGTAGTCTCATTGCCCTATCGGAGCTTGTCAAAGAGGGCCGCCGAAACATTCCTCAGCAAGCCCAACTTCATTTTCAAGAAATGCAGAACCAACTGCAAGCACAGTATCAGGGTGCACATCGCATACCTCCGCAAGTACGTATGACTAGTCCTTAATTTAGCTGCATATGGAATTTTGCCAGTCCCTGCAACTAATGTATGTCATACTACTAATATGTATGTTTGTATCGAATGGGGATCTGCTTTCATTTAAGTTATTCTGGATGGTAGCCTTTTCACTCAAACCAGATCGAGCCTGCATAATTTCTGCTTTTGATCTGCAGATATCTCGTCAATTGCATCCACAGATGCAGCAGATGATGAATTCTCCAAATTTGGCACTCCAGCAGCAGCACGTGGAAATATTGCGGAGGCGGCAGGCACTGGCTCAAGCGCAGGCACAGGCACAGGCTCAAGCGCAGGCGCAGGGACAGGTGCAAGCACAGGCACAGGCCCAATCACAAGCACAAGCACAGGCTCAGGCTCAAGTTTCAGCACCCAGAACCGGCATGGATATCAACAAGATTAGACCGATGGTCCAAGTGAAGCTGGAAAATGCACCGGATTTACCTCTGGACAGCAATGTCTTCAATTCTGTCAACATGAGACACCCCCAAATTCAGCAGCTGAGACAACAACAGATTGCGGCCACCATGTCGAATCTCATATCCCAACAAGCTAATCAGTTCAGACAAATGCCCGCCCCTCAAGTTCCTCAAGTGCAGACACAGTGAGTTCATTGTGGCATATATAACGCATTTTAAACCCCGAAGCCTGCTTTGACTTGATTCTTTATTCAATGAAATCCCTTAGGACTGTGGTCAGGGCCCCGCCAATGAAGGTCGAAGGCTTTCAGGAGTTAATGGGCGGGGATCCCTCGGCAAAGCGTGACTCGGGTGAGAATAAGCTGGCGTCGCCTCCAAGCAAATGAACTCTCGCACACAAGGCGGTAGTGCAGAACTGTACACAATCATTGGGGAACTGGTTGGTTAGCAGTGTCTTCGTGTAACCTGTTACCTGTCGTCTCGGCTTAGGAATGTGCTAGAATCAATAATACTCATCTGAAAACCGACACCTCCATTTCGATTCCGTTACAAAGGTTAATATTGTAATATGCCAATGCTTTAATACTCTCCCCTCTCTCTCTTTCTCTCTCGGGCTGTGTTTGCTAAACTGAACTCGAAGAACGTTCAAGAATCCCCCGGACGCGACTACGACGTCCGCCATGGAATCCGAAGCCCCTCCGCCGTCTCCTTTCCCTCCCTCCGCCGCGTCCGTCAGTCGCTCTCCGGACGATACGCTGTTCTTCTCCTTCTTCCCCGACTTCTCCCTCTCCCAATCCCCTTCCCCCGCCGCCGACCTCCATTCCCTCCACCTCGACATCCTCTCCGCCGTCTCCCCTTACACCTCCAGTTACGTCTGGCAGCACGAGCCTTTTTCCCTGACTCCCTCCCTGTCCCCTCTTCCTCACCTTCACGGTTCCCTCCGCTATGGTGACAACCTCGAGGACGAGTGGTTCGCCGTATTCCTCCTCTTCCGTGTCTCCAACCTCTTCCCCTCTGTTAATATCCGATGCTACGACTCCGACGGTGAGTTCCTCCTCATCGAGTCCGCTTATCACCTCCCTTCCTGGCTGTCCCCCACCACTGCCCCTGGTCGCGTGTTCATTCGCTCCGGTCGTCTCCGTATCATTCCCCGCCGTGCCCTCCCTGGTTCCCCTCCCCCGCTCACCTCCTCCCTAAGGTTCCTCGCCGAGAGGCCAGAGGCTGACTCTGTGGCCCCTGAGGCCGTCCAGGCAGCGATAATGACACGGATTGCGGAGTACCCCAGCCGAGCCGTCCAGAACATGCATAGAGTTAGGGTTAGGGTTCCGGTGTCTGTTGCGCAAGTGCTGCAGGAGGAGCCGTGCCTCATTTCCCTTGCGGTGGAGGGGTTTTATGACAGGGACGTGGACTCCATGAAGCACGCAGCGAAGATGGAGAGGTTCTTGCGGAAGGAGGAGGACCGGCAGCTGGTTAGGGCTTCGGTCACAATGTCCAGGGTGATGTATGCACAGCTGATGGGGCAGACCTTTCGGCCACCTGGGTGTTACCCAAGGTTGCCTGCCAGGGGGGAGGACAAGGAGGCATTTGCAGAGGCTGAGCTGGGAATGAAGATCACTTGCGGGTTTGAGATGATGTATCAGACTAGAAAGAGGGATGGGGATGAAGGGAAAGGCAGGAGCTGGGAGATGTATCTTGACAGCTTGGAAAGGATTGGATATTTCCAGGGGTTGCTTCCTGGATCATCTGAGTACAGGAGATTGATGGACAGGGCAGAAGATTACTACAGGAAGAGCTCATTGTTCTCCAAAACAAGGTGCCTGCAATTGGTTTCTGCTCGTTGATACTTTAGTGCCAGTTGATGGTTGTGCTGATATGTTGTAGCGATTGGATTTTAGTAGCGCCATTATGTGCCTGTTGTTTGGAATCTTTTATTTCATCTCGACTGTGGATTACTTTCGCCGTTAAAGGATATTTACTCGTCCAGGTGACATATTGATGATGCTTTCTTCCACAACACGGATTCACTTTTAGAAGACTGCCTAGACAGTTGTTTCCTTTATGTGTGGTTTCAGGGTTCTATGATTATGGCTCTTGGGCAATAATGAGCTGTGATCGGAAATATCAATAACCCCTTGTACACTGTGAAGATTTAGTAGTTCTATTGAGTGGTAAAATAGGTGTAGTTCACTGCCTGAAGGTATGATTATCAAATGGGAGAAACTCCGAGAAGCTTAAGCATGGGTTGTGAACTTATTAGGGCGGTATTTGGCCTATCCCTTTCTGTATGGGCAGTCTGCACGTATTTACTGGTAGTCTCCATGGACATGAAATGAATAAAGGCTATGGCCAAAACTTATGCTCATGGAAAGAAAATCCTAGTAGTTGCTGTCTGCTGTTATTATTCGTTCACCTGGATTGGAAGCAAGAATATGAGTGGAGGTTGTATGTCAGGTGCTTATATAGGACATTATTGAAAGGCGTTCCCGGCATGGTAATTTGTTATTTTGTGATGCATCAACTGGCGTATCACTTTGGTCACTGTGCACTGTGTAGGTAGTATTCTCTCATGTTTCCCCTCTTATCGTTAGCTTTGTTCTCTCCTGAAGAATGGCCTCTATACTTTTTGCAGTGAAATGTTGAGCTCTCCCGTCAGACGCATAGATGAGATTCTCGCTTTACCCTATTCCATGGACGACTTTAGGAATGTAGATATTCCTCCCTCTGATAATGACTCATGGCTCTACGGTGGCGAGGAGGAATTGAATTCTGCCCTGCTGGAGAGACAAAAGGAAATGGACATTTACATGGAAAAACGTGAAAAGAAAAAGAATGCCAAAGAGCCATCGGACAGAAGTGGCGCTTCCGCATCCGCTGGTGGTGATTATGATCTGAGTGATATTGCGAAGAGCATGCAAGCATTTGTTAATAAGATGTCAAGTTACGAGGGAGCAGAAGTTCCCGAAAGCAGGTGCGTCATTTGTGCTGTTTAAACTACTTTTGTCTTGTGAGTCCCTGATTTACTTTCCCACTCTGTGTAAACTTCTACGATAAGGCTTTTGAGATCTTTTGTTCGTGTTTCTAATCCACTCAATTACCAATTTGCACCATATAATGGAATAATATATTCTTGCATAACTTGTTAAAAAAAATATATTCTTGCATAATGGTGTAGCACTTAATACTCTTTGAAGGGATGCAATGGACGTAAACATCGACGTGGATCGTTTCATGAAGGACATGGAATCCATAATGAAAGACCACCAAGATGGTGAGAATTCCTTCGACGATGAAGTGAGTAGAGGGTCCTCAGAACTTGATTTTGGTAAGTTTCAGAATGTTTTGTTAGCTTAAATATGAGTTTGTGCGGTGATGAGTGACATAATGTATTGTCATGTTTAGCATTGTTTTCATTTTTCCTTCATGATAAGTTTGTCTGGTGATTCCCAGACGAGTCCGAAGAAGAGAGTGCCAACGAGGACGAAAAAGATGCCTTCATGGACTGCTATTCAGATGCGCTCGATCAGGAGCTCAAATCAAGTACGCTCAGCAAAAGCTTTGTCCGTGCGAACGACCAGCCATCATCGAAACCAAATGAGGTACTTCTCTCACTCCAGTGAAAACCACCACATTCATAGTCGACGTAGCATAAAATCGACCGCCTGTTGTTGAAGGGCAATGAGGATGGAACAACAACAACGGCACAAGAGAAGGACGAGGATTTCAGTCCGGTGGACGTGGACGTAAACCTGGTGAAGAGCTTCCTGGAGTCCTTCACGTCGCAGGAGGGCCTTCCGGGGCCGGCATCTAATCTTCTGGGGCTGATGGGGCTGCAACTTCCAGGAGAAAATAGCAACAAGAAGAAATAAACCCCGACCCACTTTTCCTACCAGGTGAGCTACTGAATGCAATCATGATATTTTAAGTTTAGTTATTAGTAAATACAATAGGGAGGACGACATGAGTGATTGATTGATTGCTCTCCCTCATTGAATGCAGAGATAGGATTGATTGGCGCACTGGTGGCGGTGGGGGGGGGTGGCGACCTAAAAAGATCAGGATGGCTACTGTTTGATGCTTAGAAGAGCCAACCCAAAAATCTTAATAGTAGTTGTTTTAAGTTTACCACGACTTTTAAACACGCGCACCCCCGCGTGGCTTGAAACCTTCTCCTTTGACCAAGTATGGGAGGGAATAGAAGCAAAAGAATCCCATGCTGAGACTTTGGTTCCAGAGTCCTCTCGCTAATTCGAATTTTATAGCAAGGGGGGATTGGATGAGGTGTTTGTGTCCACCTTTTGTCTTGTCTAATAAATAAAGATAATCCACAGCTTCCCCAAAAAAAAAAAAGAAATTGTAACAAGACAAGAGAACACCGTCCCCCCTCCTCCAACCAGAAAACAAAAAAGATCTCCTGCTTCTTTCGTCCTCTCTCCTCCCAGCAGTTGACTACCCAACAACAACAACAACATGCGACACAAAGGAGAAAGAGGAGGCGGCGGCGGACTGCGAGAACTGGTGGGAGCAATCAAAGACAAGGCTTCCCAGACGAGAGCCACCTTCCAGCCTCCTTCCCCTTACCAACTCCCCCTGCTCCGATCAACCACCCACTCCCCCACCGCCCCACCCTCCCTCCGCCACCTCTCCTACCTCCTCACTCTCTCCAACTCCTCCCGCTCCTCGGCCTCCTCCCTCGTGTCCTCCCTCATGGACCGCCTCCGCCACACCCGCTCCTCCCCCGTCGCCCTCAAGTGCCTCTTCTCCTTCCACTTCTTCCTCCGCCATGGCCCCTTCATCCTCCTCGACCAGCTCTCCTTCCTCCCCCTCCTCGGCGGCCGCAACTACCTCAATTTCTCCTCCTTCCGAGACTCCTCCTCCCCTCTCTCCTGGGATCTCTCCGCCTGGGTCCGCTGGTACGCCTCCTACCTCGAGAGGGCCGTCTCCTCCTGCCGCGCCCTTGGCCACCACTTCCTCAACTCCTCATCTGAATCCATCCCTTCCCCCTTGAATGACGAATCCAAGGTATCCAGTTTCGCCAACCACGACCTCCTCCTCGAGATCGAGTCCCTGGCGGGATTAATCGAGGAGACGAGCAGGATCCTGGAGTCCTGCCTCGACAACCCTATCGTCCAAGCCGTCAAGGAGTATGTGATGGATGACTGCACGCGCGTGGTACGTGCAGTATCGATCAGGATCAACGAGTTCGGGGAGAGGATAGAACTACTAAGCTTCGCGGACTCGGTGGAGCTAGTGTGCTCGCTGAGGAGGCTGGAGGCGTGCGGGGGGAGGGTGGAGGAGATGTTGGATGGGGAGGGGTCGAGTAGGGTGTGGGATTCGATAAGGGTGCTGAGGGGGAAGGTGGGGGGCGGGGGGGAGGGGGATGGAGAGTCGAGGAAAGGGGGTTGGAGCGAGTCGGCCAGGTTCGACGTCGGGAGGAGACTCCCCAGACTGAGTGACTCGGTCTTGTTCCCATCGGGACGGTGGTTGTAGCCAAACCCATCCATCGTCTCTCACTTTCATTTATTATCTCTTTTTTTTTTTGTTCGTTAAAAAAATTTATTATATATAAAAGTTTGTTACTGCTGTAAATATAAAAGTTTGATACTGTGTTTCTTTCCTTTCCTTTCCTTTCCTTTTCTTTTTGCTTTTTGCTTTTGAGTGAATGACCCACTTTTGAGTTTTGTTCAAAATGCGAATATATTTAGTGAAATATAAGATTTAAAAATTTTTTTTAACAATTAAATATCGATTTCGTTCGCTATAAAAGAAAATTGTATTAGAAATATCGATTTTCTTAATAAATGAAATTGATATTTTAAATATTAGATTATAAGCAAATTCTTTAAATTAAAAACCTTATTTTCGTAAAATAGTTTACACCAATGTTATAAAGTATCATGACTAGTAGGCGAGTGAAAGCCATCAAGGGAAATCACAATGGTAGAGTTTGATTTTTAAGAGTTTTGTTCCATAATGACGTCATTTGGCGAAATATTTCGCCAAATGACGCACTAACGAAAATAATTCGCCAACTAACCCACCAAAGTCGGCCTTACAAAGGCCGACTTTGGTCCTCAAGGAAGTCGGCCTTTGTAAGGCCGACTTTGGTTTTGGCGAATGGAAGTCGGCCTTACAAAGGCCGACTTCACCACACTTAGAAAAAATTTTAGCAAACGAAGTCTGGGACGCTACATGAAGGAAGTCGGCCTTTGTAAGGCCGACTTCGATTTTGGGGAATGAAAGTCGGCCTTCCAAAGGCCGACTTCCTTAATTATTATTATTATTTTTTCTTTTGAATTAAAAAAAAAAAAACTAAAGGGAAGTCGGCCTTATTGAGGATTCAAAAGACAAAAAAAAAAATTAAGGAAGTCGGCCTTCCCCAAAACCGAAGTCGGCCTTACAAAGGCCGACTTCCTTCATGCAGCGTCCCAGACTTCGTTTGCTAAAATTTTTTCTAAGTGTGGTGAAGTCGGCCTTTGTAAGGCCGACTTCCATTCGCCAAAACCGAAGTCGGCCTTACAAAGGCCGACTTCCTTGAGGACCAAAGTCGGCCTTTGTAAGGCCGACTTTGGTGGGTTAGTTCGCGAAATATTTTTCAAACTGCGTCATTTGGCGAAATATTTCGCCAAATGACGTCATTATGGAACAAAACTCTGATTTTTAACGGGGACAAGACATGTTTGTCGTACAAAGGTGGTAGTCGCGTGAACGTAGGTGGGGGGGGGGGGGACCGACCAATGGACGGATGTCCTTTCCCAACTTGTCTGGCTACATTTAATTAAAATCTTTTTTGGACAGGCAACACCCAAAACCTAAAAGAAAAAAAAAAACACAACTATACAAAAAGTAAAAGTAAAATAAAATTTGATGATCATCATTAACGATAAAAAGAATGGTGAAATCAGGAGGTATTTTTACACCTGCATGCAGCAGCAAGCAGCGAAGAGGGCGAGTGGGATACAATCCAAGCCCATATACCAACCAACATTAAAAAATGAAAAAAAAAAAAAATATATATATATATATATAGTGAATACTTTACATGGATTCGTTTGAATGTCCATCTATTTTTGACTAAATGACTGCATTAATAGAACAGAACACATCATTACCAGATTGGCACTCCATCCATCCACTGCGTTCTTCAGTATCCCCGTGGCGCAGCGGGATGGCCTGTAGGCCCATGGGCCAAAACCTCATACATAAATGGGCCGAATGATCGGTCGCCTGATGAAATGAAAAGGCCCATTGGGCTTCTGTCGGCGGGAAGGGGTTGACCTCACGTGGGGGTCACGTGAGGAAATCCCCGCGCCTCCCGTTCAAAGCAATCGGCGATTCAGGAAAGCTGGTTTTTCACCTAACCGTCAGTTGCTTGAATAATTTCCCGGTAGTTGTGTCCGACCAGAGAGAACAAACAATTTTCCTTCTTGTTAGCTGGGAAAGCAAAAGACCGACCTTGTTTGTTGCTGCTGCTGTTCTTGTCTTCTTTGCCGTCCTCCTCCTTAGTGTTATATTCCATCTCCGCTGTAACCCTGTCGCACGGAGATTATCATTGGTTGGCCGGACCTCTCAGCGACGCTTACCTGTAAAATTTTCCAGAGGTTCTTTTCTTGCTCATGTTTCTATTCCCCTACCTTCTTTTTCAACCAAACATTCGACTCGGGGAGGATATGCTGCTGAGCTACTCCCTCCCTCTCTGCTGGTAATCCGCGTGCTCCTCAGCTTTTCCTATGTTCACCTGCGATGAGTTTTTTGTTGTCTGCAGATGTAATAACAGGCGGTGAATTTTTTTTCGCTTTTGCTTACATGGGAAGACCCAGAACGAGTATTATCCCCACCTTTGTCCCCAATCACGTAGATTTGTCTTCCTCAAACTCCATCCATGAAGGGCTTGTCAGCAAACAGCAGCCTCGGAATTGGAAGGATGGCGGATTCCTCCACTCAGCTTTCGGGTTCCTTCGTCAGATTATGTCAGGAAGTGAGTCTGACAAAAGAGAGGGATCTGACGATGGTTTTGGATCTCGATGGTCAATTAGTGTTGAGGGATCCTGATGTTTTTCTGGGTGGTGTTCTGCAGAGAAAATCGACGGGGGATTGAGGACGGAAGAGGAGGAGAAGGTGTATTCTTGGCTATATTCCTTGGCTCGGTCAGATAGGGATATCGTTTTTGAGTACGTTCATTCCACCGAAAGAGGTCAGTCATTTACTTATCTTCTTCTGCAGCATCATCTGAATGTTCCGAACTGTTGTTGAAGTTTGGTGATAAGAAATGTCGATCCGATTGAGTTCCTCATACTGGTACTAAGATTTCACTTTGTCCATGAGGCTAGTTCGAGTTTCTCCATAAAAATGCAAGCCATCTTCAGTTAGTGGCCAAAGAAATCTTGAATTCGAGATTTTTCACCAACACAGGCTTGAGCTTTGCTGAGGCAGAGAGAAGACTCAAAGAAAATGGCCCAAATGCGCCCCTCGATTATTCATTTCCCAGCTGGTGGCATCTTCTGTGGAATGCATTCTTCCATCCATTCAACATCATCCTGATTGTCTTGTCTGTGCTCTCCTACATAACGAGCGACAGTCCCAATGGCTGCATCATGTTAGTTTTGGTCTTCATAAGCGTGTCCCTGCGGTTCTATCAGGTCAGCTGAATCGGCCTCTTTGCATTGTACACTCATAACGACTCCTGCGTACTCCTTATAAGTTCTGGCCTTCTTTTTCAATTTCAATTAGGAATTCGGCAGTTCAAAGGCAGCAATGAAGCTGACGGAATTTGTGAAGTGCCCCGTTAAGGTACAGAGGTGCGCAGGCAGAGTAGTTCAGACCGAACTTGTGGTGCAAATCGATCAGAAGGATGTCGTTCCAGGAGATATCGTGATCTTTGAACCGGGGGACCTTTTCCCTGGTGACATAAGATTATTGACTTCGAAGCACCTCGTTGTCAGGTACCTCTTCCTCCTAAAATCAGGAAATTGGCTGGCCATTCCTAAGGCGTAAGGCTACTAACTACTTAAGCTGTATCCGATCGTTGTTGCAGTCAGTCGTCTTTGACAGGTGAATCGGGAACAACCGAGAAAATGGCCGATATCAAAGAAGATGAGAGCACTCCCCTCCTGGACTTACGAAATATATGCTTCATGGTATAGACTTTTCTGAAACTGGGGTATGTTGTTGCTGTGATCGGCTGTAATAGACCTATGACATGCAGGGCACAAATGTGATCTCTGGGAATGGTACCGGTCTGGTGGTCTCGACGGGCTCCAAGACTTACATGAGCACAATGTTCTCGACAATTGGGAAGCAGAAGCCACCTGATGACTTCGAGAGGGGTGTTCGGAGAATATCCTATGTGCTTGTCGGCGTCATGTTGATAGTTGTCACTGTAATAATCTTGGTGGAGTACTACACTTCTCATGAGCTGAGCGACAGCATTCTTTTTGGTATCTCCGTAGCTTGCGCGCTTACTCCTCAGATGCTCCCCCTTATAGTGAACACGAGTCTTGCAAAAGGTGCACTCGCCATGGCGAAGGACAGGTGCGTCGTCAAAAGCTTAACAGCTATTCGAGACATGGGATCCATGTAAGTTTTGTGGTGACAAGTCTGTTTTCAGATTTGGACTGAAGCACGAGCACTCTGCCATTAACGTATTGTCTTCTTGCTGCTAGGGACATCTTATGCATCGACAAGACTGGTACACTTACCATGGACCGCTCTATACTGACAGATCATCTAGACAGTTGGGGTAAAACACGAGAGAAGGTATTGCGGTTCGCGTTCCTCAATTCTTACTTCAAGACTGATCAGAAGTATCCTCTCGACGATGCGATACTGGCGTATGTCTATACAAACGGGTACAGGTTTCAGCCATCGAAATGGGCGAAGGTAGACGAGATTCCCTTCGATTTCATAAGAAGAAGAGTGTCGGTCATCTTGGAAACTGAAACTTCGTCCCAAGATTCTAGTAGGAAGTTTCTGGAGAGATACATGATAACGAAAGGAGCTCTGGAGGAAGTCATGAAGGTTTGTTCGTCCATCGAGAGGACCGACACCGGCGCCATCACGGAATTTTCTGATGACGAGTACCAGAGAATCCTGAGTTTGGGAGAAGACATTAGCAACGAGGGGCTACGGACCATTGGGGTTGCAGTGAAGAGGCTGAGACCAGATAAAAACGTTGGTAGCGAGGATGCCAATGAGTCGACCGAATCTGACATGGTGTTCCTCGGAGTTATAACTTTCTTCGACCCACCAAAGGACACAGCTAAGCAGGCGTTATGGTCCTTAGCAGAGAAGGGAGTGAAGGCGAAAGTGTTGACGGGAGATTCCCTTGCTTTGGCAATCAAGGTATGCAAGGAAGTCGGCATAAGAACCACACAAGTGATAACGGGACCAGAGCTCGAGCTTCTGGACCAGGATACCTTCCACAGTACCGTTCAGCGAGCGACCGTTCTCGCTCGGCTTACTCCAACCCAAAAGCTTCGAGTAGTGCAATCATTGCAGACTGCCGGCAACCACGTCGTTGGCTTCCTGGGGGATGGAATAAATGATTCGCTCGCGCTGGAAGCAGCCAATGTCGGCATCTCCGTCGACTCTGGGGTTTCAGTGGCCAAAGACTTCTCAGACATTATATTACTCGAGAAGGACCTCAATGTCCTTGTCGCGGGAGTCGAGTTAGGCCGGATGACCTTCGGTAACACGATGAAGTACATAAAGATGTCGGTTATAGCCAATGTTGGAAGCGTAGCATCCCTCCTCATAGCAACCCTGTTCCTCAAATTCGAGCCATTGACACCGAGGCAGCTTCTCACACAGAACTTCCTGTACAGCGTCGGCCAAATAGCAATCCCTTGGGATAAGATGGAAGAAGACTACATCAAAGTCCCGCAAAGATGGTCTCAGAAAGGCCTGCCGATGTTCATCCTATGGAACGGCCCCATCTGCACACTATGCGACACAGCCACCTTACTATTCTATCTGTTCTATTACCAAACCTATAAAGTCGAAGCAGCTCCATTTTTCCGGTCTGGATGGTTCGTGGAAGGTCTACTCATGCAGACGTTGATCATCCACCTTATCCGGACGGAGAAGATCCCTTTCGTTCAGGAGATCGCGTCATGGCCTGTGCTTCTATCCACGGCCATCATTTCGGCAGTCGGGATCATCATACCGTACACAGCTATTGGCAAAGTGATGGGGTTCGTATCATTGCCACTGACGTACTTCGGGTTCCTAGTCGTACTTTTTATCGGATATTTCACGGTCGGTCAGATAGTAAAGAGAATCTACATCCTTGTATACAAGAATTGGTTATGAAACAGAACACGAGAAGAGAAAATTTTGTCCGAAATTTTATTCATAACATTTCCAGAATCGAAGCGTTCGTAATAAGAGCCTACAACCGACGTACGTCGAGCGTTAATGGAAGTCTAAAAACATGGCAGTTGGTTTGCTGCTCCTTTGAAGCGACAAAATTCCAGCATCTGACGATGATCTCCGAATTCTGTTTCGTGAACTCTCGCTAGTCTTGCTAGAGCAAACTGCGTGATGCCCACTTTTCACTTTTGCGAACCGACTGGTATTATCAAACACTGATGTCCTACAAATCTCCATGACAGAAGGTCGAATGCCTTTCTCGTTTCTAGCCTCGTTTTCGCCTCTGAACCCACCTTCTAAAAGGTTACATCCCTCAGCTCCCCCGGACTCCATCGTTAACGAACGCTCCAACGCTCCCATATTCAGCCGAGGCTCTTCTAAATTCATGCCACCACAGGATACTTCCACGTCCCTAACAATTGGTGCGCGGCACAGGGGACAATTCCTGTGCGACCTCAGCCAGGTATCAATACAGTGGACGTGGAAGGCATGGCTACACTTTGGCAGGAGCCGAAGATCCTCGCCCTCTTCAAACTCCCCAAGACAAATGGTACACTCCGTCCCGTCAATGAGTCCGTCACCTTTCTTGAACTCACAAACAGTGATCGAGGCGACAACTGACCGATCCAGCCCTATGGTGTTGATCAACCAAACATGGTGATCAATTCGACCACGATCATCCTCGCGAAGGGAATCGATGTGCACACTGAACAGATCAGGGGCTCCGGGGCTCGTTGCTCTCTGTCTGAGACGGGACCGCCGGACGATCGCAACGAGGAAGGCCAGCAGGAGAGAAGCCGCAACGGCAACGGCAGCCAGGCTCATGGTAACTGGAGTGTTGTGTTTATGGGGTGGAGGATGGAGAGGAAGGAGTAACAGATCATGGGGAGGAGTTTCAGGACAAGATTCAGAGGACGGAGAGTTATCTTGGTCATGTCGGAGAAGAGGCGGTTTCCTATGTGAAGTGGACATAATCGGAAATCTTGAAAGGAGAGATTAGCAAAAATGGAACACGCCCACCGTGACGAATCTACAGCCAGGGAAAGCATTCCCGTAGATATAACGACAGAGAAACAAGGAAATCACTTGGCAACTTCTGGGGAATTGCTGGTGGTCAAGATGTTAGTCGGAGTCGTGTAAGAAAAGTTGGAAAAGAAACAGACGTGGCTCACGCGTTTCTGCATCCCCAGTCCATCACCCACTTTTCTCAACCCAAGAAACAAGTTAAAAACAGAGAGCTTCTGCTCCCTTACCTTTCAACTCTCTAAATCACAGACAAGCGGTCACACCTGATTAACAGGAAACCCATCTCATGGCCCCATGTATTCTAATCGAACCAGGGACTTGCCGATTTAGTATGCCCCGAGCATTCGCTCATTTATTCTCACCACATCCCTGTTTCTACTACCAGATCACACCCCTTAACACACAGGGAAAAAGTAGATGTGAGGCAACACGCAGCGAGATAAGATATGTATGCTCTATTAAACTAAGGCAGGATCCCTTATTAGACTGTGGACAAGGGAACCCACTTCAAGATCCTGATGGAGCTTTTGTACATCATATCAACCATACACAGCTAAGGAGGAATACGTAGAGGGTAAAAGGCCAAAAGAAACAAGAATGTTAAGCAATGCTGCTATCATTTTGGTAACCAGAAAAAGAAGAAGAAAAACTAATTTATATAGAGTTATGAATCGACCTCGGATGACTGTAGCAGTCGTTGCTGTTAGCATAGAACTCCAGGCACATCCAGCAGATATGCTTCCCCCACCGACAGTCCACATGATTGCAGCCATCTACCTTCCCAATGATGAACCCACAACATGGTCATCTCTACATATGCTCCTTACCAATGCAACACTTCATTACAGATGAGTCTGGATCATTCTCGAATTGTCTGTACAGCTCGCAGGACAAGTACGGACGGTACTCCAAATGGCAGATGGTACAGGTCTCCACGTGACACACCTCGCAGGCAAAGGGCTTGCCCGTGGTGGAGATGCGGTAGACAGACAGGCAGTCAGGGGAAGGACAAAACCGATAGATTCCCCCGCTGGACGCGACTTATGAACTCAAAGAGGCCCGGAAGAATTCCTCCGATTTCTCAGTTGAGAGCAGTAAATTCACATCGATAATCCATATGGGCACGCCACAACCCTCACGTGCAAAAAGAACAGGAAAACTGTCTGGATTCTTTATAGCTGACTCAAATTGCTCCACCAAGCATGACCGACAAAACATATGGCCATAACCTTTAAGCTGGTAACCATCATCAACCTCGCATAAGCAAATGGAGCAGCCTTGTGAATGATTCCATCCAACTCCACTTGTGAAAGCGAGATGCTTTTAGTCAGATCATGAATAATCGCCTCCGCTTTCTCCTTGGCATCCATGTCGCCTTTTACAGAGATAGCATGTTGTACATTCAATGAAAATTCAGCAAGGGGAACCTTGTCCTTAAGTTCATTAAGCTTTGGTCCGACAGATTCGATCACTACCTTCATCAGATTAGCAGGGAGACCCCTGCCACGAAGTTGAATTTCAAGTTTCTTGCTCTCATGGAGATTTAAGAGAGATTCGATCAATTTATGCTCTGCCTTGGAAACTTTTTCTGAAGCTCCAAATATTCTAACATTCAATGTATGTTAGTCGAAGAGGATCCATGTTCCAGTCTCATGCAGAATTGTCCTCATGAGGGTGATGCCATCTCTCAAGAAGAGAAGATGTATTATGGCAGAACTAAAATGGGAATGATCGATAGTCTTTACCCCTTGTCAGCTCTTCCACAGGCCTACGCAACTCAGCCACAACTCTTGTCGCAGGAGCAGATAGCTTGACCCATAGCAGCCATTATAACTTCTGTACAAGGAACATCCACAACCAGTACATTACAGTTGCCAGTAAGTCAACATCTGACATAGGACATGAAATACAAATACATATTGAAGTAAATATTTTTAATCAAAACCATTATTCGGGGCGAAGCTCCAAATACCGGGGAGGCAACCAAAAAAAAGAAACATATTTACAATCAAAACATATCCTTCAGGAAAGAATCATTACCATGTAATATATACCATCATTTTCTCATAGATAACAATCACTGCACGAAGGGAACTCAAAAAGGCCCGAGCAACAAAAATAAGCAGAAACCATAAGAAACAGAGAGTTTAAAAAACTATGCAACATTGTCACTTTAAGGGGGGCGAATTCATCAAGATATCATGTGTAGCGAAACAAAAAAGTTCAGGTGTAATATTGTGAGCTCCCAGTTAGTCTCCTGAAGATCATGTGATTAGAGCAGGAACCTGGAAGTAAAATCACTTTTGTCGACCCTATTAGATTAAACGACTAAATGCAAGAAATAGTAAAGCAACATCTTAACAAGGTTTTTTCAGTAAAATAACCATACACGAGACTGCATGAACTTGAGAACAAAAACCAGAATTGAGTTTAAAATGTAATAGAGCATTACCCTCAATTATGAATATGCCTGAAACTCGCAAGCAGTGCACTGAGTTCCTCCTTAATTACATAGTACACCGATGCAGGACAAGATAAGGAGCTGTGAAACAGCTACTGAAATTTCATCTTCTGCCCAGGCAAAAAACCAGGCAACACCCTTCCTTCAATTTGCTCCAAAGCTTTAGCTGCCTCCAAGGGTAATCTTCCACCGAAAATAATCAGAGCTGTTGTGAAGGCATCTTTGGGCTAGAAGGGAAGACTTGAACCTGGCAACGACTTCCAAGAAGATTACTCTTGGGCATGAAGGGAGTAATTTCCTTCAGAAGGGCTTCTTGACAATCTTTATAAGGAAGGCTTTCCACAGCATCTCCTCTAACAAGGAAAAAATCACGGATCGGCCTGTTGGTGGCACTTCTTAAGAAATATAGGACTTCATCATCGGAAAGTTCTTTTCCTAGTCCACATATCAGCAAATTTTCACAGCACCTGTTGCCAACTTCATACCGGACAAACTTTCCTCCAGTAATCAGGTTGGATAAGTCATTTAACATGTCACATTAGTCATCTATATCACACTTAAAAATTCCATAACCTTTGTTGATCCTCCGGGGCCAGGAGACTTTTGCTCGAACAGCTGGAAATGAAACATTCTGTTATCAATCATAGAGTCGAACGTGAAGGAAATATCATCAAGATGCCTCCATCAAACTCGACTCCATCAACTAAAATGCTTGTTTGGCAGCATCTGGAGAGAAAAAAGTTACTCTTGCCCACTTATCAGGAAAATCACCCTCTTGCCTGTTAGCTGCATATTTATGGACTGTGACAATGCTGCCATAGGTGCTTCCCTCTAGAAAAAACAGAATTTCATTGTCCTCCAGAGCACACGGTTTGAATGACACACGTTAACAATAACAAAATCTAACATCTAGTTCTAGATGCTTAATCTAAGCCACGGAGCCAAACAGTCCTAGAGGGGATGAGACACCAGGGCCGTCGTGATATGACAATCTCTCCAGGCATTCATTCTGCATTCATCTTCTCCGTCATTCCATTGAACCAACATCTAGAGAATACACCTTCATAATGTCATTCAAACACCTCATTCTCAACAACACTTAATTGAATAGTTAAATGCTGATTCTATCATCCCCACATCCTTTCCTTAAAAAGGATTCGAGAGAGAGTACATTAAAGTCTCCCACAAAACCTTTTCAGTAGAGCACAACCATACCCAGTTATCACTCAGTTGCAACTTCTTTCTTTCGATCTTCAAAGAATCAAATAATGGAGGAGGACTAAGGGCAGATTCAAAATCAAAACGCATTACACATACCAGGTATGGGACAGCCAGTGATAGGATTTCACTAAAAATAACCCGTCCCGGCTTCTGACCAAATGTCAGAAAATAGCATGAAGGGTGTGACTGTCCATTCTGTCCGCTCAAAGCCACTTCATAACCAACTTTATCATTACCAGAGAAAATTGCAGCATTTTCTGAAAGGCAGGAAAGTATAATGTTCTTCAATTGTCTATCACGTTCAGTACACAAAGAATGATTCCATCGCCAGAAAGGTGGGGTTGAGATGTTCAGCTCTCTCCATAGACAATCTTTGAATTCCTTAATCGTATCATGGCACCTTCTCATTGGTTTTGCATTTATACTGTCATCCTAACACAACTTGTTCCGCAATTCTCAAGGTACGGCTTCCCATTCTCTGTAACAGAGAGTAGTGTGAACAGATCCCCACCACTGTGATAAAATCGCACCTCAATGAAATTAGATTTCAGCTTATCTTCATCAGTACCAACCCTACAAAATATGCTACTCGCATTGGCCAAAAATGCAGCAAGAACGATGCCTTCATTACCCAAACATTGAGCAAAACAACTGAGAACCATCTTACCAAGACGTGGCTCAGCTCCAAGCTTGACAATGCTCCAGCCTTCACCAGTCAACTCAAAACACCATATTGATTGCTCCTAATTGGAAGAGATTTCTGATGGCTGCGGCAATAGCTTCATCTGGAGGTGCGTCAACAAAATCAAAATCTCGCCAAATTCTTCGCCCCGAGTGCAAAGGATCTTCAAAATAGCAATACCCAAACTAACTCTCTGTATTTCAGGCTCCTGTCTGTCTGGCATTGACATAAAGTCGTACCTAGAATAAAAGGTCTATAACAGCAGCCAGGTTCTGTCCTCCCAGCACGGCCAGCCCTTTGTTTGGCAGAGCTCTTGCCAGCTTCAAGTTGGGGGATACGAGGGGCGGGGGAAGGACGGTAGGGTTTGTCCTTCATGACATTTAGGGTTATGGTTGGGTTGCCGGCGAGAGAGTAGGGGAAGAAGGAAACGACGACACAGGGTTGAAAGGGTACGAAACACTAGGAAGTCGGTGTAGAAGAAGGTGGTAGACGATCAACAAACAAGAAGAAGGCATGTATAATTTACCCAAACAGAAACTTCGGCCCCAAAGTCTTCTCCTAAAATATTCCACCCTCGCCCCCACCTTTTATAATTAGCACCACTCCCAAAGTTATAAACCACACCAACATCGACATGGATATGGACAAACTCAAAATAAAAAGTATGGGGATGGCCAAGAAGGAAAACCAATGTGTTTTCAATAATAAACCTTTGGATCCTTCATCAGCTGTTCTTCTTCACGTGGTCGACGTCCTCGTCGTTTCCGTACATATGTCCCATCTTCTCCTGTTTGGTCTCGAGGTATCTCTTGTTGTGAGCCGTTATCGGGGTCAACAGCGGAACTCTCCCTGATATCGTCAACCCATAGCCCTTGAGGCCAACATACTTGGCCGGATTGTTTGTCATCAGCTTCATTGTTTGCACGCCTATCTCTCGCAGTATCTGTAGCAGCAGGTCATGTAAAAACCGGCTTAGGACCGAACTAGAGATCGAGTTTCGTGCGTTGGAGAAAAGAATACCTGGGCGCCGATACCATATTCCCTTGAATCGACCGGTAAGCCGAGCTCTTCGTTGGCTTCCACGGTGTCGCGACCGTCGTCCTGAAGGTTGTAGGCGCGGAGCTTGTGGCCGAGACCTATCCCTCTTCCTTCGTGCCCGCGAAGATACACGAGCACCCCCCGGCCAGCAGCTTCGATCTGTGTCATTGCAAGTGCCAGCTGATTCCCGCAGTCGCATCTGGCTGAACCGAAGATGTCTCCCGTTAGGCACTCCGAGTGTACCCTCACAAGAACATCACATCCGTCTCCGATATCACCCTATACATACAACAGAGCAAGCAGATCATGCTCCACGACAGGGCATCGCCGAGATCATCAGAGTTGTTGACAACTGAAAGGTATACTTACCTTAACCATGGCGATATGCTCGATACCATCAAGCAATGAGCGGAAACAGAAAGCACGGAAAGGCCCCCACATCGTCGGAATCAGCGCAACTGCAGCCTGCACCACCAATTTCTCTCTTTTTCTCCTATAGCTGATGGTGTTAAACCGGTAAATGTGAGCTCGGATTTTTTAAATCAAAGAATACCCAAATACAAAAAGAAGAAAACACAGATTACCGTATTAGATCAGCAATAGAAATGATTTTCAGATTCTCAGCCTCTGCGAACTGGCGAAGCTTTGGCAGTCTAGCCATCAAACCGTCGTCGTCCACTATCTCACAAAGAACACCAACGGGATCCAACCCAGCTAACATCGCAAGATCGACCGATGCTTCTGTATGGCCTGCTCTTTTAAGGACCCCGCCTTCTCTGTACTTGAGAGGGAAAACATGACCAGGGCGATTGAAGTCTTCAGGTTTGGAATCCTTTGACGCAAGTAAACCCACAGTCCTTGCTCTATCTCGAGCTGAAACGCCCGTCGTGGTGCCAAATTTTGCATCCTCAAAGAAGAAACCATTTGTCACCAGATGTCAGAGCACAGTCGTCCCGTGGAATGCAACAGACAGATAAATCAGTCAAGCTAATTATCAATCAGATTAGAGATGCATAAATTCTAGTCATCTAAATAAAACAGCAAATTTTATGGTCTGCAGAGATTCGGAGTCAAACTGATTGATCAACAGCTGTGACAAGAAAGCTAAACTAATGAAGTCGAGTTTGGTGCCATACCACAGACACGGTAAAAGCTGTGCATAGCTTTTCCTCATTCTCCTTCTGTGTCACCATCAAGGGAAGCTGCAACCTCTCCAAGTCCTCTTCCTTCATGCTCACGCACACTATTCCTGTTCCGTGTTTGACAATGAATGCCATAGTTTCCGGTGTTACCAGTGAAGCAGCCATTATCAAGTCTCCCTCATTTTCTCTGTCTTCGTCATCAACAACAATCACCAACTGCAATTATATTCTGGAATCAGACCCATAAAGACTAATAATTCAGGACTGAGATCACAAAAGGATGACACAATCAGACAAAGAGTTCTTTGATCAAACCTTCCCTCGACGAATATCCTCAATGGCTTCTGGTATCGAAGAAAGCCCTCCTGTAGGCACATCAAGGTCGTACTCATCCTTAACTGAGACAAAGCTGGTGGATGAGTCCGTAACATCGGCAGAAGTGCCAAATGGCATGGGCAAGTCAAAAGTAGTTTGCTTCCCCGATTGATCATCAACAATGATGTTTTTCCATGCGGCTCCATTGTTAGAGTTGGGAATGAATTTATTCCCCTCCGAAAGAATACTGACAATTGGTGTACTCGAAAACTTCAATCTACAAATCTTGCTCGGGAACTTTAAGCGTAAATAGGACCTGTTGCATCCGTTGGATGGCAGCACAGTTCCCTCTATCCAATTTCCACGTCCGCTGCCAATTTAAGAGGGGCCAAAATAAAAGAGAGAGACAAACAGTCAGCCATAAGTTCAACCATCACAATGTTTTCATCGCCCAACCACCAACCATGAGTTTGTTGACTTAGAAAACGAATTTACGACAAGCTTCCAAAACAGTTCCGTGGACACTCATGATCATCGGACCCAAACAACTCATCGTTTTAATCCTGGAGATAACATAATCAACGAAATTCTGTGTGCACCCGACATAATGACCGACCTCGGTCTGCAGCTAAATAATTGGCCCCAAACTGAACGTCCTAGAAAACTCATTCTGAGCTGCTATCACTCGGACAGCAGTCGGACACCGCGTCTATCCCCATATGGCTTCCAAATATGAAATCACAGTTCCCCTTTCGTCGTAGAAAGGCCATGACTAGTAAACCACACAGGCGGAAGGACACGAAACTACGGATGATCCCGTTAAAAAGAACAACGGGAAGGAAAACCGAAATCCAAGCTAAAAATCCGCCAAACGTATCTCGAAACAGCGATTGACCTTAATCAACATCTCCAACAAAAACCTAGGGCCACCAAGAATATATATCGAAAAACCAAGAACAAAGACAAATCCCTACAGAGCATCGCGCAAATCTCGCAGAACAAATCGAGGCCAACAAAGTCGATCAAAGAGGAAGAGGAGAAGGGAGTGAAGAGGGGGACACGAGAGTTACGGGGGACTGGGGAGAGCGGCGGTGGCGGAATGGAGATGATGTAAAGACTGCGTCGGAGGAGGCGGCATTTCTTCTCCGAGTCTTCCCCTTCTTTATCCGGAAATGGTACGGGCCTCTTGTAAGCAAAGCAGGTAGGTCAATGGCATTCAGGCGAACGGTTGGTGACGAACAAGAGAAGTTGGATAGGCCGAAACAACGTAGAAAAAGGAGGAGGTTTAGGCCCGAAGCAAGCAAAGAGGTCTGTGAAAGATAATATAGTAAATACTTAAAGAAGTTTGTTAGTGGGATTCTGGTTATAATGTTGTTGTACAGACGAAACATGAAAACAACTATTAACAGGGAGTGAGAGAGTGCAGTGGGTTGGTTAAATCTTTATTTTCATCGTCTTTACCAAGCTTTCATGGTATCAGAGCAGAGGAGTAGACGTTGGAGGCTTTGCTAATAGGTTGATATCAGTGAATGGTCTTGATAGCCCCCAATCGCCATACTTCATCAATGCAGCTGACTTGCAAGTAACCTCTCTGGTCACACCAGAGCTTGCATATAGAAATTACACTTATTGGCGCCGATTAGTTGAACTTGCGCTTTCAATTAAGAACAAGCTGGAAGCGATGTGATATCCTGGTAAAATCATGGCTATAAAGGTATGTTTCTATTTCTATAGCCTCAACCATTTTCTACCTGGATACAGCAAAGGAGATTTGGGACAAGTTACGAGAACGCTAAGGTGAACTTGATGACGCGAGAGTGTGCCAACTGCAGTGACAATATCATGGGCTTGTGCAAGGAGGACGATCTGTTTCTGTGTTTTATAATGAGATGTTGTCTGTACTGCGTGAGTTAAGAGTTTATCAACCAAACTCGCGTTGTGATTGTGGGAAATGTGACTGCGATTGGGAGAAACTCTTTGCTAAGTAGCAACAAAAGGACGTGGTGTTCAAGTTTCTAAATAGTCTGAATCAGGAGTATAATGCTCTGCGGACACAGATTCTATTGAGGAGACCTTTCCCTACCTTAGGGGAAGCGTATAATGTCATACAAAGGGAAGAAGCACATCAAAGTGTGAGGATTGAAAGCAAGGTACTATCTGGTAATCCAATGGGAGCCATTGTAAAAACAGAAGAACTCCGAGGAGGAGAAGGAGATGCAGGTCGCTTATGCAGGAAAAAAGAAGTTTAGAAGAGAATTATTATGTGAAAATTGTAAGAAAAAGGATCACCTCAAAGATGGATGTTACTTTCTCATTGGATTTCCGCCGAATATGAGAGGTGGTAGAGGAAGAGGTCGTGTTCAAATGCATCAAGGGTGTGTATCTAATGAAAGAAGTATCAATGCTGTAATTACAAAAGATGCGAAAACAATATCTCGGTCGATTTCACAGGTGAATTTGACATGACAATATATGCAAAAGCTCATGGCACTTCTCAATGTGGAGGATCCTGGCCAACCTACAGCTGTGGATAACCAGGGACAGAGCGAATATCCAGCCATTGACTAGGCCATACCAAAAACATTCCAAGGTAGCCTATCCCTCACCACTAAAGCCATTTGGGAAAACCATACGACCTTGGATACTTGCACTGGAGCAACTGACCATGTTGTTTCACAGCTTGATTATTTTATCACCTATACCAAGCTTACTCCACCATTGCAAATACAACTTCCAAATAGTGACACAGTTTTAGCCACACATATAGGCGATGCCAAGATCAATAATGCTCTTATTATGCAAAAAGCACTCTTTGTTCCTTCTTTTTTATTCAATCTTATTTCCACTGGAAAATTAACTTCTGAAAATTCTTTATGCTACACTTTTTCACGCAACTGATGTATCATTCAGGACACAACCAACTGGATGATGATTGGATTTGCTGAACAAGAGGGAGGACTATACGCGCTCCAGCAGATAGGTGGAGAAGCATAAACAAGGGCTTCTTCTCAAGTCAGAATCATTACATCTTTGTCATGTGGACGTAGTCCTATGCATATCATCAATGCAACTAGCATTTTACAACTTTAGATAATTTCGACTTGTGGCATTTGCGACTGGGTCATGCGCCAGTGAACAAAACCACTCTCTTACGGTCAATAGATGCTTCGGTTACTATGTCACAACATAATACATGCTCTGTGTGTCATGAAGCCAAACAAAAACGCTCAACTTTTCCTATAAGCAAAATACAGACAGCAACACCTTTTGAATTACTGTATTATGATGTTTGGGGCCCTTCTTCTGAGGCTACAATAGGAGGATATCGTTACTTCCTTACTGTTGTTGATGACTATACATGGGTCACCTGGGTGTTTTTAATGAGTCATAAATCAAAACCATTCGCAGTGACAATGGTGGTGAGTTTGACCTGTAATCTTCTTACAATGCACACGGCATTATCCATCAAACATCCTGCGTAGCTGCTCCACAGCAAAATGGAGTGGCCGAACGCAAACACCAGCATTTATTGCAGGTTACTAGAGCCTTGTTATTCCAAGCTAAACTACCATCCATGTTTTGGGGATATGCTCTCCTCACTACAACTCATATCATTAATCGTTTTCCTTATTCTCTGTTGGAACAAAAGTCACCATTTGAGATACTTTTCACAAGAAACCATCATATCAACATTTGCGTGTTTTTGGTTCTTTATGTTATACTTGCGCATAAGCACAAGGTATGAAGAAACTGAATCCATGTGCTAGAAAATGTATCTTCATTGGTTATCCTTTTCGTACTAAAGGACATTATCTTTTTGATCTTGTCACAAAGAATGTTTTTATCTCTCGAGATGTTGTTTTCTATGAAACAATTTTTCCATTTCACACTGCTTCTACTTCTCAGTCCTCATAGAATGATTTAGTGTTGCCTTCATTGGACTTACCCGATGTCATATATCCCACTCAACTTCCATTTGGTTCATTGCATACACACACACACCATGCTTTGATCCTTCGTATGTCCCACATGAGATAAAATCATCTTCCATTCGCACATATGATTTACATGTATCTGACTTGAGAAGAAGCACAAGACAACGCAAGTTCCCCACCTATCTCCAAGATTATCATCATAGTCTTACCTCACAGTCAACTGATTCAATCTCACCCTGCAGGTCTGTCCATTTTCTTTATGCATCTCCTTCTACACCCTACCCAATCGAGCCTTCCATTTCATATTCTCGACTGTCCAAACCATATAAAGCTTTTGTTTTATCCCTGGAGATGCATGTGGAACCACAGACATATCATGAGGCTAAGGATCTTCCGTGTTGGCAAGATGCTATGGCGGCTGAGCTAGCTGCCTTGACAGATAACCATACATGGGATATTGTTCCTCTATGCCCAGGTAAACGTGTTGTTGGCTTCAAATGGGTTTATAAAATCAAATTACAGGCGGATGGATCTGTTGACATATATAAAGCTCGGATAGTCGCCAAGGGTTATAAGCAATGGAAAGGTTTTGATTATCATGAAACGTTTAGCCCTGTTGCTAAGCATTCCTCTATGTGGCTTTTTTCTTGCATTGGCTACAGTAAAGGGGTGGATCTTGAGGCAGTTTGATATTCACAACGCTTTTCTCAATGGTGATCTTTCTGAGGAAGTATATATGCATCTCCCCCCTGGTTTGGCCATTCAGGGGGCGTCATGCACATCTTGCCCCATGGTATGTAAGTTAAGGAAGTCTCTCTATGGGTTGAAGCAAGCGTCGCGGCAATGGAATAGTAAATTGACCACTTGCTTGATAAATGATGGTTTACATCAATCCAAATCTGATTATACTCTGATCACCAAGAGAGGGGAAACATGTTTTATTGCGGCCTTGATATATGTGGATGACATGGTAGTGGGAAGCACAAATGAGGAGATGATTGTGGATTTAAAGAAGAGTTTACAGCAGCAATTCAAGGTACAAGACTTGGGCACTCTGACATATTTCTTGGGACTAGAAATTGCACGGAGTGGAGAAGGAATCCTGGTTTCACAAAGGGGATATGCACTGCATTTATTGGAAGATATGGGGAAGTTGGCAGCGAAGTCGAATTCCATACCAATGATTCTGAACCACAAGTTGATGCGAGATGAGGACACTCAGGTTGTGGATGCGAGTGCTTATTGACAGTTGGTAGAGAGACTAATATATTTGGGCATTACGCGACCGGATCTGACTGATGATGTGCATATGCTGGCTCAATTCATGGATAAGCCAAATAAAGGACATTGGGACACAGCTTGCTATGTGTTGAGGTATCTAAAAGGGGCGTCGGGGAAAGGAATTTTCTTTCCAAGGAATTCCAGACTTCAACTACAAGCCTTCTCGGATAGTGACTGGGGGTTATGCTGAAACGAGAAAATTAACCACAGGATTCTGCATTTTCCTGGGTGATTCGTTAATAAGCTGGAAGTCGAAGAAACAAACTACGGTGTCTAGGAGCTCTTCGGAGCCGGAATACAGAGCACTTGCAACGAGAACAACAGAGGTACTGTGGATGAATTCTCTTTTGGAGCATTTTGGTGTCTCTCTACAGCTTCCAATGCCATTGTATTGCGATAATAAGTCTGCCATATACATAAGTAAGAATCCCGTGTTTCATGAGCATACAAAACACTTAAAGATTGACTTGCATTTCGTAAGGGAGAAGGTGGAGAATGGAGTTATTTGAATGATGCATGTGAAGACGGAGTTTCAACTCGCAGACATGTTCACGAAGCTGTTACATCCCAGCAGATTGAACTTCTTATTAAACAAGGTCGAAATGCGAGATATATACAATTCCCACCTTTAGGGGGAGTGTAAGCAGAGCAACTCAATGGCATTCACTCGAATGGTTGGTGATGAAGAACAGAAGTTGGATCGGGCCGAAACAATGCAGAAAGAGGAGGAGGTTTAGGCCCGCCCATTATGAAGCAAGTAAAGAGGTCTGTGACGGGCAATATAGTAAATGCTTAAGAAGTTTGTGAGCGGGATTCTGGTTATAACACTGCTGTACAGACGAAACATGAAAACAACTAATATCATAGAGTGAGGGAGTGCAATGGGTTGGTTAAAGGGTTTTTCTTTCCCCTTATCTTTATCTTCATCATCTTTACCAAGCTTTCACATCTCTGCTGGCGCCGCCTTTTTCTATAAAGAATCAGATCAGGCGACATTAAAAATAAAAACAAAGTAGCCCAAAATTGAGGACCGCTTTTTCTCGTGACATCTTAGCATCTTTCTCGTTTCTTCTCGTATATGCAATTAAGATCAGACCTTCTTTAAATGTTTACTCGTCACAGTATCAACAACTAGTATGATGTTATTTCCAATTGGGGTCGTTCCTATCTCCTTAGTAATTGTGACAAATAACTCTCACTCATCACAGTCTTTTTTTGGTCCTGGTGTACGCAATATTTGTTCTTCCTATCCAAGATGAAGATCAAGAACTTTTTCTTCCTAGCGGTTCTCTTCGTCGTGGCCCTCGTTTCGAGCGCAGGCATGGTAATTTATGTTGTATTCCTCGTTTTGACTTGTTTACTTTCATACTGGGTTTATTTTACATTGGCTATGACTGAAAAGCAGCGGCCTGAGAGTGGTAAGACCGTGGAAGACAACCACGGTTGTAGGTGCTGTAGATGTCATTGGTCCCGATGTCCAAAATATTAAGAGAACTCATCTCGTGTTTCTAATAGACAGATAGAACAGTGATAATTTTATTCTTATCTTCTTAATTATCCATCTTTAGCCGAAGTGAACAAAGCGGTGTCTAAACTCAACAAGGCCAAGCTGAGTCACCATAAAGGAGGACGTGATGGTGTGGCCGAGATTGACCATCACGGAGGAGGAGATGGTCTAGTCGAGATTTACCATTATAGAGGAGGATGTGGCGTGGTCGAAATTGACCATTACAAAGGAGGTCATTGGGGAGGAGGACACGGCGGCATAGGTGGTTGGGATGGAGGAGGCGGCATGAGCGCGGTTGACTATTATGGAGGAGGCGAAAGAGGAAAAGGGGGCGGTGGTAGCTAATGTGGCTTTGATTGTTGCGAGTACAAATATGGGTTTTACCAAATGTGTTACATTGTGGTGGATGCTCTCCAGATAGCCAGGACTATCTCATTGTAATGGCAATAATACCTAAAAGATAATTAAATAGTATATGAATGTTGGTTACGAATATGACATATAAAATGGTAAAAGGTTGCAAATAAAGTTCGGGTAAATATAAATGCATGCATTATGTATTTGGGAAGCTCCTCTCTTTGTATGTACAAGGAATAAATCCTCTTGGAAGTTTAATCTTGCAAATTTGTGTTTGTATCAAATAAATTTCATCGTTCATATGCCAAGTTATAGGAAGATATTTTTTAAACATTAAGATAAATCGGAAAAAAATTATCAAAATACATGACATAATTGATAACTCTGTGAAAATAGAGTTAGGAAACTATAGTTCATACTTAATTGGCTTGAGAATAGGCATTTTATTTGGTTTATTCTTCATTTTTGTTCTTTTTTCTTGTATGTTGTTCATTTCACACCTTTGTGTTATTCATGTATTTTGATAGCTAGAACTAGAGTCAGAAAGCATGATGATGAATGAAGAAGGCCATGTAAAGATTGCATGGACAAGAAGTGAGATTAGGATTGAAAGTGTACTTGAAGTCGCAATTCTCTATAAGACTTTGTGCATATGCAACAACTGAGTCGTGCAGCTGCACAAAAGAAGCGAGAGGGAGACGAATTTCCATAGAGACTTTATGGAGTTGCTAAGAATTTCGTGTAGCTGCATGGTGAGAAAATATTTCCTTTCCAGATTTTTTGACATTTTCTAAGGTTGTAATTTGTACGGGATATGAAAAGATCTTCCACATCACTTGAGAGGGGGTCCACTTAGGAGGCTTTTGGTGACAAGAAGACATTGGTTGGAGACCATCGACTTTCTTTAGTTTTTCTTTATGTCATTGTTTCTATTTAGGATTGAATCCATGATTCTAGCTACTTTACTCATGAATAATTTCCATTGTCTCAGATTAAGTGAATCTTAACAACTAGTCAAGGGTCTAACTCTTCCGACACTCTTGAATGATTTATGTTTATTTCTATTTGATCTTAATACATTCTTATTAACTGTCCACCAATAGGATTTATTAGAAATCTTAGGCGAACTTGGAAGGGGAATCATAGATTAAGCACAAAAATAGAAATGACTTAGGTTAGTCTTAGTCGAAGACGTGATCATTACCGGACGGGCTAGAAATATACCAAATCGTCCTAGGTAATCAAATTGAAATTGCTTCTTAATGAGCTCCCAATTGTTATTTTACCTAGAGTGGTTATTATTTACTAAGATGTACATTTTTATGACATCAGAAGGGGCGTAAGAAGATAATCGAATTTCATATTATCAACCAGCTCACTTTAACTGTGTTGATTGAGATACGATTTGCGATTAATTGTTAGGTGAGACCATTACCGTAGGTATTTTCTCATTTTGAATTTTAATCGAGTAAAATTCTCGTTTTCTTTATTTCAGTGTTTAATTTAATTGGTTACTTAGTTCGATTAATTCAATTATAGGGACTTGGTACTTGGCTGAAGTGCAAATTATTCCCTGTATCAATGATATTTTACATACTTTTTATTATTGGTACGATCTTGTGTACTTGTGTGATTAACACGATTTCGACGTGAGAATTTAGGGGTTAAAAATGGAGTGGATGTATTTTAGAAGACGTTAGTTGCCCGTAGGATATTATGTCCGTGTTACGCAGAACGTCGTTATTTGTCTCACTAACGGAGGTTATATTGAAGGTAACCGTCGAACATTAGGTTATAGGAATATATTTTTGAAATGTTAGGATAAATCGAAAAAAAAAGTACAAAATAGATTTGATAATTTAGCCTATTTATTTATTTTACATACGTGGCCATCGTCCAAACAATATTTCTCCACGGGCATCTAAAATGTGAAAACTTACTTTTCTACTGCCCTACTTTTACGTGAAGAAAAAACTTATTGGAAATATTTAGTAACAAACAAGCGTTCGATTTTGGATTCCGATCGTGATCATTAATTTCTTTTGTAAGTAAACACTACGTGCATACTAGAAATAAAAGCACTGACCTCGAACGAACACAAACTCAATCTTAGACTGCGTACGATGTTTATGAGAGAACATAAAAAGGAAAGAGAAAGTATCGGACAAAGTCTTTAGACTTTTTAAAGATTGTCGTGTCTTTTAAATCATGATACGGGGTGTTAATACAGAAAGTGTCCTATAAGTACTATAAAACACGTCTTATAGGTCAGATATCCCGTTTCCTATATGCAACTTTGTGTCCTCGCCTGTGTTTAGCTCGTTCAAAGTAATCGCCCTCTTACTCTCGCACGGCCTTCAACCTTTCCTCTCGCATCTCATGCTCGCACAACTCCATGTTTCTTCGTCTTGTGCTCGCTCGACTCCTTCTTGTACTCATCTGGCTCTTCATCTTGCATTCACTCAACTTCTTCTGTTTCCGCTTGGCTCTTCCTCGTTCGATCCCTTATTGTGCTCGCTTGACCCTTCCTCGTTCGGTCCCCATCTTTCTCTATCTCCCTTGCATCTTCCAGTTGGGCTTCAAACTTTTTGGGCTCTATGTCTTTGAAGCTCAGGCCCAGAATTCACCATGTCAACACCCACCCACATACGCAAAATGAAGAAAGGAAAAAATAAACACAAGGGATGTCAAATCTTCTTGCTCATCTTAATGTTAAACGTGGTGACGTATCTTTTCACGTTAGTCTCAAAAAAGAGGTCGAGTTTTCCCTCCGCCTAATGTTTTCATCACAATACCACCTTCCTTGTATATATTCCCAGCTAAATTCAACCTACTTTTGAAAACGTTGCAAACTGATCGGAGATTCTCCCCCCCAACAACTTTATTATTCATTACTTTCCAAATTAGACTTTTTGACACCAAACTCAGGAAAATACACAAGTTTTTATTTATTTATTAACATTATCATGTAATCCAAAGTCCCCTATAAAATAAATTACCACATTCGTACGTGTTGATGATATCCTGAGTTTAGGTTAATATATGTGGCTGTCGGACAGCAGCGGGTAGGATGTAAGAGAACGGCTCTTGGACATGTTGGTTAAGGAGAGTTGTAGCATAAGGAGGAGGAAAATATCAACGTCGCTGTCGTCATTAAATATTCTTACTTACTTATGGTTTTTTTAATACTACATTGATGATTACACAGTTTGGGGGGCTCTAGAATCTGCCCTCAAACTAATTAGTCGAAACCTCCCTTATCGAACCATAATGAACCAACTTGTCGTTTATTAATAAATCACATTTTATTAATCGAACGGACCTTAATTAACTGTGTGTGAGATTGGTTTTGAATCAAAATGGTACGAGACGAACTTCTAGTAATGTTGACGGGTTTCTAGAAATCGACAGAATTATTCAAAATGTCTTGTGATGAGGCGTATGAATTTATTTAATTTATAAAGAAATGGGAATGGGAATGGGAATGGGAATGGAAAGGGAGGGGGTAGGGATGGGGTGGGGTGGTGGGGTCCAAAATGAGCTGGCAAAAAGAGACTTTTAGACGAAGGGATTCCCCGACATGGTTGCTCATTTTTCCAACCATCGACGCTGACCCGTGTGTGTGTGTTTGGCTTTTAGTTGGATCCGCTCCACCCCAACTCCAATCTCATCTCTTTCCCTTTTTCTTACAAAGCAACAGAAACTCGATCGATAACACCGAATCGATTGTCAATCAATACGAAATTTCTTGAACATAACCAATTTTACCGTATAAAAACATTAAATAGGACGAACTCCCTGTAAAATAAACCTCACGTGTATTTATCGTAGGTTAATTCCAAGATACGAACTTTCCTAAAATGAACAAACTTTCTATATAATGATCTTCCCTATAACAAACTTCCAGTAGAACAAACTTTACCTTTAATTATTAAGGTAAAGTCCGGTACCATGTTGTGCGGATTATAACCCGAACTGCGTGAATTTCTTATAGAACGAACCTCCCTTACAATTATTATAGAAATGTTCGTTACGTAATCATGCCGTACGAACTATTCTAAATAGAATGAAACACATTATAATCATTATATAAAAGTTTCTTCCAGAAATATGCAATATGGTCCACCGTCAAATAGGCCGCGGTGGTCCGACGTATAAAATAAATTTCTTCTTTTACTATCCACCGTAAAATGAATTTCAAGAGAAAGTGCAAAGCTCCCGAAACCGGACTGGAAAAAAAAAAAGAAAAAGAAAAACAACCCACGTAAGATAGAGTGGCACTACATTTTATCCCCCGCCCGCGTTTCTTTCCGCCATTATCGAAGTCGGTATAACAAAAAAAAAAAGGAATTGTTTTATCGCATATTTTAGATAATGTGCCGTGTAACGCATAACAAAAATTTAAATTAGTTTTTTTATTTATTAAAAAAAAAAAGATATCGCCAGCAGGTAGTTGAGATTGAGACTGGCCGATGGGGATTTTAAACTTTGAAATATTATAATGCAATTTAAAAGTTCTTGGAGTCGTGGGCAGGCAAAAAATATGTATAAAATATTGATGGATATTTCTCGAACCTTTACTCCCCCCACTTTCTCCCATTGTTTTTGTTTTGTTTATTTCTTTTTTTTTGTAGATATTATAATATAGTAGTAAAGTAATTGCCCCATCCCATACATATATGACTTGGTTGGTCACCCTAACTTTCTATATCAGATTTTCTTGTTGCGTTCCATTTTCATTCACGGAACGTGTTTGCCCTTTGCGAAACGCGGGGCTTGGGCGTTGGGAATGTAAGGACTTGTTTGGGTGGAGGAAACATGTTTCGTTTCCTCCGTTGGAAAACTGGAGAATGAACCAAACATGTCCGTATTTCAGAAACACCAGGTAATGACACCATCTCAACAACAGTTAATTATTTCTACCATGCAAACATGATTTCACTATTCCTTCGGCTGAAGGTCACTGAATCCCATTCATGTATAAAAGGAAATTTTAATCTAAAGGCAACAAAAGATATCAATACTAAATGTAAAATATATTTTAGTTTCTTTTTTCTTTTTCATGGTTGTTTTCGTATAAAAAGCGAATATAAAGTATAATACTTATAACAATTCGAGAGTCTTATAGAGTCTTATGCCCGAATTCAGAGAAAAAAAAAGGGTCAAAGAAGCTTTTAACTTATAGGCAAAATGGATCAAAGAAAGCGCGCATAACACTTAGACAAAAGAGAATCGTAAAAATTATCAGCGAGGCATTTTGGACACTCACTCCTTTACCCACTTTTAGGGCAATTTTGCCGCTTTGTAAAATATTTTAAAGCCCCCCAATCAAATAGAGGGAAATAAATTTCATTAGGTTGAAATCGAATCATTTTATGTTAAATTTATTTTTGGAGTCTTTTTGCTGAGAAAGCATAATTAATGGACTTTTTATTATTAATTTAAACGTACATAATAATATGGCTCCTTATGAATTGGTCTGGTTAATCCAGGGAATAAACAGCCCTAATAGCCATCTTCGGTTCGGGCACATCGTAACTGGGAATATAGTTTGTACCGTACATCCCCATCCGACTACGAAGCAGCCCCGATGGCCTGATCTGCTTGCGACTGCCGATATCTTTTTTATTTTTTTATTTTTTTTAAATGTGTTTAATTCATTTGGGCCACCACAAAAGTCGTGTCGTGTTCCTTTTATCTTACTCAAGTTTGAATATATGATATCTGTCACGATAGGAACCGAAAAGCACGTGCTTCTGGCACGTGGGTTTCGTTTCCACTGTTCATATGGCAGCCAGCCAACCCTACCCCCCCAAAGGAAGAAAAGTCTACAAGGAAACAAATGATTTAGAACGAGGCCAAATTACGCACGAAAGATTTTTAAAAAATTAAATTTGAATAAAAGGAATTAACTTTGGACAGCGACCGTATGTGATTTCGAATATTTTGATCCGGATATTTTTTGATCGGAGTTGGGTCGATTAGACGATGATTCGAATTCTAATTTTGCATCCACGGCTCTTAGCTAGATGGAGTCGTACTCGGTATGTTTATAAGTCTTTTAAATAAAATATTTTTTTTATTGAGTTTAATCGATAAACAAAACAGGTATAAGATCCAACACACAAACACACAGGTAAAAATTGAATAAGAAAAATAAGGGCCCGAGGGAATAATCGTAGGAGTATTGCCCCCATTGATGGCGTGACGGAGGCGGTCAGAGACCGAAGCCATCGCCGGATTTTCTAATTTAAGGTTTTGATGGCCGCATAAGTAGGTAGGGGAGCCGGAGCCTCCTGCTAGGGTGGTGGTTGCCTGCGCTATTAAGATTGCATGAAATCGATCAAGGCTGGCCGGTAAATTGGCGCGACGAGACGGAGGTGGAAGAAGAATAAGGAGAAGTAAGAGGTTATCCGAAGAGGGTTCTTGGCCTTTTTTTAATAATATAAAAATAAAAATAAGTTATTAATAAAATTGAAAAATATCTTGTTTTACTATTTATAATATTAATTTTGAGTCAAAATTTATCACTTATTTTTGTTTTTATATTTGATTTTGACGAATCTTTGATTTTAGTTGATAACGTTCACATGATTAAATAATTAATATAAAAAATAAAAATTAAACTAAGTTATCGCCGACGTTTCAAATTAATATTTTGTCATTTTATATTATTAATAAAGTAAGAAAATATGAAAATAATAATATTTAATATTTGTAGGTTAGATTAAAAAGAAAAGTCACAAAACCTATGGGTGGCAGAATTAGGGAGAAAGTGCATTTAGAATGAATTACGGACGAATTTCATTTCGCCTTTAGTGTTTTGTGAACGTTGGTCTATCGCATGGCCCTCACTCGACAGCCAAAATTGAATTGATCTCGCCAAAAATTTTAATATAAAAATTTTTAGGTATTCTAAAACATTAGATCTTTAGTAAAAAGAAATTTCAAGCAGTCTAAAACATTGCATCCTTAAAAATAATTATAATTTTGAATTTAAGATCACCTAAAAAAAATGGATATGACCTTTGAAGCTTTTTCCATTAGTTGAATCTTATGTTAAAGCTTATATGATATTTCTCCCACGCTCATTCTCCGCCACCCTTGTGGGTGTCCAAGAGGCGGAGAAAGTAACCCAAGTCGGATCCTTAACCCACCCCTAGAGTTTAGTGTTCTTTATTGGGTGAGTTGGGGTTTTTGTCTGTTTGTGTGGGCGTCAGCAAAAAGCTGACCCCATCTCTGTGCTGTTCATCTCTTGCTTTCCTCCCCCCATTTCCCATAAAAAAAAATGTGGCTGTGAATTTCAACACTTACATTAGAAAGTATTCGGAATTTGATCAATATTGTTAATTTTTTCGTTTCTTATTTATAAAGACGAAGAGTGTAAGAAACCGATATGGGTGTCTGACCAGCCTGGCCTCTCTTCCTCCTCTTCCTCTTTGAGTTCCCTTGTCCCTATCCCCAATCCCACCACCACCATTATTGTCTTCTCCACTCCCCCACCCCCACCCACTTGGGGCTTTCTTCCTTCAGTCCTCCTCCCAAGCCCGACTCAAAGATCCAATCTTTAACCTTCCAATAACACCTCACTGCGGTTCTACGCTTCCTGTGCTTTCTCCTTTGCATGAGTTCTCGTGGGGTTCTTAGGGTCTTCCCTGATGAAACCACACGGTGGAGGGAGGAGCCCAAGGATGGGGAATCGGGGCTTGACGAGGGTTTGCGCGTTGCCCGTCTGCCGTTCTTCCCTACCGCCGCTGTACCTCGTACCCCTCTTGGACACGCCCACCCCCTCCCCGGCTTTGTTGTGTCCATTTACTGCTGGTTTTGTTGCCGCTGCATCTTTCCAGTTGTAATAACAAGTAAAGAGAAGAAGAGAGAAAATTAAAAAAAAAAAAAAAAGAAGAACGGGATTTCAGAGGAATTCGGATTGGGCGGTGGTGTCATTACAACATTAAAAAGAAAGGACGCTCCCTTGTCTCTCCCTCCCCAAAACTCTTTTGCCTTTTGCAGACATGAAGAGGATCTCTACCTCTGATTCCTTGGGGGCCCTCAACTCCATGTGCCCTCCTCCCTCAGGTTGTCCATTCGTTCTTGGGATATGAATCGTTTTTGCTAGATTTCTGGATCTCTTGAGTTTTCCCATTTTATTGAGTCTTTGTATGATCATTACTTGTGGGTGAATTTTGCCAGAAGTGGAAGAAAGATTCCCAATTTTATGGTATGATTTTACCATCTGTTGCTGATGGCGGTAGTTGTTTTATTGCAGATGATCACAGCCCAAGGAACAGGGATATGTATAACGGGGAGTTCCAGTCCATGTTGGACGGGTTCGACGACGACGTCTGCGGGGATGAGGCCGGCCAAGGCTCCTCAAAGAAGAGGAGGCTTAGTATTGTCCAGGTCAAGGCCCTTGAGAAGAATTTTGAGGTCGAGAACAAGCTCGAGCCCGAGCGGAAGGTTAAGTTGGCCCAGGAGCTGGGTCTGCAGCCGAGGCAGGTCGCCGTCTGGTTCCAGAACCGCCGCGCAAGGTGGAAGACCAAGCAGCTGGAGCGGGATTTTAGCGTCTTGAAGGCAAACTTTGATGCGCTCAAGGTCAATTATGACACCCTCAAGCAGGATAACGATGCTCTCCTCAAAGAGGTAAAGATTTGGAACAGTCTGCGAGGCGATTGCCTGCGCTGCCGAGCTTCTTTTTGTGGAGCTAGTGTCTAATGAAATTGCAATTGCGTTTATATTTCTTGCAGGTCGAGGAGCTCAAATCCAAGATGAACGAAGAGAACAGCATCGCGAGCGATCTCTCAGTGAAAGAAGAAGAGGTCTTCATGCCGTACGCTGGCAACAACTACATGGGCGAACTCGGGGTCGGGCCAACTCAACTTGTATCCAGAACGAGCCCGGAGATGAAGGATGGTTCTTTTGACAGCGAATCGAGCGCAATCCTCTACGAGGAAAACAGCAACAGCAGCCCGAACCCTGCCGTCTCTTCCTCCAAGGTCGTCCAGCCCTCTCAACAGGAGAAAAACGCCGCATCGCCCTCAGCGGCCTTGGAGCCCCCAAAATTCAGGGGCTTCCAGTTCCAGAAGGTCTTTCAGCCGCCTACTCCGCAACATCAGTACGTGAAGCTGGAGGAACGGGAATTCTTCAGCGGGGACGAGGCGTGCGACTTCTTCTCCGATGAGCAGGCACCTTCCCTGCACTGGTACTCTCCTGACGAGTGGAACTGAGAAGAAATGTTCAACAGTTGGTTTTTCTCGCAAGATCGTGAGCCAGCAGCAATCGCAAAAACGGAGGACGCTGGAGGGGCTAGAGGTTCCGAGTCTGTTCTATAAGCTCATATTTCCATAAAATCATCAGGCTCCTATCGAATTTCTTCGGCCTTCACCAGGTCCGGGTAGCCATGAGATGAAGCAGTCTTTGGATCATGTAGAAAATCTTGTTAAGGACCGACCCATCAGGAAGAATTCCTGACCCATGATCATAAAATATCACAATAATCACTTGTTTACTCTTCTCAAGGGGAACATTTGGCTTCAACATTATACCAACAAGAACCCAAATCAGCAACATGATCTAGGGATTGAAATGATAATTTGGGTTTTAAGACATCGTTGCTTTCTTACAGGGCCGGCTAAGTCCGGCTTCCCTTGTTGCCATCGCCCGTCCTAAGGCTTCTGAATAACTTCCCATTTATAGCACGTCATTTTTGACAATGCCCGAATCCAACCCATAACTTCCCCGCTATTCTTTCGAAACCTTGAGGAACGATCATTCCAAATTGTTAGTTTTCTGTATCCGAAGGCCGTCAACACGGATTGGTCAAGGTTTGACAGATTCAAGGAGGCGCGCATCGACCGGTTCATGATTCTCGCGTGATTTTTTTGCACTAACGTGTCCGATGAGGTGATACGATGTTGTTGCAGATTTGCAAGGGATGCAGAGGAGCGCGGCACACCTCGAGGCGGAGCTGTGGAAGCTGAGGGAGAGGCTGATCGAGACCGAGAGGCAGAGGGATCAGGCCTTGGAGGACCTAGAGGAATCGCAGCGGGAGGTTGATGAGGCGAACGCGAAGCTCAGCGAGGCGCTCACGCCGAGGAAGATGCCAGAGATATTTACGGAGCTGAATTCCCTCAAGAGGTTGCTGGCAAACACGAGCCGGGAGCTGAAGGTTAAGGAGAAGGTGATCGAAGAGTTGAGGGATGAGAACGCGAAAGGGCGGGATGTTGAGGCTCGCTTGATGGAGCAAGATGCCACCATTGAAAGGCTGAGGAAGGAACTGGAAGATGCGAGGATGGCCAAGGAGATGATTGGATGGGATCACAGCAGGAGGGTTCGAGATTTGGAAGACGAGTTGCAGATGACAAAGGAGTCGGAATCGAGGACAGCTGATTCATTGGCTGCGGTGACGAAGCAGTTTGAGCAGACGAACATCGCCCTCGAGGAATCGAAGCTCGAGATAATGGCGCTGAGGACCAAGCGCAATAAGGATGTGCGCACCATAATTCAATCCGAAGAGAATTGTATGGCTAGACAGATTCCCGCTAGCCCTGGCGTGGCATGGATGGAAGAAAAGCTGGCCCGGGTGAACGACGAGGTTATGAGACTTAACATTGAATTGAGATCGTCGATAGCAGCTGAAGAGAACAGCAAGAAGGCCATGGATGATCTCGCGATAGCTCTGAAGGAAGTTGTCATGGAATCCAACCAATGGAAGCTAAAGCTTGAAGTGACTCTGGCCGAGCTCGAGCATTCCCAGGAGGAAGAGGCAAACCTAAGGACAAGGCTGAAGGATGTTGAGGAAATGTACAAGAAACTCCTCGACGAATCACGGGGAGAAAACGAGCAGCTGAAGAGCATTGTGGAGAGGCTGAAATCGGAAGCAGAAGAGTTGCTCGCGGCATGGACTGAAAAAGAGGCCAGTTTCATCGAGTGCATCCAGGCAGCCGAGGACGAGAAGATGATCGCGCAGCAGGAGAGCATCCGGATGGGGGAGACCCTCAACGCCGCTGACAGGATGGTGAAATCGTCTAGGGAAGAGACAAACAAGCTGAGGGACATACTCAAGCAGGCGCTGAACGAGGCGAGCGTCGCGAAGGAGGCCGCAAGTATCGCCCGGGCAGAGAACTCGCAGCTGAAGGACGACCTGACAGAGAAGGACGACGCGCTCAACTTCCTGACACAGGAGAATGAGAGCCTCCGGATGAATGAGGTGGCGGCCACCGAGACCATCAGGGAACTGAAGAAGCTGGTGACCGGATCATCGACCACGACTTGTGAAGAGCAGAGGAAGATGAAACAGCATGGGCAACCGGCGAACGGCAATATACTAGGGAAGGCATTTAGCTTCAACATGAGGGAAATAAGAGTCCATCACCATCGTAATCTCTCTGACAAGAGGAAAAGCAGGGAGCATTCATACGATGGCGGGGATCCTCTACGGTGCTCAATATTCGACGCCGGGTGTTCGCCAGACTTGTTGCCAAAGCACCGCAGGAAGACTTCCTGGTCGGCATTCACGAGCGACCACGAGACGGAAATGCCGGAGGATCACGAGCGCAGCGTCGTAGGCCGTAGCAGGCTCGACGGAGCAGAGTCGGAGCGGATGTCGAGGAAGAAGGTGGCGTTGCTACGTAGGTTTGGGGACCTCATGAAGCGGAGAAGCTACTCGGACAGAATTCCTGCTCAGCCCCCGATTTCAACCCAGTCAAAATCATAATTTTGTTGATTATGTCAAGTTTTTATAATTATATTATTAATTGAAAGTCGACACAAATTTTTACATTTTCTTTCCTTTAATGAATTTTAAGTTTACTCTGATAATTTATTGGCAAAATTCCGACAAAAATTGGTCTCCTAAGAAAATAACGAAAACCCTGGGCATCACCGACAGCAAAACACGTGGAGAGACCGAGAGGCATCACCGTCGTCCTGATCATGCTCATGAAATGATCCACCATTTCCATTCGGGATTGCTGACGTTGGTTTCGATTCTTTCTCGATTGGGGAGGTTTTTGATCCAGACAAGCAATCTCCACGCTTCTTCCACGTCGAGCTCTCCGACTCTCACTCCTTTCCTTTTGCGCGTCTTTGAATATTGCGGCTTGATTTCTTATCCGCTGATTCATCGCCACGTTCCCCAAGTTTCAAGGATTGCCCCAACATCCCATGCCGTCCCTTTCGGCCATTTGTCCTTCAGTTTCCAATAGCCCACCCCCCGAGACTTTTGGCTTGATTTTTTTTATTACCTTCTGGGGGTGTGATGAGATTGATCAGCGGAACTGACAGTTGGCAACTTTGGCTGGTTTTGAGGAGTTGTTGTTGAGGAGGATGGAGAGGTACGAGGTTCTGAGGGATATCGGGTCTGGGAATTTCGGGGTGGCTAAGCTTGTGAGGGACAGGTGGAGCGGAGAGTTGTTTGCTGTCAAGTTCATCGAGAGAGGGCAGAAGGTGGTGTTTTTGATTCGTTTTTTCCTCTCTGCTGCTTTGCGCTACTTTTATCATAGGTTTAATCTTGGTTTTGGACGTGGTTTCGTGTTTTTAGATAGATCAGCATGTGCAGAGGGAGATCATGAACCATCGCTCGTTGAAGCACCCCAATATCATAAGATTCAAGGAGGTGAATTTGCTCCCTTTCTTCTTTATTTACAGTGTATTGTCTGGGTCGGGAATGTGTTTGTGCCAAATCACGAGAGGCCAGAGTCCGTACTGTTTGATTTAGTTGCCTCTTTGCTGTGTTTTTTCAGTCGGGAAGATGTGAATTTATAGGGACAGAGAAAGATAGTTGGCGCTTTGGAGTTCTGAAAATTTTCTGCAAGTCAACTTTGAGTCCTATATCTAATTAATAATATGAAAGCGCAGAGTGTCTGAGAGACTCTTAGTTTGTTGTGGTCGAGGTTGTCCAGGGGATTTGAGGATCGAGGTGGTTATACAGCTCGATTGATGCCAGTAACTTGACTTCTCCAGTCAATAGGTTTAGGATTCAATGCCATTTTCCAGGAATTAGGCTGAGATGATGTTTGGAACTAACCTTTGTGCTATTGAAGAGTACAAGGTTGTGGTTATGGCATGACATTCTTGAATCACAGGGCAATTACTGCAATCCTTCCTTTGGTGGACATGTCGTATTGATGAATGATTATTATTATTATTCTCTTCTCTTGTAATGGACATTATCTGCTGTAAATAATAGATATTGCAGACACTCTTGTGATCGATGTTTTATTGTTCTCTGCTTTGGCTTACTCTGTTATATGGTATCTACCGCATGGTAATGCAGACGTGCTGTTTTCACAATCTCCTAACTGACAATCCGCTGTGTAGGTTCTGCTCACCCCTACCCATCTTGCCATTGTCATGGAATACGCTGCTGGCGGGGAGCTCTTTGTGAGAATCTGCAATAGCGGTAGATTCAGTGAGGATGAGGTAAGCATGTCGTCTAAAGGATTAGTGAGTTCCGTTGAGGGAACGACGAGAAAAATATAAACCTCAAGCGGAAAAATATTTTACAAAACAGGACAATAACTTTCAATATTCACCAAATAATCCTTGATTTCCCTTTGGGGTGTTGAACTCAGTGTTCCCAATTCCCCAGTTTTTTCAGGTTAACTCAGTATGACATCGATTTAGGGGCATTATTTGGCGAATTTTGAAAGTTACTTATCATAAATTTCATGAAATATTTCCCCGTCAAATTTATTTTGGAACAAAGCTCGTTGTACTAGCATGATGCCACATTGATGAAGCAAGCATCTCGGTTCTTTGTTCGTGCTTATCCCATGTAGTTTTTGGATTAGTCCTGTGAAATGACTTGATTGTGCTATTTCACAAATCTTTCTGTAATTTAGCCAAGTCCTAAACAATTCTTTGTTTTAGCAGGCAAGATTTTTCTATCAGCAGCTAATATCTGGAGTGAATTATTGCCATTCCATGGTAAATATCATTTCTATGCACTTATCCTCATCTGATTTTATGTCTTATATTATTACTCTGCATTCGGTATGAGATGCTGATAGATGTAAAATATGATCGTGTTGCAGCAAATATGTCATCGAGATCTCAAGCTAGAGAACACCCTTTTAGATGGGAGCCCAACTCCTCGCCTCAAGATCTGTGACTTCGGCTACTCCAAAGTAAATTCACTTCTAGATTCTTGATCGGTATACACATATACATGCTAGGATGAGTCCTTGGAAAGAAATATAAAGATTTAATAGGCTCACAGGTCACTTCATGACCAAAAAGCCTTTAGAACTCAAAATCTCTGTATTTTGGTGCTATTTCCGTTATCTCTTAATGTTTGATATTTATAACACAAATGAAATTATTGATGAATGTTCCCTTCTGTAGTCTTCTGTATTGCATTCCCAACCTAAATCCACGGTTGGAACTCCAGCATATATTGCCCCAGAGGTGTTTATGATGAGAGAATATGACGGGAAGGTTAGGCAAGTCGGTGATCAGTTTAGTTTACATACGTTAGTTATCTTTGAAAGTTCTATTTGTTCATACGGAGAGTTGAACATTGCAGATTGCGGATGTCTGGTCGTGTGGGGTGACATTGTACGTGATGCTGATCGGAGCTTATCCATTTGAGGACCCTGACGATCCTCGGAACTTCCGGAAAACCATTCAGGTCACCGATGTCGTCATTAACTTCGAACTCGTGGCATGATGAGTGACGACATGGTTATTATTGGAAAATGGAAACTCAATTCCTCTGAAACTCTGCAGAGAATTTTGAGCATCCAATATTCAATCCCCGACTTTGTCCATCTATCGATCGAGTGCAAGCATCTTCTTTCGCGCATCTTCATCTCAAATCCCCAGAAGGTTGTAACCACGCGGCTTCCCCTGTCGTGATTATTTCCCCAAGTCACTAATCATGTTCCTGTTAATGCAGAGGATAACGATCCCAGAAATTAAGAGGCACCCATGGTTCCTGCAGAATCTGCCGATCGAGTTCATGGAGGATGGGAAGGGTCTGGCCATGCCAGGAGATGCGGGAAGGTACGACTCAGCTCAGAGCACGGAAGAAACACTCGCTATCATCTCAGAGGCCAGGAAGGTTGCAGACATTGGCAATGCGGGAGAACTGGCTGGTGGGGGCAGTATGGAGTTTGATGACTTGGAAGTCGATGATATCGATATCGAGAGTAGTGGCGATTTTGTTCATGCAATCTGATCTTTGAACTGGGTATGTGTCTCTCTGTAAATTGGATGTGAAAAGGAGTTCGAACAAGGGATCTTCATCTACATGGCAATGGTTGTCAAACTGCGATCTTCAAATGAACAGAACTTCCAATTGTTGAAGATTTGTGTTTGTACAGGTTCCGAGGACCAGCTGCTCCAACTACTTGACATTCCACTGCATGGTGTTGATTGTTCAGACAAAAGTTAGGAGGACAAGTACAATGAAAAGGATTATAGATTGTCTGACAAAAAGGTTGTCACGTTTGCTGGGGTGGAAGTGATTACAAACTTTTCACTCCCAAAATACATCTAATCATTCCTCTTGATTCTGATGGTTATACATAAAAACATTAGATAAGTTTATGTAATGTCATTAGTTCCCAAACCCCCAGATCATAAACCACATGTCACTACCTCCGGCATTGACAAGCCGACAATTCTTTCTAATCTCCCCAGGATTATCATAAACCAAATCACCAAACTTAATCATCCCCCTCAACAAACGCCTTCTGGTCCCTACTGAACTCCACCACGAAGTCATGCGTTTCCGGCGACGTGCACATCGTCTGGTCTGAGTTCAAGAATCCTTTCCTGATCAAACAAAAACAACAACATTTCAACTATACCACAACAATCATCAACACAACATCAATTTCAACATGAAAAGATACATTCCTTCAAATACCAACCAAACAAACAAAGTAATAAAAATCGTTTGAGAAGGATAAAAGGGACACCACGACTTTTACGTAAAAAAACCTCTCGACGTGAGAGGAAACACTAAAGGAACAAAGTGCACGCAAATCTCCACTATCAATAATAATGAATTTTGTACAATATTCTCTTCTATAGTTAAACCCTTAAAAATATCAATATCGATGCACAATAACTCTAATTATCATCTCACGTGGATGGATTTCAACCAAGACACCAAAAATGGATACCTTTCTTTGAGAGTACTACTAAACAAAAAAAAAAGGAAATGACGATAACATGAAGAGCTCGTCGTGAGGATCAATACCATTAAGTTCTTGTTTCGATAACGAACGATGAATATGACTTCAATCAGGCATGTGTTTAGCAACATAAATTTTAGGCCACAAATCATCGTGCCATATGTATATCAATGATTCAGAATACGGCCCGAAGCGTATAAAACCTCTTAGTTACGGAAATATGTCAGACGAATGTTTGCTGGCGAAACGACCAGTGAATAACGGAGAATGCCGAGTGACAAAGATTATCGGAAGATACAGGTGGATGAAAAGGTAGTATCAACTGGTGAATGAAAAAACATTTAAAATGTATTCATTTTAAACGTGGATTTTCTTAATTCTTTTAAGTAAAATTAATATTTAAAATCCTTATTTAGTCAGAAAATATTTTCGCCACCGGTAACAAAAGTCGAACTTATTTTGAATTACTCCCCCCAAGGATTCATCAAGTCGGGGCTTTTCTACACCAGCAGCAGGTGTGAGATAGGAAGAAGGCGGGACGGTAATGGAAGAACTGAAGAGACTGGAGCGAACTCAGGGGATCCTCGGTCTCATGCGGGATTACTCCGTCCGAGCAAATCCGCCCGACCCTGATTCTGACCGCTTCCTCGCTGACGTCATACTCCTCTTGGTAACGACCCCCTTGTCTCCCCCCTCCCCGAATGGGCTGGCGTCGTCCCTGAGGGATGATGCGATAATTTTTCTTCTGGGGACAGGTAAAACAGCGTAAAGGTCTCAGCTTGGAGCGGAAGCGCGCCTTGGTATCGGAATTCGTGCCAAAGGTGGGTTCTTTGGATGGTTTGTCGCTTCTAGTTTTGTGGGTGCATGCTTTTCGGGTTTGTTTCATTTTTTCTTGATGTTACCGGATTTGGGTTGATGAGTTCAGCCACTTTCCGTGTATGTGGGCGTGGCTGCAGATTCCTGGGTCGCTCCTAGAGGAAGCGGAGCATCTTGTGGCCGAGGATTGTGGTGGGGAGATGGAGGGCGGGGACTTTGGATGCTGTATGTGAATACTTTTATTTCTCCCACTGTTTGGAATGGGTACCCGCCAAGCTGCTCTTTTTAAGGAACAAAGAGGGTGTGGTTGTGGGAGGACCAAACTATTTGTCATGGTCTAAGCATGGTGTTGGTTTGCTTTTGATGCTTGGTGCCATAATTCCTGGAATGAACAATCTTTCTTCAACAAGTTTTGCCAAGATTTGTTTGTTTGAATGCTGAATATTTTGACTTCCTTCCTACATATTCAGGTTCTAGTGGGCATGTTGCTGAGAATGTTGGGGAAAGGAACAATGGGAGAGATCGAGGGGTCGTCTCAATAGAGTCAATTGATGAGGCGATGGTTGGGCTTCGAGCAATGCAAAGGGCAAATTCAACCCTCGAGGACTTTGTATGTCATTTATTGCTCACAGATGATAGGACATAGTGCTCCCAAGGGAGATGCATTGATACTCTCTTTATTGATCATTGTTAATTCTATGCACAGCAGGTTTTTGTGGAAAACAAAAGATTAGTTTATAGCTTGGATCAACCTTGGATTATGTTCCTTTTGTCCCATAGGATTTTTTTATCGTACTTGTTCATATCTGATATAATATGAATGCGTTCAATTGGCAGTGCAGATCCTATTTTATGTTTCATGGTATGGATGGGAATAAGCCTGAATCAGTTTTCAAGTTTTTGCCTGTGCTGACTTTCGCAGAAGCATTCATATACCAGGTAATTTTGGGTGTAAATGTGGTCAACAGAGCCTCACTATATCCCCTGAACTTTTTTGTTTCCCAAAAGAGAATATACAAGGAACTTGGGACTAACTATGAATGTTCATCATGGATAATCATGTGAAATTACTTTACTTAAATGCAAGAAAATGAAGCCCAGTGATATCGAAGGTTGCTTATGCTGTGGCAGTGAAATACCTGCTGTGAGCTTGAGTTTTTTGGGCTTTGATTTTCACTCTGCTGGTTAAACCAATTAAAAACTTGACGTTATAGTTATTAACAAAACCTGACTTTATAGGATGAGATTTCACTGTTAATCTTGGGTTTTTCTTCCCTACCAAGATCATGAATTAGACAGTTTTATAGTCTTTCTACAGTATCTTGAGCTTTCTATCTGTGCAATCATGCATATGCTTCCAATTTGACACATTGAATCTAGTTTTAGTTATAGCTATGTGTCTAATGATGCAGCTGGATGACATGAATGAAAGACTAGTTATGGAGGGAACTCAACCATGGGGAAATAACGTAAGTTAATTTAAGCCTCAATGGGGTCAACCTTTTGGTCGTTGTGACGTTTTGAATCTTGCAGGAAGAAGACAGGGTTTATTCTGGTGCAGTCATCAATAAATTCAATACAATGCCATTTAGGCCACTTTTACAACAACTGGAACTTCATGGACTCATAAATGACAGGTTTTATCTCTAAGACGTGTTTCTGGGGAGAGACTTATAGGAGTAGGGCTGATTTTCTGTTCCTTGAAGGATACACAAAGAAATTAAGGCTGGAGAAGAGTATTGGGCCTTGGAGAGGAAGCTATGCTTTGCATTGAAGTCCAAAACAGAGGTAGAATTTACTTTCTTTGAATTCAATTCCCGACCGGTGTTCATGCATTTTTTGGTTTGTCTGTGCCGCTTGATCTTACTTATCCAGGTTAAAGTTGAAGATGTAATGAGAGCTATTCACCTGAAATCTTTTGATTACCGGGTGCTGAATCTTCTGTTGTACCAGATAAGAGGAGCAGAGGTAAATCTCCTGCAACACGAACTCTGTACAAATGAAGCAATATGTGACAGTGTCAAGATTAAAATATTTCGACTTATATCACATCAGAATGTCAGCTTCTATATTAGAATGTGTATATCATCACCTGTTAAGGATATCCTTCTTTAAATACACATTGTCTGTTATTTTTTGCAAGTTGTTTCACGTCCCTTGAATATTCCTGTCGTATTTGTCTTGAAGGTGGACAGTCTGCATATGGATTTTCTCTCGGTATCAGAGTTCCTGGTGGAGATATCTGATGATTTGTATGTATAACTCTTCCTCTTGCGGCTCTTAATCAGCACAAAACACCTTACACGTTTTGATTTTTTCGTCTCAAAGATGTCACAAAACAAATATTTATAGTATGTTCAGGATGTTATAGGCCTTTCAAGTATTGCCATTGCTTGCTGCTCTTTTCAACTTACCCTTGCATCCCTGATTGAACTGACTAGCCTTGGTAATGGTTGACTCTTTCGACAACTCAGGTTTGACTATGAGGTAAACTCAATTTTAAAAGGAGGTATTCTGGGTGACCAGTTCTAATTTGCATGACAATTGTCAGTTTCTAATTTTATGTGCCATCTCGTAGGATGATGTATTGAAGAATAGTTTCAATATTTTACGAATGTTTGTCCATGTATATGGAGCTTCAGCAGCGCCTACAATTTTGGTAAATGCGAGACATTACTTTACTGCTCTTTTTCAGATCCTTCTGCATAAGACGACAACTGGATTGAATGTGAAAGATTGAAAATATAAAATGGTTCTGGATTCAATATTCTTGAGTAAATGATCTAGTCTACGTCTTCTCAACTGGGACTGGGGATGTTATTTTATCAATTTGTTGCTGTTCACTAATCAACTTTGATCAAAGGAGTTTGAAGAAGGAACATTGTGTTATATATCTGCAGGCCAAATGCGTTGCTGAGGCTGAAGAGAAGTATAATACTCTCCTGAAAGCTTTAGGTCCGGAGTTGTCCGCATCTTATCAGAGAAGATGTGAAGACGCCACTAGAGAAGGTGGTTGATAAAATTTGCCTCGTTTTCCAATCTGGGATACTTGATTCTCAGCAAGATGCCTGTGTTGTAGGTGGTAACACAGGCGGACATCCACTAGGGACATGGAACATACCCCCAGTTATTGTCGACGAGGATGCATATAGGACGATGTTCGGGACTCAAACATAATAAGCAGCGGTTGTGTTACAATTGCACAGGTTTGCCTTGTTTGTGCCGTTAGTTTAAATACAGATCTAGCTTCCATGAGGCAGACAGAACTCAAATCTCCTACTGGAACAAACTAATTTCCCCAGTTTCATCAAATATATACACTTTGAATTAGATCTTGATTTTTTCCAAGCCAGAACCCAACACTTCGGAGTGGGACCTTCTTCAGATCCCATGATCATCCATCAATGTTTCCGCCTCACAACAAAACAGGAAAATGCACGGATCATTGCAATGGTCCACTTAGGGGAAAAAAAGAGAAACATTTCATAGTTTTGGGATAGTACTTGGTAGTTGTGGGCATCACTTGACCACTTTTTCTTCCCTGGTGAAAAAAAATTCCAACAGGTCACTCCACCTCTCTCCATCCCTGCACCTGTATTCATTGGAGGACTGATAGGGACATTTGGGAAGGCATTCAGAGTAAATGGGTAGGGACTCAACGAGGCTTGACAGCGCTAAAAAGTGACTGCCGAGGGGTGCATGTTTTTTGCAGGATTCTCACCACTTCAAAGCCTTTTTCCTCTTTATTCTTTTTCCTGGTGCTGACTTAGCTCATCTCATACCAGATCTGTATCCGTTGGCTAGGTGGTTTTTCTCTGTGATGTTGTTACTTGGCTTTGGTGCCGTGTGCTGAGAGTGACTGTGGTGGTGATGGTATTAGGGAAACAATCTTTCCCCACCACGATATCATCATCACCAGTGCCTTAACATTAGTTTAATGACTGGGGAAATTTCCAGACATCCTCGAAAGAAAATGTTGGAAGATGCAGAGGGGATGAGGTTGGAAGATCTTCTCTTCTGGAAACTTGAATGCAGAGGTTATTATTTTTATTTTTAAAAGGAATGGGAAAGATTCAGCAATTGTCAGAAGACCAACAACTTTTACTGTTTCCTGTTTTACAAAAGAAAAATAAAAAGGGAATTCAGACAACTCAAAGAAATAATAAACACCCCATCCCATGTGAGGGGGAGGGAGGGAGTGAAGGGGACACTACACCATCACCCTGATTCCATCTACAGTGAAATCGGCAGATGATACGAATGGGTTGGGTTGGGTTTCAGAACAGATAAATAATAATAATAATAATAAAGAAAAGAAAATAAAAAAGGACAGGGACAGGGACAGTCATCATCATCATCATGGGCCTCCATGAATGAATGAATTGAATATCCTAAGAACTATACATACGTATGATAAAAATCAAATAAATGTACTCCCCTCAAGATATAACAGGACAGTAAAAAGGAAGACAAGTATTTTATATTTATATTCATCCTGTACAGAACTTCTTTCAGCAATCAACGCCTCTGTTCAAAATGTTGTGACCGCGCAGGGGAATTTACACGCCATAAACCTAATTCTAAAACAAAGATCTCAATTAATAGCACTAGTAGTAGCAGCAACAGTAATAAGTAATGATTTTCTATCCTTGTACTCAAACAAGCACTAAATTCCCAAGAAAACCCAACAATCTTCTTTTTGGGTTCAAGGGTTGTAGAAATGGTTGCCACACCTACACTTCCACCCCAGTGGCTTGTAATTTGAGTACCTTCCAGCCGAAGGTGTTGGATCAAAGTATTCAAGGGAATCGGGCACTAATCTCTTGTTCTTACTCCTCGTCATCCCCGCCCCATGAGCGCTACCAGATGATGATGATGTTTGTTCCTCAACAGCAGCTACCACGTCATCGCCATGCTCCGCGGCTCCCTTGCGGCTAGGGACGCTCGGGACCTGGACCGCCATGCAAGGATGGCAACCGTTGCACTTGTTGTGGCAGCTAGGGGGTGTTGATCCCAGCCTTGTCTTCTCTTGGAATGAGAACTTCCCCTAAAACCCAACGAAAACCAAAATAACTACAATGGTGATGATAATGACAAATGATGGCAAGTCATAAATGATGACTTTTGCTTACTTTGGGAGATAAAGGATGTTGTTGTTGTTGTTGTTGTTGTGGGTTTTGGGTGTGATGGAGGTGAAGGAGGAGTATGAAGAGGGCTACTGATGTGAAGAGGAGTGGGTAAGGATGCATCTTTTCTTTTCATGAAAGAAATCTCATCATCTCAACAAAGACAATAATGATTTGTTGTGGGGGGGAGAGGAGGAGGAAGTAGAGGGAGGATGGTTTTGCCTGATGGTCTAGGGTTTTAGGTGCTTTGGAAGAAACCCCGAGATGATTCTTTTTGATGGGAAATGATAGTTGTGAGGCTTGGGAAGTTAGGACAAGGGGATTGGTGAGGGGTGAGAATGGCAAGTGAAGTGAGGTGCCCTTCGGGTGTGTATGTTGTGTGAGTGAGGGAGTAAATGTGGTGTGAGGTTGGTGCATATTATTGTCCTTCTGAGGATTCAATTTTCGTTTATTCTCAAATTGGGTCCTTTTCCAAACAATGAGTTTAGCCTTCAACTCGTGGGAAATATCTACTAATGACATTGTGATCTATTAGTAAGTCGGGAACAAGGACCGGCTACGGCCACCGTGAGCATCAGCTCGAGGAGGCTATCGATTTTCTCAGGGCCGTGAATATAACGAGGTTAGGGATAGGATAGATATGGTATAAGGGAGAAAATTAATGGACCAAGATGGTGAAGATGTTTTTGAAGTATTGGAATGTTGGGGAGGAGGACAAGGTATGACTAGAGACCGAAAGGAACAGCACGATGTATGGAAAAACGAATTGAGGGTGGGGCGGGGGGGGGGGGGGGATCAAAGGTCAGAATGGAAAAGGACACTCATTTCTCAAACCCACTTTGGCCTAATTGTTTTTACATCATGTGTGTGTGTGTTTTGTGTCACCCTTTCTTTCAATTTCTCTCATGCAGCCTTGAAAGGGATGGATAGGCTCAGCCTCGGTAATTTCAAATGAGGATTGGTTGGATCTGCATAGATAGAGATGGATGTGATAAATGCAAAGGAGACAGAAGAAGAACAAGAAGAGGAAGGGATAGTACATAAACAAATATTCAATTCATCCTATCTAAGTTATGGGGTCATATAACTACTTCAGCTATAGTTAATGAAGAATTTTGTAAGTCTCCTTTTCAAGATACTATGATTAGTCTTAAAAGGGTATGGAGGGAGTAATGAATGAATCGTGTGTAGTAGTAGTAGTAGTAGTAGTAGTAAGTAAGTAAAAACCCTTTGCTTGTTGGTGTCTTCTTTATAGGCAGTTCATTGAATTGGGGACATCATTCATTCCTGGACAGTAAGAGAAAGAGAAACCATGTTTGACCGTTTGCTATGTTTGGCAGGTTCTAACTCCAAGCGAGGGAGGATGAAAATATCCCTCTCGCTTCGAGGGTGTATTTATTTTTTACTTCCTTATTCTCTTTCCCTTCCAAAGGTTACGTGTATTTGTGATATACTGTTTTTAATAATAATGACTTGCTTTTTCTGAACCCCATTTGACCAAATGCCCAAGTATACAAATGAAGAGGAGGATCATCCATCCTTTTTACCACCATTTCGATAGCAATTGAAAATGTTCACGATTCGGCATCACACCTACCGGAATTGGGTCATTCGAATCCCAGAGGATGGACATGATAGTTCATGAAATCAACGTGAAGGAAGTTTATGGGTGTAATTCGAGCAGGAATCCAAAATACAGGCTCTGAGTTTTGTGATAAGAGTGGAAGTGAAATGGTTGAACGAAATAAATAAAGCACTTAACAAATTCTTTTAGAAATAATTTTTTGTGGGGCATTGATTGAAAGTGGAGACGTAAAATTAAAAAAAAAAAAAACCAAAAAAGATGGAAAAAGAATTTTGGGGTGGACCTTTTTATGCCTGCACCAATTTCAGAATGAATTGAATTATTGGCGTTTCCTTTGTTTGCTTGCTTGCTCTCTAGGAGCTTTTTAAATCTCATGGGTGGGAATCCGCGGTGTAAACTTTTTTTATTGAAACTTTTTTTATTGGAACTTTTTTTTGTGATTGTTGTTTTCGGGCTACATTTTTTTTTTAGTGATTAAGACTTTTCGGTCAAAATTATATTTTTTTTTTCAAAATTCTTCTAACCGACGATCCTTTTCTTTCATAATTGTCTAATTTGCATCCAATGCGACGGTCCTAAGATAACTAGGTTGCCTCCAAAGAGATAACATAAGAAAAATAACCTTCTATTATTTCAAATATCCAAATTCCGCACACAGTCTCATCACAAACCCCGTCTTCGTCCTCAGTTGCCGACAAGCCCACCTCCTCCTTCGGTGATTTGTCCGACAACCCGTCCTCCGCCTCATCCGTTGGGTCACCCGACAACTCAACCTCCTCCTCCATTAGGTCATCTGACAAGCCCCCCTCCTCTTACCTTGGGTTGCCGACGAGCCCTCCTCCTCGTTGCGTCGCCGACAAACCGTTCTTCTTCTCGTTGCATTGCCAGACAAGCCGGTCTCTTCCGTTGTGCCGCCCTTGCCGCCCTCTACCTTAGCCTCAACCAGCCACCCTTCCCTGTTGCCTCGACCAGCCGACCCTCTTCGTTTCTTGAACCAACAGCCTCCCTCTGTTGCCTCAACCAGCCGGCCACGTGAGTTGCCACGACAAGTGACGACGAGGACAACGATGACGTGGCGTTGATTAGGGTTTGGGTTGTCGGGTACGTGATAGGGTGTGTTGTTCACGTTGCGTGCCTGGTGGTGACATTACAATAGAAGAAGAAGGTGGTGGTGAACGGGGCCAAGTTTAATATTAGAGTGTCGGTGACGGTACGACAGAAGAATAAGGTGGATTTAAAGAAGAGGATGCTGTAATAACCGAAATTCTGTATAAGAATTATTATATAAATGAGTTAATTTAATTATATGAATAGGCGGGTCGAATTGACTTGGTCAAAATTCGACGTAGTACGAGAGTTTAATATTCTCGTAGTTGACTATTGTTACCGGCGAATGTTATTAAAACTTTGAATCCGATTTCGTGTGACTACGTCACAAGGGAAAGGAGACGCTCTGACCTAAACGTAATCGGATTCGGGTGGCGATGATGATGTTCCTTTTAACGTCGGGGATTTTTGACCGGAAAAATTGTAATTGGTATTTAACTTACAGTGATTGAGATTACGGGTTAAAATGTTTATCCGACAAAAAAATTATTAATTAATTAAACACCCACCCTCCATCCGACAATGAGATAAGGCATTAGGGATTTCCATGCCCCACGTCCACACACTTCGTTTTCATGGAAAGGTGGGGGAGGAGGAGCAGGTCACATGGACAACCAATAAATCACGAGGGAAGAGAAGAAAATGTGCCGGATACCCTTAGCGCCAGTTTGCTCGCCGGAGGTCGCGAGTGTCGTTCCACCGTTGGCGAGCTGCGAACCCTCGTGAGCCTTCCCCATTGTCTCAGGAAGACCCAGAAGACTCCCCCCCTCGAGTCGCCTTCCCTTCTACCAACTTGAGGACCAAATCCCAGTGGCCGTGGATGTTGGGCAAAGGTTAGGGAGCACGGAAGAGAGGAAACCCTCGCGGATCGAAGGACTCGAGAAGAATTAAGTGTACGTCTCACCCCCCTCCCCTTTTCCGTCCTTGGTTGTTTCTTCCATGTTGAATGTTTGGGAGTTTGCTGTGGTTTGGGGGATTGGAGTTGTCCAGGGGAGGGTTTCGTGTAGGTCGGGTAGTATCATTCCTGATGATGGTGTGTCTGGGAATCTGGTCCTTGGGTCGTGCTGGGTCTAGTTTGGCTTCGATTTTCGTCGACCTCATGCCCGTAAAACCACTGCCGTTGGCATCATTGCTGCTGGGAAAATGGGTGTACGACTGGGGAGGGTGGATGGCGGTGCTTTGGACAATACGGGATGAGCCTGGCTTCGCCCCAGGAGTGGAGCCACTGTCCCTTCGTGAGCTGGCTTGTCTGTCCGCTAGCGGAGCCGGTGCCGCTGTCTCGCGTCTAGCTCCGGAGTGGGGAAGAGCGGTCGCAAATGTGTCTTTGTCTCGGAAAAATCTGCTGATAGTGGTTGATCGCGAGGCGGCCCTCTGCCCTTCTCCGTACTGAGCGAACGACGGTGCAATCTGGTTCAGTGCGCCATACCTACGGCCCCTCCTCTTCGCAATGTACGAGGGAAAAATGAGCTGCTACTCCGTGGCCTTGTGTTGGTGAATTGCTAAGACCCTGCCTATTTCATTTTCCGAATTTCACGAGAGGTTTAGTGGTCGAGATTTTGTTGAATTGATAGCCGCCCCCCTTTTTTTGTGGACTGAGTGTGGGGTGGCGATGACAACAGGAGGGGGTTGGGTTTCCTGTGGCCATCAGAGATGAAACTTGAGAAGTGGGAATTGTCTGCGATTGGCCGGCTGGTAGTTCTGTTTTCTCTGAGATTAACTAGTATCTCTGTTGTGGTTGAGCTTGGTCTGTATTTGAATTGTATCCGCTTGGTTTCGCATGAGGCGGAGGTCGAAACCACTGGCACTGCGGTGCGATACCCGACTGTGATGTCGGAGGAGTGCGGGGAGGTAACGCCACCCGCGGTGGTTACCTGCTCCGATTCCCTGGCACTCCCGGAAGAGTGTGTGGGGACGCACTGCGGTGGTCCTGGCACTATATGAAGTGTTGATATATGAGTGACGGTGAAATGAGGGAGTCGAATTGTTACTTTCTGCCTTTCTGTTGGCTAAACTGTTTATTTCTATGGGTGCTATTATCGATATTTGTTATACTATCTGTATTTGTATAACTTATGTGGTTCTGAATCGTATGCTGCATTAACTGTCTTTAAAGAGGCACGTTAGGAAAGGTTTAGAGGTTGCACAGTTTTCGTGTGTGCATGGGTCGGGCGTACTGAACGTTTATCGCTAACCCCATTAGGGGATATTATTGTTTAGTCTTGCAGAGAAAGGAAGGGAACAGACACGTGGCGTAGCAGTATGGGAAAAATCGGAAGAAAAACGCCATGGTAAAATATTGAAATTTGTTGGCTTCTGCTGGATTGACTAGTCAACTAAATAAGTCTTCTGAGAAATTTTATGAAAATGCAGGTCGTTACAGTTGATATCAGAGCGCAGTTAGTTTGGAATAATAAGGAGGATTAAAATGCGCTTTAGGTCTAATAAAAAGGAATAGTACACCCACCCGTGAATTGATAAGACCAGACATAAACTGATAAAGTGAAAATATGAATACACAGACACACTCACTACTGCCTGAGAATCACTAGATGATGGATAAACGAGAATCTTTCAGAGCGCAGCAGGACTTGACATGGAACAGCAAGCATGCTCGTGACATGAAAGGACTTCATGAACAGCAAATTTATGAAAGAAAAATTTCATTATAAATACGCCTGAGAATTCCTCAAGTGAAAAACACACAATTACTTGGAATTCGAGAAACACTCACAATTAGTTTCGAGGATTGTGGATGGCGAACAATGGCGATGATCGACGAATGGGACGTATGCCGGAGCTGTTTAAAGGCAAGGCAAGCCCAAGTGATGGCTCAGGTAGAGGCATTCTAAGAGCTGATGGAGCTGGATATGCTCCGAATTTTGCCCCGAATAATGAGAACCTGGCACACGATGCTACCGTTGCTGAGTGCCTGGACATCCTATTGATTTTCTCACCGCCCCTGACCGTAACCCACCTCCACTAGCCCTTACCAATACACTTTTGAGACGTGTAATGGCTAGTCTTGCCGCTATTGAGGATGAGGATGATCCCGTCGACCGCCTTGGTAAATGCCAGGATTTCCAGGATCTTGTGAATGACATTCCTGGAATGGACCAATACGTGTAGGACTTCCATTGGTCGATCGTAGTGGCCGCTCAAATGGAGCTTTAACAAGCCATAGATGACTTCGAGCGTAACATGCTAGGTTGTCAGGATTGATTTCGAGTTTGTCCGTGCACTGCGCGTAATAGTCGTTTGTGGAAGAGAATCTTGTCAGCCTGAAAAAGGTGATGTTATGGTGTGTATTGTGTAACGTGTGGCCGACAGGACGCAGGCGAATAGTGAGCCTGCATGTGATTGTACCAGCTTTCAATAAAGTTCAAATTAATAATATATGAACCTTTGTAGTATAAATATGGCCGTGGATTCATCAGATTGAACCACGCCAACTTCGAACACTCGGGACTCACCAGTTGAACCACGCCTGTGTCGAATACCCCAACTCAAAAATTTGTCTTGATTTCTTGAGATGGCAGACAACGCAGGAAGCAATGCTGCTGGGTGTTCACGGTTACCGGGAGCGGCACCGACCAACCACCACCGATTGAGGATAATCAAAGAAGTGGGGAAGATGAACCCTCCTACGTACGAGGGCACTGAAGGCCAGAGAAGGCCTAGTCCTTCCTGCAAAACTGGGACAGAATTTTCAAGTATCTGGAGTACACGGATGCGGAGAAGCTTGCAGTGATGGAGTATCACCTTCGAGAGGGCGCTTATCTGTGGTGGACCTCTTCTCAGGCCGCCATCCGTGCACACTACCAGGGGACGGTTTGGGAACAATTTCGTCAGGCATTCATAGATAAGTAATTTCCGTCTACCTTGAGGTTGGACAAGATCAGAGAGTTCGAGATGCTGGAAAAAGGAGATATGTCGGTGGATGAACACGAGCGCAAGTTCACAGTGCTTGCGAGGTATGCTCCAGGTCAGGTGCCGACACCGGAGTAGCTGGCATAGGTATTTAATGAGTCTGAATCCTAGGATTCGAGTAAAGTTGGCGCCGCTGATGCTGCAGACTTATGAAGAGTTGTACCACCGAGCCCAAATCATAGAAAAGTCAATGAGGGAAAATGACGAGTATAACTCGCGCAAGGGGAAAGAGGAAGCTGGACCCTCGAGGAGGTCGAGAGGATTCTTCAGGGGCGTGAGTCGCTTCTTTGGTGGGAGCAGGAAGCCTAGCTCTAGTGGAGTTTCGAAGTCCAGTGGGTACGGTCGAGGTGCGCGACCCTCCCACTCGCTTACTTGCTGTCGTTGCGGACGAGCTCATGGAGGGTTGTTGTGCCAAGCAGCCAGCATCACATGCTTTCAGTTTGGCGAACGAGGCCACATTCGGAGTCATTGTCCACAGCTAATAGGGAACATGACTAGTGGTGCTGGTCCCCCATTCGCTAGGTCTCGTAACATGCCTGGCAGGAGCGGATCTAGGGGCTTGGTCAATCAGCCATCGGGATCTGGCCGTGTGGATACTATGAGCCGAAGACAGGCATGCCCCTCCAGCAAAGCCATGTCAGGTGTGATTCTCGTAAATTGGTGAGATGCTACTGCCCTCGTTGATACGGGCGCCACCCATTCCTTCATCTCTCAAAGTTTTGCGGAGGAGAATGGGTTCATGGTTGATATGGGAGGTAGTCCCCTGAGGGTATGGTTACCCAATGGGGAAAGTATGTCGATGAACTCTGTGTGCAGGAATTGTGAGGTAACAGTAAATTTGCTACAATCGTGAATTGATTTAATTGTCTTCCAGATAAAGGACTATGACGTCATACTGGGTATGGACTGGCTGATGACGTGCCATGCCATGGTGGATTACGTCAGGAGGGAGATTCTGTTTAGAGTGTCAGGACAGCCAGCCTACACGTATGCCGGAGAGAGCTACTAGAGCGATGGGATTCCACTTGTTGCAGTAGTGGAAGTGCAGAGGATTCTATGGGATGGGGGGAGAACCTTTTCTAGCGGTGGTGCTTAACCTGAAAGAAGAACTTTCGAGCCTGCAGGACATTCCAGTTGTGCAGGATTACGAGGACGTGTTTCCAGAGGAGCTGCCTGGGTTACCACCGTCTAGAGAAGTCGATTTTGTAATTGATGTTGTACCGAGAACATAACCAATTTCTAAGGCTCCGTATCGTATGGGATTCGCAGAACTTAAGGAATTAAAACTGCAGCTCCAGGACTTATTAGATAAGGGGTTCATTCGCTCCAGTGTGTCTCTATGGGGTGCACTGGTGTTGTTCGTTAAGAAGAAGGACGGTATGATGTGGATGTGTATCAACTATCGGTTGTTGAACAAAGCAACGATTAAGAACAGGTATCCCCTGCCGCGCATTGAGGACCTTTTTGATCAACATTAGGGGTCCGTGGTATACTTCAAGATTGATATGAGATCAGGGTATCATCAGATAAGAGTGCGAGACTCTGATATTATGAAAATAGCTTTCCGCACTCATTATGGGCACTATGAATTTCTGGTGATGTCGTTCGGTCTAACTATCGCTCTAGCAGCTTTCATGGAGTTGATAAACCGCATCTTCAGACCTTGTTTGGATCAGTTTGTGGTGGTGTTCATAGATGATATCCTGGTGTATTCCAAGAGCGTGGACGAGCATGCTGAGCATCTAAGATTAGTTTTGGAGGTACAACGGCAAAATCAGTTGTATGCTAAGCTGAGTAAGTGCGAATTTTGGATGAACAGTGTTAGCTTTTTGGGCTAGGTCATTTCTGCAGAGGGCATTGCAGTAGACTCGGCTAAAGTTGAAGCCGTCTTGAACTGGCCTTGTTCCTACAATAGTGACAGAAATGCGAAGCTTCCTCGGATTGGCTGGGCATTATAGACGTTTCATCAAGGGGTTCTCCAGGATCGCTCGACCGTTGACCCAGCTATTGAAAAATGGTAGCGCCTTTGAGTGGACCCACGGGTGCAAGGAGAGTTTTGCAGAATAAAAGAATCGGCTTACTACAACGCCAGTATTGGTTTTGCCCAGTAGTAGTGGGGGATGTGCTGTCTATTGCGACGTTTCCTATCACGGGTTAGGAGCAGTGCTGATGCAGCATGGGAGAGTGGTAACTTATGCATCCAGACAGCTGAAAGTGCATGAGCAGAACTACCCCACTCATGACTTGGAACTTACCGCAATAGTCTTTGCTCTGAAGTTATGGCGTCACTACCTATATGGTGAGACTTTCGAAATATTCACTGACCACAAAAGCCTGAAGTATCTGTTTTCTCATGATGAACTAAATATGAGGCAGATGCGGTGGATGGAACTGTTAAAGAATTATGACTGCACGATTTCTTACCACCCAGGTAGGGCCAATGTGGTGGTTGATGCCCTGAGTCGCAAGACTGCCTCGCTGGTGAGCATCGAGGTAGAGGAATGGCGATTGCGCGAGCAAGTAAACGAGATTGGAGCTAGAGTGGGCTTATGCGGTAATGAGGCCATGCTCACGACTATGATTATCGGGTCTAAACTGATTGGCCAGATTCGTGAGGCTTAGAACCAGGATCAGTACTTCGTAGAAATACGATCCATGTTGCGATAACAGACGGATGATGAGTTCAGCGTGTCTGATGATGACTTACTATGCTTCCAAGGTCGTATATGCGTCCCTGCCCAGGAAGATCTTCGTACACTAATTATGGATGTGGGACACCAGAGTACTTACAGTATCCACTCCGGAGTTATGAAGATGTATCAAAATTTAAGAAAGTAATACTGGTGGTCGGGAATGAAAAGAGATGTGGCACAGTATGTGAGTCGCTGCTTGACTTGTCAGAGAGTCAAGATCGAGCACAGATGACCGGGGGGAGAACTACAGCCGCTGCCGATTCCTCAGTGGAAATGGGACGAGGTTACCATGGATTTTGTGATAAACCTTCGCAGGGGTTCTCATGGATTTGACTCAATTTGGGTGATAGTAGACAGGTTGACCAAGTATGCTCATTTTATTCCGACTTGTCTGACCTACTCAGTCACGAAGCTGGCCAAGTTGTACGTGAAAGAAATTATATGCCTTCATGGAGTACCCGACGTGATATTATCTGATAGAGATGCGATATTCACTTCACGATTCTGGAGTACAATACATCAGTCGATGGGTATGAGATTGAGTATGAGTACAACTTTTCATCCTCAAACTGATGGTCAGACAGAGCGAGTCATCCAGATACTAGAGGACATGTTGAGAGCCTGTGCCCTGGACAAGGAGGGTTCGTGGGTTGAACAGTTGCCATTGGTGGAGTTATCGTACAACAACAATTACCAGCAGAGCATTCAGATGGCACCGTTTGAGGCTCTATATGGTCGCCCGTGTAGGACTCCTTTATGCTGGAATGAGGGTGGAGAATGTGCTGAACTCGGCCCCGATATGGTACGAGAGACCACGGAGGGATTAGACTCATCCAGGATCGTCTTCGCGCCGCTCAAAGCAGACATAAATGTTATGCAGACTGGCGGCGAACACCTCTTGAGTTTGAGGTGGGAGACTTTGTATTCTTGAAGGTCTCCCATACGAAAATGAATCTGAGATTCGGGCTGAAAGGAAAGTTGAGCCCAAGGTACATTGGGCCTTATGAGATACTAGAGATGATTGGGAATGTGGTTTACAGACTGGCCTTACCACCCAGGTCGTCTGATATCCACAACGTGTTTCACGTATCCATACTCAGGAAATACGTGGTAGATCCTCGACACGTATTGCATGACGAACGGATAGATGTCGCCCAGAATCTTCAGGTTACCACTGAACCGATTGAGATAGTAGACAGAATGGAGAAACAGCTCCGTAGGAAGATAGTTCCCTTGGTACAGGTACGCTGGAGGCATGTTCAGCTCGAGGAGCTGACATGGGACACGGAGTCCCGGATGAGAGAGATGTACCCGTATTGGTTTGAGCAGTAGGACGATGAACTAAGTAAATTTCAGGGACGAAATTTTATTTAAGGTGGGTGGATTGTAATGACTCGAAATTCTGGATACGAAATATTATATAAATGAGTTAATTTAATTATATAAATAGACGGGTCGAACGGGTTGACTGGGTCAAAATCTGACATGGTACGAGAGTTTAATATTCTCGTAGTTTACTGATGTTACTAGCGAACGTTATCGAGACTTCGAATTCGATTTCGTGTGACTATGCCACGTGGGGAAAGGGACGCCCTGACCTAAACGTAATCGGATTCGGGTGGCGATGAGGTTCATTTTAACGTCGTAGATTTTTGTTCGGAAAAATTAAAATTGGTATTTAACTTATAGTGATTGAGATTACGGGTTAAAATATTTATCAAACAAAAAAAATATTAATTAATTAAACACCCACCCCCCATCCGACAATAAGATAAGGCATCGGGGATTTCCTTGCCCCGTGTCCACACACTTCGATTTCGTGGAAAGGAGGGGGAGGAGGGCCAGGTCACATGGACAACCAATAAATCAGGGGGGAAGGGAAGAAATTGGGCCGGATACCCTCAGCGCCAGTTTGCTAGCCGAAGGTCGCGAGTGGCGTTCCACCGTTGGCAAGCTGCGAACCCTTGTGCGCTTTCACCATTGCCTCAGGAAGACCCAGAAGACTTTCCTCCCTTCGAGTCGCCTTCCCTTCTACCAACTTGAGGAGCAAACCCCAGTGGCCGTGGACGCTGGGCAAAGGTTAGGGAGCACGGAAGAGAGGAAACCCTCGCGGATCGAAGAACTCGGGAAGAATTAAGTGTATGTCTCACCCCCCCTCCCCTCTTCTGTCCTTGGTTGTTTTTTCCATGTTGAATGTTTAGGAGTTTGCTGTGGTTTGGGGGTTAGGAGTTGTTTAGGAGAGGGTCGTGTAGGTCGGGTAGTGTCATTCCTGATGATGGTGTGTCTGGGAATCTGGTCCTTGGGTCATGCTGGGTCTAGTTTGGAAACATGCCCGTAAGATCGCAGCCGTTGGCATCGTGGCTGCTGGGAAAATGGGTGTACGGCTTGGGAGGGTGGATGACGATGCTTCGGACAATACGGGATGAGCCTGGCTTCTCCCCCTGAGTGGAGCCGCCGTCCCTTCGTAAGATCGCTTGTTTGTTCGCTAGCGAAGCTGGTGCTGCTGTCTCGCGTCTTGCTCCGGAGTGGGGAAGACCAGTCGCAACTGTGGCTTTGTCTCGGAAAAATCTGCTGGTTGTGGTCGATCGCAAGGCGGCCCTCTGCCCTTCTCCGGACTAAACGAACGACGGCGCAATCTGATTCCGTGCGCCAGACCTATAACCCCTCCTCTTCGCAATGTACGTGGGAAAAATGAGCTGCTACTGTGTGGCCTTGTGTTGGTGAATTGCTAAGACCCTGCCTCTTTCATTTTTCGGATTTCGTAAGAGGTTGAGTGGTCGAGATTCTGTTGAATTGATAGCCCCCCCTTTTCTTGTGGACTGAGTGTGGGGTGACGATGACAACAGGAGGGGGTTGGGTTTCCTGTGGCCATCGGAGATGAAACTTGAGAAGTAAAAATTGTCTGCAATTGGTCGGCTGACAGTTCTGTTTTCTCTTAGATTAACTAGTATCTCTGTTGTGGTTGAGCCTGGTCTGCATGTGAATTGTATCCGCTTGGTTTCGCTTGAGGCGGAGGTCGAAACCACTGGTACTGCAGTGCAATACCCGACTGTGATGTCAGAGGAGTGCGGAAGTTAACTCCACCTGCGGTGGTTACCTGCTCCGATTCCCGGGCGTTCCCGGAGGAGTGGGTGGGGACGCACTGCGGTGATCCTGGCACCGTATGAAGTGTTGATATATGCATGTTATTATCGATATTTGTTATACTATCTGTATTTGTATAACTTCTGTGGTTCTAAATCGTATGGTGCATTAACTGTCATTAAAGATGCACGGTTTTCATGTGTGCATGAGTGGAGGTTTACTCAGCTTTTATCGCTGATCCCATTAGGGGATATTATTTTTTAGACTTGTAGAGAAAGGAAGGGAAAAGACACGTGGCATAGAAGTACGGGAAAAATTGGAAGAGAAACACCACGGTAAAATATTGAAATTTGTTGGCTTCCACTGAATTGACTGGTCAACTAAGTAAGTCTTCTAAGAAATTATATAAAAATGCAAGTCGTTACAATCGCCAAACAGGTGGATGCCATGGCTGACATGGTCGGTCTGAATGTCGTGTTGCAGCTCGTTAGCACCAAGATCGACCCAAGCGAGAAGATCCTCGGATTCTATTCGATTGATTATTTCTGCCTTGCGGGGTTTTCTGTTTTTCTATCTTCGCGGTACCTGATATTTGTGGTGCTCCGCCTTTTTGTGCGTGATTTTGTTGTTAGAGACGAAGGGGCCAAAGAAGAGCAACGAGATATGCCCCTTCTAGGTGAAGGGAACCCCGACACTCAATTTCTACATAGTATCAGAGTCCAATTAAGCCCAGTAAAAACCGATGATGGCCCCCTCGCCCATTTATGGTGCAACCCAAAAAAGGGTACTTGTATGTGGGCTTGGGCTTGAGGGGGCGTGTGAAAAAGGGTTACATCTAATATGTAAACCCAAAGCCCCACATAAGAGAGTTAAGACAGTCCGACCTTGTATATAAGCCTAAGCGGATTACTCCCTTTACAACCAATTGGTTTTAGAGTGGAGCCCCGCTGAGCTTGTATGCTGGGCTCGGTATGTGGGCCGGTCCGATATTCTAACATGTTGAAGAAAAATGTCCCAAAGTCCCACATTGAATAGAAAATGCATCTCAACCTTGCATATATACCCAATGAGTCACTCACTCTATTGCCAATTGGTTTTGGAGTGGACCCTGTTGGGCTTGTATGTTGGGCTTTGGAGTTGTGGGCCTAAGATTTTTCCCATGGTATCAGAGCTCGAAGTAAAATATGCCTGGGTTTGAGGGGAAATGTTGAAGAAAAAAGTCCCCAAGTCCCACATTGAATAAAATGTGCCTCCCAACCTTGCATATATACCCAACGGGTCACTCCTTCCATTACCAATTGGTTTTGGAGTGGACCCTGTTGGGCTTGTATTTTGGGTTTCGGAGTGGGGCGGCCCGGATTTTCCACATGTAGAAATTGTGTGTCTGGATTCCCTTCACCGAAAAGCTAGCAATTAGGTGAATGGTCCCAATCCTATATATGCATTGGCCCAAGCCTTTGTGTATTCGGTGTGGGACACGTCGGATCTTTTATCCCGGGGTGGGGAATCCTAGGTGAAGGGTCCCAACCCTATATATGAATTGGCCTAGGCCTTTGTGTATCCGGTGTGAGACTATTTTCCAACACTGTGAAAAGGGTTTCATCAAATGTGCAAACTCAAAGTCCCACATCAGATAGTTAAGAGAGTCCGACCTTGTATATAAACCTAAGCAGGCTATTCCCTCTACAACCAATTGGTTTTAGAGTGGAACCCTGCTGGGCTTATATGTTGGGCTCGACATGTGGGCTAGTTCGATATTCTAACATGGTATCAGAGCCCGATTAAGCCCAGTAAAACCGATGATGGGCCCCCTCGCCCGTTTATGGTATAACCAGAAAAGGGTGATCGTGTGTGGACTAACCCAAAAAGGTGCCTGCTTGTGGGCCCGTATATGGGCTTGGGTTTGAGGGGGCGTGTGAAAAGGGTTGCATCAAATGTGTAAACCCAAAGTCCCACATCGGATAGTTAAGAGAGTCCGACCTTGTATATAAGCCTAAATAAGTTAATCCCTCTACAGCCAGTTCGTTTAAGAGAAGAACCCCGCTAGGCTTATATGCTGGGCTCGGTATGTCGACCGGTCCGATATTCTAACATGCGTGGTTTTCTATATTTCCATCTTCGCGGTACCTGACATTCGTGGTGCTCCGCATTTTTGGGCGTGAGTTTGTTGTTAGTGACGAATGGGCCAAAGAAGAGCAACGAGATGGTGCTCCGGGATTGGTCGAAGAAGTTGAAGGTGAAGGCAGAATGGGTTCACTACACCGTAGAGTTCACCGCTGGTGCCGATTTCGGTATATCGGGGGCAATCACAGTGGCGAACAAGCACCAGAACGAGTTCTTCCTTGAGACCATGACGGTTGAGGGGTTCCCCTCCGGTCCCATCCACTTCCCCTGTAACTCCTGGGTTCAAGCCTCAAAGGATCATCGGGCAAGATGATATGTCTCGCCAACAAGGTGAAAATATTGATTAAACTGAATCAAATTCCATAGCGTTAATTTCTCACCAACACGGATCCATGTAAACCTATGAGGAGAATGCTTGTTTGTGGGTTGAGCATTTGAAGTTTCCTGTCTTTTGTTCGATGCTCAAGTCCCTGAACTTATAAAGTCTCGTTTTTGTAATGGACTAATTGGTTAACATGCCACCGAGCCATTTTTTATTAACATAATGACACCGAGCCCTTATTGTAGCCCGCGCTACTAAATCGATTGATTTAGTTTTTTATACCAACAATTAAAAACTCTTTTCCCTTACATGTTGCATCAAAAACTAAATCACAAGTTTCTGATAAAAAACGCGCAACTTAGGGCTGGAAAACGAAGTGACTTACAGGATTCAATGTTGCGAGGGAAAGAGCCCATGGGTAAACCTGTTATCTTTATCAAAGAGATATAGACGGACCGACCAACAAGGCCCATGTTAGCAACAGCGAGCTTCATACTCTTGCTTTGTTATTCGGTGAACAGGTACAATAGTTCTTTTTCCTTCTGCTCGAGATTTGAACAAATGGATAATGTGGTTTTCTGTGATTTAATACTCTAAGTTGTTGGCTACAGGCCGCCTCAACCCAGTGCACAAAAGAAACAGGACCAGAGGAAGCATTAGTAAATGGTTTTGCCTATTTTTTGAAGGTTGAGTTCTCCAAGTTTTCAAATATTGTGAACCAGTACACAATCTTGAAAGAGGTTGCCAGCTGGACGGACCAATGCCCAGCTAGAAATTTGTTGATGGTGCATTTTATACCCTGTTTGAAGACAAGTGATGCAACTCACATTGCCGATTTATTTTCAGAGAAGTTGTGAGATTACATGGCATACCGACGTCGATTGTTTCTGATCGAGACGTTAAGTTTATGAGTCACTTTTGGAGGACATTGTGGAGGAAGTTTGGCATAGAGTTAAAATATTCTAGCACTTGTCATCCTCAAACAGATGGGCAGACCGAGGTTGTGAACAGGAGCTTGGGTAACTTGTTAAGATGTCTTGTTGGGAAAAATGTGAAGAGTTGGGATTTTGTGATTCCTCAAGCTGGGTTTGCTTACAACAACTCAGTAAATAGGAGCATAAAGAAGACTCCTTTTGAAGTTGCATATGGATTGCAACCGCAACATGTTGTCGACCTAATTCTAATTCCTGCAGACGTCTGAGTAAGTGATAATGGTGAAGCTTTTGCTGAGCATGTGTGACGAATTCACGAAAATGTTTGAAGTGCTTTGAAGGCAAGCAATGAAACCTATGCTACAACCGTTAATGAACCGCCGAGTGAAAGATTTAATATTGGAGATCTGGTCATGGTGCACTTGAAGAGATAGAGGTTTCCAAATGGGACTTATCACATGCTGAAAGCGAGGAAATTCGGACCTTGTAAGGTGTTGAAGAAGATAAGTTCGAATGCTTATGTGATAGAACTACCTCCTGAGCTACAGATCAGTCTGATCTTTAATTTCTCAGATTTGTATGAGTTTGTGGGAGCTGATGAAGATTATGCTGTCCAAGATCAGATCAAAGAGCTTTCAAAGGTCGTAAGGGATGTTATTGAAGATGTTCTAGATATGAGGGAGGCTAAGTCAAGGAGAGAAAATCAATACATGAGGTTCTTGGTAAAATGGTTGGAAAAGCCAGTGACGAAAAGTACCTGGATAGCTGTCGAAAAATTGAAGAAGATTGACTCTGAAATTTATGCTGAAGTCGTCGAAGTTTTCGTGTCGGAGTCGAGAACTTTTCCAACCCGGGGAGATTGATGCTGTAGCATAATATTATTTTTAAATTTTATAATATTATGGGTATTTTAGGAATATCATATTAGACTTCGTTTTTTAGTATAAAAAAGGCCTTAGGGTTTCTAAGAGAGGATAGTTGTTATTTTTACCCTATTATCTGATTTTCAGAATTTCTTGAGGTTTTCTTACAAACCCTAGAACTCTTTATCATTCATTTCATCCTGTTTGTTTTCTTTTAGTTTTTTCTGTGATTTCTCATATTTCCACTACGTTACTCCATCAATTGGTGTAGAAAGATCGTGAAAATATATTGTGCGCCGTGGCTTCAGGAAAGGGAGTCCTCACATCTCCCTTCAAGCTTTTAAAGTCAAACCACCTCGGTGTGGTTATTACACCCCTATACAATTTGCACATTTGACCACTAGCTGAATATTTCTTATCCAAACACGATGAATTAACCTTGTTTACTGTTCATCGTGGAAGTTATCTAGGTGCCTCGTATGGTGTTCCATCGCTCATGGAAAAGCTAGCTGGTAAACAAATGGTGTGTGGTACTTGCATAATTGACACCGGGCTTGTGCATATTAGTAACCTTGATTTTGGGGATCCGCTTCGAAAGCATGAGATGCATTGCAGGTTATCCTCAGTGCAAGAGCGCTCGATCAGAGAATTATTAAGCACTCTTTCAAGGGTGGCTGCTTCTAGGCAAACCTCCTGACATTTCCTATATTAAGACAACTCCTGACCAATAGGATTATGCAAAAACTGCTCATGATCCAAACCAACAGGATTACGCGGCGGAGATCCATCAAGCGATTGCTGGTGTTGGTGGAGATCCTTGGGGAAGATAATTGGCAAGGTGTCGATCGTATCATCAGGAGTATAACTACATTGTAAGCCCCATCCCTTTTACCCACTGTTTCTTGCTTTTGCCAAAATCGTGACTAATTTGGATGGCAGGAATCTTAGCGGAGCAAATTGGGTGGAGAACTGTGGGATAGTTTGGACTTTAGATTATTAATGTCAATATAAGCAATGGAAGTTATGCCAGTTTGCAGTCCACCTCCTGCTCCTCCAATTCCTTTTGAGAGGGCAGCTGTTGCTAAGCGGCTGATGCCATCACAAACCTTTCCCATGAGAACAGCAGCATCAAAACCCATGTTAGGTATTTTTCACTGATTTGTGTTATCTAATGAATCTTTAGTACCATGGTACTTATATAAAAGTAGGGGAAAATGTGGTGCTAATCTTCTTGATTTTGTTTTTACAGGTTGGTCTACATCCCCCATAGCCTCTAATTTGGCATAGCCATTTCAGAAAATAAGGAGCTGAAGGACTATCGGCCTAAGGAGATTCTGTCTTCTATTTCTTTGTACTAAGAACGTTTTTATTTTTTGAGTTACACTAATTTTGTTAAATATAAATTCATAAAACCAGATGAAAAGTGAAATAGATAAGGGAATTGATCGATTAAAACATAATATTTGTCATTTAAAGATATTTGAAGAGAATGAAGATGTCTTACTATTGGTTTTAGCACCAAAATAATAGATTTGATCAACTCTTACTTCAAATCACAAACCTAAGTGCTTTAGCATTAAAACATAATTCTGTTTGTCAGTAAACACTAAGGTGGGTTCGTCACTATTTCATTAATTATTTTGAAAATCCTAACATGATCCTAACATGAGTATTCAATTATGCTTGATTGGTCTCGTTAGATTTGTATTTAAGACAAGAAATGAACTTATGAACGAACTTAGCTTTCGTGAAAGAATAACGACATTGACGAATTGATAACTCTACGAAAGTAGAGTTAAATGATCACATTTGTGCCTTGATTTGAGTTAGTTCCGTCGTTTTAAGTGTTTAGATCTGAGGTTTCGAGTTGAATTGTGTTACCTCACGTCCGTTATTGTTCGTGTAGGAAATTGGAGATGAAATGATGAACAACGAAGAGAGGAAGGAAGAGTTGTGAGAAGGAAGCGAGGAGTATGACCACAGAGACTTCCGCAGCTGCGGAAGATTTCCTCGTAGTTGCGGAGAAGCCAAAGGGAGCGCACCACACTGAAGTTCGCAGCTGCGGCCGTCAACCCCGCAGCTGCGGCGGACCAGAAGATCCCCTCCGAATTCTTAGTTTCTTTCTTTATTTTTATTTAGGTCCTTTAGTTTATTCCCTAGTATAAATACTCAAACTTAAGGCTTGCTAGGGTTGTGTGGGGGAATTGGCGTTATCTCGTGACAGGAGATTTGTGCCGGCGGAGAATTGCAAATTCTTTTCCCTTTGCTTTTAGATTTCAATTATGCTTTCATCTTTGTCCTGGTTTTCGTGTTGCATCGCTATGAACTAATTTCTTTGTTCTAGGACAACGATGGAACCTCGTGTTCCTTTGTAATTGTTGAACCTTTCTTTATTATGATTTGAATTTCAGTTGATTGTTTATCCAATTCCGTGTTTAATGCGTATTAGCAGCCTGATCAACTGTTGATATTGATTTGATCACCTAGGGAGACTCGAGAGGGTATTCTAGGTCAGATCGGGATTAGGATAACCTAAGGAACCTTCGAGTCGAGAGACCGGGTTTTAGTGTGAGAGTAGAAATACCGTGCACCTTGGGAAATCAAAGTAGGGTTAAATCGTAAAGGGCCTCCACTAGTTCTTTGCCTAGACATAGAGTAGAGAATTTGATACATGGGGGCACATTCCCGGATATCCGAGAGGGTTATGGGGAGAGATTAGCGGCCTACAGTTAACAACCGGTGAAATTCAATAGTAATAAGAATAGGGGATATGAGAGCATAAGTCACGAGGGGAAATCAGTAGTCCTAGATCTTTCATTCTTATTGGTAATTAGATTTACGTTGCTGTTAGTTTAACTTCTCATCACTTGATTTGTTCACTTGACCTTGAATTTAGTTATCGAATTTGACGTTACAAGACTTAATTGATACTGTTCTCTGTGGGATCGACCCTTGCTTGCCCTTACTGCTTAGTTTGTGTGAACGAGGATTTATTTTTGTTGCGTTGACGACGCGCATCACGAATCATTTAAAAATGAACTTATAAATGTCAAATGTAAGTGCATTATCAAATGTGTATGAAAATAAAGGTTAAATGATCCAAGGATGATATGAATGATAATCCCAAAACTTGAATGTAGTAAAGAAGATTCAAATCAAGGGAGTAAACACGATGAAATGAGAAATATAAATAAGACATGAGTTATAATACTTCAATGTCGTTAAGAATGGAATTCTCGGTAGATTAGCAACCATAAAAAATTGAGGCAGAACTTGAGCTCCAATGCATGCACAATAGGTGATATAGTTACCAAAACGTAACCATTCAAGTTTTGAAACAAACAAGATAAGTTTTAGATCACATCGACTAGCGAAATGCAAAATATTAATTAAATGGTAAAGGTCGACACATGTATCCAACTGAAAACAATGATAAAGAACGAAAACAGGACAAAAAACTATTAAATCCCTTAATAAAAGTACATAACCTTGTAAATATGAACCTCAACCTCTCATATTATAGGGCAACATACTACAACAAGTTCTTAATAAGTTCAAATTAGTTCACAAGGGAAAACACCAATGTAACACGAAATACTCAAAACGATCAGAAACGTCGCTGTTTTTTTTTTTAATTTTGAAAATCCTTGTACAAGTATCCAAAACATGCTTGGTTAGTCTCATTAGATCTGTACTTAAGATACACATAAAAGAACAATGCATAACTTGAGATAAAAATAAAAGAACAAGGCATAACTCATTAGATCCTTACTTAAGTTAAACATGAAATACTACACGAAATAAAAGAACAAGGCATAACTTGAGATTTGATGTATGAAAAAAGGTACCATAGTTACCCAAATATAACTATTCAAGTTTTGAAACTAAAAAGACGAATTTAAGACCAAAACAATCAGTGAAATGCAAGATATGAACTAAATAGTGAAGGGCGACGCATGTATCCGACGAAAACAACGATAAAGAACGAAAACAGGACAAAAAACCACTAATCGAAATATGATATGGTGACATATTACGACAAGTTCTTAGAAAGTTCAAATTAGTTTGTGAATACCAAAAATATTACAAAATCTTCATAAACAAACAAGAGGAGAAAAATCTTCAAAAATAGGATCTCCAAAGCCTTGATCCCAGGGAACAATCATAAAATCTAAAAAAATCACAAAAAATAAGAAAAAAAATCTAAAAACAATCACACAAATTCATGCAAATATAATTTTAAAAAATAAAGCATTGTTGGCTCCCTATAAATAGCGCAAACCTGGGGATACCAAAGAGGATCGATAAAGGACACAATCCTCAGATACGTTCCTTCACCCCTCTAGGGAAATCAGAGGGCAACTCCTCCCCACACATAAAATCGGAGTCAAAGATTCCCCCTCTCCAGCGATGGCGAGCCGGAGCCTCCCGACCCCACTCTTGTCACAGCCACAATCTAAGGACCGGCTCCAAGGCAGTTCCTAATGGACTCCCAGACGTTCTTCTTCGTCCCCGAGCCACCCCGAGGCGAGGCAACCGCTCGGTGAGTCTTCTATCTTTTTACTCATAATTACGCAGTCCCTCTTTCATCTTAGAGCATGGCTGATCAATTTGTTTCAATTCTCACATGTGATGTAGAACGCAAACCGGGCACCGATGAAGCAAGACACCCTTGGCCAGAATGCAGGGGAGGCAGTCGACGGACCAAAACTTTCCCGTCCGATGTCGGATCGATGCGAAATTAGGTGGTATCTCTTCCTTGCTTGATTACGGATCTTTTCAAATTTGTTTGAAGTCATTTGGAGTCACATAAACCAAGAACCATTATTGGGAACCACGGAGAACCTTCGGGTTTCCTAGTCTGTCGTCTCCTAGCATAACAGTGGGGTTATGCATGTCATCTGACCCCGACTTCTTCATGTCGAATGATTTCCAATGGGTAACAGTCTTGTGAAAATTTTTATTTTATTTTGCGACGATCGAGGATCGAGATAGGACCCCGGCAGTTAAGCGCGTGCGTGCAGATTGCAACTAGCCTTCATATTACAGTTCCGCTTTCGAGGGGATCTCGAGAGATCAGACCGTTGGATTATCTCCAAACTTTTGAGAAACAAACTAGACGAAAGAATATTATATACATATGTATATACGTTTTTTATTTTTCTTTGAGCTCTTAATTCGCAAGAAATATGGAAATCTCCGTGAATGTCCGACTTTGTGCTTCCAGAAGTCGAGATCCCACTGTCTCATCTCTGTGAAATTTGAAAAATATGTTTTTATTGATTTTTCAGGATTCGACATGACCAATCTTGGAGGCGGGAGGAGGTGGAGCATAAGACAGGAGGCTCGGTTGAAGGCTTCACTAGAGCGGCCTCAACCGACAATTTTCAGCCGACGAGGTGCTATCCCGGTTGCCTCAGGTACATGAGGGAGGTGCGGGCCTCCCGAGTTTCTTTTATCCATCTGTAACAGGCCGTAGGCCCAAGTGCATATGCCCACGGTCACCATCCTTTCCCACCCCCTTTGATCTAAATAATTAATCTGTGGGTGTTTGCAAGCTTTAAGGCCATATGTTTTATGACCCATGTGTAATTTTTTATCGAACACAAGTTCGGGTCTAAAAGCCCGAATTGGGTCCAACGCCCGTAAACAAAGACATTTTTGGAGCAACACCACCGTTTCGTATGTTAGAATGTAAAAGTTAGTAAATAGGGATCCCTGAATCTAACGGTTTTTTCAACTTAAACCGTTTTATAAATAAATTGGTGGCGACTCCGTGATAACTTACCTAGGTGAAACAACATCAACCATTTTCTTACAAAGCAATCATGGATGAGGGGAAGGCGACACGAGCCGCTCCTGGTTTTCCCGAAGATTCCTTTTTGGGATCATGCTCCGCTTCTCGTTCGTTGCCTTCGGACGAGCTTGTCAACTTTTACTCAAAATTACTCAAAATGACCAATATAAGTACAAGAATTACTCAAAACGATCGAAAATCTTATCTACTTTTATGAAAATCTTGTCGACTTTTATGAAATTATTGCCCAATGAAAAAATTGTTTTTGATCGGATTGCCTGCAATAGCAAGTTTATAGGCAATTTGGTTTTGATCGGATTGCTTGCAGTAGCAAGTTTACAGGCAATCCGATCTTGTCTGGACACTTAGCTAAAATCAACCCTTGGAGAAGCAGGATTGCCGATAAAATGCAGGATTGCCAGTCACATGCATGTTCGAAGGCTACCCGGTTTTGACCGAATTACCACATTTCAAAGGAATCCGATAATCCGGATAAAATTGGATTGCTGGCAATTCGGGAAAAACAGGATTTCCATATTTCACCACAATTCGGCATTCCTAAATGTAACGGATTACCGGTAAATAACAATTATTTCGTAAAAAAAAATCACATGGAATCTACAAATTAAGAAAAAACATAAAAAAATCTCACCAAATCTTATCAAATATTACCAAATCTTTTAGCCAAATATTTGAACAATCAATGACTTGACTTTAGATTTGACATGTTGCAGCGAATTTTTCGTATTGTACAATGTTTTTACTTAACTTTACGAAAAATTTCAACAAAAATTACCTACCGAACGAATTCTATAAATCTAAATGCGAAATATAAAGAGCAAAATTCTCATAAAGACGAGCAAAAAATTCGTATTTTTTTTGCGACACTCAATAGTTTTTCATATATCCAAAATTATTGTATGTAGTGCCCGACAAATATTATGGAGAACAAATTATTTTATTCGTTTATATTATATTTCCTCTAAAAACCGAAATAAATCCCTAAATATACGTATTTATTGTTGTTTCTGTTAACGAAAAAAATTGTCTTCGAAATATTTATTATGGAAAATTTTGCTGTCTAGAGCAAAAAATTCATAAAGTTAAGCAAATGAAAACAATGAAATTGCAAAGCAAACAACGAAAAATTTCAAAGCAGACAACTCGTACGCTATTGAAATTGTTCAATTTCGTATTTTATGTTTAAAAGTACGAAAAATTAATCCAATGAAAACATACAAAGTAATCGTGTTTTCAAAAAAATTAGGTTTTTGTTGGAAATATTTACAAATTGCCGACATCCAAAAACTAGTACAATGCAGGTGTAAAGATGAAGGAAAGATTAGTATCTACGAAATATTTGTTTGGTGGATATTTTGCATAACAAATTTGTTGTTGTTAAATGAGTTAGTTGTCTACTTATATGAAACTCCATATAGGAGGAAATATGCTTATAAATTAGAAATTCGCAAAGTCGGGCATTTTTTTAGCATTACACCAAAGGACAAAAAAGATTCCTCTAACAAGAGAATAAGACTACGAAATTTTTGTAACACGTGTATAACATTTAATTGATAGTAGTAGCATATCTTACGGTTACACTGTTGTTGTTGATATTCACAACATTATTTTGTAAGTACCAAAAAAAGATGGGCATGATTTTTGTATTTCTTTGTAAAATTTTTCGTTTGTACGAATTTTTTGATAAACAATGAACGTATAAAAACTTCATGTAGAAATTGGGCACTTTTTTTACGAATTATTCATTCTGCTTTAAAAAAAAATTGTACGAAGATGTTGAACATGTTATTCATATCGTATGATTTCCTTGCTGATAAACTATTCATCAAATATCCTGTATATTTGTCAAGCTTTACGAATTTTCTATCCTACGGGATTTTAAAAAAATGAACCCACGAGATTTAAAAAGCTCCCTTGCTCTCTTCCTTCCTTCCTTCCTCCCTCTTTGACTGTCCGTGTTTTCAGTGACCTAAAATTTCTTCCTTCTTTTCATTCGTCTTTCTACATCGTATTTTTCTAAGGTCGGGTGACTTTGGAAATTCTTCATGGGTTTGAATACGATCATTCATCATCTAAAAGTTTTGGTACATGCATGCATGAAAAACACTTTAATTATATTTACCATTCGAGTTGTTGAAAACATTTTGAAATGCCTACTTTTCGTGGCATTAAATGGGACGACTCCTCATGGTTAACTATTAGATGATACTTGGTTTATATTATATAATTTAATACGTTCCTTAAGTCGAACCGGGCTGACATCTTTAACTCCGGGTCTTTGGTTCCAGGCTTAGGCGGACTTTTTGGCCCATTTTTGTCTTATATTGGGGTTGTTGCGGGCACATGGTTTAAATCCAGAACCCCTCTTATATAAAAAAATCTTACTTGTTTAACCTAAAACGTTAAAGCCGGTGATACTTAATTTATGTTATATAGTTTAACACATTCAAAGTAAAAAATACACATGCCGAGTAAGATGTACTGATACTGAAAATTTCAGACACATTCATTCTATCAGTTGCGCGTGGCATCCCTCGAACTGCCTTTGATAACGGGTCGTGTTTAACCGCAAACTAGAATAGAACCCAAGACACACTGCCATTGGGTTTTCCTTCGAAGTAATATGAAACACGATCAAGGTGTCAGATTTAATCCACATAAAACTGGGAACACACATGTCAAATTACCGAGATCAAAGTCTAGATGCGGAAGCGTACCTGATGAATCCATTGGAAACTTGGAGAGCCTTTTCGATGAACGCCTAGGTTTTGGTCTTCCAGACCTTTACGATTTTTGACGTATGTAAAACTGATTAGGGTAATGGGATGTCCTACAGTTGTCTTATATATCGCATGGCCTGGGGACCATAACCCCTCGTTGACAATTAAGTCCATGAGGTTAATAATCTCTTCAATTCCATCCATCACAGAATAAGAGATTATTACGGTATTTGCTCAATATACCCTTATACTTAACGAGACGTCAATTGGACCCTCTGAATATTGATATAAATCAGATCATTTAATCTGGCCCAATATCCGGATAGCTCGTGTATGACTGCACATAAAGGTCGGGCCACCTAATGAAATTATTATTTCTAACAATCTCCCACTTGGACCGACTGATAAAACCGAACAGTCATAATACACTAAATGAGATCTCCATAAAACATATCCCTATCAACCATCTCAACAGTCTGGTCCATCAAGCATATCAGTATCAGAACTAAAGCGGCTTTCGCTATCATTAATCGTAGCTAAACCTTCAATAATCAGAAATACCAACACACTCAACGACATAGACCAAGTATAGCTGCGCAGCATGGAAATTACATAAAAGGTTATCTGTACATGCTTATTTCCAACTGGTCCTCCTAAGGTGAGATCCATAAATTCTCGATCCAGAGTGTAACCGAAACTGAAACTGAAACCAAAGCTGAAACTGAAGTTCAAAAGTGTATGTACAACTGAAATTAATCGAAGTAACATCTGCCACCAAACCATTACATCATCTAGTGACATAACACCCATACGAGCAACATGCTGGTGAAAGACCCTGGGTGGTAACGGCTTAGTAAACGGATCCACAATCATGGAAGACGTACCGATGTGCTCTATAGATAAAGAGCCACTCTGAATCCTGTCTTTTACAGCCAGGAACTTGATGTCAATGTGCTTAGACCTCGAAGAGCTCCTGTTGCTGTTGGAGTACATCACTGCCGACTTATTGTCACAGAATAACTTAAGCGGTCTCTCAATGCTGTCAATGATGCGCAGCCCTGTGACAAAATTCCGCAGCCATACCCCATGAGTGGACGCCTCAAAACAAGCTATATATTCTGCTTCCATGGTTGAAGACGCTGTGAGCTTCTGCTTAACGCTCTTCTAGGAAATAGCTCATCCAGCTAGCAGATAAATATAACCTGACGTGGATTGACGACTGTCTTGGCATCCACCGAAATCGGAGTCAAAATACCTGATGATCTCCAACTGATCTGATTTCCGGTAAGTGAGCATGAAATGCTTTGTTCTCTGTAGATATCTCAAGACCCGTTTGGCTACTGTCCAATGATCCACGCTCGGGTTACTCAAGTACCTCCCCAACATCCCTACTATGTACGCAATATCCGGATGCGTACAGACCTGAGCGTACATCAGACTCCTAACTGCCGACGCATAAGGAATCTTCAGCATCTCCTGAATCTCAAAATTATTCTCGGGGCACTGATTGAGACTGAATTTGTCTCCTTTAGCTACAGGGATATCTCTTGATCTGCAGTCCTTTAACCCGTAGCTCATCAGCACTTTCTCGATGTAGCTCTTCTGTGATAATCCAAGAATACCCCGAGAGCGATCTTGGTGAATCTGGATCCCTAATACAAAAGAGGCATCACCAAGATCCTTCATCTCGAATTTCTCCGAGAGAAATTTCTTAGTTCCGTGCAATAAGCCTACATCGTTACTTGCAATCAATATATCATCGACATACAAAACCAAGAAAATGAACTTACTCCCACTGAACTTGTGGTACACGCATTCATCAACGATATTAGCCTCGAAACCAAATGAGACTATGACCTGATGAAATTTGTAATACCACTGACGAGAAGCCTGCTTAAGCCCGTAGATGGATTTCTTAATTTTGCTCACCATCTTCTCTACATCTTGCGAAGCAAAGTATTCTCGCTGCACCATATAAATCGTCTCATCAATGTCGTCATTGAGAAACACTGTCTTTACATCCATCTGATGTAGCTCGAGATCAAAATGAGCCACAAGTGCCATAATAATCCTGAAAGAGTCTTTCGAAGAAACTGGAGAGAAAGTCTCTGTATAATCAATGCCTTCCTTTTGAGTAAAGCCTTTGGCGACTAAACGAGCCTTATATCTCTCCACATTGCCCTTAGAATCCCTCTTGGTCTTAAAAATCCATTTGCAACCAATGGGTTTCACACCAATGGGCAGTGGAACGAGATCCCAAACGTCCTTGTCAGCCATTGACTTCATCTCATCCTTCATGACATCAATCCACTTCTGAGATTCGGAGCTCTACATGGCCTCACAAAGGTTGACCGGGGCATCCTCTGTCATTCCAATGCCTTCCTCATGCTCCTGGAGATATACGACGAAATCGTCCGAAATCGCGCTTCTCCTTTCTCGAGTAGATCTCCTAAGTGGCACTATCTCTTGAGATTGTTGAATTTGTTCATCCGAAATAGCGTCTTCAGCCTGAAGGGGAAGTACCTCATTGTCGTCTTGTTGCACCAGATCAAGATCCGGAACAATAACCGAAGGAAGGGAAATTGTTTTCTCTTCAAAAACGACATCCTTAACCTTATCTTCCTCCTCAAACTCAACATCCTCAAAGAATCGGGCTTTTCTCGTCTCAAAGAACGATCTGGCAGTGGGATCAAAAAACTTGAAACCCTTAGACTTCTCAGAGTAACCAACAAAATAACAACTAACCGTTCTAGAGTCCAGTTTCTTCTCATGTGGCCTGTAAGGCCTTGCCTCAGCTGGGCAACCCCAAATGTGTAAATGCTTTAAATTTGGCTTCTTGTCATACCATAGTTCATAAGGGGTTTTCTGAACGGCCTTAGTTGGCACTCTGTTGAGCAAATATACTGCGGTCTTAAGTGCATCGCCCCAGAGGGAATCTGGTAAGGTAGAATGACTAATCATACTCCTCACCATATCCTTAAGTGTTCTGTTTCGTCTCTCAGCCACACCGTTCATCATAGGACTACCCGGCATAGTGTACTGAGGGACGATACCGCATTCCTCTAGGAACTTAGCGAAAGGACCTGGACGTTGTTCACATGATCCGTCATATTTGCCGTAGTATTCACCACCACGGTCAGACCTGACAGCCTTAATCCTTTTGCCTGGTTGGTTCTCAACTTCAGCCTTATACGCCTTGAACGTGTCCAGAGCCTGAGAATTCTCACTGATCAGAAACAGATAGCCAAACCGAGAGCAGTCGTCTATGAACGAAATGAAATACTGCTGGCCATTCCAGGATGCCGTAGGGAAAGGCCCACAGATATCTATATGCATAAGTTCTAAGACATCCGTACTCCGGTTGGCATCAATGTGCCTAATGTTTGTCTGTTTTCCATTAATGCACTCAATGCAGACCTATAGGTCCGCCATATCAGGGATATCCAGATTTCCGTCCGACACAAGCCGCTGAATGCGCTGTTTCGAAATGTGACCCAAACACTTGTGCCACAAAATGGCAGAATTCTTATTAGTCAATTTACGCTTCGTACCACGAGAACTGAAGTACAAGGTTTCATTAAATGAGGCCACTGTATCCAATAAATAAAGTCTGTCATATGCTGATAATGAACCGGTACCAATAATACGGGAACCATAAAAGAGACTAAACTGACAGTTTCCGAAGAAACAAGAATAACCAAATTTGTCCAATACAGAAACAAAAATCAAATTCCGTCTAAAAGACGGTACTACAAAAGTCTCCTTCAGGTCCAGCTAGGAACCAGTCCTCAATAACAGCCTAAAAGTCCCAATGGCCTCTACCTTCACTGACTTGCCGTCTCTTACGTAGATGAATCTTTCAGCATCAACTGGAGCTCGCCAGTTCAGGCAACCCTGCATAGAGACACTAATGTGAGTAGTAGCACCATAATCTACCCACCAAGTGCTCTCAGGTACCAAAGCTAAATTAACTTTAGAACAAACCAAAGTGAGAAGATTACCCTTCTTCTTGCGCCAGTCACGGTATCCAGCACACTGAATCTTCTTATGCCCCTTGTTCTTGCAGAAGTAGCAGGAATCGGAATCCAAATGAACGACCTCCTTCATCTGCTTCTTCTGTTGCGGAGCAACCGCAGCAGCCTAAATGCTCTTCCTCTTCTTAGCATTATCCTTATGTGCGGACGCCAAGTGAGCACTCTCAGTCTTATCTCGCTTCATTCTGTCCTCTTCCTGCACTAGGTGAGAAATGAGCTCATTGAGGCTCCATTTCTCCTTTTGACAGTTATACCTACCTTAAAATGACTGAAGGGTGCAGGAAGGGATATCAAAACCAGATGCACCAACAGATCATCCGAGAGATCTAGCTTGAGTGCCTTAAGCTTGGAAGTGATGTTAGACATCTCCATGATGTACTCACGTATGTTCCCCTTGTCGCTGTATCTTTTTGAGAAAAGAGACGCTAGAAGCGCACTCGTCTCAGCCTTTTCGTTTTTCTCAAAACGCTTCTCTATATCGACTAGGAACTGTTTGGCGTCTGTCGCATCAGACATAACACCCCGAAAACTATCTGGAATAGCACGCTTCATGATCATCAGACATAGGCGATTGGATCTCTCCCACCGCTCATAGTTCTATTTAACAGTAGCCGAACTATCATCTGAAGGAGCGGTGGGATCAACCCGAAGTGCCATGTCCAAATCCAAGACTGCAAGATTGATCTCAATGTGCTCTTTCCAGGGTCTGAAGTTTGTGCCGTTAAGCACAGGGATGGAGTTCAGTGCAGCACTAACGTTGGTAGCAGGAGTAACAGCTAAATAGAGAACAAACAGAGTAAATGTATCAGCTCACTCAATCAATAACCGAATAAAGGGAAATATAAATAATGGCAAGTCCCATTAAGACACCAGTGCAACATTAACACCCTATCGAAGGACTGCGATGTCAACTTGCAAGCGGTATCCAAGTACAACAATCGGATACAGACCGTCAATCCTGTCAAACAAATAAGCCTTCCGAGGGGCCGACTCAATGTTCACATGGATATCCAAATAATAGTCTCGTATCTAATACTACGGGTCCATGTATGGAATTCGACCAAACAGCACCTTCCGAGGGGCCGATCACTGTCCCCATGAAAACCAAACATGCCATCTTATATTCCAGTTGGGTTTCCCTAACGAGAGAGCTCCGAGGGGAGATGTCGCTTCAGTCCACTCACTTTAAAATACAGACTTCAAAAATATGCCATTATTTTTCATATCCAAACAACCGGTAAAATTTAATCTGAAATGCTCGAAATCGGGACTGGAGACCACCAAATTTAGCATGAAACTTAACTTAATTATACCTGAAAGTCACTGTATGGGTTTAAACCGGTTAAAATTGAACCGGACGGACGGAACCGTGCCCTGAGACCGAATCCACGGATCTCGGTTGTGGAATCCGGCGCCGTAACCGCCGCCGGAGACCACGTCGAATGCTCGGCCGCCGTAATCCGAAATCATAAACTCAATCCATCGATGAAACACGAGGATTAAACACAAAACACAACGGATTCGAACATAATAATCAAACCTAAATTATTAATTGCCACAAGAGCCAAAGAATTGAAATTTGTAGTAGATGATGAACATAAATCAATCCCTTAGCCACTTGAGTAAATAATTTGTTCCAGGAAAAAGGAACGTAGAACACATGCGGATGAACAAAGATCTCTCCCCTTTTTAAAAAAATTAAAGCACAACAAAAATTAGTCATTTTCCTGATTAATAAAAAAAATCTCAAACCCTAATTCTCAATTCCCAATAATTCAACACATGATCGGCTCTGATACCACATGCCAGATTTAATCCACATAAAACTGGGAACACACATGTCGAATTACCGAGATCAAAGTCTATATGGGGAAGCGTATCTGATGAATCCATTGGAAACCTGGAGAGCCTTTTTGATGAACGCCTAGGTTTTGGTCTTCGAGACCTTTACGATTTTTGACGTATGTAAAACTGATTAGGGTAATGGGATGCCCTACAGTTGTCTTATATATCGCCTGGCCTGGGGACCGTAACCCCTCGTTGACAATTAAGTCCCTGAGGTTAATAATCTCTTCAATTTCACCCATCACAGAATAAGATATTATTACGGTATCTGCTCAATATACCCCTATACTTAACGGGACGTCAATTGGACCATCTGAATATTGATATAAATCAGATCATTTAATCAGGCCCAATATCCGGATAGTTCATGTATGACTGAACATAAAGGTCGGGCCACCTAATAAAATTATTATTTCCAACACAAGGCTCCCTATAGTGGACCAAAGTATTATAACAGGCCAGGTGATGGTTGGGTTGGATGCTCTGATTCGAGGGATCATATCACGTCTATGGCCAACCGGAATGGCAATCACATGAACAGAACGTATGAAACATTATAATGAATGTGCTGGAACTGTAGCATGTTTCGCCAACACCGTTTTCCTTCTTATTGCATATGTTTACAGGAAAGAAACTAAATGTCCGACGAACCAAATCTCTGACAAAACAATCTTAGAATGATGGATAAACATGCGGCGGCAGACGGGGCCTGCCTCGGAGGGTTAATGGGGTCTTCAGGGTAAGGTCATTCTCCGACTCGGAGAGATTGATGCTGCAAATTGTGAACCCCAAATTTTAGCTAACAAACCCGCGGCTGATCCTGCGACATTACCCACAATGTACACAAACTAGACAAGACAATTGACCACTCCCATCTAGTTGCGCCCATCACACATCGATCGAAATTATGGAACTCCAGCAGCAGATCCAACAGCAAAAAACACTCTGAAACTTAGAGCTAAACTCCAAATCAATAAGAAAAAACCTCAATTCCTCATGAATCAATGCCGAAAGATCACTGAGCAGTAGCAATGAAGAAGATCACATCCCAAATCAATGCCGAAAGATCCAAACATTATCTCCCATGAAGTGAATCTCACCGAGGAGAGTGGTCTCCAGCATGTGCCTAGCCATGAGGACTTGATCAACTGGCCCGACCGGCGAATCCTCGGACCCCGGTTCCGGATCTTGGCCATGATACGAACCCCGAAACTGTTGAACTATGGTGGTGTGGAGCCCAGCCCAGGAGAACAAGCTGTGTGAAGCCCAGCCCAAGGAAAAGTGTGCGAGAAGTGTGCGAGCGTTGATTCCAGAAGAGAAGTTTCGATTGTAAGGACAAAGTAGCAATTGAATGTGGTGGCTGCAGTAACAGAATGAGTGCTATAAATCAAGATATGTACAGTAAGGACGTTGTATTCTGTTTTTACAGAGAAATGAAACAGAAACGCAGAGGTTGTTAGATCGTCTTCTTCCTAGCCTTTCTTCTTCCTCTTCTTCCAGACCTTTTTTCTTCTTGCTTCCTTTCTTCCCTACCTTCTTCTTCCTTCATAGACTCTGTCTCTCTTATCCGTCTTCACTTCTCAGCCTCTGCAATTCCACATGAACCAAGAAGGACGAGGAGGGTCCCGCAGACGGTCTTCACGACGACGGGGCCGCGGCCCCGCTTGAGGCGATCGAGGGAGAGGATGGAGAGCTTCCTGAGAGGCGTCTTGAAGAGGAGTGGTGCGGGGAAACCAGAAATATAACAAACACTGTTGAATCTCCTCAGACAACAGCCGCGCTCCACCACACTCCGTTGAGTTCTACCACGTTCGCCACCTCTCCACACACATCGTCACTCTTCTATCATTCTTTTTCTTATTCCCTAACGGAAACACATACCCCCTTATATCTAACCCGTCTCCCATCTAGCCTCTTGGTCGAGCCTCCTTCCTCAGGATAGGCCAGCCCTAAATCGGCCCAGTTGCTTCCTAGCTTGTTCCCAAGGTATCGTCACATATCATCCTTAATTCTTGCATCAAGGAGGAAGAGGATGATGGAGGATTCAAGGAGGATGGCTAGGAAGAGGAGGTGGAACATCTTCGATTCTTGTTGCAGAGGAAGAGAAATGGACAGGGGAGTGAGAGGGAGTCAAAACGGTGGAAGAAACGGTAGGGGGAATTCAAAGGGAGGGAAAAGTAGTGGGTGGGGACAGAGGAATGGTGGTGGAGGGAGGGGAAGGATTGTCGTCGTGGGTGGGTGTAATGAGAAGTGGGGATGGGGATGGTCGCGCTGGTGCCGGCGGCGGTGGAGCTGACCGGAGATCGGTCTCCGGCGGCAGCGGAGGGGGGAAAGGCACGAAGGAAAGGATTTGGGGATACATCGTCGTTTTAAGGAGTTTAATCCAATATTACTAATCTCTAAAGCTAATCAAAATGTTCAACATGGATGACTGATCTTCTTGCACATGAGTTAGTTTTCTATGTCTACACATTTATTTTGATCGCGGCGGATCGCTTCCTCCTCCATGCCCGTTTCTGCCGCCGAAGTGTTTGGAACTCGCCGGGAGGATACAAACATGTGTGCTAACCACCCAGTTCTTGTGCGAGATAGGGTATGACCATTGATCGACGAAACAAGGAAAGAAACCACAAAATATAGCCTATCCACAGCTCGATAGGCCTGCCCATTCAGCCTCCCTAGCCACAACGCACGAAAGAAAACCCGGATCCGAGGAGGAAACGACTCGAAGAGACTTACCATGGCCATTCAGGTTCCTGAACAGCGCGAAACATAACCGGCCCAAAGACAAACAAGAACCAGGGGTGTTAATGAGTCGGGCCGGCCTGTGAACTACTTGGTCTGACACGTCTTTTATCCCGAGCCTAACTTGACAAACGTCAAACTTTAGTCGGGCTCAAGCTTAGGCTCGGGCCTTACTTTTTACGGTCAAGTCGGGCTCGGGCCGACTTTCCAGTCCGACTTGATAAATTTTATAAATAATTAAATATAAAATAAATAATAAAATAACATCTAATTTTAAAATTTGTCTATAGGTGTAAAGGGGGGAAGCGGCAAAGAGCTCGGGCCGAGATCAGACTCGGGTCCAAGCTGAAATTTTTTTATCGGGTTCAGGCTCGGGTTAGATTATCTGAGCCCGGTCAGGCTCAGGCTTGGACTCAGGCCAATACAATTTTAAAATTTGTCTATAGGTGTAAAGGGGGGAAGCGGCAAAGAGCTCGGGCCGAGATCAGACTCGGGTCCAAGCTGAAATTTTTTTATCGGGTTCAGGCTCGGGTTAGATTATCTGAGCCCGGTCAGGCTCAGGCTTGGACTCAGGCCAATACAATTTTACCCGGGCTCAAACTTGGCTAAGGGGTATCCGAGCCCGGCTCGGCTCATTAACACCCCTAACAAGAACAAACTGTCATAAGAGCGGTAAAGGAGCAACATCACAACGAATGTAAGAAGAGAGAGGAGAGAGGACGATGACCTTGGGGTCGACCATGTCACCCGAAGCCATCCATGGAGGGAGAGGGAGAAAGAATGGAGAAGGTGAAGTGATCGCTTCATTACCACGGACATCTTCACCATCTTCTGCAGCAGTTAGCTGGACTCGTTTTTCCATAACCTCAATCTCTCTTCGGCCTAGATAAGCAGCATCTACTACAATAATCAAAACTTTAGCTTCGCATTTATCCCATTTCTAAACTCCCCTTCCCTCCCCCTTCTCTGGCTATCGCAATGTATCAAAAGGCATATATCAATCATCCTCACTACATAAAGAATCACTCAAACAAAAACAACCGAAGTAACTAAACTAACTACTTCAGGTTCAGTACCAATGGATCTTCCCCGGCCCCCCACATTGCCAATGTCCTTCCACCCTGTTAATGTGTGCACTTATGTGCTAAGACACTTTATTGTATTTGTGGATAAATAATTAATAAAGACGAGTATTTTTCATTGATTATTTTACTTTTTTACACATAAACTTATTAATGATAAAGTTTCACAGATTAATGAGTATATTAATTTGAAATTGTCCGTGATCGGATAGATGTTTATAGGGGACATAGACATCTAGATCATCGCTGAGTATAACTAAGGTCAAGATAGACCGATGGATAGTATATCTAAGTTATACTTAGGGGTACCCTGAGGTTAGAGATACTGGACACGACCTGTTTAAGAGGATACCGCATATTGAACATCATTGGTCAATCCTCTTTATGGACGAGTGTAACTGATCTTTTGACTTGAGACCTTCATTTATTCTACGCGTGGAGTTTGTGCACTTCGACGTCGTTAAAAGCAGTCTCTAACCGGATTGTGAGTAATACGATTGTTGGGTGTGTGACAAAGCGTAGAGAGAGTAGTGTTGAGTCAATATAGGATTCATCGCTCTTTTGGATTTAAGAGTTGACATCTAGGCCACTTGATAGAGATATTTGTGACTCTAAAATCCATGGTCATGGGATGAATGCTTGTGACTCTAAAATCCATGGTCATGGGATGAATGTTTTACATTCAAGTGAGTATATTATATCTTGATGATGTATTTTGTGTCAAATTAATTGGGATGTCGTTACATGAAGAGATTGAATTACACAGTAATTGGTTCATAGTGGTATATGATTTATGATCATTATCTTAACACGTTGGGTGACTAAAAGTTGTTGCTAGACGGTTACCTTAGTTTGTGTATACACTGCCTTCGTGTATGTGACCTAGAGGGTCGCACGCATAGCACGTAGACACGAACATTCTATTATTGGTTATTTTAGTGGATACTAAAATTAATCATTTTATTATTTCAGAATTATTAAATTATTAATTTATTCTAAAATATCAAAACCAATATAGACCCAGATCGAATATGGATTTATTCGGGTCAATTTATAATGGATATTAAATAAATGTTTATTTATTTATTTATATTTTATCCAAGATATTTTTTTATTAATATATTATTTTGATAATTAATACCTACGTATCTTTGCATTATTTGATTTTATTAAAAATATTTTAATAAAATCAAAATTACTTAATTATTGCATACGTTTAGAAAATTATAATTAGTTATAAAAGAAAACGTAAGGATGATTGTTTTGTGAAAGAAACGGCATGAATGCAATTAGACGTTATAAGAAAAAAGAAGGAAAGAAAATGGGGTGATTGCTCCCGGGTCGTCAGGTGTATTTTTGAAACAAGACAGTTTTGGTTTTTACAGAGAAAAGCTAGACAGCGAGACTAGCCGAAAATGAGAGAAATTTTTCTTTTGTTTTTGCATCCGAAAGTTTTGTCTAAAGATACAATAGGCAATCACCTAAAGGATCGTCGAGGTTCGTAATTGCGTGTGCGTAGATACCGCTAGAGGAGTCACACGTGGGACTCTTGATTTCGCCTATCTATTTTGCGTTTACCGGAATTTTGATGTACGTTTCCGAATATGGATTTTATTAATTTTCTTATAATATGATATACGTATCACGATCCGATTATTTTGGGCATAAAAATCTAATTTTTATTGCTTCCGTTGTGCCTAAAATCTAACAAGTAGCATCTCCTTGGTTCAATCGTATATTACATTTCAATTTTGTTAATTTTAACGAGATAATTTATGTGAAGATTTTAAGATTTTCTTTAATTATTTTGGACGAAATAAATTATATTTAAAAAAATTCTTTCCTAGTGATGTTAAGAAAGAAACATTAATATTTTGGACCTGAGAAACTGACAAATCTGACATTAATATTGATTTCTATAGTATCGGTACAAAATTTGTCAAAATCATTCCACAAGTAATCTGCCCCTCCATACACACAATACACGCGACACGCTTTGTATTTGTCAACATCCGACAACCCACAACACATTGAAATGGGTGGGGATGGACAAAATCTTCAAGCACAGGAAATATGAAGGTCAGAAGGCTGTCCAAACAAGACTAATGGTAATAATACAAACAAGTGTTCTACTTCCCCAAATGATCTTGAATATTTCCACATCGATCGCCGAAATGAAAAAAAAAAGTATGAAATTCAAACCGAGTAAAAAATTTCAATGGTCAAAATGAATAATGATAAAAATATATGTAGTATTATATTAAAAAGTCGCCTTGGGTTGTCGGGTAAAGGTGGGATCATTTTTGTTAGACATTATGATTATTTCGTTGAGAACATGTTAATGGTATTAAACTAACACGTCAAGGTTATAATCATTTGATGGAAAGTATTTCCATCGATTCCATAGAAAAAAGTGAAAGGACAATAGAACTTATTTCATGTAAAGGGGTAATCATTGCGTTGTGTACCACCCGCGCTGGACACCAACCGTTCTAAAATACCTTGATATCTTTTTTTTTTTATAAATAATACCTTGATATCTTTGTATCATAGTCGAGCTCCACTTTTAAATAGAAGTGTGATAAATTTTATATTTTATTTCTAAAGCTACGAAAAAAGTGAAATGGCAATAAAAACTTATTTTATTTGAGAGTAATTATAGTATACATTAACTGTCGTAAAATAATTTTGAATCTGATACAATCGACGTTTTAAAAGCATGACATATTTTTATATTTCATTTTTAACGCGACGAGGCTGCTTTTAGGCAATAACTAATGTCGGCATTATTTGTTGGTGACCGAAACTTTTTCACGTGAACATGAGATTGTTGAAAGGTTGCCTTAATTTCGTATCGAATTGAGAAAATAGCCTAACTTAGTATACGTAGCATAACTGACTATTTTATTTTTAGAGTGGAATTTCGTTAAGTTTGTATATTATATTCGGTAAATGAGCCGGTTTAATATTATAAGGGCCGATTTGCACGGGCATTGGTTAACATTAATTAATGTTTACCTTTTTCATTGTTTGTCAAATTGGTCAGTCGACTCTACAAGAAATATTTACTTTTGATAAGTTCAAAACAGCTTGCTTGCGAACTCGTCCACTTCCTCCGATTCTTCCGTCGTCGTGGCCTTCCACGCCAACTCCCTCATCTCCGACAGGCTCCTCCCGAGGCTCATCGCCACCTTCCTCTCGGACACCTCCCCGTTCTCTCGCCTCCGAGGGTCCTCCTCCTTGAGGGCTCCCTCTATCGAGTTCTCTAACGTGTCGAAGAACCCCGCGCAGTTCCTGTACATCTCCACCACCATCCCAACCTGGCCCCCATGTTCCAGCGTGTTTACTGCTGCCGCCAGTGCTCCAGCTGCAGCTGCTGCTTTCGGGACACCGAATGCAGATGCCGCAGCCGCTGCGGCGGTTAGGAAGGGGCCTGTGACTGCCAGGGCCTTGTTCAGCTTGAGGGCAATGTTCCCGAGCCGCATGTAGTCCTTCTTGTCTTTCTGTTTTATGACATGGAGTATGGCACACATTTCTGCCTCGAGCTCGGGACTCCAACCGTTGGTGTCGTACTCACGCTGCGATGTTTTTGGCGATGGGGAGTATTGGTCTGTGCTCGTCCATTTTGCTGGAGAAAACTTGGCGGGGAACTTCTCGATCATGGCCCCGAGCAACGGGAGGGGATAGGCCCTATCTAGGGCGAGGATCTTCCCGGTGAACTCGCGCACATCCCTCTCCGTCACTGAGGACTTTGTTGCAGTGAGCGTCGTGATCTCGCTCTCGAGCTGCTTGAACAGCCTCGAAGCATTTCGCTGCTCCTCAGCGAGCTGCGACGGCTGGATCTTGTTCACGACCATCATAATCCCCGCGGCAGCAGAGAACAATACCGCCGACGACACCTTCGCCGCCAACCCGGCTCCTCCAGGGGACAGCACCCCAGCAAACGTCGCCGTCGCCGTCGCCGTCAACGTCATCATGTTGACCGAGTTAAGCAGCAACGAGTTCCAGTTATCCCGCTGCTCCCCAACATTCCTATGCATCTCGTAGCGGTCGGACACGGCCCTTAGCAGCATGTACATCTTCTCGAGGGCCGAACTCCGCTCCTTGACGATAGGCATCACATCGCCCGCGAGCTCGATCCTCAACGGCTCCTCCGCCCTAGGGTAAGCAGAGATATTATTCAAGGAGGTCAGCTCTTGGACGAGCTTCCTCGCGACAGAGGAATCCTGTGTCCTTCTGGGGATTCTTATGGAACATCGCGCAACATTAATACACCCGGACCTCGTCCTGGAGGTAGCAGCAGATGCGGCGGACGAGAGAACGGACGATGAGGAGGACTGTAAAGCGGCCGCAGCCATCGAGAAAGGGATAGTAAGTCGGGACTTGGGGTTGGGGATGGATGGAGTGGATCTGGGAGTTAGTTGAGGAACTTGATGTATATATATATAACGTGATCTGGAAGCGGGGGAGGTTGTAGACTTCGTAAAATAACCAATAGGAAATGGTTGACCCAGTTTCAGGTTTTGATTCTTGACCAACTCTTGTTCTTCTTCTTCGTGAAAAATAGAATTTTACATCATATACTTATTTTGCTTCCCAAGAATTTTATTTTATTTTTAGAAAAATTAGTAGTTCAAAAATGAAATACTTTACATTTTCGCTTTACGGTTCAAGATTTTAGGATAGTTGGCGTCAATTGTTATACAACTCTGGCCAAATATGTTATGCTCTCACTTAACAGTTTGAATTTTTAGGACAGTCTGCGTCGAATACTCCGCAACAAAAAATTTGAATTAATTCTTTTAGATTGACTTTGAATCGAGAGATGAGAAATCATACGAGTCGAAGGTTTCGGCGGTCAGGAGTTGAGTTGCGGCCCTAACATCTTTGTCTTGATCTATTCAAGGGTGGATGGCTACAACATACTTACGTTGCGGTCATAAAATCTGTAATGATCTTTTTTCTTTTCATTATTTAATAATTATATATAATAATAATTAATGAGATTTAAATATGGGATTTATTTAAAATGAATTGGCTTGTGCTTAAAGGAAACGTATTTTGAAATTGAAAATTGTGGTGTGACTTTTGATGACGAGAATCGGTCTAAATTAAAGATAATAATATGCAAGCAATGATGTAAACTCGTAAATGGATATAATTTTCTACAAATAAAGTCATAACGAAGCACATATAATTTTCTACAAATTATGGATTCGAATTATCAATTCAATCAATGTAATTCGATTATTTTAAAACATTTTAGCTGTCTTCGACCTAATTTTCTAACGTTTGCGACATTTATATATTTCAGTAGTAAGAAAATTTTTATTAATTTAAATTAACATAATGTAAAGCGAATATATATATATATATAATACCATTGTGTTGAAATATAATATGTACCTAGACCGAAATCCTTTTTGTTTATTGTGTTTACTGCGAGCGTGTCCTTAACTTTAAGAGAGTCCTTCAAGTATGTGAACGAGTATGAACGGGACTAAGGGAAAACCGAGTATGAGCGGGCGGGAGTATATATTTATATATAAGTATTGTCGATCCGCACGTGTGTGCAGAGAACCGATGCAAGCACAATATGAAATAAGTGTTTTATGTTAATACGTTTTATATCCTTTTATATGAAAAATGGGAGAAATATAAGAATTTTACATGAATAGTGATTTGCTTTAACGAGAATTAAGTGACTCAAATTTTGTCATTAAAACAAAAGAGAACACCCAAAACATTATGTAAATAAAAAATAAAAAATAACCCATACGATCCGAATTCAAAAATAATAATTGATTGAATTAGGTAAATTTTATTAAAAATTAAATTAATATTAGCTTGAGAAATATTCAAATATATTAATTCCGGACTATCAACATCAACTGATAAAGAATCATTAATTTAGACCAATTCTTCAAAATTCACTCCCATTGTTTTTCAATTTCCATAATCTTTCTAAACTCTAAGAATATAGAAAAATAACATTATTATTATTATTATTACTACTACTACTATTAACAAATGTTTGCAAAGAATTGTTGAAATTTTATGACCATCCACCGTTGAAAGAGATCAAAACAAAAGATTTTATGACCGCCACAACCCCTCACACCATCCCCACCAAGAATGAGGAACCAAAAAACTCAAGTAAGAATTTCAATCTCCCATGTTGTATAACATAGCAATCAACGCCAACTTATCAATTAATTTGTGAACGCCAATTTATTAATTAATTTGTGAACGCCAACTTATTAACTAATTTGTGAACCTCAACTTATCTTAAAAAAGCTCGGTAAAAGCGTGACATATAATATATTTTCATTTTCAACACTCTCCTCGCGTTGAACGGCATCTTTGGCCATTATTGCGATTCACGTTTCTCTTTGGACGTAAACCCTCGACCTTTGACTTTAATACCACTGTTATATCGAACTTATAAGTAAAAACGTGAACATAGTATTTTCATTTTTAACGTATTAAACAACTAAATTTTCCTTAAAATTAATAATAAAATAAAATTCTTGGTGGGGTAAACTTGATTTTTTCAAGGAACAAGATTTGGTCAAGAGTCAAAAACTGAAGCTGCGTCAACCATTTCCTAATCCTTCTTACAAAGAGAGAGTCTACGCCCACCACGCGTCCCACACTTCGCCTTTTTATTTATATATATACCTCAACTCCCCTCCCCCAACTAACATAACACAATTCCCATCCAAAACCACCAAACAACTTCCAACAAAGCCACCAGATCAATTCGATCCATCCCAACCCCTAGTTCCAGATCTACAATCGATGGCCGCGGCCGCTTTACAGTCTTCCTCGTCGTCCGTTCTCTCGTCCGCTGCGTCCGCCACTACCTCCCGGACGAGGTCCGGGTGTATTAATGTCGCACAGTGTTCCGTAAGAATCCCGAGACGTACCCAGGATTCCTCTGTCGGGAGGAAGCTCGTCCAGGAGCTGACTTCTTTGAATAATATCTCTTCTTACACTAGGGGGGAGGAGCCGTTGAGGATCGAGCTCGTGGGCGATGTGATTCCTATTGTTCAGGAGCGGAATTCGGCCCTCGAGAAGATGTATGTGCTGCTAAGAGCCGTGTCCGACCGATATGAAATGCACAGGAATATTGGGGAGCAACGGGATAACTGGAACTCGTTGTTGCTTAGCTCGGTCAACATGATGACGTTGACGGCGACCGCAACGGCGGGGTTTGCCGGGGTGCTGTCCCCTGGAGGAGCCGGGTTGGCGGCGAAGGTTTCCTCGGTGGTTTTGTTCTCCGCCGCGGCAGGGATTATGATGGTCGTGAACAAGCTCCAGCCGTCACAGCTCACCGAGGAGCAGCGAAATGCTTCGAGGCTGTTCAAGCAGCTCGAGAGCGAGATCACGACTCTCATTGCCACTAAGCCCTCGGTCACGGAGAGGGATGTGCGCCAGTTCACAGGGAAGATTCTCGCTCTCGATAGGGCCTATCCCCTCCCGTTGCTCGGGGCCATGATCGAGAAGTTCCCAGCAAAGTTCTCCCCAGCAAAATGGACGCGCCCTGACCAATACTCCCCATCGCCCAGAAAATCGCCGCATGAGTACGACACCAACGGTTGGAGTGCCCAGCTCGAGGAGGAAATGAGCTCCATACTCAGTGTCATAAAACAGAAGGATAAGAAGGACTACATGCGGCTGGGGAACATTGCCCTCAAGCTGAACAAGGCACTGGCAGTCACAGGCCCCTTCCTAACTGCCGCAGCAGCTGCGGCATCTGCATTCGGTGTCCCGATAGCAGCAGCCGCGGCTGGAGCATTGGCGGCAGCAGTAAACACACTGGAACATGGGGGCCAGGTCGGGATGGTGGTGGAGATGTACAGGAATAATGCAGGGTTCTTCGACACGTTAGAGAACACAATAGGGGGAGCCCTCAAGGAGGAGGACCCTCGGAGGCGAGAGAATGGAGAGATTTTAGAGAGGAAGGTGGCGATGAGCCTCGGAAGAAGCCTTTCGGAGATGAGGGAGTTGGCGTGGAAGGCGGCGACGACGGAGGAATCGAAGGAAGTAGACGAGTTCGCAAGCAAGCTGTTTTGAACGTATCAAAAGTAAATATTTCTTGTAGAGTCGACTGACCAATTTGACACAACAAAGAAATTATTCAATTTATTCATTCAATTCCCGCAAGGGAATCATAGTACAGAAACCATACTTTGGACAACATTAATTAATGTTAATCAATGTCCGTTCAAATCTTCTTTTGTAGTAATCTGCCAACCTCCTATTTTTCGATGTCTTAGCGATCTTATATGTCAGAACAACAAAACTCGATCTTATATTACATCACTCTACTCTTTTACGTGCGATCATCCGATCATGCTGCTGATGCGATACTCGTAGCGATTCAAATCTAAACAATGTTTCGCTGTACAACATACTTCCTTTTCTCTTGAACGAAGACGCTTTCGCAACTCGAAAGACATCCAAATCCTTGTCCTTCGGATAACTAAAGTTCAACTAACCAAATTTGATAATCCACGAGTTTCCATCCGTGTGCGGACTACAAACTTGCAGCCAACCATCCATGAGGCATCGTTTGCTTGTTTAACAATTCCCAAGTTGTGTAAATAATAGTTAACCATGCTTTGGCGTGTCCATACACCCAAGAGAGAACATTGCCTCAATGACCATCCCTGCTCGACCACATCCATGTTCATATTTCCTCCCACTGGTATTTTTATTTTGTTTCCCGTCCAGTATCCGAAGCTTTGTCACGACAGATTTTACCTAGTTACTGTATCTGATTTTGATGGGTGAGTCTCCCAACAATGATGGCTGTATGTGGTAGATTTTGAATTTGAAATCTTTCTAACAAACAAATATGAAATATAAACTTTATCCAACCACAACAAGCAACACATAAGGGAGAAGACACAGCCCACAACACAAACGATGAACCTAAGTCACGAAGCAGAAGGTAACATTAACCCAAGGCAATAATCGATAAGGACCCAAATAAAACCAAGGCAGGTGAGACACCTAGCCAACTCAAGAGCTTTAAACCCTTGTAAGGGGGGTCGGGGCCAGAGGTAGGTAAGGACGAGAAACGAGGTTAGGGGATAAGGAACGTACTTCATGACTCGTCGTCGTTTCCAACTTCGTGTCACGCCCACACCCCCTTCGTTCCTGCTGCCACCATGACCGGTCCTTTCATCCTGCCGAAGAGCGACGTCTTCCCCTCCCCCCCCCCCCAATCCCCACGATCATTGGTTCCCGGGGACTCACTGGCTCGTGCGAAAGATCGATGGCAACCATTGTTGGGTCCAAGAAGAAGGCAGCGGACAAGAGCAAACCCTCCCCTCAACCTTTACCTCTCTATACGATCAACGGTTTTCGGAAGGGCGGTACTCGCCTTCATCTCATCATACACTCCATCATATTCGAACACCGAGGGATCTTCCTCCAACGCTTTCTTGTGCTGCTGCTCAATTTCTCTGAGGGCTCTGTTATTGGCGGACTGCCAGGAAATCTCCATCTCGACATCGTCATCCTCGTCGCCGGCGGTCCTGAAGGCTGTGGGAGGCGGAAGCGGGGGCCTTGTCGGCTGCTTCTTCTGCTGCTATGGCGGAACCCTAAGCTGCAACCCGTACTTCCTTCACCCTTTTTTCCCCGGATTCCCTCCCGATCGAACCCACCCCCCCCCCCCCCCCCCAAAAAAAAACCAAGTTCTGGGGTTTAGGGTTTAGGGTTCCACGTGTTTAACATGGCATAAGAAATTGAGTTCGTATAGTTTAAAGTTGCACTCAGGTCCTTTTTAAAGTCCTTTATTAATTATTAGGCAAAATATATGTTTATGGTCTCAACTTTGAGCCAACGTTTTGTTTTGTCGTTAACTTAGTTTGTCATATAATTTTGTCACCAACTTTTGTTTTTATTTTGATTTTGGCCAATCATGAATTTCTTCTAGCGAAAGCCAGACAAGGCCTTAATATAGTCTGACATGTGTCCTATAATAGTGGAGTTTCGACATCTCATTCATTCGTCTCATAATCCACTTTATCCGTAATAATCGCCCCCTAATAGAATATCATCCGACCCTCATCGATTTTTCATATTTTTTAACAACATCAGCAACTATCGTTAACTTCGGCTTCCAATTCACTTGATTTGTCCATCAAAATTTTATAATAAAAAAACAAATGAAAGGTTTCAATATTATTTCCCATTTTTAATTTTTTTTCTTTTTAGTCGATAAATGAAAATTGTCTATTAAGGTCTGTTTGACTTACGCACGATAAAATTCAAGATTAGTCAAAATCAAAATAAAAGTAAAAGTTGGTCACAAAATTATATAACAAACTAAGTTAATGACAAAACAGAAAGTTGGCTCAAACTTGAGGCCATAAATTGATATTTTGCCTAATTATTAAGGTCTTTCCACAACTCCACCTCATCAGGGTGAGCAGGTTTCAGGGTGGGTAGGTTTCGGATGTGAAACCTAGAACTTACCTTGTAATAATTGGTTCCTTATTTTTAGAACCTAGAACCTATCATGTGGCTCAAAGAACCACCCTCGGATTTAGTACGGATTCTGGTACCGGTTCCGGTTCCATGTCCTTATAGGTTACTTCTATATTAAATCTACCACATTACTCTAATTAATCTAAAAAACTTAAGCATTACTCTAATCAATCTAAAAAAACCTCAAGCATTACTACAATCAATCGGTCAATGCCTCGCGAAGAGGGCAAGGACAAGGGGATGGCGGGTTCGGGTTGCCAGCAATCATTTAATTGTGCGCAAAATTGCTAAATTTAAATATGAAATATTTATATAAAAATTATTTATATAAATAGAGAATAAAGATTATATAAAGATATTATATAAATTATATATTAAAATATATTATATCAGGTTCCAGGTTCTCTAGGTTGGTTCCGACGTGAGAACCTAGAACCATACTTGGTACTATCGGTTTTAAAAAATTTAGAACCTAGAACCTACCTGGTCTATTCAAGAACCTATACTAACACCGACCCTATGTTATCGGTTCCCGGTTTCACCCGGAACTTATGCTCACCCCTACTCGTCACACACAAAATCGGAGCCGAATTCTCCCTCTCAACCAAAGCCTCTTAACCAGCCGACACCCTTCTTTCCGACCCCACTCCTGTCACAGCCACAATCCAAGGACCGACTCTAAGGCAACCTTCTGTTGTACTCCCCGACGTCCTTCTTTCTCCTCGGGCAATCTCGGGGCGAGGCAACCTGTAACGATGCTGCATTTTATGGATTTTAGAAGCCCGAATGTAAATTAAGGAAGGCTCGGGAGGAGGGCCGGAGGGATCGACACGGAAAGTTCGGGATTTAAGGACTGACGTGAATAGAACGTGTAATGGAAAGGAAGGAAGAGGGGAAATCGCCCAACGGCCAAGCCGTGAAGAGAAAGAGACGTCCCGATTTTCAACCGGAAAGAGGGAGAAGTGCCTAAAGGACGGAGATGGCACGGCTAAGATAAGGAAGGAAATGCTGAAGGGGGCGCAAAATAAGTGGCCAAGGAGGTGGGACAAATATCTAGGAGAATGAGATCATAATCTTGGCTATGATGTGCTCAATAAGATGGGGACTCGGTGTGGTCGAATTACCGAAGAAGGAGTGGCAAATTGTACCTCACGAGCCCCGGTCAGCATAAGAAGTATTGGAAATGGTACTGGAAGAATGGATCGGGTTGGGAGACTAGGGGGAGGAAGGCCCAAGAGGTGAAGGAAGGATAAGATCGTAGTCCCGTCGTGAATAATGGCTAGATATTAAGAAAAAGAATATTCCAGAGAATGTTCCCCTCATGTGGCTACGGTAAATCGGTGTAATACCTCAAAACATTATCTTTCCAGAATGTCCAATCCCTCTCATCACATCACTCACTGATGCAGGGATATCCTTGTTGTTCTGGCTCTTCATTTTTCTTGCATTTTTCACAGCAGCCTCCTACATCTCCGCTTCTGCAGCTTCAACAAGACCAGCAGTCTCTCGCCTTTCGTTTCGACCTTCTAAATTTGATTGAGAAATTGGTTGACGCCATCAAGAACGGAGTGAAGGATCAGCACTTTGATGCTTTGGTTAGCGAACTGGCTAGCTAGTTTGAGAAGTGCCAACAACTGGTGAATACGATCGCAGCACCACTTAGTCCAAAGGATAAAATAGAGGAAACTGTGCAGCTTTTGAATTATCAAAGTCAGGGAAACTCATGTCCAACTACAAAAAGTCCTCGGAAGGATTAATTAGGCCAGAACCTCGAGTATGGACAGCTTTTGTTTTGAACCAGAGCTTTTCCATCATTAGACAGCCCCACAACCTCTTCAACCTCCAGCAGCAACAACAACAGTTGCTTCAGCAGTTCCAGCCCCCACAGCACCAGTCGTCGCTGCCACAGCAACTTCAGTAGTTTCGACCACAAGCGTCACCACAACAGTTTCAACAACAATCATCTCCGCAACAGCTTCCAAACTCCAGATACAACAACAATCTGCTGCAGCTACAGCGGCCGTCGCTCGAAGCAAGGCCCCGCCAGACTGGTCCCTTCTTCAATATCATCAGCCCCCAGTCCCTGCGAACACAATATCAGATGCGGCAGTTTGCATTTCAGAAAAATAATAACAGCAGCAGTGTCCACAATCCAGTCAGCTGCCGTTTCTATAGCTTCAGCGAAGCCACCGAACTCCTGCTCGCTGACCTGCACAGTCCATGCTATAGCATGTCATAAAACACCACGCCCAATGAAATCGACCGGGAGCCCAAGGCGTTTCCGATCTCGGCAACATTCCCACCATTGGAATCCCAGCCTTATCTATCTGTTTATCAACCAGTGCCCTCAAATCCTACAGCCAATCGTTGAAATTACACCAGTGCAGTCAAATGGAGGGTAGCGTGTTTACCTACCTGACTCCCAACCGATCGTTGCGGATGTTCATCCGGTTCAGCCCCCAGCAGCATCAGTTCCCGACCCCAGCAGCTTGCCTAAATGGCACCTATCCAAAGAAGAAGGCTGGAGCAAGCCCAAGTCCTGTTAAGAGGCAGCCCGACCCAAAGAAACAACAAAAATCAAAGAAGGAAATGAAGGTAGCCCAAAATGGTCTTGTCACCTCGAGACACAAATTTCACAATTTGCTCTGTGTGTGATCCCACCTGCACGTGTTAAAAAAAGGGGGGAAAGGTGTCAGGCAGAAAGGAGATAAGAAAAACAGAGAAGGCTGAAAGCAAAAAAATACGGCCACACGCAAAGGTGGTCGTGATGGTTTCCCCTCCTCAGCCCCTGTCTCATAACGCAAGGCAGGCTGTCAACTCCCGACCACGAAGGATAGCCGTAATAACCTTCCTAGGCACAATCATCATCTGGCCTAGCTTCTTGAGATGGGTGCCGCAATCGACCAGATAACAGCCGAGGTCCTCTACAAGAACAGGGGAGAAGAAAAACAGAAAGGGGAGGCTCTTCGGGGGGGATCAGCCGACTCCAGCCATCCTCACCACCAGGAATTCCACAGCATCCTCGACCAAGGTAAGCAAGACCAACCTGATGGGAACCCTTTGACGACCAACTCGAATCGAGCACACGTCGCCAACAGCAAAGGAGCAAAAGGGAATACCTTACTCCAGGATGCAACCAGCGTCAACTCCGCTGGATGTTACACCTAGGACGTCAACCTTCAGCGGCAACTCCGACTTCACCAATGTCATCAGCAGGAACAAATTCCCCGACCCGACTAGCCTCAGCTCTCCGCCTTTCTGTGGAGAATCGGGTCCAAGCTTCTCGCGATGCGTATTAGCGTTGCATGGAACCTTCCTTCTGCTTTGATTTATCTCTTTTCATGCACAGTTGTATACTCTTGGAGCAGCTCTCTCCATCTCGGCTTCCTGGCGTCTCCTCTGAGTGGCGAACTATCTTCACTCATCTCCAAAGGTGGTTCAGCAAATGGCAGTGACCCAGCATCCTCCATATCCAGAACAGCGCGTCGGCTCACACCCCTCTGGCGCCCTCCAGGTCCAGCAGCCCTCCTCTGTAGAAGCGGTCAGAGCTGTGCCCCAACGCTCCCTGGCGATCCACGGCAGCTCGGAAGCCTCCAGACGAACCCACAGCCATCACTTCCGGCGTCCTCCCTTGGTGTTGTTGGAGCCGCAAATAAGCTTCCCTGGTGCTCCAGATTCGTCCAAGGCACGACCAGATCCGTGTCCCGACGACGACGCCCCACCTAAAGAGCCATCCCCGGCCGTCACCACCTCGTCGCCCAGCCCCGATGACGATCCACGCCCAGATCCAGTCGACCCACGAGCTTCTCCACGGCGACGGCGAGCCTACCTTCCGCATTCTCCTGCGAATCCAAGGCAACAACCTCGCGGCAGCCCCGGTGAACCTTCCTCCGGTGCACCCGCAGCAACCAGTCCTCCCGTCGCTCCCCACGGGCGGATTCCGGTCTCGATCATGGCCAGACCCATCTCCTCCGTCCCAGACCTCGATTCCCAGAGGTTCCATGGCGGCAGCAACCAGCCCAACGGTGGCGGCTCCATCTCCTCCCGGCAGTGAGTCCCTCCTCCGGCGTCTCCGGATCTCAAGGTGGTAGACCCACCTTTCCCCGGCGCTCCTAACCACGGCGGCCTTCCCCACTCCACCGGCGACAGTCACGGACAACCTCGACTCCCAGTGTCCCCGGCGTCCCTTGCGGCGTCGTCCTCCCCGGCGTCCCCTGCGGCAGCGGCGTCCTCCCGGCGACCCCACTTTCGACGTCCCCCAGAACCCACAGCAACGGACCCAGCAGCTTCGGGGAAATGGGTTTCCTCTTTTTGCCGCAATCCCCCCCTTCAATGTTGAAGTCTTCAGTCAGACCACGTGCCAACATAAGAGGTAATTTTTTAATTTCTATTTGACTATTCACGCACGATTTTGACTTTTCTTGTTTTACGTTATTTTCTTAAAACAGACTAATTCACTAGTAGAAATATATTTACCTTTTAGGTGAGTCATCATCATTAAATATTTGTAACTATCATGAAGTCCAAAGGATTTTATTTCACTAAACTTATGTGCATCTTCGTTAATTAATTTTGATTATGCATTACTAACATCCATCCATTTCTCTTTGTTTTTACGTGGAAAAAACGCAACGGAGACTTGGACATCTCGAAGAATCGCAACCCCGATCCATACGGTAAGACATGTCTTACTAGTTTAATTCGATTAAGTTTCATTCAAAATTAATCGATATTAATGACTTTGGCATCTTCCTGTTTTACATGTAAAACACCGAGGAATTATCACCAAGGAATGCATCCTCCGACGACGCGGACAATCGACATCAACGGGCTCACAACGCCCCGTAAGCATCGCTCTTATTTCATTAAGTCCTAATTATTCATTTCGATTTAAATTAGGACTTTTTGACAACTTCTTTGTTTTCTTTGCATGTACATCGAGCACTTAATCCTCGAAGATCAACTCGAACAATTTCGAAGATTAACTCGAAGGCGCGTGTATCAAACCGCGTGGATCTATCCCGGCCTAAAAACCGCGGGCTCGAAGATTTAAAGCGGCCCCAACCTCCAATCAAAGGTACAAAGGGGAGGTGCGGGCCTTCCTAAATTTTCTTTAAACCCACTTGTAACGGATTGCGGACCCAAGTGTATAGGCCCGCAATCACCGCCCTTCCCCGCTCTTTTGATCTAAATAATTACTTGTGATTGCGCGTATGCTTAGGCTTTAGGTTTTAAGTCGCATGCTTGGTTTTAATCAAACAAACCTAAATTCGGGTCCAATGCCCGTTAAAACGTCGATAAGAGTCCGGCCTACTCCCGGATCGGGCCCAATACCCGTCAATCAAAAGTTAAACTTTTTTTGGACAAATCGCCACCCTTTCCGCATGTTTTGAATATAAAGGTTAGTAAATAGGAATCCCCGAACCCAGACTCTGATTTTTTCCGACTTAAAATCACACTATTTTTTTAATAAGTCGGTGGCGACTCCGAACAAGTTTTCCAAAGTTAAAGCTAAACAACATCCCTTTTTTTCGGAGCCATTTAGGATGAGGTGACGGCAAACCGAGCCGCTCCCTGGATCCTCCCGGAATTTCCCAAGCGAGGTCTTAACGCAGCCTTTCGCCCGTCGCCTTCAAGGACTGGAGACGGTCGGCGAAACGCCCCGCAGATCCGCTCGGGAACCGAGGGAGGATTCAACCCGGGTCCCCTTTCCGCAGCGTCCGGCGTTCGAGCCGGAACGTCGACCGGACTGGGCCTCGGGGGGAGCGGGCCCGGATCCTCGGATTGCCCGAACCGCAGCGCGCGTGCTAGGCCGGAGGGCGCGCGTACATCCCGGATGGCGACTCCGCTGGGGAGATCTCCGCATGTGGATTCCTACCGAAAACCTTTTTGTTACCACATGCGGGGAGGAGTGATCGTTTGCGCATGTAATTGTTTGGCTCGGTGCCTTTTGTATGAGCTTTTGTTTGTGTTTGTTTACCGCTTTTTAGGCATTTCTAGGTATGCCCGAACCCGGGGCTAGGATTTTAGGGGGGTCACCGTTAGGCCCAGTTGTGCTGCTCTTTGCGGTATGGTTTTGGGTCGGGGCCCCGCCTCCCTCAGTCCGAGGGAGGTCTAGAAACCTCTTCCGAGTCTAGAATTGCTTGCACACTACAGGTACCAGACGCCGCACGTGCATTTACTTGTTACTAAGTGACTGTTACTCGTGCAGGGACAGGTTCAGGTACGTTTTGTATGCGACAAATATGGCACTAACCCTGTTCGTTTTGCAGCGGTTTGGGTTGGTCACAGGGGGGGTTTCCGAATTTCCTTTCTCCCTTCCCTACCTCCTCTTTTTATGTCATAATACTCATTTGCATCCATTTCACACGAACGCTTGTTAATCAATAATCAATATATCAACGCTATTACAATTGTTCGGCATTATCACTGTTCAAGTAGGAGAAAACTTGCATGCGAATTCATCTCACGTTAGGAGTTGGATTGGATTGTTATTACAACTGAATGACGTCCAAGCATGCAGGTTTATCAAATGGACTCAATTGCACTGCGCTCGGACATCACATCCTCTGACAAACTCCGGGATTGGTTCAAGGTGCTCAGACCCTCAGAGCAGGAATTCGTCAAGCAGAAGCTCAAAGGTCTACTCCATTTGATCAGACTCGAAGTCGATTGGTTCATGCTGAAGCACCTCGTCGCCCGGTGGAACCCGAACACGTATACCTTCCATTTTGGTACCCTGGAGCTCGCACCGCTCTACGAGGAATACGGGCACCTCTCCGGACTTCCTCATCTTCCGGGAATATCACCTCTGCCTCATTTCGACAAGCCAAAAGAATACGTCACCAGCTTGCTTCAGATCTCTCCAGCGAACGTGTCCACCTTATTCACGACAGAGGGGCACATCAGCATTAAGGAGCTCTGCAAGTATAAACTGACACCATACATACCGGAAGGAGGGGACGGCCAAGGTTCAGCGCGCACCTTCATCCTCTTATTCGCAGGAATGGTTCTCTATCCCTACAAAAAGGAATCGATTCACGAACGAGCGGTCTACCTCACGAAGGCCATTCTCAAAGGACAACCCTTCCTCCCTAATCTAGTTGGTGAGATGAACTACAGTCTTACCAAGATAGTGCGGAAAGCAAGAGAAGGAATTCGGAACCATCACTTCTCCTTCAGCCCTCAATTGCTCCAAGCCTGGTTCTACACTCACATTGGCATCACCGGAGAGTCGTTCAGGCGGGAGCAGTTTCCAGACTTACTCGACCGCATATCAGACCGCGCTCGACTTCCAACCCGCACTTTTGCAGGAGTTAGGGCTCTCTTCCGCTTGCTGGAACCAGAGGATTTCTATCAGAAGGCTAAATGCTTCGATGTAGACCTGGCCATTACAAGCTCCCCAGACGGAGATTACATCCCGATCGCTGGGATCACTGGGACGTCTTATTACTGTCCAGCGAGGGTGATGCATCAGTTTGGAGGATGCCCACGAGTCAGACCAACGCCGAACAAACTATTTGACCCGATCGACTTGGACAGCCAACCGGCAAAGGGAGTAGTGCAACGGGCCATGACGCATATCGCTCGGGTTTGGACGGATCTCAAAGAGGAGGAGTACAATCTTTTCATGGAGCGTCAGGCTGACATCGACGCCCGATCTGCACGATTCCAGAAGAAACGGATAACCCCCTGGGATCGCATTTGACGGCTGCATCTCCTCCCAATCCTTGGGCCCGCGAGCCCATCCTATCTTTCATTTTTATTTTAAGGAACTGTATTGTGAAATGAACCTTTTTGGATTTTATCTAATGCACTCCTTTTTCACTTGGATTGAATTCGTTATAATCACAATACAATCCTTGCATTAGACATACAATCATACATCATTACATGTCACGCATCCAAAGTTTTTTTCATTTGATATTGATTGAATGTTCTTGTCCAACCAAGGTACTGAGCAATAGCTCCATACCGAAAGCGCCCCAAATATCGTGCCATCCGAGCAGTGATGGCCGAAGCTTCGGCAGGACAAGCACTGACTCCCATGGTCCTGTCTCCGGCAGCGGAAGAAGAGATGGCCCCAGCCGCTGGAGTCACCATTGCCGTCCCGTCGCCCGACCGCAATGGAAGCTGCCTCACCTTTCCCGACGTTCGCCTTCCCGTCGTTGCCCCAGACTATCCTCGCTACCGGGCAACCCTCAAATGGGAGGACCTCACCGATGTACGTCCCACCGCTGGTTGCGTCAACAGCGCCGTCGGTGATGTCTTCAGCTGCTCTACTGGCGACAGCTCCCCTCAATTCCACCTCAAACGTACTGGCCCAAGGCGCCGGCCCTCCTTCACTGGGAGACAAGGTGGAGTCTCTCACAGCCGAGCTCTCTTCTTTGAAGACGATGATGGCTGAGCTTCTCCAACGACAGCTAGCAGCCACGCCTGCTTCTACCACCTCCCAAAACCCCCACATTCCTCCTGTCATGCCAGGACCCCAAACATCAACATACCCATTCCATCCTAACCTAAACACTTCACCAAACACTCTCCCTCCCTATAATTCGGTCATGCCCGGATCCGCTACCTCCACAAGTGTAGCACCTTTATCTAACCCATACATGAGTGGGCCACCCCTTTCCCTTCCCATGCCTCAGCCATATCTACCTCCATACTACCCTCAACCAACATATCGAGGGCCAACTCCCTACCTCCCAATGTCGTACGGGCCAACTCCCCACACTCACACTCAAACAACCGGGCCAACTCCCTACCCTCAAACAACCTCCACACCTCCCGCTTTCAGAATTTCCCAGCCAATTGCCACCCCTTCAGTTCCGCATGTGGAACCAGCCTTGCCAAGCCCACGAACCCGCAACGCAGCGATCGTCGACGAGTTATTTGGCGAGCAACAACAAACCAGCGCTTTCGAGACAAGGCTCGAGGCTAGGACTGCCTCAATGCAGCAAGAGGAGGCTCGCCGCATGGCAAAGTTGGAAGAGCGCCTGAACGCCATCCAGGGGTATCGGGCACACAACTGGGAGTACGCCAACTACCAGATCCCTCAGATTCAAGTCCCGCCAAAGTTCAAGATGCCCGAATTTGAGAAATTCCGTGGAAATGGCTATCCGGAATTACATCTCAAGCACTTCTGCCACAAGATGGCAGTATATCCAGCAGACGATAAATTCCGCATCGCCATGTTCCAAGAGAGTTTGGCAGAATCAGCGCTACACTGGTACTACACCAAGGATGTTAGCCAGTACGCGACGTTCAAAGACTTGGCCCTTGACTTCCTCAACTACTACAGCTTTAATGTTGAGATGGCGCCAACAATATCGGATTTGCGGAAATTGAAGAGATACCGCACTGAAGACGTCAAGCAGTTTGCCTACCGTTTCAGGCATATCGCGTCCCAGATAAAACCGGCACTTACAGAGAGGGAGCTCATCGACGAATTCTTCCAGCTGCTTCCACGTGAGTACATGCCCTACATGATCGGGCAGACATTCTCCACCTTCGCCCAGGCAGTCATCAATGCAGACAAGCTTGACGGAGTAAATCGAGAAGGGCTAATCCCTTCCCCTTCAGTGAAACTGACGGTGAAGCCTAGGCCTAAGGAGCTAATTGCGACTGCTGAACAGAATAGACAGTCAATGAGGGCAACTCCACCCCCGACCTCGTACGCGCCAAGGACGTATATCGCAGCCGCGCTCAGGCCCCCAGCCCCGGCAGCAACTCGTTTTAGACCCCCAGTCAACATGGCAGGACAACAGCAGCCAAGGCCTGCACAAATGGAGCATCCACGACGAAGGTTGGAGGACTTGACCCCAACGCCCGATCCCCTGGACGTCATGTTTGTTCGATTAAGGGACATGGGTTTTATCAAGCCCGTTGAAGCCAAAGCAACCAACCCCTCCTCGTTCGGATACAACCCCAAGGCGGTGTGTCAGTACCACTCAGGAGCAGCAGGGCATGACACCAAAGATTGCATCGCCTTGAAGTTCAAGATTCAGAATCTGTTGGACGAAGGAGCTATTACATTTTCTGCGCCTGCGGCTGCCCCGAATGTTAAGAGCAATCCTCTTCCTGAGCATGTGAATTATATCGGGGCAAATTTCTTCTCAGTTTTAGAAAAACAGGAAGAAGAGGTGAACGTGTATGAATATGACTATGCACAACCAAGGAGTGTCAATGTCATGAGCGCCAGTCGTGGTCGAGGCCGAGGCCGCAGCCGAGGTCGAGGAAGAGGTCGTGCGCCCCAGTCTAGCAGAAGAGTTCACCCCACCGTCTTACCTGATGGGTTTACATTGGTTCCCCCTCGGCGCCCAAGGACGCCGTATGTCTATGTTTCGTTGGGATCTACACAACCTGAAGCGTGTCAGGCAGAATCATCGCCTGCAACGGAGCCAAGGATTCCGGTCGTGATGGGACCCACCCGGACACCACTCAGCTCAGAAGTTGAATTAATCACTCGCTCCGGAAGGGTGGTGCCAGCTCCTGAAGTCTCATCCCCAGCCGAATCTTCGAAGCCCAAGGCGCCTTCAAACGAGCAAATCCGCAAGGTGATTTATACGGTGAAGGGAAGCGACTACGATATAGTCGAGCAGCTCCGAAAACAACCAGCCCAGATCTCGCTATTCGACCTCATCCATTCATCTGACAAGCACAGGGAGATGTTGGAGAAGTTTCTAGCCGAGGTACATGTGCCAGAGCAGGTTGAAGTCGCGGCGTTAGATGCGTACAAGAGCAGCATGCTGGCGAACAATGTAATTAACTTCTCAGAAGATGATCAACCGGAGCAGGGGCCGGATCACAACAATGTTCTCTTCATCACGCTCCAGTGTCGTGAAACCACCATCTCCAAGGTTCTCATCGATGGCGGATCGGGGGTTAATATCATCCCGTTGGCGGTAGCTCAAAAGCTCAACATCAACCTGGAGAAGCTTTCTCAATCCAACTTAACTATTCGGGCTTTCGACGGCGCGAAGCGACAGGCCCTTGGCGAAGTCACGTTGCAAATCAAAGTTGGGCCAACCCTATTCTCTACCCAGTTTCAGATTCTGGAGACTGCAGGGTCCTTCAACATGTTGCTGGGGCGTCCGTGGATTCATCAAGCCGGGGCAGTTCCTTCGACGCTACACCAGATGGTTCGATTTTCCTCAGATGGCAAGCTCATCACAGTCCGGGGAGAACATTCAATGGAGCTTTGCCACGAGATTGACATGCCATACGTGGGAGAGCCAACCGAAGAGCCGTCAACAACACAGACCCTGGAGTTGGTCAACATGGTGAGGCGCGACTACAAATCTGACCCCCTGATGACATGGGGCAACATCAGCGCTGCGAAGGAGTTCCTCCGACATGGGTATCAACCGGGCCAAGGACTCGGAATCAGAGGACAAGGAATGATTTATCCGATCACTATCCCGGCTCCGGCAGGGACTACTGGACTCGGATTCACAAGCAAAGTGCGGCACAAACAGAACAATCGCACTAGCAGCAAATCGGCCATCCGTTTTGTACGTTCATCGGCGGCGACAATGGAAGGCGAAATCCTGTCGGAAAAGCTGGAGAATGTGAAGATTCGGAGTGACGAAGAAATTCATGGCAAGCGAACGATTGTTGAACATGTCAATATCATCCAAGTGAATTTGGGGCAAGGTCATAGGCGTCGTCCTCGTATGCGGGCTCACTTCATACCTCCCAACATGGCCATTCCTCTGAATCAGATGCCGGCGTACATTCGACGAGCCGGGGCACCACATGTTCAAGCTCCAGTGGTTCCGATGCCGCCAAGGACGCCTCCAAGAACCGAAGTACCGCCTCCAAACAGGCATGCAGATTCCCCTGCTACGAGCGAAGAAGTAAAGGGGGAACAAGACGAGAAGACCAGGACACAAGAGTCCGAAGAAGAAGCTTGTATGCTGGAAGCGTCGACCCTGGCCGAGTCAGACATGCCTCTCGACGGGTGAAACTTTCCATCTTTACTTTTATGCACTTAGATGGATAGAGTCTAGGGTAGGTTACCTTGCTACATTCTGGTCGCGGACTAGCAAGATTGTCTATATGTAACGCGACCTCTAGGCAGTACCTAGGGCATTTGTGGGATCGGGCCGCTGATGATCAGGGCGAATATGAGGAAACGACGAGGGACCCGCTGAGTTCAGATCCCACAACATTTTCTTTTGGTCATAAGCACATGCCTTATTGTCGCATGAAACAATATTTCGAATGATTCATTTTGCATCACTCTGATTTCTGCTCCTTTCAGGAACGGCGCTTCAGGAGCACCCGAGAACACCCCTGAACAAGACGGAGAAGCAGTTGACGACCCCAAATCCATAGAAGGATATTATGGCTTGGAACAAGGCCTTCAACGACATGAAGAACCAAAGGACATCACCCTGCAGAGGTCGGTTTCAATCAACATCGGGACTCAAGATGACCCCAAGGAATTGTTCGTCGGCGCGGACTTATCAAAGGATGAAACTGAGGACATCACCAACTTACTCAAGGAATTCTCTGACGTCTTCGCTTGGTCGTACACAGACATGCCGGGATTAGATTCGGAGATTGTGGAGCACAAGATTCCTACAGACCCGTCAGTTCATCCTATAAAGCAGAAGCAACGCCGGTATAAGCCCGAACTAGCCCTTGCCATCAAGGAAGAAGTGGATAAGCTGCTGAGGGTCAACTTTATCGAAGTGTCTACCTATCCACAATGGGTTGCCAACATAGTCCCCGTCATCAAGAAGAACGGGAAGGTCCGAGTCTGCGTCGACTACCGCGACCTCAACAAGGTGAGTCCCAAGGATGACTTTCCACTCCCGCACATCGACCTATTGGTGGACAATACCGCTGGATTCAACAGATTCTCTTTCATGGATGGATTCTCCGGTTACAATCAGATTCGCATGGCCGAAGAAGACAAAGAAAAGACAACCTTCACGACGCCCTGGGACACCTTCTGTTATCGAGTCATGCCTTTTGGACTCAAGAATGATGGGGCAACTTATCAACGTGCTATGGTGGTTTTATTTCATGATATGATGCATCACGAAATTGAAGTATACGTCGACGATATGATCGCCAAGTCCAAGGAAGATGAAAACCACACTGTCATTCTCCGGAAGCTATTCGAACGGCTTCGTAAGTACAAGCTGCGCCTCAACCCCGCCAAATGCGTGTTTGGAGCAACTTCGGGCAAACTTCTTGGTTTCGTTGTCAGTAACAAAGGCATTGAGATTGATCCCGATAAAATCGAAGCAATTCGTGATCTCCCAGCTCCAAGGTCAGTCAAAGAGATCCGCGGCTTCATGGGTCGTGTTAACTACATCGGACGGTTCATCTCCAACCTAGCCGACACGTGCAAACCAATGTTCAAGAAATTAAGGAAAGACGTCAAATTCGAGTGGGACAATGATTGCAAAATCGCATTCGAGCAGATTAAGACGTATTTGACAGAACCACCAGTTCTTATCCCGCCAAAGCCGGGGCATCCTCTCACGCTCTATCTCACCGTCAGGGAAGAATCATTTGGAGCCATGCTCGCCCAACAATTGCCAGGTGCCAAGGAGCATGCGATTTACTACCTCAGCAAGAAATTTACAGATTGTGAGTCAAGATACACAACTTCTGAGCGTACCTGCTGCGCGCTCATTTGGGTTCTCCACCGACTCCGACAGTATACTCTACATTATGAGATCCTGTTAGTATCCGAGAATGACCCACTCAAATATCTCTTCGACAAGCCAACACTGATGGGGAGAGTATCAAAGTGGCAATTGCAGCTCGCCGAATTCGACATTCGACTCCACTCCACGAAGTCAGTCAAGGGGAGAACAATCGCTGATCACATCACTGAATATCCGGGAACGGATGATTCATCTTTGGAAATCGGACTACCAGATGAGAACATCTTGCTCATGGAACAAGGACCAAGGTGGAAGATGTACTTCGACGGTGCAGTTAATTCCTCAGGATCGGGAATAGGAGCTGTGGTAATCTCCGCAGATGGACAATATTACCCAACAGCCGCCAAAGTCACCTTTCCCTGCACGAACAACATAGCTGAATATGAAGCGTGCATCCTCGGCCTACTTCGTGCACTCGACATGCGGGTTAAGCTCCTCGACGTTCATGGAGATTCGGCACTCATCATCTCCCAGATAAATGGAGCATGGCGCACACGAGACCCAAAGCTCATTCCATATCAGGATTATCTACAAACACTGATTAGACAATTTACTGATATTGAATTTAATTATCTCCCGCGAACTGATAATCGATTTGCTGATGCTCTTGCAGTGCTCGCCTCAATGATCCCGTTGGCTGGAGAGATGGACATCGAGCCCTTGCGCATCAATATTGCTGATGATGCAAGCTGCATGCATATTGAGCAGAGTCAACCAGAGGATTCCCTACCTTGGTTTACGGACATCAAGAATCATTTGCAATCAGGAGGATTTCCCCAGAATAGCACGGGGAAAGAACGCAAGTTCATCCGGAGGATAACAAGAAGTTATTTTCTAGACGGTGATACCTTGTACAAAAAATCCTTCACGACGGCCCTCATGTGATGCGTCACCAAGCAAGAAGCTGAAGCCCTCATTGTCGAAGTCCATGAAGGGGTTTGTGGACCGCACATGAACGGATACGCTCTCGCCCAGAAAATCATGCGACAGGGGTATTATTGGCTCACAATGGAAGCCGATTGCATCAAATATGTCAAAGCATGTCACAAATGTCAGATTTACAGCGACAAGGTACATGTGCCTCCAACAAGACTTTACCTGCTATTTGAACCGTGGCCGTTCTCAATATGGGGCATGGACGTGATCGGGCCCATCAATCCCAAGGCATCCAACGGGCATCGATTTTTACTGGTCGCAATCGATTACTTCACCAAGTGGGTTGAAGCACAATCCTTCAAAGAAGTCACAGCAAACAACGTTGTGCGTTTCATGAGGGCGAACATCATCGCCAGATATGGAGTTCCATAGCTGTTGGTCACAGACAATGGTTCAAACTTCAACAGCAAACTAGTGGAATCCCTATGCATGGAATTTCGAATCAAACATCTCAACTCTTCACCGTATCGTCCACAAATGAATGGTGCAGTCGAAGCTGCCAATAAAAACATGAAGAAGATTCTTCAGAAGACAGCAGTTACCTATCGTGATTGGCACGAGAAGCTCCCTTTCGCGTTACTCGCCTACAGAACAACGATGCGCACTTCGACTGGGGCAACTCCCTTCGAGCTCGTCTACGACACTCAAGCAGTCATTCCAGCAGAGGTTAAATTGCCAACTCTCAGGATATCATCCCAAAGCAACATGACAGAAGAAGAGAAGGCCAATAATCAAATCGGCCACCTCGACTTCATTGATGAGAAACGACTTGCCGCGGCTCACCATATGCAATGCTACCAACAACGCATGTCTAGAGCATTCAACAAAAAGGTCAAGCCAATCAGGTACAGACCAGGTGACCTCGTTCTTAAAAGGATCCTTCCGAATGTCAAGGATCCACGAGGAAAATTCGCTCCAAACTACGAAGGACCGTTCGTCGTCAAGCACGCCTTCTCAGGAGGAGCAACCATCTTAGCAAGAATGGACGGAGGAGAGCTGCCACAAGCAATTAACGCAGATGCTCTCCGACGATATTATACCTGAATGGTATCCAGATCTCAAGTCAGACTTTTGAGACGATATCTGTCAGCTGAGTTCTTTCACACCTCGAAAAAAATCAAGATAAAGAAGGCTGATATCAGGGAAAGGGAGAAATACACGATCATTCTTCTCCTCATTCAAGTTAAGCGAAATTACATGAACACATTTCGTTTACGTCCTTTGTCTCGTGGGCAGGTACAAGAGCTCCTCACACGTATGGTGCAAAACTCCTATGACAAAGGCGAGGGTGGTAGGGTGGCAAAGCTTCAAGCCAAAGTTTTGTAGCAATTTCCTCAAACCTTCAATTCCATCGGACGAAGATGCATTGATGAAATCACACAAAAAAGGGAAGTATCAAAACTCTACTTCACTTTTCTTACAAATGAAGTTACACGAGCAAACTTCATTCTTACTCTAACAGAAACAAGTTACAAGAATTTCCTTGTTTCTAGCCATCTGTTTGATAGGTACATGAGCATCCTTACACAACAGACATCAAGCAAGAGTAGCTATTTCGTCAGACCTTCGATTCCATCGGACGAAGATGCAATGATGAAATCATGCAAAAAGGGAAGTGTCAAAACTCTACTTCGCCTTTCATATAAATGAAGTTACATGAACAAACTTCATTCTTACTTTAAAAGAAAACAGGTCACATGAGCTCACCTGTTGTCCGTCCTTTGCCTAACATAGGTACATGAGCATCCTATGTTATTGACAAAGGCGCGGGCGGTTGGGTGGAAAATTTCGAACCAAAGCTTCGAGATTGCCTTTGTCGTTATCATGAATAACCATGCCAAAATGGAGTATCATTTACATTACTCTCTAACAAAATTTTTATCATTCCTCAGATGAAGTCAAAACGACCATTGAGATGGGCATGTCCATCCCAACTCCCCAGCGGATATTTTACTTCATCTCCCCAAGCGAGAGTCAAAATACATGAATTAACTTCGTCTCCGTCCGTTGTCAACTGTGCAGGCACATGGATATCCGTACAGTATGGTACAAATTCCTAGGTAACGGCGTGGGTGGTCGGGTGGAAGCCGTTCCGAGTTCAGTCTAAAAACAAAAAAAGAGACATGGGGCGCAAGAGTGCGCAAGAGCACTACAGAGGTTTGAGTATCTAAACCTATTCATTTCTTAAACATTCGTGTGCCCATTTGCATATAATTTGAAATTTTTGATAATAAAAATAAATATATTTCTCGACGAGAGTGGAGAAGGCAAACATATTCCTAAACACTTACCCAGAGTGACGAGTGTAAACACTGTAAGGATTCATACACGAGCGTTCAGGCGGATAACGAATCCTTTGACAAAAGATGCTCTAAATCGGGATGAGATCGAGCATTCCTTCTCTACCCCAAACACAAAAATCGACCATTGCTAGCCCCTTTCGAGCCAAAGTTGAAGTTTTTTTTATACACTACACCCAACGAGTCTAAGGACCGCCTCGCATCGAGGTTAAAATGGAGATCCTGTAGCTAGAAACCGGAAGCAACGGATCGTAGAGGCTACACTTCCTTAAGACTCAAACGAAGAAGCACTATCTACAGTTAAGCTCACCAGTTGAGTCGTTCCCAAGGACCGAGCTTCTCAAAGAGCTTCTTAAGCATACAAATTCGAAAAGATATTGTCAGAAAATAAAGCGGGGCAAATCCCTATAATTCAGCAAAGAAAAGAAAGAATCAGCGCAAAGACCAAAGTCTTTAAAAGAAAGCGCAAAATGAAAATCAAAAGAGCAAAAAAATAAAGCACCAGGGCCGACATTGTGGTCGCAAGAGCAAAGGTGTTGTTTTTCGAACAAGTAAAAGACGAAATTTTCCCCAAAGTGGATCATTTACATCTATTAGCAAGCCACCTTTCGTCCCAACGGAACATGTCAACTGGCAAGCTGTTTAAAGGATGGAGAATTTGCTTGAATTGTGGAATCTCCACGATCCAATAGCTTCCGATGAGGTCCTTAAACTCTTTCTTTCAAATGATTGATTTAAACTCTTTCTTTCAAATGATTGATTTAAACTTTCAATCTAAAGGCCTTACGTCAAAACCACATTACAACCCAAATAAAGACTCATTCGACCGGTACAAGTGCATCCAGGTCAAAGGAATTCCCAAATTCAACTGAAGTGGCTTTTAGAAATGAGAGTAAAACACGAGAGGAATCAGAAAACATTCTCTACTCTCGCTTAGAAACATGCTTTTAAAGAGAAAACAGAACGAAGCATAGCGTGCATGTACATTTAGCTACTTTTGTTTTCGTTGCGACTAATGATTTCCTTGATAAGTTCCTAGGAAGCATATCAGCCAAAAACAATTTGAGGTATTAACGATATCCTTGTGAGGAAATCTTTCCAGATTACCTCACAAGGAGGGGCAAACTGTAATACCTCAAAACATTATCTTTCCAGAATGTCCAATCCCTCTCATCACATCACTCACTGATGCAGGGATATCCTTGTTGTTCTGGCTCTTCATTTTTTTTTGCATTTTTCACAGCAGCCTCCTACATCTCCGCCTCCGCAGCCGCAACAAGACCAGCAGTCTCTCGCCTTTCGTTTCGACCTTCTAAATTTGATTGAGAAATTGGTTGACGCCATCGAGAACGGAGTGAAGGATCAGCACTTTGATGCTTTGGTTAGCGAACTGGCTAGCCAGTTTGAGAAGTGCCAACAACTGTTGAATACGATCGCAGCACCACTTAGTCCAAAGGATAAAATAGAGGAAACTGTGCAGCTTTTGAATTATCAAAGTCGGGGAAACTCATGTCCAGCTACAAAAAGTCCTCGGAAGGATTGATTAGGCCAGAACCTCGAGTATGGACAGCTTTTGTTTTGAACCAGAGCTTTTCCATCATTAGACAGCCCCACAACCTCTTCAACCTCCAGCAGCAACAACAACAACAGTTGCTTCAGCAGTTCCAGCCCCCACAGCACCAGTCGTCGCTGCCACAGCAACTTCAGTAGTTTCGACCACAAGCGTCACCACAACAGTTTCAACAACAATCATCTCCGCAACAGCTTCCAAACTCCAGATACAACAACAATCTGCTGCAGCTACAGCGGCCGTCGCTCGAAGCAAGGCCCCGCCAGACTGGTCCCTTCTTCAATATCATCAGCCCCTAGTCCCTGCGAACACAATATCAGATGCGACAGTTTGCATTTCAGAAAAATAATAACAGCAGCAGTGTCCACAATCCAGTCAGCTGCCGTTTCTATAGCTTCAGCGAAGCCACCGAACTCCTGCTCGCTGACCTGCACAGTCCATGCTATAGCATGTCATAAAACACCACGCCCAATGAAATCGACCGGGAGCCCAAGGCGTTTCCGATCTCGGCAACATTCCCACCATTGGAATCCCAGCCTTATCTATCTGTTTATCAACCAGTGCCCTCAAATCCTACAGCCAATCGTTGAAATTACACCAGTGCAGTCAAATGGAGGGTAGCGTGTTTACCTACCTGACTCCCAACCGATCGTTGCGGATGTTCATCCGGTTCAGCCCCCAGCAGCATCAGTTCCCGACCCCGACAGCTTGCCTAAATGGCACCTACCCAAAGAAGAAGGCCGGAGCAAGCCCAAGCCTTGTTAAGAGACAGCCCGACCCAAAGAAACAACAAAAAAATCAAAGAAGGAAATGAAGGTAGCCCAAAATGGTCTTGTCACCTCGAGACACAAATTTCACAATTTGCTCTGTGTGATCCCACCTGCACGTGTTAAAAAAAGGGGGGAAAGGTGTCAGGCAGAAAGGAGATAAGAAAAACAGAGAAGGCTGAAAGCAAAAAAATACGGCCACACGCAAAGGTGGTCGTGATGGTTTCCCCTCCTCAGCCCCTGTCTCATAACGCAAGGCAGGCTGTCAACTCCCGACCACGAAGGATAGCCGTAATAACCTTCCTAGGCATAATCATCATCCGGCCTAGCTTCTTGAAATGGGTGCCGCAATCGACCAGATAACAGCCGAGGTCTTCTACAAGAACAGGAAAGAAGAAAAACAGAAAAAAAAGGAGGCTCTTCGGGGGGGATCAGCCGACTCCAGCCATCCTCACCACCAGGAATTCCACAGCATCCTCGACCAAGGTAAGCAAGACCAACCTGATGGGAACCCTTTGACGACCAACTCGAATCGAGCACACGTCGCCAACAGCAAAGGAGCAAAAGGGAATACCTTACTCCAGGATGCAACCAGCGTCAACTCCGCTGGATGTTACACCTAGGACGTCAACCTTCAGCGGCAACTCCGACTTCACCAATGTCATCAGCAGGAACAAATTCCCCGACCCGACTAGCCTCAGCTCTCCGCCTTTCTGTGGAGAATCGGGTCCAAGCTTCTCGCGATGCGTATTAGCGTTGCATGGAACCTTCCTTCTGCTTTGATTTATCTCTTTTCATGCACAGTTGTATACTCTTGGAGCAGCTCTCTCCATCTCGGCTTCCTGGCGTCTCCTCTGAGTGGCGAACTATCTTCACTCATCTCCAAAGGTGGTTCAGCAAATGGCAGTGACCCAGCATCCTCCATATCCAGAACAGCGCGTCGGCTCACACCCCTCTGGCGCCCTCCAGGTCCAGCAGCCCTCCTCTGTAGAAGCGGTCAGAGCTGTGCCCCAACGCTCCCTGGCGATCCACGGCAGCTCGGAAGCCTCCAGACGAACCCACAGCCATCACTTCCGGCGTCCTCCCTTGGTGTTGTTGGAGCCGCAAATAAGCTTCCCTGGTGCTCCAGATTCGTCCAAGGCACGACCAGATCCGTGTCCCGACGACGACGCCCCACCTAAAGAGCCATCCCCGGCCGTCACCACCTCGTCGCCCAGCCCCGATGACGATCCACGCCCAGATCCAGTCGACCCACGAGCTTCTCCACGGCGACGGCGAGCCTACCTTCCGCATTCTCCTGCGAATCCAAGGCAACAACCTCGCGGCAGCCCCGGTGAACCTTCCTCCGGTGCACCCGCAGCAACCAGTCCTCCCGTCGCTCCCCACGGGCGGATTCCGGTCTCGATCATGGCCAGACCCATCTCCTCCGTCCCAGACCTCGATTCCCAGAGGTTCCATGGCGGCAGCAACCAGCCCAACGGTGGCGGCTCCATCTCCTCCCGGCAGTGAGTCCCTCCTCCGGCGTCTCCGGATCTCAAGGTGGTAGACCCACCTTTCCCCGGCGCTCCTAACCACGGCGGCCTTCCCCACTCCACCGGCGACAGTCACGGACACCCTCGACTCCCAGTGTCCCCGGCGTCCCTTGCGGCGTCGTCCTCCCCGGCGTCCCCTGCGGCAGCGGCGTCCTCCCGGCGACCCCACTTTCGACGTCCCCCAGAACCCACAGCAACGGACCCAGCAGCTTCGGGGAAATGGGTTTCCTCTTTTTGCCGCAATCCCCCCCTTCAATGTTGAAGTCTTCAGTCAGACCACGTGCCAACATAAGAGGTAATTTTTTAATTTCTATTTGACTATTCACGCACGATTTTGACTTTTCTTGTTTTACGTTATTTTCTTAAAACAGACTAATTCACTAGTAGAAATATATTTACCTTTTAGGTGAGTCATCATCATTAAATATTTGTAACTATCATGAAGTCCAAAGGATTTTATTTCACTAAACTTATGTGCATCTTCGTTAATTAATTTTGATTATGCATTACTAACATCCATCCATTTCTCTTTGTTTTTACGTGGAAAAAACGCAACGGAGACTTGGACATCTCGAAGAATCGCAACCCCGATCCATACGGTAAGACATGTCTTACTAGTTTAATTCGATTAAGTTTCATTCAAAATTAATCGATATTAATGACTTTGGCATCTTCCTGTCTTACATGTAAAACACCGAGGAATTATTACCAAGGAATGCATCCTCCGACGGCGCGGACGATCGACATCAACGGGCTCATAACGCCCCGTAAGTATCGCTCTTATTTCATTAAGTTCTAATTATTCATTTCGATTTAAATTAGGACTTTCTGACCACTTCTTTGTTTTCTTTGCATGTACATCGAGCACTTAATTCTCGAAGATCATCTCGAACAATTTCGAAGATTAACTCGAAGGCGCGTGTATCAAACCGCGTGGATCTATCCCGGCCTAAAAACCGCGGGCTCGAAGATTTAAAGCGGCCCCAACCTCCAATCAAAGGTACAAAGGGGAGGTGCGGGCCTTCACGAATTTTCTTAAAGCCCACTTGTAACGGATTGCCGGCCCAAGTGTATAGGCCCGCAATCACCGCCCTTCCCCGCTCTTTTGATCTAAATACTTGCTTGTGATTGCGCGTATGCTTAGGCTTTAGGTTTTAAGTCGCATGCTTGGTTTTAATCACACAAACCTAAATTCGGGTCCAATGCCCGTTAAAACGTCGATAAGAGTCCGGCCTACTCCCGGATCGGGCCCAATACCCGTCAATCAAAAGTTAAACTTTTTTTGGACAAATCGCCACCCTTTCCGCATGTTTTGAATATAAAGGTTAGTAAATAGGAATCCCCGAACCCAGACTCTGATTTTTTCCGACTTAAAATCACACTATTTTTTTAATAAGTCGGTGGCGACTCCGAACAAGTTTTCCAAAGTTAAAACTAAACAACACCCCTTTTTTCGGAGCCATTTAGGATGAGGTGACGGCAAACCGAGCCGCTCCCTGGATCCTCCCGGAATTTCCCAAGCGAGGTCTTAACGCAGCCTTTCGCCCGTCGCCTTCAAGGACTGGAGACGGTCGGCGAAACGCCCCGCAGATCCGCTCGGGAACCAAGGGAGGATTCAACCCGGGTCCCCTTTCCGCAGCGTCCGACGTTCGAGCCGAAACGTCGACCGGACTGGGCCTCGGGGGAGCGGGCCCGGATCCTCGGGTTGCTCGAACCGCAGCGCGCGTGCTAGGCCGGAGGGCGCGCGTACAATCGGGTAAAGTGAAAATAAGAAAGGAAAGGAGAAAAAGGAGTGAGGATAAGAAGGGGAGAAAGGGGAAGGATTTGAACACCAACAGTTCACCCTCTGACCAATTTCTTTACATTTCTTCTGGAGAGATACGAGGAGGAGGCAGGGGAAAGGACGGGAGAAAGGCTGTCTGAAGAAGGCTCCAGAGAGGTTGATCAAGGCTCGAAGGCAAGTGGGTTATCCACAGAAGGAAGCATCGTTGGCAGACCCCAAGGCGTTAGTTAGGTATGTCCAATCCCCCACTTCCTCCACCTGTAATGATTGTTAAGTTGTATCCTATGGTAGCATGTGAATGGTATGGTGTGAGCATGGACGATGCGTGCGTGGGATGTAAGGTATGAGAGGGTTTTGAGGAGAAGAGACGTGATGTGTCTCGGAGTGCCTATGTGAGGCCTTGTAACGGTGTGTATGCATGCTGATCGGAATAATGTAACTAGCTAGAACACGGATCTAAGAAAAAGCTAAGATCTTGGAGGGTATGGTGGCTCTGGTCACTGTTCATGATAGGAGGGAGGTGTACTCCGATTAAGGAACTATCATGGTAGGAAGATTAATGAACATTATGAAGAACTGATCAAGTAGGAAAGTAGGGATCTTGGTGGTATTACTAGTTGGACTACTTGACGAAGTCCTAGTAAGTGTCGGACGGGTAGGAAATGTATTGATCCACTTGCTAGGACTCTCTCCTAAGGTAAAGGTACGAGGAGCGTCCTCCTCGGAAGGAGAGTAGGACGGATCCGGGATAGAAGGCTAAGGAAGCCGAAAAGGTGAGACACGATACGATAAATTGGGCTAGAAGGACTAAGAGGACTTAGGAAGGACGGAAGTAGAACTGTGAGGATGAACGAGAGTGTAGTGTGGCACCGGACCCCCACAAAATCGCGGAGGCGCGATGAAATGACTCAGGAAGGAGAAAACCCGACGACGGGGACTAGAGGAATAAGATCTGTGTCGTGGAAAGCGTAAAATGGGAAGGGAATTAAAGGAAAGCGAGCAAACTTGAAAGGTAAAAACCCAACCTATGAATTAACTATAGGGGATGTGGAAGGTACTACTAGGTGGGGGGGACGAGGACGAGTAACGTGTTACCTCAGGCTGAAAGGTAGGTACGATCGGAAAAGGGAAAATTGGGTGTCAACAATGGTGGTACTGCTAGATAGAGGAATCAAATGTGAATGTCGGGATACAGGGCTCGGTAAAATGGACCGGAAGGGACTGAAGTCGGAATAGGAAGGATACAATGCTTCGTGAGCGGAGGAAAGAAAAGGGGAATGGTTGCGACTGAGCAACTAGGATTTTATGGGACGTACTCTAACGGCTAGACCTTCTACGGATGCAGGTGTTAAACTAAGATAGAAAGAGTATAGGATGAAGGAAAGGATAGGGAAACCTAAACCGTGCATAAAGATGGTGACCGTCACCTTAGGTATACTTGCTCAATTCCAAGCTTATTAATGAAGGTCATGACACAGGTGGTAATTAATAAAGTTCATATCCTTTCACAACCCCTCGGTGAGTTTTCAGTCCTTGTACTTATAATCACGCAGCCACTCTTTCATCTTAGAGCATGGCTAACTACCTTTCCAATTTGTTTTAATCCTCACATGTGACGTGGAACGCAAATCGAGCATTGATGGAGCAAGACAATCTCATCAGAATGTAGGGGTGGCAGTTGACGGACCATAACTTTCACGTCCGATGTCGGATCGATGCGAAATCAGATGATTGAACGAGAACTTTGAGGGATTCGACGTGATGAATCCTGGAGGCCGAAGGAGGCAGAACACAAGACAGGTGGCGTGATGGAAGGCTTCACTAGACCCCGAGGTTCTGCTATCCTGGCTGCCTCAGGTACATGAAGGAGGTACGGGCCTCCGGAACTTCTTTTATGCACTTATAACGAGCACTTGACCGAAGTGCATATGCCCGCAGTCACCATATTTCCCCGCCCCTTTAGATCTAAATAATTGATATGTGGGTGTTTTCATGCTTTAGGCCCATATGTTTTTTGTCGCATGTGATATGTTTAATCGAACACGAGTCCGGACCTAAAAGCCCGAATCGGGTCCGACGGCCGTAAACAAAGACATTTTTGGAGCAATGCCACCATGTTGCATGTTAAAATGTAAAAGTTGGTAAATATGGATCTCCGAACTAACGGTTTTTCAACTTAAACCGTTTTATAAATAAGTCGGTGGCGACTCCGTAATAGCTTACATATGTTAAGCAACATCAACCATTTTCTTACGGAGCCATAATGGATGAGGGAAGGCGACGTGAGCCACTCCCGGTTTTCCCGAAGATTCCTTTTTGGGGATCATGCTCCGCTTCTCGCTCGTTGCCTTCGAACGAGCGAGCGAGAGCCCGAGTAGGCCCGATTAGGAATTAAGGGATGATCAATCCCGCTTTCTTCCGCAGCGCCTTGACGCCAGAGTCTTGACATTGACCGAAGGAGCATCGGTGGAGCGGGCCTCGGATCCTCGTGTCGTCCGAACCGCCGTCGTGCACTGCGAGGTCGCGGAAGGGTGCGCGTACATTTGGCATCAAAATTTAAGATTGAAATACCCTCCAAAAGTTATTGTGATATATTTATTCTGTGTTAGAGTCTTGAATACGTGTATTTTTTTTTTATATCTAGTTTTTATGTGTTGTAGTTTGTAAGGATAAAAAGTTATTAATGTTATTCAATTCCACACACACACATATATAGTCCAGCGGATAAAGTTCCATTGATAATATTCATACCTAAAAACTGAATTGATGTGTAGGCGATTATAACTTTAGATTGTGATAGCATACTATAATACCTCTTGATCAAATCAACAAACTTTTTGAGAAGTTTATTATATCTTACATTATGTGATTGAATAGCAAAATATTGTTAATATAGATAAATGCCTACCTTTGAATAGGATAGAAAATGATCATCATTGTCTTCTGAAACATGGGAGTGGCTATTTCTAGGCCAAATGGAAGTAATTTTCACTGATAATGAAGATTAGGTATGCAAAACATGTTTTCCATCTATCCTTTGTGGATATCGATCTGCCAAAATCTTGCTTTCCTTCTGTCCACTCTGGGTGAATACCGACTTGCCAAAATCTTGCCTTGAGGTTAAACTTACGAAATACTTTTGCTTTTGTGACAATGGATTTCTATTAGGGAAAGAAACCTACATCTTGCAAAAAGTGATCAAGTGGTTAATAGTTGATGACTAAACTCTTCTTTCCGATGTTCTGTTATAACCTTTTGTTCACATAAAATGCTTCTCATACTTATTGTGAATTTGATAGTTCGAGTACTCCTTGAGATAATAGAAGTGCTCATTCTTATTATGCCAACCGAAAGTTCTTTTGATGTCAATTCTGAATTACTAGCCTTTAAGGGTTTGATATCCTCATTCTTTTAAAATGACGATCCAATGAAGAATTCTTCTTTCTAAGAATTTTGAATATGTATACATGTCTTTAATCTGATATAATCTGGCGATTGTAGTATAAGGTCTGGAACTTACCTTATATCTTAGACCATCTAGTAGTATCCTAAGATGCTTTAATTCAGAGTGTATATCCCATCAAATAAATATATATTTTCTGGTTAGTGTGAGACCACAAATGAATGAATAATTTCACTTTTTGGAAAATAAATACCTGAATAAGTGATGTTGGCAAATGTGTCAATTATTATAGATATTGGGATTTATCAGACTCTTCGCAGAACATGTATCAATTAAAGCTACGATTGATAGTGGCTTAACTTGCTTGTCAAGGTAAAGAACCGTGTTCTGGTATCAATATTTTTTTTTTTTGGGTGACAAGTAAGATTTTTTGTTCCAATTTTAAATAACAGTGGATACCAAGGACAATTCTCGATTTTGATGTAAAAATCACTTACGAAATGACGTCGTACGTTAGATACAATATAACTTACACCAGTCGAAACCTATATATAATTTTAAATTAATTAATAAAAACGTAAAAAAATTAAGAATATAAGACAATGTATATAATTTTAAATATAGCACAAAAATAAAACATAATCTTTTATTAAATAATAAGAATCCTAGATGCGACGATGGCTTTCAACGGTGACCGCTTAGAGATGGCTGCTTAGAGATGGCTGCTTTCAACGGTGGCTTTATCTTCTATCAATTTACTTGATAACTTACTATAATCTCACAATTTGCATAGTTATATAATATTACATTTTATTTTTTTTATTTATGCGAAGTTTACTAATATGTCAACGGTTTTGTTTTAGTTCTAAGCAGATTCTAAGTTTGATAGGGTGGATTTTAGGTTTTAAAACTTCGAAATCAACCTGCGGAGGGTATGTAACGACCACGATTCCTAACCTTGTATGTGATGCGGCCAAGGTTGCCTGAGAAGCTTGATCGAAGAGGTCCTAAACCGTAAATGCTCCGATATCTCCCCAAGGCAGTGTTGGAGGTTTCAACCTCACGTCTCTTGGAACCTCTTCAAAGGTCTTCATTATCTTGTATTATGTAAAAGTTTTGTCATGAAATATTATGCAAGGTTGTTTGATCCTTGTGTTCAAGAATGTTGGATCATTGGATGTTGTGCGTGAAACATGATCGATGTTGAGGTAATGGAAAAGGATTGCCTAAACTCATTGACATTAAGATTGATCTCGAGAAATGCTAGTGGGTGACAAACGGCAAAGTATTATCATATGTGTTAGTGGGATTCACACCTAGATTGGTGTAGCAGTACGAGAATTCGATGCAACCACACCAAGTGTTTTTTATACAACCACACCAAGTGTTTTGTGGTGGCAAGAGAGGGTGGTGCCGCTACACGAGATTTCATTGCAGCCGGACCAAGTGTTTTATGGTGGTCAGAGAGGATGTGCCATTGCACGAGAAAGAAGCTTAGTTGCACCAAGCAATCTATCGAGGATGAGAAGGGACAGTGGAAATGTACAAAAATTGGTGCAACGACGCCATGTTGTCAGTGAATAAGAACCCTTGATCTCTCAAGATCAATGAAGCGGGCCTCCTCAAGTTAGTCATTGTTCGTAGTGCTTTAGATCGTGAAGCAAGCGACGAGGTTGTGAGAGAAAGTCCTTGGCCTACTCGAGTTAGTTACAAATCTTTGTCCATAACTCATTGGCTTACTGCTTGTGGGAAGTCCTTTGTGTTATCTCCATTATATTCTACAAAAGAATATTCATGCCTTCTGATAGCTTTTCTATTTGCAGAAGAGTCACTGTCCTTCCTTTATGATACTGTTATAAGTGTTTGATAGTGATATTCATCATATAAGGGTGAAAAGCGGATGCTATTTACCAAGCCACTGTAAACTTTTTGTGACTTATTCACTTTTTGACACCAATTTGTCTTCTAAATGACCATTCAACAGACATCCTTAACAAAAGGAAACAATCAGATAAAATATTTCATTTGGGTGGAAACCTCAAAAGTCCTGCACTAAATTCTTATCACTTCAATAACCACTCAGGTTCTAGAGTTGATCACATATATCAATTACGTGATACCCAAGGTTATATATCTACATTTTGGTACTACAAATACCAGTTAGGTTTTGGAATAGAATTTACCGTCACGCTTAGGATGATTAAAACTTGTAGGGACCTTTGTGCAGATCCCTTAAGATTTTGCATCATACGTTCTACTACAACAAAAACCCCTATGACTGCGTTGGCTTTACAAATCAGGTTTTGACTAATCAAATATTATTTAAGACGGTTCACTTTGGATTCTAATACAAACCAAGGGTTTGTAATCTACAAAAGTACATCTTCCGTTGTTGGATTTTATTAGATATAAAAAGTTTAATTTAGGTCGAAACACTAATTCAGGCCCGACTTAGTTGGTGTTTTTACACCACTACTAAAACAAAGAATTGCTTTGATATTAGGGAAAATATATAACTGTTTGATACATAAAGAAATTAGATACTTTAAGTGTACATTTTATCAAATTTTATTTTTTAATCTTATGGTGAATTAGAATTTATCCAAAACTTTTATAGTTTGGTTGAAGCTTTTCTGGTGTTCTTGGAGTATAACACGTTAATTCTTTGTAGTATAACACCAAAAGATAATGTTGTTCACAAGTAAACAACCAAACTGTTGAAAATGAAAATATATAGTATGTCACGCTTTCACCTACAAGTTCGAGCTTTCAGGACAGTTGATGTTGACCGTTGTAGGGCAGTTACGTCATCTTTTTTGTTTTTTAAGGACAGATTGCGTTGACTTCTTTACAAAAGCGGTATCAGAGCTATATGTCAAGGGTTCACACCCCCGCCAGGCACAAAATAAAAAAATTAGAAAAACAGAAAAGTGGCCACAGAAGCCCACACCTAGGGCCATAGAGGCCCCCAATCACCTGAACAAGGGAATCGCAAAAATGGCCAAAAATGCCAGCTCGATTCAGCCGGAGGGGGAGTGTTGAAAATGAAAATATATAGTACGTCACGCTTTAACCTACAAGTTCGAGATTTTCAAAGACTTCTTGAAGATCATAAACTAAGAGGAGGTGTTGAAGGTAATTTATGATCAATGTTAATGGGGTATTAAAGGTAGTAATAGAATTGTCATTTAAGATAGCATTCAAGTGGGTCATTAAATATATCATTGAATCTGTCATTTAAGGTAGCGGTTTCTATTTTCATTTGGGTTTCTACTCCTCCCTATATATACAGGAGCGTATAATCAGTTGCAGACAAAACACTTGAACTGCATCAAATTTTCATACCTCGTAGGAGCAGCAGTTCTATAGAAGGTTCCATCCATCCTACAGAAAGTTGTCGGCCGTATAGAACATACGTTCCGCTAGCACCTTCTCCCTTCCTATCCAGTCCTTTCATATAACCTCCAACAAATTTGGTATCAAAGCGCAAAAGGTCATGTTATTCACCTTTTCTCCCAACCAAATTCCCATCTTCAACGGTGAGCACTTCAACTATTAGATTTCTCAAATGGAGACCATTTTTCTTTCACAAGATCTATAGAAACTTGTGGAGGAAGGTTACGAAGAAGTTCTAGAAGGAATCTCTCTCCTAGATGGTGACAACACTTCCGCAGAAGGTGCCATCAACCCCACAGAAGATGAGCAGAAGGCGTACAAGGAGAACATCACGAAGAATGCCATGGCCCTGTGGATTCTGCAATAATCCATGAACAAAACCATCTACTCGAGGATATTCGGCCTGAAGAAGGTGAATGAAGCATAGGAGGTCCTAAAGAAGGAGTTCAAAGGATCATAGAAGGTGATCTCTATAAAGCTGCAGAACCTTTGGAGGGAATTCGACAATCTAGCCATGAAAGATGCAGAAACCGTCAAAGACTACTTCTCAAGGATCGTGAAGATCCTCAATCAATTGAAGAGTTATGGAGAAGTTGTTCCAGATTGAAAAGTCGTGGAGTAAATCCTCATAAGCTGCCATAGAAGTTTGAGCATGTGGTAACCGTGATTGAAGAGATGAAAGATCTCGTAGAAGTTTCCATCTATGAATTGATGGGATAGGTTCTTTAGAAGCCCATGAGAAGCGGGTCAGCAAGTACACCGCCCCGGTGGAGCAAACATTTCAAGCGAAGTTGAATGTTTCTGAGCAGAAGCAAGAACGTTCTGGAAACAATAAAAGGTCCTACAACAGAGGACGTGGAGGCAGGTATCGTGGTAGAGGCAGAGGCAGAGGCTATGCAGAAGGACGACCAGAAGGTCAGCACAGAATTGGCCATAGAGAAGTAGAAGCAGGATGCCACATTTGTAGAAAGAATAATCATGAAACAAAATATTGTCGTCTTCGGTGCAGGAGATGCAAGTTTCCAACTCATTCAGATCATGATTGCTGGTACAAAGATAAAGAGCAAAAGCATGAACAGAAAGACGAGGATATAAGCTCGGTAAATTTCTCTAAGAAAGATAAACATTCTAAAGTTTTCTACTCTTTCTCTAACATCGTGCAAGATATGAATGAGATATAAACATCCTCTACGCTGTAATAACCATGTCAAAGCGATCAAGAAGTACTTTGTGGAGCTTGATGAGAAATACAACTCTTTCTTGGAACTGAAGATAGCAAGAAGTTACAGATGGAAGGTAAAAGTGTTGTTTCAGTTTTCAATGCAGAAGGTCAATAGAAGAGAATGCACGACGTCTTTCACACTCTAGAAATCGCATAGAACCTACTAAGTGTGGGACATAGGATGAAAAACGGATACCAAATTTGAGTTAGCGGACAGAAACAAACAGAAGGTCGTGGTCGTGAAGATGACATCCAACAATTTGTTCTCAAAACTGAGGTTATAGATGATTCTCATCTTTGGCATCTCAGGTATGGACAATTGAACAGGAAAGGTCTAGCTCTATTAAAGTAGAAAGATATGGTGGTAGGACTATCTTCTATACAAGTTGCGGAAAGTGACGTCTGTGAAGGATGTGTCTTGGGAAAACATCATCGTCTTCCATTTCCAAACACATCATGGAGAGTTCAAGCCCCTCTCGAGCTGGTTCATGTAAATATTTGTGGACCGACTCAAACTCTGTCTCTCGGTAACAGAAGATACTTTTTGTTGTTCATAGATGACCATACTAGAATGATTTGGCTTTATTTTCTTGAGAAGAAATCACATGCTTTAACTATCTTCATGAAGTTCAAAGCACTTGCAGAAAATCAAAGTGGATACAGGATTAAGACCTTGAGAACAGATCGCAGAGGAGAGTTTCTGTAAAGACCATTCTTAGACTATTGCCAACAGAAGGGGATACAGAGATAGTTAACCGTGCAGTATTCTCCACAGCAGAATGGAGTCGCAGAAAGAAATAACAGAACCATAGTAGAAATGGCCAGAAGCATGCTGAAGGACAAAGGTCTACCAACAAGTTCTGGGCAGAAGATGTTAACACATCTGCCTATTTTCTGAACCAATCCTTTACAAAAGCAGTTATGAACAAGACACCATATGAAGCGCGGCACAGAAGGAAGCCCGTGGTGAATCATTTGAAAGTATTTGGGTGTATTGTATATGCACTTGCACTTTCTCAAGGAAGAGAAGTTTGATGAAAAATGTGAGAATTTGATTTTCTTCAGATATAGTGATGAATCGAAGGGATATCGTCTGTATAATCCGAACACTAACAAGTTAGTTCTGTCGAGAGATATTATCTTTGATGAACTTGCAACTTGGAAGTGGCAAAAAGAAACTTCTATGACTCAGATGTTCTAATATACATACGCAGTAGCAGAAGCATATGTACATAACCCTATTAGAACAATAGAAGCAGCAGTAGAAGTTACAGTACATAATCATATCGGAACAACATAAGGTAGTTCCTCTAGAACCATTCAAAAAGCAAAGGGTCCTATTAGAGATACACCACCGAGGAGGTATCAACCATTCACTAAAATTTATAAGCAAGCTAACTTTGTTATTACTGCATTTGAGCCACAGAACTTTGAGCAGGCTACCAAAGAAGAAAAATGGAGAAATTCCATGAAAGAGGAGATGACTTCTATAGAGAAGAATGACATGTGTTCATTGGTCGATCTCCTAAAAGGTAAAGAAGCAATCGGCTTGAAGTGGGTCTACAAGGCCAAATATAATTAAGATGTAAGTGTGCAGAAGCATAAAGCTCGCATCGTAGCAAAAGGCTATTCACATAAGCCTCTAGCAAAAAGGGTTCTACGCTATTTTAAAAGCAGATAGAAAGTCAGACTGAAGTATATAAAAGAGCAGAATGATGATCTGGTGGGTTATGTACATAGTAGTTGGGCAGGAAGCCTGGATGATCGGAGAAGCACATTATACTTGTTCTGCATTGGAACAAAGCCCATTTCATGTAGTACAAAGAAGTAAAGCATCCTTGCCCTCTTATCTGCAAAAGCTAAGTGCATCATAGCAAATGAAGCAACAATTAAAGCTGTCTAGCTCAGAAGGTTACTTCTAGAGTTACGACAGAAGGTGGACGAGCCAACATCAATCTTCTGTATAACCACTACAACTGCTATGACCAAGAATCCAGCTTTTCATGCAAGATCGAAGTACATGGAACTTCGTCACCATTTCATCAGAGAGATGGTTTCGTAGAAGGAGATTCTTCTAGAGTTCATCAGCACCCATGATCAACCCGTATATGTTCTTATAAAGACGGCGTCTTCTGAGAAGTTTGAGACATTCAAAGACTTCTTGAGGATCATAAATTAAGAGAGGGTGTTGAAAGTAATTTATGATCTCATTTCAGTGGAGCATTAAGTGAGACATTTAAGTAGGTTATTAAATTTGTTATTTAATGTAACTCTTTCTATTGTCATTTGAGTTTCCCACTCCTCCCTATATAAAAGGACGTGTAGACATTTCATGTAAGAAAAAAAGTTTAAAAAAGAGAAATCGTTTCCACATACAAAACACTCCAATATACATTCCTCGTAGGTGCGGCAACTCTATATAAGGTTTCATCTATCCTACAGAAGATCATTGGCAGTACAAAACCTACGTTCTACTGTAACCTTCCCCCTTCCTATCCCATCCCCCTTCCTATTCCATCCCGCGACACCAAATTTCCCCGGCTATTGTGAAACGGGAATTCCTTTATATTTGGCTTTTGAGAGAAATAAGGTTTACTTTGTAGGTAAAAAATTACAGACATACATGTTGTGACCCGACATGAAGTTCAACAAGTAATGTCTTGAATGTTGGAGATATAATATTACTATTATCCCCTTATTAAATCCATGGTATGAAAAATTCTACGAATAAACCTAGAATGACGGGTAAAGATGCAACGGCAGACGAGGCTCCGCCCTAACTGTTAATGGCCTAGCGAGGAAAAGGTTGTGCTCCGACTCCGACAGATCGATTTCAAGAGACCCGGGCGCCTTGGCCCAGGAGAACCCTTGGAGGAGCCTCGCTAGCAGCATCACCGTCATGGCTGTACCAAGAGAAGCCGCTATGCAACCTCTGCCGCCAGTGCTGAATGAAATGAAACGTAGTTCTGGCTTCGTGAGCACCAAATTGGTGACTCCGTCGCCGAGGTGGCGCTCCGGGTTGAACCTGTGTGGTTCATCCCGAACCTTAGGGTTCCGACCAAGACCGAGCCGACTCACCAGCACATGGCTGCCTTTCGGGATGAAATAGACGTTCGTGTCGGACATGGCTACGTGAGGCACGTTGAAGGGAGCAATGGGGTGCAGTCGGAAGGCTTCCCTTGCGCAGGCCTTTATGTAGTTGAGGTGAGGGATGTCGAATTCTTGGACGAGCCTGTCCTTGCCGATAACCCGGTCCAGCTCTTCCACCGCCCTTTTGAGAAGTTTCGGCTGATTCATCATTTCGGCCATCGTCCATTCTACTACGTTCGATGGATTGTCGATCGCGGCCATCATGATCTCCTGATATCACAAATTCATTTATTAGCTGTCTACACTCAAAATGCTCGATATCAAACCACTAACGATGAATATGAAGTATTTGATCACAAACCGTTGTTTGAGCTTTGATCTCCTCTGTCGTGAGTAATGGCTGGCCGTTTGAGTCATTAAGTGAGATCAAAATATCGAGCAAATCTTGTGGCTCCTTGTTGGCAATATCACTTGAATTTCTCCATTCTCGAATCCTTTGGTCGACGATGGGATCATGATACTTGTTCATTGTCTCTGATGCCTCCTTGACAATTCTCTCATGACCATCCAAGTCCAGGCCTTCTAGGCAAGGGAAGTAGTCCGAAACACAGAAGGCATAAAGGTACCCGAGTGCATTGAAGAGTGCCTCGACATGCTCCTCTTCCTCGATCCCAGGTCCGCCATCGGGCATTCCCTTGCCGAAGTATCTCTTACTGAACATCAAGTTCCTTATCACATTTCCGCTGTAATGCCTTGCGGCATTCCGGATATTAACGTCACGTGAAGCTCCACACTGTGCGAACACATATCTGATGAGGTTGTCGGCCGCCTCAACCCTTTTCTCGTGAAGCCATTTGTGCCTCGCAGGACAGATTATCTCAGACGTCAGAACATGTCTCATTTTCTTCCACTGGTCTCCGTGGGGCACTAGAACTGCTGACTTGTACCCGCCGCTGAAGGTTCGAGCAGCCATCGACTCTGGCCTCGAGGCAAACACCGCGTCCTGCTTCTTGAGTATCTCCGCGGCTATTTTAGGGCAAGTAACCGATACCACGTGAGTGCTCCCCAGGCGCACGCATGCGAACTCAGTGCCCATTTCCTCCATGAGGCGGTGTATCCAATGGAACACGGGCTTGTTGCATAGCATCTCGGGTAGGTTCCCAAGGACAGGCCACGCCATTGGACCGGGAGGTAGGCGGCCGAGTTGCTTCGACCCCTGAAGAGAACTCTGATGGGATTTTATAACGGCAAAAAGCAACATGAAAGTGGAAAGGAGGAAGGCATTGAAGACGCTCGGCTGTGGGGAGGCGGCGAGGAAGGAAGGGATGATCCCGACGATGGCAGTGGCATTAAGGGATGTGGTGTTGGAAAGGATCGCGGCTGAAGCGGCGGAGGTATCCATGATTCTCTCGACGGATGGTGGGTAATGGAGGTCGCGATGTGGACAATGAAAAACAAAAGGTTTTCGAGTACAGAGAGGATGCGATGAAGGGGAAAGAAGTTAAGGCAGTACTTATAGGGGCGTTTTGAGTGGGGACTCCATTTTGGCTAGGACGATGATTTCCACTTGTCACTACCTTGTCGTTACTATTTAGTATAATACACCTGCTCCCGCTCCTCCTGTCGTTGTACCTGTCGCAAGTTGTAATAAAATTTGTTGGTAACGAAACCAGAAGACCGCGTTTTCAGTTTTTTTCGTGTTAGTTGAGTGCTCTCGTTCACATCACCTTAGATCTAACCAAATATGGGGGATGGGGGAAAACGTTGTCGTTTTCTGGGACACGGCTTTTGATCGGAACGACACTACAACGATTACGCATGCATTAACATTTTAATCGGGTAGTTGTGGTCAAGTCAAACATAATCTTTTTGATAGTTTTGCCTCATTCTAGGCTTTAATAAAAATAATCAAATCAAACACCGAGAGTAAAATTTGAGTTCCCTCTTCATGTGAATGGGACCAATCGAGATGTGTGAAAGCAATATTCTCCGCCCACTCAGGATCACGTAACTACTTAAAGCCAAGAAACTCTTAGTTTTGTTTCAGGAACGACTTACGTCACCTATTTTCGAAATTTTCGAAATAATGTATCGAAATCAGCTTTATAAGCCTATTTAGCTCGTTAAAGGAACTCGATTTTTTAAAAACCGAATTTGACGAACTTAAAATTTTCAAAATAATAGAACATGAGTTCGTCCCCGTTTTAATTATCAAGCAACTTAGTTTTAAAAAACCAGAATTGAACACACTTTGAAGGGGAACTCGACTTTAAAGAAGTTAAAGTTCGAGACATTATTTCCACAAATCTTAAAATTACATTTAAAGCTACACGATAACAGAGCTAAAAAAGCAGGCCTCCTTAAATTGAAGCATCTTGAAGTCAAATACAGTAAGATACACATCGATGTGGTAATACTGTGGTCGCGTGTTTACACATATAACTATCCCTTTGACCCTTAAAAGGAAGACCAGTCTAATAATGACCTAATAGTAGTAAACGATTATATTAATTTTATTGTAAAATAAAGAAAGGGGAGGAAGATGGAAATAGAAGAATACAATAAAGACAGAAAGGGAAGAATATCTTGTTTATTTCCAAATTGTGCATATATAATAGATATCATTTTATTTATAGAGACCTTACAACGGAAAGAATTTTAGAATTGTAACGGAAGGAACACTAATGGATTGTACACGGAGGTATAAATGGGAATCATAATGGCATTCAAAATAAATATGTTTACAATACTCTCCTTGAATGTTCATTATTATATTGCCTCGTTAAAAACATTTATAGGAAAACCCTGCAGGAAAAAGTCATGGTAAAGGAAAATAAAAAGGTACAGTATGTTTACTCCCCCTCTTAGTAACATCACTTTATATCTTCAAGTTTGGGCATTCCAATTTTATGCACCAGCCTTTCAAAAATTGTTGTAGACAAAACCTTTGTAAATAAATTTGCCAGATTTTCTGATGAACGATTTTGTTGAACATTAATATCACCACTCTTCTAGAGATCATGGGTGAAAAAGAATTTCTGAGATATATATTTCGTTCGATCACCTTTGATATATCCTCCCTTTAATTGAGTAATGCAAGCAGCATTATCCTCACATAAAATTGCTGGGTAATTCTTATTTACGAATAAGCCTCACGACCCTCGAATGTGATGTATAACTGGTCTCAACAATACACATTCTCTACCGACTTCATGAATTACAATAATCTCATAATGGTTAGATGATGTGGCAGTAATTTTTTGTTTTACACATCTCCAAGATATAGTAGCACCAATACATGTAAATAAATACCCTGTTTGAGATTTACCATTATGAGAGTCTGATAAATATCATGCATCTGCATATCCAATCAATTTTGCTTCAGGCGGATAAGGATAATACAATCTCATATCCATTGTTCCTCAAAGATATAGAAAAATATGTTTTATTCCATTCCAATGTCTTCTTGTTGGTGAAGAACTATATCGTGCTAATAAATTTACCGCAAATGATATATCAGGTCTAGTATGACTAGCAAAATACATCAGTGCCCCAATAGCACTAAGGTATGATATTTCGGGATCAATTAGTTTTTCATCATTCATTCAAGGTCGAAATGGTTTTTATTTAAATCAAGGGATCTCACGACCATTGGACTACTCAATGGATGACCTTTATCCATATAAAATCTCTTTAACACCTTGGATATATAAACAGATTGATAGACAAACATTTCATTCTCTAAATGTTCAATATGTAAGCCAAGACAACTTTTTTCCCCATATTTCATCTCAAATTCTTTCTTGAGATAATCAACTATTTCAGACGGTTCATCAGTGGTTCCAATAATATTCAAATCGTCAACATAAATTGTAATTAATATAAATTGTTATCAAGATCTCTTAAAAAATACACATGAGCATATTTGATCATTTTGATATCCATTTTTCAATAAATATTCACTAAAACGTTTATACCACATACGTCTAGATTGTTTCAATCCATATAAAGATCTGCATAATTTGACCGAGTAAAGATCTCGACGATATGAATTATATGCTTCTCGCATTTTAAATCCTTCAAGGAGTTTCATGTATATATCGTTCTCAAGAGAGCCATATAAGTATGTTGTAACGATATCCATCAATCGCATCTCCAATTTTTCATGAATTGATAAACTTATCAGATATCTAAATGTCGTTGCATCTACCACGAGAGAATATGTCTCCTCATAATTTATACCAGATCTCTGCGAGAATCCCTGGACAACACGTTGTGTCTTATATTTGACAATCTCATTTTTCTCATTTCTTTTTCTTACAAATACCCATTTATAGCCGATCGGTTTTACACCTTCAGGTGTAGGGACAACAGGTCCAAAAATTTTATGCTTTGAGAGCGATTTTAACTCTGTTTCAATCGCATCTTTTCGTTTAGGGCAATCATTTCTTTGTCTGTGATATGCAACAGACTTTGGTTCATGATCATCGTCTTCATTTACAATATCTCATGCTATAGCATATGCCGGAAATCGGATTGTTGGGAATAACGTATATTTTCATCTATGTCGATTTTATATCAATTCCATCTCTTTCTAGTCAAAACATAATTGATAGAGATATCTTCATTTTCAGGTTCCTGTGTTTCTTCCGGAATCATTTTCTCAATGACTGGAGGCTCTTTTATAGTGATTGTTCCTTCAGTTTGAGCCTTTATTTTTCTTTTTTTGAGGATTTTTATCTTTGAAACCGACTGGTCTGCCACGTTTCACTGGTACATTAGGCTCATTTGCAATCTTAGTATGTCCTTTAGGGACATTAATTCTAATTGGAGCATTTACAACTGGAATACATGATTTAGTTATTCTCTTAGGGTCAATAAAAGCATCTGGCAATTGATTTGCTAAATTCTACAAGTGAATTATTTTCTGAACTTCGAGGTCACATTGTTTTGTGCGAGGATCTTAGTGAGCCAATGATAACTCAAGCTAGATTATTTCCTTTTCCAACTGCTTATGTTCCCCTTTTAATGTTGAAAATGTCATTTCATCAAATTGATAATCTGCAAAACGTTTAACTACATCTCTCGTCAACGGTTCTAAATATTTAATTATAGACGGTGATTCATATCCGATATATATCCCTAATCTCCTTTGGGGTCCCATCTTTGTGTGTTGTGGTGGAGCAATAGGCACATATACCGTACACCCGAAAATTCTGAGATGAGATATATTTGGTTCCTGACAATAAACTATTTCCAAAGGAGAGACCTTATATAATTTATAGATCTGACGTGAATTAACGTTGTCGCGTGCAAAATAGCATTTCCCCAAGCATGTATCGGGAATTTTGTTCGCATAAGCAACGGTCTTGCAATTAATTGAAGATGTTTTATCAATAACTCTGCAAAGACATTTTGTGTATGAACATGTGCAACTGGATGTCCAACACTTATCCCAATTGACAATACAATAATCATTAAAAGTTTGAGAAGTAAATTCTCCAGCATTATCAAGACGAATACATTTTATTGGATAATCCGGTAAATGAGATAATTTGAGCAAGCAATCTTGCAAAAGCTTGATTACGAGTTGACAATAAACACACGTGTGACCATTTTATTGATGTGTCAATTAATACCATAAAGTATCTGAATGGTCCACATGGTGGATGAATAGGCCCACATATATTACCTTGTATTCTTTTAAGAAATTTTAATGGTTCAACCCTGATTTTCGATCGTGATGTCCATTTCTACGTATATCTTTAAAATTTTATAAATTTCTTTGAGAATTAGATGAATACAACACATTATCGATACGAATATGTGTTCCTCTAAATAATAAGATATTTGCTCTTCTGAAGCTCTCAATGATTTCCGTACTTCCATATATCGTATTCACGCTTGTTTTACTCATTACCAAGTGGGAAAAGAATTTTTTTTGCTTTTCAAAATAGTTCATGTTGATGCGCTATCTACGAGACGGTCACATTTTTCATTGGTCGAGAATTCGCTTCCTGTAACCTTCATTTTCTTCATAAGATAAAATAAAATAAAATGTTAATATTTAATGATATAAAAAAACACATAAAAAAATAAAAATAATCATAACTACAACAATAATAAAAAGAATCCAAGATATAAAACTCTGTTTGTTTATGGATTGGTTGTTAAGGTGCCACCTTTTTTGTAAATAGGTCGTGGGTTCTACTCCCCGATTATACAATTTAAGGATAATTTTTTTAACTTAATAAATAATTTAAAATTATTATCTAAAATATTTTTTATCTATAAGTATTATATTGAAGATATATTAAATAGGTTGATTTTTTTATTAAATACTCTAAAATTTGAATTTTTTTAATGTGAATTAAATAGGATTGTATATTCTAAATTAAAAGTTTAATTTTATCAAAATGTACAACAAAACATATAATTAGGTGATCATAAAATTTCATTTAGAAATAAATAAGTACATCACGAGAAATAAAATTAAATAACATTATTATTATTTTCATGCTCGACAAGAAAGTCAGCTACATCAAATTGGGAGAAATCATCAAAGCCAAAATCTATTTTATCATTACCGGAAGCCACTTTACTTCGTCGGAAATGAAGTTTGGCTCGATTGCCCTTTTTTCTTTTTATGACTCTTGAAAGAGATCGGTCAAATGTTTTGGCGTACGACAGGTACGTAACCAGTGACCCTTCAAGCCGCAATGATAACATTTATTATCTGCAAGATGAATTTCAGCATCAAAAATCCATGAAAGGTAATTCCTTTCGGTGATGTCAAGGGTCGTGAACTCCAATTTTGTGAGGTTCGACGGGATGACTATAAGAAAAAAATAATGATGAGATTAAAAATAAAACTGAAATATTTCGAGGTTACCGTCGTCTACCTCAATCGACTTAGCTTCCACGTACGAGGAGGGAGATTTGGCTTCGTGTTTTGTAAAATAAAGAAAGGGAATAAGAAAGAAGGAAATAGAAGAATACAATAAAGAGAGAAAGGGAAAAATATCTTGTTTATTTCCAAATCGTGCATATACAACGGAAAGAATTTTACAATTGTAACGAAAGGAATAATAAAGAATTATACACTAATAAGGTATAAATGGAAATCATAATGGCTTTCACAGTAAATATGTTTACAATAAATTTGTAATTTTTTATTATTATTTTTTTATTAAATTTGACAGATTATATTAGGAAAGCCACATAATATATTAAATCATTAGTAATAAAAAATTATTGGTCCAAAGTTTTTTCCGCGTCAACAATTCAGGTAACAACAGTTCATGTTCTCACCGTTTCCACGGGTTGAGTGGAATCGCGGACACATGTCTACAAAACAGTGGGCGGATTGATTATGAATTTAACTAATAATAATAATAATTTATATAATATTACAACAAGAATAATATCAAAATAAGACAAATAGGTAACAGTTACTCGTTCATAATTGACTTAGAATCGGATATCAGCAAGTAATATCAAAGATATGTGAGATATAATATTACTATTATCCCCTTATTAAAATCACTGATATGAACAATTGTACGAATAAACCTAGGAAGACGTGTAAAGATGCAGCGGCAGATGAGGCTCCGCCCTGACTGTTAATGGACTAGCGAGGAAAAGGTCGTGCTCCGACTCCGACGGATCTATTCCAGGAGATCCATGCGGCTTCTTGGATCTCCTGGAATAATAAAACGAATAATAAAGAAGTTTTCGGGGTTGGAAATGGTCCATCCGAGAGTTTTCGGATGGGCACTAATGGTGTGATGGTCTTACACAGAACCGAGAAGGACGTGTCCTCCAAAATAGAAGGATGTGTCCTTGGGTTCACTGTAATCACAGAACTGAAAGTGACGCATTCTTCGAAACAGGACACGTCCGTGAGCATTTTGTGGACGACAAAATCAAGAAAGACACGTCCTCCAATATGGAGGGCACGTCCTTCGTTGCGCAGTAAGTTATAGAACTAAGAAAGATTCGTCCTTATGAAGGAAGAGATGCATCCTTTGAATCGTTGCCATAAAAAGTCATGTTATTTGGTTCTTTAACTTGAGTCTTGTAATGAAGGGTTGCAATCCCTCATTTCTAGTGGCTATGTGGAGGTTTATTCGAGGTTTTCATGAAGTGTTGTAACTATTTGACTTTAAAGGTTATATGACGGTTTCTTGCTATCGTTTCACAAAGAGTCATGACTCCTTATTTCCAATGATTGTAATGGTCTCCGAAGACTTTCAAACTATTGATACATAATTGATTATTGTGTATAAGTATCGTGAAATATTCCGATTCTACATGGAATAACTCCAAAGCTTTCGAGAACCATTTCTCTTTTATATTTCTCATCGGAACACTCGGCTTTGCATAGTCAACGTGTTTGTTATTTCTTCATTACTCTTGGAGAGATATTTGCATATATTTTTCCTTCTACAACTTGATAGTGGGGGCAAATAATTTCTTAAAGAGAGTGTACTTTGCGCGTGAAGATTGAGATCTAACTTTGCTTGCGTTCTTGAAGTTTTGTTCGTTGCCGTTTGTCTTTGAAGTTTTCCCACTGTTCGTGAAGAATTTCCACAACAAGCACCACACTGGTGACTTCGTCGCCGAGGTGGCGCTCTAGGTTGAACCTGTGTGGGTCGTTCCAAACCTTAGGATTTCGAACGAGACCGAGTCGACTCACCAGCACATGGCTACCTTTCGGGATGAAATAGTCGGCGACGGTCGTGTCGGACATGGCTACTTGAGGCACGTTGAAGGGAGCGATGGGGTGCTGTCGGAAGGCTTCCCTTGCGCAGGCCTTTATGTAGTTGAGGTGAGGGATTTCGGATTCTTCGACGAGCCTGTCCTTACCGATGACTTGGTCCAGATCTTTTACCGCCCTCCTGAGAAGTTCTGGCTAATTCATCATTTCGGCCATCATCCACTAAACTACATTCGATGGATTGTCGATCGCAGTCATCATGATCTCCTAATATCACAAATTCATTTGTTGTCTATACACAAAATGCTCGATATCAAACCACAATCGATGAATATGGAGAATTTGATCACATATCGTTGTTTGAGATTTGATCTCATCCGATGCAAGTAATGGCTAGTCGTTTGAGTCATTATTTGTGTTGTGTAACAATGGCACTAAGAGGGGGTTGAATTAGTGCAATGACCTTCTTAGACTTTTTACAATTAATAGAACCCAACAGCGAAATATTAGGTTTCTGTAGGTTACAGAATCATTCGAAATTACATGAGCAAATTTCGTTTCGACTCTAAAAGAAACAGGTCGCACGAACTCACTTGTTTTCTCACAATCTGTTTGATAGGTACATGAGTAGTCTTATACAATAGTATGTAACAAAAGTAGCACTTCATCGGACAAAGATGCAATGGCGAAAAGACATGAAAGGGAGCAGTAATCCAATTTTAATACTTTCTTTATCGGAACAAGTTACATGAGATCACTTGTTGTCCCGCCTTTTGGCAAGTGTAGGTACAAGAACATCTTGCATTACGAACAAAGGCGTGAGCGGTCGGGTGGAAAATTCCAAACCAAAGCTTCGGGGTTGCCTTTGTCATCGCCAAGGATGATCACATGAAAGGGAGTATCATCTATGCTATGCCCTAACAAATTTTCTTATCATTCCCCAACTGAAATCATACTTCTCACTTCCCACTTCCCCAAGCCGAAGTCGGTTACATGAACACACCGCATTCCCCAGCACGAGTAGTATTCCTCCCAAGTGGCAGTCGAGATGGACATTCCCCACCTCCTCTCCCCAGTGGACACCTGACTTTATTTCCCCAAGCGAGAGTCAAAGTACATGAGCTAACTTCAACTATGTCCGTTGTCAACTGTATAGGTCATTGAGCATCCGCATAGTATGGTACAAACTCCCATGCAATGGTGAGGATGGTCAGGTGGAAGCAACTTCGAGCCTAACCTCGAAGAAACTAACATGGGCACGATAGTGCAGGCACCTTCCCCACAAAGCTTGAACATGTACAATCTTCATAATATCTCTAAAGAGGTTTGCTTATCCAAAGGTATGCATTTCCTAAGCATGCGCATGATCATTCGCATCATCAAAATTTTCACATTAAGAAAATACATCTGGGCGAGAAATCGGAGAAGGCAAGCCCATTCCCCGAACACTTACCCCAGGAGAGATGAGCGTAAACACATGAGACTTTTCCAAACAGGCATCTGGATGGATAAAGAATCCTTTGACGAAAGATGCTCAGACTGGGATGAGATCGAGCTTTTATTCTCTATCCCAAACACAGACATTGACCGTTGCTAACCCCTTCTAAGTCAAAGTTGAAGTTTCTATACACACTACTCCCACGAAGTATAAGGATCACCTCACATCGAGGTTAATGGAGATCCTGTAGTCAAAACCGGAAGCAACGGAGCATAGAGGCAACACTTCCTCAAGGTTCAAGCAAAGAGGTACCATCAATAGACAGGCTTGCCAATTGAGTTGTACCCAGGGATGGAAACTTCCAACAACTCTGCAAGACATACATATCCTCAAGGAGTCCGAAGCATCTCCAAAAAGATCAACAAAAAAGAAGATGGGGAAAATCCTCATAAACCAGCAAGAAATACAAATCCCCAAGGAGCCGAAAGCCAACAAAGCAAAGAGAAAGAAAGAAAATGGGGCAAATCCCTACATACAAACAAAAAAAAGCAAAATCAGCTCAAAGGCCAAAGTCTTTAAAAGCAAAGTGCGAAAGGTACAAAAGCAAAAGTAAAGCACCTGGGCCAACACAAAGAAGGGCGCAAGAACAAAGGTGTTATTTCTAATGCGCGTCGTCAACGCAACAAAAATAAAACCTCGTTCGCACACACTAAAATAGCAAGGGCAAGCAAGGGTCGAACCCACAGAGAACAGTGTCGATTAGATCGTTTAACGTCAATTCGGTAACTGATTTGAGGTCAAGTAAACGAAATCACACGATGCGAAGTTAAACTAAACGAAAGACTAAATCGAATTATCAATAGGCTTAAAAGTCCAGGACTACCGATTTCCCCTCGTGTCCTATGCTCTCGTATCCCCCCTTTTGTGTTACTATTAAATTTTGCTGGTCGTTAACCGTAGGTTGCTAAACTCTCCCCATAACCCTCTCAGGTATCCGGGAACGTACCCTCGTGTATCAAATCCTCTACTCTATGTCTAGGTAAGGAATTAGTGAAGGCCCTTTACGATTCAACCCTACTTTGGTTACCTAAGGTGCGTGGTATTTCTACTCTCGCACTAAAACCCGGTCTCTCGACTCTAAGATTCCTTAAGCTATCCTGTTCCTGATCTAACCTAGACTACCCTCTCGAGTCTCCCTAGGTGATCGAATCAATATCAACAGTTGATCAGGCTGCTGATACGCATTAAGCACAGGAAACGAATAAACAACCAAACAAGAATTTAATTCATAACTGAAAAGAGGTTCAACAATCGCCGAGGAACACGAGGTTCCATCGTCGTCCTAGAACAAGAAAATTAGTTCATCACTACACTACGAAACAATAGAAGAGTAAAAGAACGCATAATCTAAAAACCAAAGGAAAAGGAAAAGGGGTTGTAGTTCTTCAGGGGCAAGAGTCTCCTGTCACAAGCCTTCTATCCCCAAAAAGAGCCGACCACTAGCCAGCCTGAGTTGTAGTCTATTTATACTAGGGTAGGAAGACTAAAATCCGGAAATAAAATCCTAAAAGATCCTCTACTCGCAGCTGCGAGATAATCGGTCGCAGCTGCGACCTTAAGCTATACTCCACTCGTCTCTGCTTCCTCGCAGCTGCGAGACAATCGTTCGCAGCTGCGAGACTCTCTGTGGTGACGCTCTTCGCCTTGCTCGCAGCTGCGCCCAAATGCTCCGCAGCTGCGGAAGTCTCTGTGAAGCTCTCCTTTCTTCTTTGGTTTATTTCTTCATCCCTCACTTCGTCATCCATCATCTCAATTCCAATTTCCTACACCAACAACAACGAACGTGAGGTAACGCAATTCAGCTCAAAACCAGAAGTTTAAACACTTAAACTTACGGAACTAGCTCAAATCAAAGCATACAAGTGATCATTTAACTCTACTTTCGTAGAGTTATCACACCCCCAAACCTATCTTTTGCTAGTCCTCGAGCAAAACCAAAAAAAACAAAATGAACATTTAACCAAGCAAAAACGAAAGAACACATCACGACAGATACCCCCAGTCTCACCCAATTCTTCCGAACTCGAATCATCGTTAATGACTCTCAGCTAAGGTCGCACACCCACTTTAGAGTTAGACTTCGCTCATGGCTAGCACGCACAGTTTTTAGCACTTACAAAACAGGTCCCCTCAATTAGCACACCTTGCGTTGTCAACCCCCACAGTTTCAAATCATTCATAGCCATCAAGTACTTTTCTAGATCAACTCTCCCTACCTTCTCAACTAATTCAAGGCATTTCTTTTCATCCGATTTTCTTTTTCTTTTCATTTCAGTTACACGACTCTAAATGCTCGTCAATTCCCGCAAACGCTCGTGTAACGAGTTCTCAGTCAGTGACTCCCGGTCCAGTTGGACCAAGGCACTAGGTGATAAAGCACCCCTCGGACGAGAACTCGAGCCGCAAGGAAGACTAACACCACAAGCACATATTCAAGCTCAAAAACGATATATATATATATATATATATATTTTTCTTTTCTTTTCTTTTTACTCCTTTCTAGCTTGAATAGCGGTGCTCAGAGCCTTGGCAACCGTTTTTTTTTTTTTTTTTTTTTATTTCTTCTCTTTTTCCACATTCTAGTTTGAACTTCGTTTTCAAAGTTAGGTTGAGTGCCTATACTTTTCCTTAATGACTATGCTTTCAAATAGACCGTAGGGCTGACGCTGCTTAGTTAGCTTCCTATCAGGGACGACTTAAGTTATTCTTTTCGAGAAAATCAGGCATGCTAGCTAGAATTAATCCTTCTCTGCCTTAAAGGTGTGACCCTTAATTAACCTCCTAGAGTTCGACTCTTCTATCCGAAATCCTAAGGTTTAACTAGGGGGCATCGACTCAAAGACAATTAAAACCTCTTTTTTTTTTTTTAAATAAGCAGAATGACTCAAAAACAAAGCAAAAACAATCACAGCAACGAAAACAGTCATAGCAAAAAGCACGGCCAGCACACCCCCAAACCTAAGCTCTGACACGACCTCGGGGCAGACTATATCTCCAGTAACACAGGAAAACTAACGGAAACGAAAGCAAGGAGAGATACAACCTGACACCTGGCCGCCGGACTCAGGATCGTCCTCTGGATGGCAAATCACTCGGAGGCGGAGTCCATGTCCTCATCGTCCTCCTCACCCTCCGGGCTCATCTCTGCAGTGTCTAGCGCGGCGTCCCTCCATCCCATCGGTTGATCCCAACCCGGTGGGTGGTACATCGGCTGCGGAAGGGAGTTGAAGTCCACTCCGAAGGAGGTGGCAGCCTGACGGTTGAACTCCATCTGGTGGCGGATGAAATCCATCGTGTACTGCTGAAAGGCGCGGTTCTGCTGCTGAGCGTCCCTCGTGCTCTGCATAAAGTTCTGCATTTGCGTCCACCGTTCTTGCTCGGAAGGCAGGGCGCGTGCAGGGGCTTGACGAGGTCGAGAGCTAGAAGGGGAGCCGTGCTCCCGTGCGCTGATCTTGTCCAGTGACTGATGGTCCAAAGGCTGTCCCGGGGAGCACAGCTCCTCTGTCCTGTCAAAATGCACACCAGCCTTGACACACAGGTCAGAAATGAGGCAAGGAAACCACAAACCTCGTGCGTCGTCGAGGCAGCGATGGATCATCCAGTTGATCACTTTGCCGACGTCGATCGGCATCTCTTCCATGAGGCAATAGATGAGCGCTGCCCGATCTCGACTGATCTCGCTCGTGTTCTTGCTGGGCATGAGCCGGGAGGTGACAAATAACGCCCACATGCGCGCCTCGGTGGTCAGAGCACTGCCGTGGAGTCGGAGGGGGTCTCGGCTTCTTGTCAATTTCCATTGGGAACCTGGCTTAGCAATTCTCGCAATAACTGCGTTACTATCAAAACGAGTATTTAGATAATCGAAATATGCGTCAGTGTTGTAAACAGGGAGGCCGTAAAATGTGGAAATCACTGATGCACCAAACTTAACCTCCTTGTCCCGAACTCGAATACTCTGCCTATCCCTATCCAGGGTATGCACGTTTGCATAGAATTCCCTGACCACCGGGACAACGCCCCGTTTTATCGCTGTACTAAAACGAAGCCACCCCAGACGTTCTAAACGCGCCCGGTATTCAACCAAATCGGGATGCGTGGTATCGAATACCCGCTCAGCGATCAACGGCCTTTTCATGGATCGCTGGTACGCCGCCGATGATTCATTCACAACGGCCTTATCCCTCCCTGCCGTTTCTTTCCCTCTCCTTTTCCTAGAACTAGAGGCATCGGTCGTAGTGCGTTGCTTGGGTGCCATTGCTAACTGCGCTATTCTAAGAGCTAAGGCAACTAATGAATCACCGGGGGAACCACGACCTAGCCGCACGCAAATCACCGATAGCACTAAGGGATGAGGAACTTTCCTGATTGTGGCCGCTGCGGGAGAGTGTGGCACCGGAGAGCAGATCTGCGGTGGATGGACGCACAAGGGAGGAGGAGGACGTCGGAAGCTACCAGGGTCCTTAAGCTTCTGTGGCATCTTCTTCTGGAGGATGGCGCTGCACTCCTCGGTAAGCATCACAGTCTCGAAATCGCCCAGCTTCCGCTTCTTAGAGAGCACGTCCTTCATGAACTTGACGTAGCTCGGCATCTGCTCCAAGGCCTCTGCGAAAGGTATGTTAATATGCAGTTTCTTGAAAACATCTAAAAACTTACGAAACTGAGCGTCGTCGTTTTGTTTCCGCGCTCTCTGTGGGAAGGGAAGCTTCGAGATGTCAACTTCGTGTTCCTTTCTTTCTTCCACCAGCTCCTTCTTCCCTTTGTCCTACGGCAAGCTCAAATCATAAGTTAGCGGACTAGTTTGTGGTTCCTTACCAGATTTCTCCGATGGACTAGGGCCCTTGCTCTCTTTCTTGGCCTCGGATTCTTCTGCCTCCAGTGAACGGCCGTTCCTCAGAGTGACGGCTTTAGCTTGCTCCCTCGGGTTGGTCTCTGTATTGCTCGGGAGAGTCCCATAAGCTCTGGAATTCACCGCCTGAGCCAGCTGGCTAACCTGGTTCTCCAGGTTCCGAATCGATGCTGCCTGGTTCTTCATCAAGGCGTCTTGGTTCGCCATGTACTTGAGCATCATCTCTTCGAGGCTCGGCTTCTTCTCCGAGGCTTCCGGTTGAGCTTGCTGATAATGAGGTGCCGGTGCTGGTGCTGGTGGTCTAGGCATACCAGGAGGAGGTGCCTGTGCTCTCCAGGAGAAGTTCGGGTGATTCCTCCACCCTGGGTTGTAAGTGTTCGAGTACGGGTTGTTGCGCTGCTGGTTCCCAACAAAGTTGGCTTCCTCCATGCTCATAGTGCACTGATCTGTGAGATGCGGTCCTCCGCAAATCTGGCACCCTTGCTGGTTGCTCTGAACCGAACTAACGTTCGCTTCCTCAAATTTCTTAGTGAGCGCGGTCAGCTGGGCCTGAATTGAAGTTAAAGCATCCAACTCAAAGACACCCTGCGGCTTTCTCCTGCTCGCACGATTTGAATATTGATTCGGAAGACACGTCTTCCTCATCGTCTCCAAAAGCTCAAATCCCTCCACGTAGGACTTCCTCAAGAAAGATCCTCCAGATGCCAGATTGACGTCCTTCCTGGACGAGTCCGTGAGCCCATTGTAGAATGCCTCTAGCTGTCTCCATCCAGGCAGATCATGATAGGGGCACTGTATCAGCAGGTTCTTGAATCGCTCCCATGCCTCCACAAAAGTCTCATCACTGTCCTGACGGAAGGTGGTGATCTCGTTCCTCATCTGCGATATCTTCGAGGGAGGATAGTACTGATCCAAGAAGGCCTCCTCCATCTGTGCCCAAGTCGATATGGAGTTCACTGGGAGTGAGTTGAACCACGCCCATGCCTTGTCCTTTAGAGAGAAGATGAACAACTTCAGCCGCACTGCATCCTGGGACACTCCGTTCTGCCTGAAAGTGTCGCACACACTGAGGAACTTGCTCAGATGCTCATGCGGATCCTCCATCGGTGTTCCTCTGAACTGGACTGTATTCTGGATCATCTGCATCACCGAGGTCTTGATCTCATAATCGCGAGCAGCGATGGGCGGTGGCGCTATGCATGACCGGTGAGCGTAAGTTCTGGCCGATGTGAAGTCCATCATTGGTCTGTTATCAACATCCGGCCTCCCTCCACGCTCTGCTCTCTGGATCAGGTTCCCGTCGATCTGATGTCGGTTGTCCTCGTCGGCCATAGCTGATCGCTGTGCTCTTAGTCGCTGCCGGAAGGTGCGCTCGATCTCTGGGTCCAAAGGAGTCAAATCAGCTCCTTGACTCCGTAGCATAAACAAAAAAAACAAAAACTTGAACGTCAAACAGCTATCGAAATAGAGGTAAAAGAAATCTAAATCGAAAGACTGTTCCCCGGCAACGGCGCCAAAATTTGATGCGCGTCGTCTACGCAACAAAAATAAAACCTCGTTCGCACACACTAAAATAGCAAGGGCAAGCAAGGGTCGAACCCACAGAGAACAGTGTCGATTAGATCGTTTAACGTCAATTCGGTAACTGATTTGAGGTCAAGTAAACGAAATCACACGATGCGAAGTTAAACTAAACGAAAGACTAAATCGAATTATCAATAGGCTTAAAAGTCCAGGACTACCGATTTCCCCTCGTGTCCTATGCTCTCGTATCCCCCCTTTTGTGTTACTATTAAATTTTGCTGGTCGTTAACCGTAGGTTGCTAAACTCTCCCCATAACCCTCTCAGGTATCCGGGAACGTACCCTCGTGTATCAAATCCTCTACTCTATGTCTAGGTAAGGAATTAGTGAAGGCCCTTTACGATTCAACCCTACTTTGGTTACCTAAGGTGCGTGGTATTTCTACTCTCGCACTAAAACTCGGTCTCTCGACTCTAAGATTCCTTAAGCTATCCTGTTCCTGATCTAACCTAGACTACCCTCTCGAGTCTCCCTAGGTGATCGAATCAATATCAACAGTTGATCAGGCTGCTGATACGCATTAAGCACAGGAAACGAATAAACAACCAAACAAGAATTTAATTCATAACTGAAAAGAGGTTCAACAATCGCCGAGGAACACGAGGTTCCATCGTCGTCCTAGAACAAGAAAATTAGTTCATCACTACACTACGAAACAATAGAAGAGTAAAAGAACGCATAATCTAAAAACCAAAGGAAAAGGAAAAGGGGTTGTAGTTCTTCAGGGGCAAGAGTCTCCTGTCACAAGCCTTCTATCCCCAAAAAGAGCCGACCCCTAGCCAGCCTGAGTTGTAGTCTATTTATACTAGGGTAGGAAGACTAAAATCCGGAAATAAAATCCTAAAAGATCCTCTACTCGCAGCTGCGAGATAATCGTTCGCAGCTGCGACCTTAAGCTATACTCCACTCGTCTCTGCTTCCTCGCAGCTGCGAGACAATCGTTCGCAGCTGCGAGACTCTCTGTGGTGACGCTCTTCGCCTTGCTCGCAGCTGCGCCCAAATGCTCCGCAGCTGCGGAAGTCTCTGTGAAGCTCTCCTTTCTTCTTTGGTTTATTTCTTCATCCCTCACTTCGTCATCCATCATCTCAATTCCAATTTCCTACACCAACAACAACGAACGTGAGGTAACGCAATTCAGCTCAAAACCAGAAGTTTAAACACTTAAACTTACGGAACTAGCTCAAATCAAAGCATACAAGTGATCATTTAACTCTACTTTCGTAGAGTTATCAATTTCCCAGATAAATTAGGCGAAAAATACTCCCCAAAGTGGGCCATCAACATCAATCAGTCGTTAATCCCCAGCGAAACACCACGACTGCTAGCTATCTAAAGACGGAGAATTCGCTCAAACGGTGGAACCTATATGGTCTAACAGCTTTCGATGAGGTCCTTAGACTCATTCTTCCAAAATGAGTTTGAAGCCACATCGACAAGGCCTTATGCCGAAACTGCATTTCGATCCAGACCAAGACTCCTTCGACCGGTACATGAGCATCCAAGTCAAAGGAATTCTGAAACCCAACCGAGACGGTATTCAGAAACGAAAGGGAGCAATGAGAGAACCAAAGGCCCTTTTCCGATTTTGCTTAGATACAATCATCAAGAATCATGATAAGCATCAATGTCGTAGTCATACATGCATGACTAACGCCCGTATTTCACGGGATTTCATTTACTACTAATCGATTTTCTTGATGAGATCCCAAATTACAGGTCCATCAAGAACATCATGAATTCGCAATTTGGGGTATCAATGATATCCTTGCGAAGAAATCTTTTCAAATTTCCTCGCAAGGAGGGGCAAACTGATTTAAGGCGATACACGAAAGGAACGCAAAGGAAAACAAAGTTGAAGGTATGCACACAAAATTGATGACAAAAATGAAACTTCGGCTAAAGTTATGGACACCAACCGATATTTTCCTCGTGACTTCCTTTCGAAAGAGTTACCTTCTCGTATTCTTCTTGTGGTCGAAATTTCGTTCACTGATTACATGGGATGGTTCGTTCAATAGAAAGTCCGTTCTATTGACAATAGCACGTAGGAAGAGATATATTGAAATGAATTTTCCTATAATGGTCACGAGGGAAGTTCATATATAACAATTTAGTTCTGTTCATAATAGTTCGTTTGACATGGTTCCAGAATGACCTTATGATTACATGATAAGTTCGTCTTAAGGGAAAATGCACAAATTTAAGAAAGTGACACATTTATTATCGGTAGACCTCTTAACTATTGATAAGTAGTTGCACTTTCGATTTAACGATTGCTTTGGTGGCCAACCAAATTGCTAAAAAATTAAAATCTTTTTTTTTTCATCCGATCTTATGCATTTTTATGGTCGATCGACATAAAAAAATGTGCTTACAAAATGATTAGGTTCCATTGATGGTTGCTTGGGTGGTCGTCCCGAAGTGTCAAAATTGTTAAAAAAAATTATTACGAAATATTTACCGGTTGACCGAATGAGAAAAAATTTAAGAAAAAACAAATTGTTGCACGCATCATGAACGACTTCTTAGCAGCTCCCAAAATAAGTCAAGAAAGTTTCGGTTTAAAAAGAAATTTGCGAGATTACAAGAATGGCTACAAAATCATTAAACTTTTGATTTCGTATTTCTTAGCACGAAACTAGTCTTGATGAGAATTCAAATTTTAGAAGATGTGTCCAAAAAAGCATGACAATATATGACAGTTAATAAAAGTATGACCTTCCAAATTATTGAAAAGCAGTCATAACAACTTCTAATTAAGGTGTTTTGTTCAGATTCAAACATGTTTCTTCAGAAATTATTTACTTGAACGGGCGGTATCCAGGCCGTGGCAAAGGATTGTAATAAAAGTAAGGATCTTCTCAGGGCTTCATATTCAAATGGGTTGAACTTGAGAAAGAGATTTGTTCATGGATTGACTGTTTGATATGGAGAAGAATAGTAAGTGAGAAATCGGTTTGAAAATCAGCAAATTGGATATGAATGGGAGGCATAATGAGTATGATTTTTTAGTCGTGTCTCATTTCGGCAAAACTAGACTGGATACTCATCCCGTAGACTATTCGGTATTGTAGGATAATTCGCTGCAGCAGCAGCAGCCTTATCCTTTAATTCTTATTGTTTGAATTATGTTATTTCCTATTCATTTTGCTCCGTTGAACATGCTAATTTACTTTTAAATAAAGCATTTTTACATATCTTAAAGTTTATTTTCAACCCATTTTTAAGGTGTCCAATTTTGTTTTTATTCTTTTACGTTGTGACGTACAGGGTTTGTTTGTCTGTTTGTGTTTTTACTTTTTCCAAAATGACAGTGAAACTTTCCTCCCAACACCGGCAACATCATCGGACAGAATAATGGAAACCTCCCACTCCAACCAATCAATTCACCTTCTTCACATATACAGCAGGGTTCAACTTCAATTCCTATTATAATTTGATGCTCGAAATTTTTAAAACTCTAATTAAAATAGTTATGTCATGCACAAATAAAATGTAAATTCCTGCTGGTTCGAGTTAAATTTATTATTATAAATCAAGTAGTGGGTCTAATCATCACAAGGTGGTGGTGGTGGTGGTGGTAGTCAACGTAATTTGACCCGGGGGGTGTGTGTGGAGCTGGAGCTGGAATCCGTTTTGACCCTTTTGTCTCCCCAAAATCCTCGAACTTGGTCGGGGGAGACTTGCGGACAACCTGGACACCCTCCAAAGCAAAGCCGTATGATGATGAGGATTGTGCCTCCCCACCACTCAACCCGGCTACAAAAAAAAAAAAAAAAAGACTCCTTTCCCCATCATTTTCTTCTTATTTCGATTTCTTCCTCACTGACTTCAATTCCTTCCGCCTACTTACTCTCCTGCCTTCTCGTTTGCCCTTCTTGTCATTATTACACCCTTCCCACTCCTCTCTGTGTTTGTCCGCTTCTGTTTGCCTGTCTTCAACACCCCCTCGCTTTTCTCCCACGCGCGAAGCTAAGACCGGCCAAATCTTTGCGGCAGATTTGTTGTTGGAGGTCATTATCCTCTCCGTTCCCTTCTTTGGGTTATTTTATCCGACCGATCGAGGTGTGAAAAATCTGTTCTTTTATCTTGTTCTGGTGATTTGTTCCCCTGCGGGGAGCGGATTTTTCTTTCTGGGTTTGTTGGATCCCCTATTTTTTTGCCTTCTTTTTCCTTTTCTTTTTGGCTCTCTTGGAGGAATTGCAGTGTGGGCTGGTGATGATCGGATGGTATGACATGTAGTGAGTAAGAAACGAAGGGGGCAGTCGTTGGTTTCTCAGGCTTTCTGCTTGATTAATGCGTAGAGGGGCATGTATCTGTTAGATTGGTGAAAGAAGTGGAGCAACGACTCCTGTGGCCGATGGAGAATTCTTTTTGGAGTGTAGGTCTCTCTAGGTCTAAGTTCTGCTAGTTTTGGGTACTGAGCGACACGTAAGAATCTCCTTCCTCGGTGAGCAAAATGTGAACCTCCTAAAGGATAGGGGGACTGTAGGCACTTATTTAAGTGGCAGTGGCCTCGGCCTTGATATTTTTGCTGAGAGGCCGGTCATGGAATGTAAGATTGTGTAAATAGGTTAAGGGTATACGTGATTCTTGTACATTATTGTTTCCTAAATTTCATACTTCACTAGCATTCTGATTGACAGGGAATGGACGTCCCTGATTGTGGATTGGTTGGACAATTGGCTTAATTCTTCTCAAGAAGCCCACATGAACAGGATGGGATTGCTCATTCAAGTTTTGATATTGGCATTGTTGCCATCTTTCGTTTTATCTGATTTTCAAGGTAATTCTTACTTTAAACTTATATAATAATAGATTCATGTATTGTGGATTCATAAAAAATGAGTATTGGTTGTTCCATGTTGTCACATGGTCTATGTTAGCAGTACTCATTTTTTGAGTTACCGGAAGTTAATAAACTGCGTGACCTGAATGGGAACTCGGTCTTTCCTTAGGCATATAAAACTTTCTTTTTTGAAGGACTGATATTTTATGGTAGCTAAGTATGATCAAACACCAATTAGCCATAATGTAGCTTAATTTTAAACATTTCGTGTATGTAATGGCTTTGGAAGAAAGGAGTATGACCATTTTTGTGGGGGTGACGGCAGTTTGTATATGAAACAGGGGAGTTGCCACTGCTATTTTTTTCTTTGGGGTTCATTATTGAGGCTACGCCACTTCTGAATTACAGGAGATGCTTTATCATCACTTAAAGCTTCGCTGAATGCATCTGGTGATCAACTCAAAGATTGGAGCCCAAATCTTGTTAATCCATGCACATGGTCAAATGTAATTTGTGACCCAAACACCAATTTGGTTACCTCAGTGTATGTCACTTTGGTTAAATATTTCCTGGCTGCTGGCTACAGTCTAGAAGGTGGACACTCAACGCATTTGATTGTGCAGGACATTGGCATCCATGAATTTTTCCGGCACCTTGTCTCCAAAAATTGGAGAATTGAAAACCCTTACTACCCTGTGAGTCCAGCGCTTAATTTGGTACAATCTTTCCGTGATTTTCATTTCTTCACCGACAATGTTCCTACATCTAAAAGAATTGATGATCTGTAGGCAAGATCCGGATCTTGTGATTTACCTAAGATGCTCTAATGATAAATTTTCTGTAGCCGTGATGATAAGTTGCCGTCTTCTGATAAATTTGTCATCCAATATTGAGGGCCGCTTGAACTTTTGGTTAGTTTCTGTTTCTGGTTATCCGAATCATTGTCTTCTTTTTTTCTTATGGAACAGCACTTTGCAAGGAAATGGCATAACTGGTGAGATCCCGGCAGAGATTGGAAATCTGTCTAGCTTAACGAATTTGGATCTGCAAAATAATCGGTTGAGCGGTGAAATTCCATCTTCTTTTGGGAACCTTAAGAAGCTTCAGTTCCTGTGCGAAATTTTCCTTGCTTGGTTTTACTGGTCCAATTCTATTCACACGAAACGGATTGTGCAATGTCAACTGACTAAATTATTGCAGGACTCTGAGCCAGAATAATCTTAGTGGAGCCATTCCAGAATCCCTTTCTGGTCTCACTTCCTTAATCAACCTGTAAGTGGTAGTTCTTCCAAATAGGGTTTATGTGCTGTGTCTACCATGGTAATAACGGTGATTTGACGGCACATTGTATTCTATTCTCATGCCGAATAACCTTAAGAGTTTTATGGAACCTGACATGGGTTCGATCAAAATCTTTATGCAGGCAACTTTCATCAAACAATCTAGTGGGTCAAATTCCATATCGCTTATTCCAGGTTCCCAAATACAAGTACGATTAACGTTGGATATATGAATCTCTGGTAGTTTCTCTGAGAATACATAACACGCATGACTGGTTTCCTACTGAGTTACTTCTCCCCGCTAATCCAAATGGAAATAATCTCTATCCACCGCATCCGAAATTCCACCTTAATGTAATTCTTATGGTCTTTTTCGCAGTTTTACAGGGAACAAATTAACCTGTGGAAATGCGGCACAACGCTCATGTGAATCCAGTGGCAGTGATTCAGGTACCATTGATTAGGTTAGCTGACATTTCTCCATTCGTTTTCTAAAAATGATTGTTTCTTATTCTTGTACAGGAAATCCCAAGAAATCCAATGTTGCAACTATAGTTGGCATAGTTGTGGGGCTAACTTTTCTCCTTGTTGGTGCCTTGTTTTTGTCGTTATATAAAGTTAGACATGGAGGCTACAGGCGTGAAGTTTTTGTTGATGTGGCAGGTTCGTCTTGTTCTCCACAAATGTGCTTATATCATTTCTCAAAGCTAATCGAAGCAAAGGAAATGAATGAACTGATATTTTCTCTTCTAGAATTTTGGAGTCAAATATTGTTCTCTTCGAAAGTTGTGTTCCTAACAGATGAAGGTGTAGGGTGATATTTCTTTAGGATCTCTAGTTAACGACATTGAAACCATGTATTAATTCTTTAGAGGTAATTTTATAACTGTAAAGTTGAAAGGCATCAATTTATGCTTTCACAAGGCTGGAGTTTGTGGTACTTTCATCGTTGTTAAACCATTCTTTTGAACTGATATTTTTTATTGAGATGTTTCTTTTTTTGTTACCCTGGTCATCCATTTTCATCAGAAATCTATTCAACAGCTGGTGTACTGTTTGGAGGTTTAGACCTGCTGAAGATAGCATGACTGTGATCATGGGTTTCACATTTATAAGGAATAGGAATCTTCTAGTCAAACTAGGGCATTCCATCTGAGCTTTTGAAATTAACCCTTGCTGGATATAAGAGGAATCTTCTTCTTTCAGGTTTTTGGGTTGACATCCACCATCATTGTTTTGGCTGAGAGCTTCTTCCTCTTATTTTATATGAACTTCAGTTATTTGAGCATGAATAATTCCAATTTATGTACTGTGAAACTTAGACATCTTGTCTCTACAATCTGCAGGTGAGGTTGACCGAAGGATTGCTTTTGGTCAACTGAAAAGATTTTCATGGAGGGAATTGCAGTTAGCTACTGACAACTTCAGTGAGAAAAATGTGCTTGGACAAGGAGGCTTCGGGAAAGTCTACAAAGGAGTGCTCGCTGACAACACAAAGATAGCTGTCAAACGGTTGACGGATTTCGAGAGTCCAGGGGGAGATGCGGCTTTCCAGCGTGAGGTTGAGATGATCAGTGTTGCTGTGCACAGGAACCTTCTGAGGTTGATTGGCTTTTGCACGACTCCTACAGAGCGGCTACTCGTGTATCCATTTATGGAGAACTTGAGTGTTGCGTATCGTCTTCGAGGTCTGATACCTTTATCGTTTCTTCGTGACTTTTCTCACAGAATCTCGCATGCCTTCTCTGGGGTGAAATTATAGAGCACTGAACACTGTTTTCATGATTCAGAAGTTAAAGCCGGTGAAGCCATTTTGGACTGGCATACGAGAAAGAAAGTCGCATTGGGTGCTGCTCGTGGGCTGGAGTACCTTCACGAGCATTGCAACCCCAAGATCATCCATAGGGATGTGAAAGCCGCCAACGTGTTGCTGGATGAAGATTTTGAAGCTGTTGTTGGAGACTTTGGCCTCGCGAAATTAGTAGATGTGAGGAAAACAAACGTCACGACTCAAGTTCGCGGAACAATGGGCCACATCGCCCCAGAATATCTGTCCACCGGGAAGTCCTCAGAGAGGACAGATATCTTCGGATATGGGATCATGCTGCTAGAGATAGTGACAGGCCAACGTGCAATCGACTTCTCCCGCCTGGAAGAAGAGGATGATGTCCTCCTGCTTGACCATGTGAGTTATTTACATGTCACAGATGTTTATTCCATGGACATTGTGCGACTGTCATTCCCTTTAGTGTTCCATCTCAACTTCTTTGTTCTAACCATGTAGGTCAAGAAGCTGGAAAGGGAGAAAAGGCTGGACGCGATTGTTGATCGGAACCTAAACAAGAATTACGACATGCAAGAGGTGGAGATGATGATACAGGTCGCGTTGCTTTGCACGCAAGCGTCCCCTGAGGACCGTCCAGCAATGTCCGAGGTCGTGAGGATGTTGGAAGGAGAAGGGCTTGCAGGGAGGTGGGAGGAATGGCAGCACGTCGAAGTAACTCGGAGGCAAGAGTATGAGAGGCTGCAGCGACGATTCGACTGGGGTGAGGATTCTCTGTTTAATCAAGATGCCATCGAGTTGTCCGGGGGAAGATAGCCCGGGAACCCTTGAACGATTGTTTCTCCAGTGAGCAATTTAGCTTTTAGTAATCTTGCTCCGATGTCGTGTGCAATTAGTTTGTAAATTTTTACAAAACATAGCTTTGGATATTATGAGTTACAAATTACATGTCTGTGACATCGTTGGTTTTTGTTGCTAGTTTTTTCAATGACAAAATCTGTATTTTCAATCTGTTTTTCAACAAACTCATGTATTTCCTACATGTATATATTGGTTTGACTGCTGTTTAATTGACATTTAAGAACATATATGGTCAATACCATAAGAATTAACGTTAATTTTCCGAAATATGCTTCTGTTACCAACGGGAAGGATCCGCTCGTCCGGCGATCTCGTACTTGTCGGATCTTGTTTGATGAAGTTTCTCTGCTCTTAATGAAAATATGTGCACATCATTGAGTCTCAGCCTCACGGCTGCAGTCCACCGTGCAACATTTCAAGATTGATTAATTGATCTCACCGTGTCGACTATGGTAGCACCCATCGCATGTCAAATGAGGTGAAGTCGCATGAACACTTACGTTCTGTTACATAACAAACGTTTCCTGCCAAATACGTTCGGATTGTTCTGTTCTGTTCTGGTTTCAGCCTAGTTTCGACCAGCAATACTTCATCGAACAACTTAGCTTCGCCCCCAGGAACTTCTCCTAACTGCCTTCAAATCCTTGTTCAATTTGGCATCTTTGAGGGTCATCATTATTGTAGACCCTCATCACACATACGTCGACCGAACCACAACGACACCCTTTCGTTCATCTCGTTTTTCCAGAGATGACAAATTGATGGAGACCGGGTTGGGGAAAAAAATTTTGAATCTCGGAGTTGTAACAAACGTATCTAAGAGCAACAATCATGCCGAATTACACTAGTTTAAAGATTTAACGAGTTTTACATTATTCTAGTTAGACAACAAGCTGAAAGGGAAACCTCGTAAGATCAAGCAACTGATTGTAAAGTGATTTCATACTTCTGATATCACAGCTCACAGTCGTGCAACATAGATGAGTGCACAACCTGTTTGGACAAGTGTCGAACACGTTGGTCAGAGCCAAGTGGAGGCAGTCTTAGCATTCCGAAATCATCAAGTCTTTGGAGCAACTAGCATATCCGGACGTGTAGGAATCGGGAGGAGACTTGTATATAGTACTTGCGCTCCCCCGGCATCAGTTTCTGCAGATCATTCAAGACGCAGTGATTCTCATTTTAAATAAATTCTGCACGAGCATTTCGCTAGGCTGCATAACGGTACTAGCCAAAAACAAACAAATCCAGTTTCACTCCATTTTATTTCGTGGCGGTTCGCCACTGGCATACTTCTCCGAGCAACTCAGTTTCGTAGTTTCGTCTACAAAAGCTTTTCCTGAGCACCAATCACTCATAATACTCTCTTCCATCCACTCGTAACTGGACATATCTAAACCACACGATTCCGTGGGGTGGTGCACTAAATACTGTCCTCTCGTTGCCGTTCCCGCCAAAACTCAGTTAATCATAGCCAATGGATAATGTTACATTGGTAAAAAACACACAGGAACAAGGTTGTGCACCCTATGTTGACAACAGAACCACAACACGTGTGATCGCCAGTAATTGAATGATGAAAAAAGAATGAGTTGTATTCACAAATAAAGTATTACAGATGAAAGTAGAAACTTACAGCAAAAAAAAAAAAAAAAGATGAAAGAATTAAAGTTGTAAAGATTGTGAACGCCCTAAGCTCTTCGTAGACTCTCTAACCTGTAGAAACGGTCGACGGGATCTGGACGCTGATGTTGAGGGTGTTGATGGTGATTATGGTTATGCTGGTGTGATTGCGATATTGTTGAGGCTGGTGATGACGACAACAACAAGACTGGGAAAGAACAAGACACTAGGAACTGGAGGTTGAGAATTGAGGCCAGAGACAAACAATGCCTATTTGGACTTGGTGAATATCGTGTTTTTTTTTTCTGAAAATATTTTTTTCCTCTTATATTGGATCTGCTATCACTTGTCGCCTTATGACCTACATACCAGGAAAGGCGATGGTCCTTTTGCATACTGCTGCAAAACAAATTTAGAGGATGGAAAGGTTGAAAAGAGTTGTTGATTACGCGAAAAACGGATTGTGACGATTCAGTTACATTCACCTTTTACAGGTTCCGGTAACTAACGGAAGGCCCAATTTCGAGGTCACCAGACCAGGAAAAACCACAAGAAGATTAGCTATTGGGATCCCGGAGAAGGTTATCCTGCTTTGGAGACTAAAGCGAAACGGTTTACGTAGCTTCGTGCCGAAAGCAGTCACCGGAGCCTCCAATGCCCATGATGCATCTAAGTGTGAGGATGATGATGATGATTTTCTCAGACAAGGAAGACAGCAGACGGAGGAAAGACTAGAGAAAGTTTGTAGGCTGTCAAAGGTTGTGTCCGAGATGCGATTGTCCAAGGTAAATAAATCGTCTTCCAAAATGACCTTTCTACTTTTAATAAGATGTATACGTTATCGGTCTATATTTTTGTCGAGTTTTGTTCCATTTTATGGTTAGTGAAAAAAATAATTTGCAAAATGAGTTATAAAGTTTCAAAATTTCTAAAATACATTCCCGTAGATTTTGTCTAAGGAAAGTCACTTTAAGAAGTCAGTCGAACTTCATAATTACAACGACTTCAGAGCTGTATTTCAAAAATTTCAAAATTACCTACCTGTTTCGTAAATTTTTTTTCCGACTTACCTCATTTGGGAACTTTCCTCTATATTTGTCCCCATCTTCCAAAGAGTCCAGGATGAGACCAGTCAATATTCGTCGCAAGTATTACTACGAACCTCATGTGATTAATCCATAATCGTATCTCATCAAAACGATATTAACTCATATGTCCAAATCTAAGATCCATGTGACAGTCTCAAGAGATGCTGAGAAACACTTCCCCTGATCCCAAGTAACTTCAACTTCAATCCACAGTAAAGTTGACTAAACTTCAGATGGTCAAACAATCGCCTGCCATACGAGTCACGTTTTGATACCTTAGAATCTGAAAACGATCGAGCACGTATGCGGGAATCATACAAAGATGATCTTCCTTTTTTTCGCTAATATGATGATCAAACTCCAGTTTCGTCTAAGCTATCTCCCATATAACATCACAGGCTAAAGAAAAATTGGGAGGCGAAATCGAGGGACCAGAAGTCGCCTCCAACCCGTGGTAACTAGCTGGAAGATTGAATCGGGGTGGGTTAGCCTGTGATTTTTATAAGCTTGAAGAACCGATAAGGAACCTAAGCTTCCTTCTTCTTGACTCTGTAGGGATATCTCTGGTAAATCGTGATGCTGCCAACTACAAGCGGGAGAGCCACTAGACAATAATGTGAAGGCGGTTTCCCTTCAAAAATGAACTGTAGGAGTGCAGTGACCAGCAGGGCGGAAACAATGACAAAACCCTGCACCCAAGTTCACGATGGCATCACCAATACTCACTGAAGAGAGTATAGCATAGCTATTCGTTTAGAAGAAAAGCATTTGCCCAGAAAGGCATGACTCTATCAGGTCTGTCCTCATATCTGCTCGTAAAATTTAAAATTTTGAAGCAAGAAAAATGCTTGGCTAGAAAGAGAGAAAATGGATATATCAAAACATTAGTCACATGTGAAAATTTACCTTTCGGACACCACCAGCATAGCTTGTGATTAGGCCCACAAGAATACCGCCAACGGCATTAGACACAACCGGGATCTGAATACACACAAACAGCAGATGAAAAGGAAACTGATGAGAATAGTCCACCTATATGAGTGTATCTTTCTCAATTTCTTAACAGGTGCAAAAAATGTAAATAATTTTAAGATTATTTTTTATAAGTAAATAATTTTAAAATTAAGAAGGGAAATTCAGATATGCAGTGGAAAATGCACTAATCGAAGCACAGAGTATGAAAATAAGAAATTATGGCTTCATTCATATATCACTGGAGGAGAAAGAAATAACACTTACAAAAGTCAATGGAGTCCAACCATAAAAAAATCCGTATTTCCTTATGGCTTCTCCGTCAGGAGATTTGAGGGTGCTGACCGACAAGCATAGGCATCCCACAACAGACATTTCAATTGTCATTAGGTATGACGAATGTTTCTTGACCTGTTTAAATGAGAAAAGGAATCAACTAGAGTTTACAAATAGGTAATAAGTTTCGTTGCACAGGTGAAATGCTACAAGCTTGCATGAAATATCAACCTATTGACGGATAATGGAGAGGGTATCATCTCTTACCTGAGAGGCCCACTGACAAAGAGATGACGCCAGACCAGAGAGAACAGATGCCACTATAATAGGTATGATCCCATAAAATAAAATCTGGTCGGGATTGTCATTATAGGAACCTTTGGTAGAACCTTCACCAACGCTAAGAAGAACTGCAGCCATTATCAGCAGGAACAGAGCTCCTATTTGCTGGATGGACTGCTTTTGCCTAAAATTTCAGGCAAGCAATGAATTGTCGCCTCTTCTATGATAGAAGAAACTAACTTCAACAAAACAACAAGAACTACTTCTGTAGAATAGCAGGATTACAGTAGACAATTAAAATTGACTACTCTTTGGGGAAGAAAATATTGACGGTAATGACACCCCTTATCTTTCCAACTTCAGAACAAGTTCCTACTTAGTAGGCTGCAAGGGATATAGTATTCCAGCTCAGATAATATTACATTTCCAAAGACTCCGAAATGAGGTTCTTCTCAGTCTTTGGTTTGTTGGAAAACACTAAATGTATAATTAACCTCAATTTTTTATACAAAGGATGTTCGAAATGCCCCAAAATTTTCTTGAAATTCTAGGCATCTTGGACAGTGAAGAAGCAAGTCACAAAGAATTGAACTAGGAGATAACGGGTACCAGACACAAACCTCAGAATTATATACATAAACAATGCTGTGAAGAAGATTTTGGTTTGGTTAAGCATCGAGAACGTCAGCGAATCCAAATTTCTGTAGGAAATCTGCAGCAAGCTATTTTGTAGGGCATAAACGGCTGCAGGAAGGCCCGATGCAATCAGGGAATCAGCCAGAGACCATTGCCGCAATGATTTCAACAGAGTTCCTTCTCTTGACATGAAAATGATAGCAAGCACAACCTACCAGGCAAATGGAGGAACTGAAATCCGTCGAAGTAAAACACAGCAGCATATGGAACAAAGAAAGTACCAACCTTAACCACCTCGCATGACAAAACAGATGAGGTAACAATGACTTCGTGCCTGCATGGAAGAACAACAGGATAACATCAATATATTAACTTCATGAACAGACTAGGGCGTGGCCAAGTTGAATCCAGAAAGGATTGTATTCATAGAGTAGTATCAAGTGGAATAGAGTTAAATCCATCCCCAATTTCTTGGAGCAATGCAAGAAACATAACATGGCAATGTAAATGTCTCCACCAAAACAATGATGAATTCCAGAAACAGCATTAAACCAAAGAAGCTGCAGACATCATTTCAATCAACAAAAAGAAAAAGAGAACCCCACAATTCGACTCTCTCGACTCAATCCAACTCACTTCCCAAAATGGAAGCCTCCAATTCCATTCATCCAACAACTGAAAGCTCATCCCACTAGACCAAAAGTTTGATCGCGACAGAGACAAACACAATCAAAAACCCAATCACCGAAACCTCGTTCAGGATCCAAAGAAAGTCAGGAGTTTGGGGATTTGAACTTGGTAAGGAACAAAAAGAAATAAATAAAGAAATAACCTTATGAACCACTTGGAAATCAGAGGCTGCGCCCCATACTGGAGAGATAGAAGGAGCGAGAAAAGCCAAATCTTGGAGCCATTAGACGAAGAAGGAGACGAATACTTTCGGGGTTTGGCGTCGATCGCCATTTGCTTCCCCGGGGCGACGCCAACCCCGCCAAACTTCTTTCCTAGGTTTCGGCGCCTGCGAGTTGTTTGATGAAATGCTCCTGACTGACAACGCTCGATCAAGATTTCATCTTCTTTAGGTAAAGAGAGTGTTGTTGACTAGCAAACAAACACATTGGAATATTTAGCAAACAAGTACCGAGAGGATTGTCAGTTTAGAAAAAATAAAAAACTTCACAAAATAACATTTTAAGCTTAGAAATTACGCGACTCTGATTTTTACCATGAGTACTTGTTTCAAACAGCAACAACTAAAATTGGTTAAATTATTAGTTTCAATTAACGACTTTGACAAATTTATGAATTTTTTTAACAATTTTTGTTTTTGGACCAAACTTGTTTGAAACGTCTTTTCGCTAGAGAAGCTCGCTTTGGCCTAACACTCTTAAAAGTTTTCCAAAGTCCTTGAAACGATACTTAGCCATTTTTTTCCAAAAGTTACTATTTTAAACAACATTTTCCTTATAAAATAAAATTCGTTGTTTCAAACACACACCGTATTAGGATGATATTTAATTAATTTATAGAACTGAAGTCACGTTTCACAAATTATTTTCAAAACTAATTTGTACAAAACTCTTTTTGTTCGATAATATAGTTGCAGTAAATCAAGAGTAAAGAAAAATACAATAAAAAGTTAATATTTACCAAAGCTTACAGAGTACACTAAGAAGAAGGACAAAATTGCGGAAACTAAGAGTTAAGTGATAATTCAATTTTTGTCTGAATTGTGATTGTGCTTCATTTATATGTAAAATATTTATTTATACAAAAATCATAACTAATGCCTAAAATCTCGAAATTATCTTCATATTGAGTGGCTTGACTCAAGTCGTATCCAAATTATAACTGAGTCACTTCTTTTTTTTTATTGTCACGTTGAATCACAATTGTCTTCTTGGTTTGCGATAAATATCACATGTATTTCACCAAGATGACTTGGAAACTTACTCTCTTCTAGGGAAATAAGACATGAGTGAAATTCAACATTAATCATTGTTGAAACTAGACGACACTTCTCATTCAGCGTGCAATGACAACCATTTATGGTTTACTAAGCGAAGGTCAATTCACTTGTCTACAGGTCTATGGCATAGAATTTCCAATAGAAAATAGAAAACAAACCAAGTAGTGAACAAGCCTGAAAGGAATCGAGAGGATATCCAAAAATATAAAGAAAGCATCCACTATATTGAGAGGATACATTGAAAGAGAAGTCGAGCTTTTCGAACAAACAAGTAGTTACAAGGCGATTATATTGTACGATATTAGCTTTAGAAAAATATTACTCAAATACGATCATATATTAGGAAATTCCCAATTTAGCACCCTAATTTCCCAATTCAAAGTCGCAAATTACGTCTTTCAATTAAATAGAAAGGCGTTCTAAAGAAACTCAACTAAACCGAAATTTATGAAAAATTCCTTGTTTTTTTTTAAATCGTGTTTAGAACAACGACTTTCTTTAATTGTTATAGTTCAAAATCTCGAATTTTGAATACGTAAAAAAAAATTTCGTCTCATTAATATAGTGTAGCGGTTCAAAATAGGGCTTTTCTTTTAAATTAAAAGTCATTGTTCTAAACCACTACCTAAGGACAATAAATTGATAATTTCTTAAATTGTGGTCATATTTGGCCATTTTTTCAAAAACAATGAAAAATTCGGAGAAAACTCATTACAGGACATAAACTAGAGGATTGTACGAAAATAGACTTAGTTTGGAAAAAATTCTAAAAAGACTTTGGTTGTCAATAGCTACACTGAATCAATTAGACATTTTAATTTTTCTAATTCTTTCGAAAATTATCGAGTTTACAAGGGACTTGAGATGAATAAATAGGAAATTTTTAAGAATTGCTACCAAATCAGAACATTTTTTCCTTTTTGCTAACCTCCTTGTATAATAACAAAGTAATACATTGATTCATTGTCATAGTTGTCCTTCCCTTGTATTCACGGTATCAGAGCTCCGCGCAGAAATCGTAAACAAAATAAGAGAACAACATGACTGATATAATGTCGTCATGCGGAATGATAACTAGCCATTTAATAGGAATTATGTGTTTATCTTGGGTTAGGGCGAATCATAATTACCTTTGAAACTAATTATTATCCAGATTTTGTGAATTATTTGGAGTAAAAAGTAAATAAACATGTGCTCCCAGAATTGAATTTATTTGGTTTTAGTATTATTATTGGGATAAAAACTTCCATTAAAATTTTTTCATAAGAATTGTAACCCACTCTTCTTATAAATTATACAAAATAAAAAAGTCTTTTAACTTAATCAGTGAAATTGCACCGCTGATTCTGTTGTCTTAATCGCCGTTTCTCTTCGCTTAGTTCTCCTCCGGGACTACGCCGGCCAGAAGACGCTTGTCCGCCTGCGGAGCGCATATATAAAATTCGAATATGACACCTTGGATTGGTGCCTGTAAACTGTTCCGGTATGGCTTGATAAACTGCCCATTTAGCTTTGCTTGTCGCCCTCCCCTTCGCCTTCCAAGTAAGCCTTCTTCCTGTGCTCGGCCGCCCTTGCAAGGCAACACACTACCGTGAAGCACGCCGCGTAAACACCGTGAACCTTCCAGTTCGTCTTTGGCTGCTGGTGAGATACCGCCCTGTGGAACACCATCACATAGTAATGGATCCCGATGGCGTACCCGACCACCACTTGTGCCAGGACTAACAGCTTTGAGTTCAGGCCAATGCCCCATGTGAATGCCCGTACAAGGTATAGGAAGAGCAGGACTAGGTAGAGCATGTAGCCGACCATCTGCACGACCTGTAGGAAAGCGTAGGTCGAGTGCGCAGTGGCGTCAAAGAACCTCAGGGGCTCAACACCCGTGAGCAATGCCGAGACGCAGAGGATCGAGAAGTAGACTGCCAGGTAGACGTGGACGAATACGGCCGTCCTCTGCACTGACAGATGATCCTTCATGTGCCTCACGATCAGCGAGACTATGATTAATGGAACGACCACGAACGTGAATGACGCCGCAGCTGCCGCTGTTGACGCATACCTCTTACCTACGTAAGGCCTGAAGTTCTTCGCGATGCGCTCGTTCGCCTTCCCGACGTAGGCCTTGGAAGCTGCCGATATCCTCTCCAAGTCCGGGAGCAGCGTACGGTGGAATTGTGCAGGCAGATCCCTGAACTGTGCAACCAAATCGTCCTCATCCTCCCCTGTATCTCCGACCCCACGTCCATGTAGATCGAAACCCGACACCTGTTTATTCGGGATCTTCTTCTTTTTCTCCGGATCAGCCTTCTTCTCCGCCTTCGCCCAGTTGCCCTTCTTCTCACTTTCCAAGCCCTTTAATTCCTTATCTACCTTCTTCGTGAGCTTCTCCAAAGTCGGATTCTTTGCTGCCAAATCCAAGCTCTTCTTCCCCAAATGGGCAGCCTTGGCGGTGGAGTTGAGCTTCTTAGACACTTTAGCAGCAGTGGAATTCAACTCCTTGAGCTCAATCTTAGTAACCACATCAGCCCGGCCGCCAGCCGTGGCGGGCCTACTCGAATTCTCGCCGGAGATGGCGGGGAGCTTAGGCTTGATGGGTTTGGTGGAGTTGTTGGAGGAAGCAAAAGCCTTGGTGGTGTGGTTCTTAGAAGAGAAGGCAGAAGCAGTGGGCCTGGTGGGTTTGTCGGGTTTGGATTGGACAACCTTGGACAGTGTCTGGTTCTTCTTGGGAGGAGTAGTAGTAGTAAAAGCAGAAGAAGAAGAAGAAGAAGAAGAAGAAGAAGAAGAGGAAGTGGGTTTGGTGTTGGTTGGGGGCTTCTTAAGAGGGGTGGCCCCATCTTCATCATCGTCATAGCCGCCATCATCATTACCCAATTCCAGAGAATGGGAGAGCAACCTCCTAAAGCTGGGGATAGCACCGAGATCTGATGAGACGGCCTGATGAGGGGAGTGAAAGGGAATGATGAGGAGGAGGAGGAGGAGGAGGAGGGCAGGGGTGAAGAAGATGAGGAGATGGATTGACCTGGGTTGTGACATTGGAACGGGGACGAGGACGAGGTAGTCTGGGTTTGGGAGGGGATCCTGGGATCTGAATCTCAAGAGAGAGTGTGATAGGGAATGGGGTTGCTTGTTGGGTGGGGGAAGAGGATGATGTTATTAACATTTCATTCACATGGTTTGCATCTTATTCCCATGACTGGTGTAACAAGGAGGGGGTGTCAAGGACAAGGAGTCAACACGGTGTCTGTCCTTTTTTTTTTTTTTGCCCTTTTCCCAACTTTTCATTTCATTTGCCCTTTAACACACTCCTTTATACTTTTAACTCATGTGTTCAATAAATATTATCCCCCCACTAAGCCCCCATTTTATTAGCCAACCACCACCTACTTCGTTTAAATTAGATTTCTCTTAATTAGGGATTAGGATTTAAAAATAAATTTTCACTTAACTATACGAATTTACATGGCAATTGTCCTCGGCTACTGCATACCAGTGGTATTAATGGAAGAAGTAAAAACCAGATCACAAAAGTCCACCCCTAGCTAAAAGAAAGGGCCGAAAAAGCTACCAAAGATGACAAAAACGTTTTAGCTTAAAGGAAGTGTTAAAATAAAATATATAACATGTTATGTGTTTTTGTTACATTATTCTTCCAAAAACAACTTATTTAAATGTAAAAAAAAAAATACTATGATGTAGCAAAAAAAGATTCGTTTAAATTGAATTAATTGTCTCAAACGAATTTAAAAATCATAGTTGTGTTGTTTATGATTTTTTGGGGGGGGGGGGGGGGTTTGATAGTCAATAACATTTGTCCCCTTCTTAGAAGTCGATGCAAAAAATAAAATAACATTTTATTTTATTTGCTTTCCACCGACGCAAAATTGTCAATTGATTCCCAAACTTTTCCACAATTATTTAGCATTAATTATAAAATCACGTTATATCTCTTGGTTATAAGTGAGTGATGGTCTGGTCCCCCTAAGAAAGAAGACGAAGATCCACTTCTCCGGCGCATTCAAATCTAACCACTACCACGCATTTTTTGGAGGTTCATTTTCTTGGTCCGTTTTATAATGTTTATACTAACAAAACAAAACAATAGAGCAAGGGCTTGTCGTATAATACCATTTACTGAACTTTCTTTTTTTGAGTAATTTTACCTGGTCTCTAATCTCCTACTATTTGAGACCAAACTATTAATTAATATCCCTTATTTTACTTATTTTTTCGAGTTAATCTAAAATTTGAAAAATATCCTATACATTAGTCTAAATTACTCCCAGTTGAATTTCAATCTCAAATGAGAGTTTCATTCCAAGAACCCCAAACCTAAATCTCTCGAGGAACCCTAAATGAGATTTTTTATGCACTTATTTTTTTGGAGCATCATCTATGGAATGCATGAGGCATGAGTAGTGAAGAAGCATCTATTCGTAGTCAGAGACAATTTTTTCGCAGTAGCGGATAACTCGAATAAAACAAATAGGAAAGTTATTATGCAATGTGAATGTGGGTTTAAATATCATGCCAAATAGCACTAACTACAAAGAACAAAGGTAAAATATTTGTGGGATGCCCTCATTACAAAGATGTTGATAGATGCTGTGGATTTTCTTGTGGTTGGACTTGATTTGGTGGTGGATTTTCACTGAAGAATTGGGACATTGATTAATTTGGTTCTTCTTTGGAGACACGACAAGGCAGGCCATGATAATATTGATAAAAGCTGAAGCGTTGGAGACTAATCATGGTATAATTTTGATCATTTTTATATTTTAGGTTTTGTTACCTTTTTCGTTTGATTTTGTATTATCAGGGAAGATGTAATGGATAGTTGTAATGAAAGATATTTGTTTACTGCAATGAGCTTCGGAGCTCGAAAGCTGAAATGAATATTTATGTAGGTTGATGTTTGTTAAATAAAATATATAAAGGTTGTTTCTGCATAACATTATCATTAATTTTCCAAGGCTCATAACTAGACTATAAATATACAACAACACTTATTTATTTGTTCCCTCCTTCAACAAGAACCCAAGCAATAAGGAATATGAAGTTGTTTCTGTCTCTACCCATAGCAAACAACAAAATGCCACCATCAATAATGTCACATACTCTCCTACAACCAAGGCTAAGGTTGTCCCTTTCTCAATTGGCTAAGTCCGACATAAAACCTCTTAAAATTATTGACAAATCCAACACTAGGAATGAACTCTAGATCGAGCTTGAAAGTGCTTTATGGACTTTTCTATCCAAAAAGATAGGTTATGTACGATCTCACCTTCTAGTAATGTTCTTCGATGATGCCATTCACAATACTCTGTCCATGTCATTTCACCATATACAATTGCAACTTGTTGACCTCCACGGGGAACTTCTCCATTAAGTCAACAATAACATCATTTGCCCTCATTGAATCAAGGGGCATATCCATCTTAATAAACTCACGAACAAGCCATTTTACAGCCGTTTGTCGGTTTACATTTATGCTCTAACTCATAAAATTTAGCAGTAATAGTGTGGTCCCTTTCAAACCAACCGGCATATACACACCAAGCACATCCATCCATACAACACACTTCCATCCTCCCAGTCAACTCTAATCAAATGCGCATTAACTCCATTTAATATGACATAATTTTGAATAAATTCTTAAATTGATCTAGGGAATTAAATCACTCAAATCTCTAATATTTATGATCATAGCCAAGGCTATAAACAGTGAATACATTCCCTTCACATTATCATCCAATCCTTTCGCTACCTATAGCTCAGCTTTTGAGTTAACATACTCCGACTCAACAACTTTCATATTCTCTATGACTCTTCCAACACCTCCCTCATTAGTAATATTTTCTACAAACTCATCATCATCTTCCGTCTCATCCTCATCCATTTCATCGGGATTACTCTCGTGTCTTTCATCTTACTCAACGTAAATATCAATACATTTTACCTCCAACAACAAAGTTACTAACTCAGTAACTTGTGCATAAGTAAGGATTTCAATTAGGCCTTCAGCTAGACTCCTTCCGGGTTCACAAAACCACATCCGAGTTTGCTCATATCCAGAATTTTTAGCTAAGTTTTGAATGGTGAAATAACCAATCTTATCCATATCAATATCATCGAATCTAAATATCTTTCCACCAACGCAGCAGATTCTATCAGTTAGACTCGTCGTACCTCCAATGTGCAAAACCAGATTACCTTGTCCACCATCCATTTCTAAGCTACAAAATAAAAAATTCATTCAGTAGCTCTAATTAAACAAGCATTACACACAATTAGCTCTGAAGTTAAGGCCCAAAACCTTAATTTGTGTTCGAAAAAGCAATTTCATGAAAGCAATCATGTTCTCAGAAAACTATAAAGAGTAATTCATCACCGGACAACAAGCTCCAAAACTTTTCAGCATCCTTTACAGCCTTCATGGAATGAATGCTTCACATGCTCAGAATCATAACCATGCATCAATGAAAGAAATTGTAGCACAAACTTTATATGACCAAGCAAATGTAGATTGAATGTGTACATTCCTGCATCACGCAAAATAATAGTTGAAATATAAAACGTTAAATTATAATTAAACGTTAAGCTCGAACTTGTAGGCAAAAGCGTGATATACTACTATAAGTTCTTGTTAGTAAGATCAACTAATGGGGATTATATTGGACGAAACGATATGATTTTTGGTTATTATGATTATTATTTTTAAAAGTCTGGAATAAATGGGGAAAAGTTAGAAAGAGAAGATAATTGATAAATTGACAAATACTCGTATCGTAGATTGATCATTTTCCTGGCTCAGGTGTCTGCAACAACAATGATTTCCCGGCATCCTCGTCATCCAAGTCAAGATCCACAACTCCCTGCTTCTCGTAGTCTACTACCTCAATGACCCTCCTTATATTCCTGTCGTGCCCTGATGCCTTGAGATCGGATAAGGCTTCCCCTTCGCATGCCTCGCCATCACCCTCCTCCAACCGCTCTGTCTCATACTCGATTAGAGCGTGCATCCTCGCACGCTCCCTATCCCTCGGGTACGTGCTATACAGGAAGGAATATATGAAACAGCAGACTGCTATCGGGATCCCGATGGCCGTGTACAGAGCTTTTGCTAGTGACGCGGCATTCTCCTGATCGACTTTGATGCCTGCTGAGGCAGAGGATGATCCCGCTTGAATGGGTTTGTAACTGTAGACATGCTGGGCAAGTAAACCGACCACGGGCGGAGCCGTGGATGCAAGGATTGACTCAAATGACCGGTCCAATGCGTAAATACTCGTTCGGGATCTCACAGGCACAATCTCCGCAAATATTGGACTGTCAACCATAGAGCAGTTTGTTAGGGCGTTCCATGGAAAGCCGGTGATGGCAATCTTGGACGGAGACTTACTTGTTAGTGGCCGGAGCATTCCACGATGCGCAAAACCCCATGATGAAGAACACGAGGCCGTGTGAGAATGCTGTGGACGGATCGTCAGGCAAGACCAGCAACAGAACTGCCGCCGACAGGATCATCGAACCCGAGCTTATCTGCGACAGGCTTATCCTACCGGCATTGGGCAACCGTTGTGCGAGTATATCTCCCATTCGTCCTCCAAATAGGCCTCCAAGCGAACAACCGATAATAAAGATGGTACTAAGGACCGCCGTCATCCCATGGGAGAATCCAATCAGTTCAAGCCACAGCGTGGAAAATGAAAGGGCCGACCAAGGGAACGAACCCGACACTCCCTGAGCGACGATTATTTGGAATGACGGGATTCGGACAACCGTCTTCGCATCCTTGAGGATAAATTCCAGTTCCTTCCTAAGGGACCTGTCTGTGTTACGACGCTTAGTGTTTCCATGAAACTGAGGATCATCGGCGAACAGGCGGACTGAAATACCAACGAGGACGCTGATTAGTCCTACCAGATGGAAAGCGATCCTCCATCCCGGGATGCCAAGGAATGAGGACGGTGCGATCGACACTGATAGAATCGTCCCAATAATCGAACCCAAGTTGCCCGTGAGCTGCAGCCATCCAAACGCGATTCCGCGGTTGGTTTCGTCAGTGCAGTCGGCGACAAGGGACTGAATGGCTGGAGCCACAAGGGCAAGGCCTATCCCATTCAACCCCCTCGCTATCGCTACCTGCAAACAGAGAAGAGAGAAGGGATTAAGGATCACCTATCATGTCAAAAATTGAATACGGTCTCCGGATCATCATCCAATGTCTTCCAAGATCCATCGCTAAACTAAAGGATACAGCTACAAAAATAAGTAACACTGTTATATCGGAAACACCGGACAATCACGTAATAGTTCAAGTTACCCCCAGATCTATCGAGCAGAGAAGAAGACATGACCTATCCTAGCGTCGAACCAGCTCAGCCGTGGAGTGGCACTCGATCAAGTTGTAGAAAAACTTAACGGAACGGAATCGTCAGGTAAAGAATGACAGAAGGAAACAGGGTTGACCTGGAGGAATGTGGTGCAGAGGCCGACGAGGAAGGTAGCAGCGGCCCAGAGGAAAGCACCGAGGGCGATGACGTGGGCGCGGTTATGGTACATCGCCATGTAGGCCGCCAAGGGATAAAACAAGGACTGAACCATCGACCGGAACAGGGTGAGGGACCCAAGAGCAGTCGGGCCGACGTTGAGCTCGGCGCCTACCTCCTTGTATACCCCAGGAAGGATGGACTCGTCGGCCCGCTCCATGATGGCTGCAAAGTTGATGAGGAACAGGGTCAACCCCCCTCCCCCTGACTCAACCGCCATTGTTGTTGTGCCCCCTTCCGATCAGATCCGAGATTGTGGGTCAAAGTACTTTATTCCATTACTGAAGCTTGGAAATTAAGGGGGCTCCGATTGGTTTTGGAAGTCTTTGTTTTTCCTTCTAATTGGGGGCAGAGTCCGAGGTTGTAAGAAAGGAATATTTTTTCTCAAGATTCTGAATCAATTAGGGATGAAAATAAAAATTGTAAAAATTATTCAAAAAAAAAAATTCTTCACTCCCTGTTTCCATTAACATTGATTTCCTAACATGCATGTACTTATCATCATTGCACACGGGTTAATCTCCCGGTGTTAGCATTTAGCATCAACATGTGATATCCATTAAAACTTACTTTTTAGGCCGGCAAACGGAAGTTGACGTGGCGCTTACATGGCACTAACGCCGTCAGTCGTCCCGCTGTAAACCTAAACGCCCAAATTGAAAACCCTAAATCCCCAGATCGGATACCCATCAATCTCGACACACCCTCCCCGCCATCCCCAACCTTCTCTACCCACAACCGGCCAGAAACCCAGCTCATTTTCGACCTCCCCAGCACCCTAGCTCGTGTCCCGACATCCCCACCAATTCAGCTCATTTCTTGATCCACCAGTGTATTTCACCGCCCGGAATATTTCCTTGACCCACTGGTCCCATTCGGTGAGGTATTGTGCTCTTCTCCATCGTTAGGTAATGTATCATACCGCCAACTTGGGGCGGGGAGGTCGAAAACAGCTTAAGAAAGATTAAGGTTGGTGTATCGTAAAAGGTCGTGGATGGCCAGTCGTGGGTCGGGAGGTCATGAACGCTATGTCGGGGATAGTGGGTCGATGGGTTTGTGGTCGGTCGTGGATCGAGGATGGTTGGGATAGATTTGGGGATTTATAGTTCGTGTTCGGTTTGGGGGTTTAGGGTTGGGTGGCCGATTTTGGACCTAATTGGAAAGATTTTATTTATTTGGGGACTTTTCGTGACATTCCGTCAAATAATGATCTTCTGACTACGAGGCGACTGACGGCGTTAGTGCCATGTAAGCACCATATCAAGTTTCATTTGTCGGACGCTTGACGGAGGATATATTAGAAGTAAAGTAATAAGTTTGGGATATAAAGATACTATATAAACGATATAATAAATGAAAAAAAACCGTTATAATTTATGATAAAGCGGAAAATTTACCTACAAATTTTGACTTTTAACGAGTCGTGATTTCCCAAAGTTTCCAACTTTGAAAAGGATGGGCAAATATCCAAAGAACACGCCACGCCATTCCTGTTGATTATGTGGATCAGTTCAGGATCCATTCATTTATACTCAAACTAAGAGCTTTAATTTTTCGACTTGTAATTCTTTTATATGTACCCAACTGCAATTCTTAAAATCTAAATTCATCTAAACATTTATAAATATTAAACCTTATAAATATTAAACCTTAAACCCCAAAAATTAAATCATAAGTACTAGACACTTAACTATAAACCACTAATCTTTATCATAAACCATAAATATTATTTTTAATTTTAAAAAATCATATTTTTCGAGCAAGTTCGAATAGATTTTTCCTGACTCACACTCAATGTATCCCTTTAGGGTTGCAACACATGATGATGAGTAAGTCGTGCCCAATTAAATAACGCGACTGTTAAGATTTTTGAACATGAAATATCCTTATTATCCTCGGTTTGAGGCAAATAAGGGGGTCGAAGTATTAATAAATTTTGGTTACAAAATTTTAAATTCTATGATAGTAAAAATTATATCGAGAAAAATGTAAAATAAAATTAAGAAAAAAAATTAACCATCGGAAAATAAAACATAACATGAAGGACTTCGATGCGGCATTCTGGTTGGTATAGCCTTGATGAACATCATATCCAATTAGCAAAAAGAAAGAATCGACAATTTCCACGGGAAGCGACCGTCACTAATAATGATATTGAAACTAAAATCTGAAGGGACGCCTTCATTGTTTATCAAATCTGAATCACAGACACGTCCATTGAAATTTAATCATGAATATTCGTGTTGTAATTTTTTAGTTTTATAGTTGAATATCCTCTTATTTTATAAATAAGACATGCAAAGGCTTCTCATGATTAAAAAAAACTACTATTACATTCAAAATTATGTGTGAATCAGCATATTATGCTTGTTATTTCTTCATTGGTTTTTTTTTTCCTTTGCTCGTAACTCTCCGTTTCGGGCACGTTATCGTGTCTCCCGTCACCCGTTAATCCGCCTACGAGTGTCGTTCATGGCTTTACGTACAAGTAGCTTCCGGCATAACGGCAACCCGGTAATATAACTCGTGCACTCTTCATTAGGTTCCTTCAAACACTCGCACTTGAGTGTCCACATCATGGTGACGTTGCACCTCATACCTAAATTCATCGCCCGAACTCTGGTCTCGTGGTATCACTTGATCCGTCAAGTACGATGAGTGCATCGACGCTCATGTTGTCCGTGCTCATCCGCCATGAACACTGCCCAAGAAACCATGCATAACATTGGTAGTCGATGGACACATGCCCTTGATTGGCAGTGCAAAACCTATCCGCTACTTCTGCCTTCGATCGAGTATAATCGTTGATGGTGACCATAGCAGCGAGTTTGGGAGCGAAGCTCTGTGGCACCACCCGGGCGTGTAAAAATCACATAATACACCCCCAACACGCCACCATTCAACGCAGACATTTGCAGAAACCCGCTATATTAACTGTTACATTAGTTATGAACAATATCAACCCAAGGTACTCCATATATATGGAGACTCTCGGTTGCTCTCCTCGGCTAATGACAATCTACAAATCGAATACGCGCGGTCAGACACCAAACCTTCTTATAATTTCCTACCTACTCCCTTCATCCATCATGTATGTATGATTCTTTTCCTCTCCTTTTCTTTTCTTATTTCCCTTTATTATTCCCTTTCAATTGTTACATCTTTTTCGGAGTTAGAAAAACGTATATGAATCGAATTCAATGTTTCTAACACCGAATTATTGGTATTATTTAACAATCCGAAAGTTACTATCTTATTTTGAGAAATATAAGGTCGTGCTTTTTTAATTGATGCAGTAATAAAAATTGATTAAACTAAGACGAAAGATAACTAAATTTATTTATAAACAACTTAAAAATTTTAAGCACACATTAGTCATATTTTTAATGGATGTTAGATTACAAGAGTTAAAAGATGTTTAAGATGATTAATATTTATTAACAATGTTTGGACACCCATTAATCATCTCTAAGTGAGATATGAAATGTGGTTAATCATAATAAATAGTATTTAATATTTGATAACCTTTTTATCGACTCATACAAAATTAACATTGAGTTTTAGATTTCCCAAAATCCATTTGCTTTCTATAAATGAGAAACTGCATTCCGATGGTTTTTCTGTTATTTGCTTTATTATCTAAAATGTCGCTATTAAACCATTAAAAATATTTACCATTATATTTATATGTATGAGTTTGAATTGAAGTTACCGTTTCATTTCATTAAAAGGAACACAACTAGTACCAAGGAATACCTCAATAGTAAGTACAATGATTTAATTCGAGTTTTAAAATATTTTGGATAGTAATTATCAAAATTCGTTAAATAATGCAATTTGGTGTTAAGAACATCGAGTTCATTGCTTAATAAACTCGATATTTCAAACATCAAATTCTTTACGAGGGATTAAACTCGGCGTTAGAAAAATCAAGTCGTTTATAAATTGAACTCGGTGACATCAAATTCGAAGTATTATTTGACGAATTTTAAAAATTGCTACATTAACGAAATATTTTCATGATATTTTGGAACAAAAGCTCATTTATCTTGATATTTCATATTTGAATATCAACCGTGTAATAAGTTATCCAATTAAATGGTGTCCAGGAGTTTTGAGTATGCCAAAAAAACAACACTAACCTAAACATACTCGAGTTGTGGGACGGTCAGTTTCCCGGCTCAGGTCTCTGGGACAGCAATGACTTGAAGTCAGCATCTTCGTCCTCGAAGTTGAGATCCACGACACAGTCCTTCTCGTACTCTACCTCAATAACGCCCGTCGTCTTCCTGTCGTTCCCTGATGCCTCGAGACTGGATAAGGCTTCCCCCTGGCATGCCTCGTCATCACTCTCCAATCGCTCGGACTCGATTAGTGCATGCATTCTCGCACGCTCTCTGTCCCTCGGGTACGAGCAGTACAGGAAGGAATATATGAAACAGCAAACTGCTATCGGTATCCCGGTAGCAGTATACAGCGCTTTCGATAGTGACGCCGCATTCTCCTTGTCGATTTCGACCCCAGCTGAGGGGGAGGATGATCCATCAGAAATCGGTTTATAGCCGTAGACATGCTGAGCGAGTAATCCGACTACGGGCGGAGCAGCGGAGCAGCGGATGCAAGGATGGACTCAAATGACTCGTCCAGCGCGTAAATACTGGTTCGGGACATCACCATAACAATCTCCGCAAATATAGGACTATCGATCAGAGAAAAGATAGTTAGGGGGAGTCGTGGAAAGACTGTATGTGGTAGCTCAGGCAGAGATTTACTTGTTAGTGGCCGGAGCATTCCATGACGTGCAAAAACCCATGATGAAGAACACGAGACCGTGCGAGAATGCTGTGGATGGATCGTCAGGCAAGACCAGCAACAGAACTGCCGCTAATGGGATCATAGAACCTGCGCTTATCTGCGACAGGATTATCCTACAGGCATTGGGCAAGCGTTGCGCGAGTATATCTCCCATTCGACCTCCGAATAGACCTCCGAGGGAATTCCCGATCACAAAGATGGTATTAAGGATCGCTGTCGTCCGGTGGGAGAATCCAATCAGTTCAAGCCACACCCAGCGAACGATCCCCACACGCCCTGAGCTACGATTATTTGAAACGTGGGGATACCTACAACCAACTTTGCATCCTTGAGGAGGAATTCCAGTTCCTTCCTAAGGGAACTATCCTTGTAACGACGCCTAGCGTTTCCATGAAACTGAGGATCATTGGCGAACAGGCGGACTAAAATACCGACAAGGATGCTAATTAGTCCTACCAGATGGAAAGCCATCCTCCATCCCGGGATGCCAAGGAACAAGAAAGGTGCCATAGACACAGACAGAATATTCCCGACAATCGAACCCAAATTACCAGTGAGCTGCAGCCATCCAAATGCAATCCCCCGATTGGTTTTGTCAGTGCAGTTCCCAACAAGGGACTGAATGGCTGGCACCACGAGGGCGAGGCCTATCCCATTCAACCCCCTCGCAATCGCTATCTGGAAAATGAAGAAGAGATTAAGGATCAGCAATGACGTCGAAAACTTGATATGATCGCCATCGGATGAAGCTCCAGCACGGAATAAAAAGATGCAGGTATAGAAAATAACTAAACTGTTTAATTGATCACAGTGGAAAGGTAGTTCGAGTTACCCAGAAAACAATCCTGCAAAGAAAAAGTTTAAGGCCTATCCTAGGCTTGAACTTCTTGGCCGTGGAGCGACACTCGATCACGCAGAAGAAAAACAGAATTGTTAGAATATCGGACCGGCCCATATGCCGAGCCCAGCATACAAGCCTAGCGGGGTTCCTCTCTAAAACCAATTGGTTATAGAGGGAGTAGCCCGCTAGGCTATATATACTAGACCGGACTCTTTTCTCTATCCGATGTGGGATTTGATTTGCTATATAGCAAACCTTTCAACATGCCCCCTCAAACCCAAGCCTACGTACGGGCTTATAAGCCGGCACCTTTTTTTTGGGTTGAATCGGACCACACACGCGACCCACATACGGGCCTACAAGCCAGTTGAACTGGTCCACACACGCGGACACCCTTTTTGGGTTGCACTGCACCACACGGGCGAGGGGGGCCACCATCGATTTTACCGGGCTTAATCGGGCTCTGATACCATATTATAATATCGGACCGGCCCATATGCCGAGCCCAGCATACAAGCCCAACGGGGTTCCTCTCTAAAACCAATTGGCTATAGAGGGAGTAGCCCGCTAGACTATATATACTAGGCCGGACTATTTTCTCTATCCGACATGGGATTGAGTTTGCTATATAGCAAACCTTTCAACAAGAATAAATAGTACAGAATAGCCTCCGGAAAGAAAGATTAAGGAAACAGGGCCTGGAGGAATGTGGTTGAGAGGCCAACGAGGAAAGTTGCGGCGGCCCAGAGGAACGCACCAAGGGCAATGACGTGGGCACGGTTATGGTACATCGCCAGGTAGGCTGACAAGGGATAAAAGCAGGACTGAATGATTGACCGGAACAGAGTAAGGGCTCCTAGAGCAGTCGGGCTGATATGGAGCTCGTCGCCAACCTCCTTGTATACCCCAGGAAGTATGGACTCATCTGCCCGCTCCATGATTGAGGCAAGGTTGATGAGGAACAGAGTCAACCCCGCTCCTGCCGTTTCAGTCGCCATTGTTATTATCGCCCATGATCAGATCTGGGATCAGAATACTTTATTACATTGCTGAGGATGTGAAAGAATAGTGCTGATGGACGAGTCGAGAGCACTCTGCTTTTAAGTCTTTTTCTAATGGGGGCAGAGCACAAGGTTGTAAGAAAGAAATATATTTTAAGAGTTTTTCTAATTTCTGTTCACATTCCCCCACTTCGATTGAAATAGATTTCCTCTAGCTTTGTACTTAATTACCGTTGATTCCGAAAAAAATTTGTGAAATATAGTTTTAGTTTTGAAAATACTCGAAATACCGTTTCTAAATCGCGATTTTTATTTTATAAAGAAATTGCGATTTGTAGGAAAATTAGAAAGGCTTAAAAAGACTTAATGAAAAATTAGAAAAACGGGGTCATGATGTTTGAACCAAAGTCGGAGTTTGAAACCTCAAGAAAAGACTTGGTGAAAAAATAGAACAAAACGAGTTACTGTGTATGGACCAAATTTGGGGTTTCAAACCCCGACTTTCAAATAAAAGTCGGGGTCTGGAACCTCAACTTTCAAATAATACGGAACGCCCTTACGCTTTAATTTTTTACCAATTTTTTTTAAGTCGCGATTTCAAAACGCAACAAATTATTCCAAAGTCGTGGTTTCAAATCGCGACTTAGGGGTAGTATTTTAGGTATTTTCGAAACTTAAACCGTATTCCTACGATACAATCCTCGGATTTCTTACAATGCATGAAACTTAGCATACGCAAAGTGACTGTGTTTGGTTTCCGAAATCACAGTCGGGAAAAAATTTGACCCCATTTCCACTCATTTCGACATTTGATTTCGCCGATGAATGGTATTTCATTTCAATTTCAATTTTCATTCCATTCATTCTCTCTCTAGGCCACGTTTGGACCATTTTATACCATTTCTTGGTTAATTCAATTCCACTCATCGTCCCATTCCGAAAACCAAACACCCCGGCATTAGCATCAACATCCCCCAAGTGATATCCATCAAAATTCATTTACGAGTTTTCCTCCATGAGATTAATTAAAAACAAACTCGTCGTGTAGATCCAAACTATCTCCCGGTAATTTTTCTATCTTTAGTAGCTTTATCTCGTCATCCCCGAATGTCAATCAAACTTTCTGGAAATGACCTGCAAGAAAACCGGGGCCCATTGACGACATGAGAAGTGTGCCATGTTTCTAACTTTGAAAAGCAAGGACAAACATAGAAAGAAAGGCAAATCTCACATCTAGTAGCGAGGGCTTGGCGTGTTCTTCCCATTCGGTTGCCCACCTAGCCGAAGCTCCGGTCTCACTGGCGCCATCCCTTAAGGACTTCAGTGCATTGCATTCGTCTGGAAATCCCTTGAACAGCATCTGCAATCAACAGCGGAAGACCCCTTTAAAAAAGGAATAGCTCATGAATATAGTTGATGCCCCCAAAATTGGGTTGTTTCAGTTCTGTTTGGATTTTGGAACTTAGTTGGTCAAGTAGGGAGGCTCACCAGGAGCTCGTCTGCTAATTCTGACGATGACGAGAACAGGAGACCATTCTTGTTGACCTTCACCAGTTCTTCAATGCTTCACAACAGATGAATATACCCCAAAAAAAAAAAGGTGTTACGTAGGACAGAGACGCATCTCACTTCAAAGAGAAGTTGGAAACGGAGCCTCCTACCATGAGTATGAAACTGCACACACCGGTAGTCCGCAACCAAACATGTCAACTACCTGATGAGGCAACAAAAATTCTTTGATTCGATAACCCAATCACCACAATAACTCATTTTCCATAGCAGATCTGGAATATACCTTCATGGGGAGATCCAAACCTGATGAAGAGGTGTGCAAGCAGACACCGAGATCTGCTGACCCTGTAGTTGTAGAAAGCCGTGAAGAGAAAAGTACAGTAACTACAGATGATAGGAAGCACAAACTACAAGGCCAACCATTACCGAGCAATAATGGATAATCCTCAGCAGAGAGCCACATGGTCCGGAATGCAACCCGCTTAAGATTTAGCCTCCGTATCTTTTGCTCATACTTTTCCTTTTCAGGTCCTTTTCCTGCAGCATAGCATCTCTCAGACAAAAGTATTGGCAGCAGTACACGAGCTGAACTTCTCTTTTCATTTTTGCCATATACCTGTAATTACAAAGAGCAGTGTAGGATAAAGGTGTTTCTTTCCATCATGTATTTCCTTCCACAATAGCATTCGCTCTGATGAGTCATCCTCATTTAAGATGGCTGCAACACGTCTATCGTACATAACTGCTGCTTCCAGGAGAATGCCAAAATCTTCATCTGATGTCCTGCAAAAGAAAGCCTCTATTGATAATTTTATCCCTGAATTAAGCACGGTCCACAACTACTGAGATAAATAGGAAAACAATCCCAAGAGCCATCTGCATTCATCAGAGACATAATAAAACCAGATCTCCAGAACATTTCTGTTTCCCAAAATATGAGCTGACATACGGTTGTACTAGAAAACAACAGAAGCACTCCACAATGAATGTTTGTAGCATCAACTTGATCTTAGAATGAAATTAATCACACTCATGCTATGCAAATGGAAAGAATTCTGGTTCATAAGCTCGCAGGCAACCACTGACCGAAAGGTGCAAAACAAACAGTTTATGAGGAGAGGTCTCATGTTCTTCAAAAGAAAAAGCAGGAAGCTCTTACCAGCTTGTGCTGCTAACGATGAGCGCAGGCCGAGTCGCCTTGCAAATAATGCCACTGCTACTCAGATAGGTGAATAGAGTCTCCCCTGCTGTATAATCTGCAACCCCTGCAACCAAGTCAGGAGGCAAATAATGAGTTGCTTGAGTAGAATCACAATTGATTTTAGGGGTTCCTTTGCCACTGATATTACCATGACTAGTGTAATCTTCAGCTCTGTGCGACGCATCAATATCTTTGCTCAATCTACAGAACAGCTACAAAGGTTCCAGTTTTAGAAACAAACTAGCTGATGGTAAAGAAACAGTTTGGAGACAGCTATCGAGAAAAAGTTACTTTACCTGATGCTTTTCCTCTAGGGATGCAGGATGAAAAAATTCAGGAGGCTGGTCATACAATACCGTGGCTCTACAAAAGCATGAAAGCAAGGCATTATTAATTCATTAGAATAGCTCCGACAGAATATAGACAACTATCTCAGAATATTTTGCTGACCCTCTTACTTAATTCCCCAATTTTGAGCTAATTCGTGCTGCATAGCCTTGGTGACACAGAATGAACCATCAGCCATTTTCCCATAATGCTTCTCTATCCTTTGTCCATTTCAAAGAGAAACAAAATTAAGAGGGTTAATGCTAGGAAACAAGAATTGGCGAGGAAATTCATTGCAGAAAAAAAAAAGAAATATACCAACGATAAAATGCCACAAAAGGGCTACTCCTCCCAACTGATAATGCTAGCAAAGTATATCCAAAGTTATGCCAGTCAATTACAAATGCAGAACCCCGCATGTGGCTTGCCCATCTGACTGCCACAAGGGTTGGAACTGAAGGCGGATTCTACACAGACCAACAGTAGAATAAATTTTTAGGAATTCTTGACAGATACTAGAAAAGGAACGGATCCAGCGGAAGGTGGATGATATAAAAAGACTAAAATGGTTTCAACATACATAAGCCAATGTTTGAATAAGGTTCTGAGCAATAAATCTTCAAGATGAAGTTCATAATATGGATATAATTAATGCCAAGATCCGTGAAGAGGAAGATATACATACTTGCACTATGAATGCGTCTGGTGTAGGCACCTTAAAGAATAAGAACCAGAGAAGCGTAACAAACTGAAAGATTGGCTTCAAAATAAGCAACACTGGAGAAAATATCCGAGGCAAACTACTGAGTGTTTTAGGCCACTGTGTCTGCGGAAGATGAGACATTACCAGCCATTACCAGGATATGTACTATTTATCTTCCTTGAAAACGTAGTTAAGATCTTAGTCCAAGAAAATAACCAAAAGATACCATTTCGTGTATGTGAATAGACTCGTGATCCAGAATTTCCTTGTGAGGCACAGAACCTGTGAACAACGGAAGTGGAGAAATAATTAAAAAACTCTCTGTGGCTAGAACAGAATCATGATTTCCACTGGCAGAAGCAGAATTTGAAGGTTACAAGCTCAATCAATGCCCGGAACCATCATTTAACAATTTATTGAAATTACTCAAAATGTCAAATTATGGATTCAGTTAAAATCAACTAACTTTCACAGCACAACAAAATGGACTCTTTTCAATGTCTAAAGTGCATTTCATTCTAGTAATGTCTGCTGAGCAGTATAAGCGCAATCAGATGTTGCCACAGCAACGTCAATAATCGTCATGAAATGATGGCTCACCTCCATATGCTACAACGTCAACTTCCAAAGACGCCTGCAAAGTCAATGGAAACATCAAAGAACCATTAAAGGAGTGAACAAGGATGCAGTGCTTTTACTGAAAGACATCATGCAGCGGCAATGCTTCTTCTAATCTAATTACAGTATCCAAAATAACATAAATCTCATGATTAACAATGGTAATTCTCGCTCCAATCAGAAGGAGCTCTCTGCTCCTGACCTCAAGGAATTTGCTCTCTAAGCAACATCCAATAACTACTGCGACGACTGACTGCACTGAAGACCACCCGAAACAAATCATCAAGTTGGAACAATAATACAAACTGCAATAAAAAAAAATAGTGATCGCATAACAGAGTCGCCATTTTTGCACCCCACACAACAATAAAATCAACCTAAAATAACAGAAATCCCGTGCGAACATTCAGTGAATGGAAGACACAAAAAGTATCAAAATTTTATTTCACCGCAAAAACACGTCCTCTCTCTTTTGATCTCTATCAACAAAAAAAAAATCCAAAACTTCAGAATTCAAACAGACCAAACAATACGAATACCTTTAACCTCGCGACCGTCTCCGACCGACGTACGTATTGTTTTTTAAGTTTCAACCATGCTGACTTTCCTAAACTTAATCCTACGATGGCAAGTTCCCGAGACATTTAACCAATCAAAACCCAAGTCTTCTTTGAGAGTCCTAGCGATGACCTAATTCATCTTTCGATCGAAATCACGAGAATTAGGATTTAAGGTTTTTTTTTTTTTTGGGTGGAGATGAAGAAGACCTGACGGGCAAGGGAAAGAGCGTGGTACTGCATCCGAGGGCTACGACCGAAGTCTCCGAGGACGACGACGCACGCGCGGCCCCTTCTTCTTCCCATGTTATCGACCCCGTGGATCCTCCGATCCGATGCTGTCCGTCCGTCCGTCCGTTGAGATCCGAAACTCAGCCAATGGAAGGAAGGAGGGCGATGAAGAAGATGGGACTAATTGAATTTTAAACGAATCCAAGTCACACGAACTGGGAATTCCTTCAACGTTACGTCCTTTGGGAGGCACGTTTGTGGAATTACGATGTAAGTCCCCAATAACACATGTAGAGCAGATAGATTTTCAATGTTCCACAAACGATGCAATTGCGTCCCGGGAACACTAACCAAAGATTAAGTCTGATAAAAAAGATAGCTGAACTTATTAAGTTGGGTTAATGGAGGTGGGGGGGGGGGGGTGGTCATTGACTCTCGGGCATTGCAAGCCGTCAGCCTATTCCTTTTCCTAATGGTTCACCTAATTTCAGTACTACATATTTAATCTGACTCCATTTATGCTTAAAGGTACACTTATTACGGATTAAAAGCTCATAAAATTAAAGCAGAAAAAAAAAGAAACATTTCCTGAGTTGGGGCGGGGGAGGCGGAGAAATTTCCGACGGGAAGGTCGGCATCGGTCACTCCGTTCAAAGTGATAGTTTTTTTAGTAGGTAAAAAAAAGTTATCAGGCTCGCGAAACTTTATGATGTCAAATTTCATGCACGTGATTAATAAATTAAATAGAAAAAGCAGTATACGTTAGTTATATTCGATGCGGCTGTAACTTTTATGATAAATTAAATATGTTATTTTTTTCCGATTTAACTTGGATCAGTAGCCGTCGGAAAAAATTTCTCGCGGTCGAATAATACACTGAAATTGATGTTAGATACTTTTTAAGGAAATCAGTGTTTTTAACTAGTTATATTTAAAAATAATATTAATCATAAAAATATTTTATAAAAAAAAAACAGTTTTAAACTTCATCTAATAATTAACATATTTTGAAAGTCTGATTTTGATTCTTAAAAAAATCGAAATTTGTAAACTCAATTTTGATTTAAAAATATTGAAATCGGAGTATTAAAACCCGAAAATAAAAAAAAAGGCAAATTATCGATATTTAGCCCCAACTATTGGCCAACTTTACGTTTTGTCATATCGTTTAAAAATTTTTGAATTTGGCCTTATTTCAATTTTACTTTTCGATTTGGCCTTATTCGTAACGGACGTTAGGAGGAGCCGACGTGTCACTAACGTCTGTAATATTATGTCTACGTAGTCTTCTGACGTGTAGTTATGCCTCCACGTCACCACACCCACACCCACTCCCCCTGCCTCCACACCCATGGCCCCCCCTCCCCCTCCCCACGCCACCACCCCCATGGCCCCCCCACCCCCCTCCCCCTCGCCCCCACACCCACGGCCCCCCCTCCTCGCCCCACCCCCACTCCCGCCCCCTCCCCCTCGCCCCCACACCCACCGCCCCCCCTCCCCCTCACCACCACACCCACTACCGCCCCTTCCCCCTCGCCACCACACCCACTCCCCGCCCCTCCCCCTGCCACCACACCAACTCCGGCCCCCCCCTCGCCCCCACACCCACCCCCTCCCCCTGCCTCCACACCCACGGCCCCCCCTCGCCCCCACACCCACTCCCGCCCCTTCCCCTCGCCACCACACCCACTCCGGCCCCCCCTCCCCCCCCCCTGCCACCACACCCACTCCCGCCCCGTCCCCCCTGCCCCCACACCCACGGCCCCCCCTCCCCCTCGCCATCACACCCACTCCCCGCCCCTCCCCCCTGCCCCCACACCCACTCCCCGCCCCCCTGCACCCACTCCCTCCCCCTCCCCCTCCCCCTCTCTTCTCCCCCCTCCTTTGTCCACGTAGGTAAAAAAATATTATATTATGATCCACGTAGGAAGAGAAAAAGGGACGTTAGTGACACGTCGGCTCCTCCTAACGTCCGTTACGAATAAGGCTAAATCGAAAAGTAAAATTGAAATAAGGCTAAATTCAAAAATTTTTAAACGATATGACAAAACGTAAAGTTGACCAATAGTTGAGGCTAAATATCGATAATTTGCCAAAAAAAAACCCATCTTCTGTCAAGTAAACCTTCGTTCTCCCGCTTTATCAACAAACCCCACGCCCTTCTTCCCCTTTGCATTTGATTCCTCTGACAGGTAAACCCCCTTATTTCCTTGGGAAAGGAATGATGTCTACGGACGACGACCTAAGGAAACCGGGTTTCTCAATCTCGATTTCCTTACATTGTTTCTGAAAGGTTTGGGTTTGGAAAACCTAATTTGAAATCAGATTTGAAAATTTTAATATTTTTCCACATGACTTCGTAGCATTATTAGACAAATTTTAGTATTATTTGTCAATTTTGAGAAATATTTTCGTAACTAACACTATTTTAGAACACGAGTTTTGTTCCTTAATGACGTCGTCAAATGACGCGTTAAAGAAAATAATTCGTGAACTAACCCACCTAAATCGGCTTTACAAAGGCCGACTTCGGTTCACAAGGAAATCAGCCTTTGTAAGGCCGACTTCCCCACACTTCGAAAAATTTTGGCGAAATATTTTACCGAATGACGTCATTAAGGAACAAAATTCTTTAGAACACGGAGTTCCTTCTAGGGATTGAACTCGGTGTTTAAAACATCAAATTTTTAAATTTTCATGAGCGAATTCTAAAAATACCGAATTCTTTGTAAATCGAATTCATGGTTTTTAACATTGAGTTAGAAGTATTTATTTGACAAATTTTAAAAGTTATTAAGTGTTTCATAAAATATTTTTTTAATAAATGTTATTTTGAAACAAAGACGAATCAATGAATTAGCATGTAAATTGCCTCAAACCCTACCTACCCCCAGTTGCTTAAGAGAGAATCGTGGGACATGTCATCATGATGGATAAGGCTAAAGGTCCACCTACGGGACTTTTCGTGCTTTACGAAATAGTGTTTACCGTTTTATAAGGTACAAAATCTTTTTTATAATGGACTTCTAATTTACGAAACAATTTTGATGAACTTCGTAAAAAATATACCCACTTTTACAATAAAAGTTTTATAAAGGAGTAAAAAATGTAAACTTTATAAAGAAGTGTAAATGAGTTTTATAAAAATATACAGGGTTTTTACGAATTCTATTGACCTCTTACAAAAATAATTCGTAAAAATGTACGAAATAATTTTGTACTTTAAGCGTAAAGTACACGAACTAAACTTAAATCCGAACCTAACATACGACGACTTACTTGACACAATTCAATAAACAAACGTCATATTTGAAGTTTTAAAATATGAATCCGATGAGTCAGTACGTGGATGACACGTACTGTAACCCGTAGATGCAACTATCATCCTAGGCTTGAAAAATAAGGAGATGAAAACAATCGAGACGAGGGGGAGTAAGATTAATATTGGCTTTCCTTCTTATCTTGATTTCGACAAAAAAGCATAGGGTATCTACAAGTACTTGACATTTTTTTATATTCATGGGGGGGATGGGGCTAACCCCCAACATCAACAACCCCCTCCTCCTATGCAAAAATAAATAAATATATGTGAGGCCGGATTTCCTTCATCACACCCCCCCCCCCCCCAACAAATCAAATCCCCAATCTTGTACGAATAACTTTTTTATGTTATGTTTTCATAACCAATCAATATGTGCGTGGATAATAGCTTTGCTAAAAAAGAGATTGATTTGTTTTCCTTTAAATTATATATATAATCCATAATTTGATGGTGGGTAGTAGAAAAGGGGTCATCATAATTCAATCACGCTGAAAGTTTACTGAAAAAAAAAAAGGAAATGATTACTCTTCCTTTTTGTTGCAAATATCGACTTTGCATTCCAGACTTTTTCCATTCGAGAGGGGATAGATTTCATATTTACATATACTTTAAAGAAGTTACTTTTTCAGGGTTACGAAACCAGGGACCAAAAAAGAATACATAAGAAAATGAAGGGACAAGACAAGACCCAATGTCAGAAAAAATATATACCCCCCCTCCCTTGTAAAGTAATAATAGGGTATAAATAAATAAATACAATATTCGGCCAAAAAAGTCAAAGCATAATCCAATCCAAACCCTTCGGGATAAAAAAAAAAAAAATTCTTCTTACATTTATTTTTATGCCACACCTTCTCTTTACCATCTAAAACCAGGACGAAGCAAGCGATGGATCCCGGGTTTACGGAAATTTCTATATGCCTGCCTGCCTGCCTGCCTCTAATAAATTTGCTCGGAGAGTTAGCGAAGGGGCTGCAATTAGTTGGAAACGCTTGAAGTTACTCGTAACTTTTTGTTTTTTTTTTGGTCACTTCAACCCGATGAACAAATCCATGATTCAATCAGCGTACCTCCTTCGCTTCAGTTCCTGCCCCTGACATTCTGAACCGAAGGCGGCGCGTCCGTGAAACCACGACCGCCGCGAACGGGGGGGTCTCCAACGCCTTCTTGCCTGCCAATGCAGAACTCCTCTATGACATTGTTGATGCCTCCCAGAGGACCATGGTGACTTTGTTCTTGCCCTCGCTCGGTCGACGGGTGTGTGGCGAGAGCCTGCCTGAACTCGAGCAGCGACAGGGAGGTGTTGTGGGGGCCGTCGCCGTTGTTATCACTGAGGAGAGGGAATAATAGTTCCGTGGATGTGGAAGCCGTGTTGTCGACGGTTGTGGCGGATGGGATGGATAACGATGTTGGTGTCAGCGGGGAAGATTGCGACAGTATCTGGGTGAGTGGCCGCGACAGATATGATGGCGAGGATGAAGGAATGGGCGGTCCCGTGCCAGCTGCAATGCCGGGGAAGGTCGTGCCGAATAGGTCGAAACGGCCCCGTTGGAACAGGGACGCAGGTGCGTCGAAGGGTGGAGCTGGGATCCCGGTAAACTCCTGAACCATCGCACGGAAGTTGCTCGTGTCGGTCGTCAGGACTGTCGTGGGGGCCCTTCGGGATGCTCGGGTCCTCTTCTTGGGGTTCCGCCGCGGCGGCAGTCCGTTGTTGTTGTTTCTGCCCGCGGGGCGGCCTTCTACAGGCTTAGGACGAGGATCCGTCACGAGATCAACCGGAGGATTCGTGGCTTCCCCCATCAACCCAGCTCTGATCTGCCTTGGACTGGGACAGTACCCTAGATCGGCCGGCAACTGTAGCACGCCCGTCAGATTGGCAGTCGAAGACCTTGCCGAAGGAGGAAGCAACACGCCTAGCTCGTCACTGCCAACACCACAACCGAGTTGAAAGAGCTGTTGGTGGTTGAGATGGGGAAGAAGCCCAGGCCGTGCAAGCTGGTCAAAGAAGTTGGGTAGGGCATCGAAAGCAGGCAATGGAGGTAGTGGTGGCCGCTGCGTATTATCCCGTTGGTGTAACAGTTGCAGCTGGTGGGCGGGGGTGTTGCCATTCATCAAGAAAGAAGAAAGGGCGATCGATCCGGCATCAGCAGCGGCGATACGGGAGCTGAACTCCTCGTCGTCGCCACCTCCGCCCGAAGAATCCATGCTGCCCCCGCTGCTGTCGAGGGAATCCATCGGAATATATGCTTCCTATTAGCGAAAACGAAAATGAAAAAAAAGGGGGGGAATTCAGACAAACGGAAAACTGGATGCAATGAATGGATGTTATGTGGTGAGTTGTAAGAACAAAAAGCACTTCCACCTCTTCTTCTACTTGTTGTTGGGGGTTGGAAAATGGATTTCAGTGTGAAAGGGGAGAAAAAGAGAATGGAATACGAAGACGAAGACCGATGATGATGATGGTAAGCAAATGGGACACCAATAAAAAGGGATTACCTTTGAATATTTTTTATATACATTTTTTTTTTAATTTATGTGATTGGAATTTTGAATTTGAATTGGAGTGGAATTAGATAAAATCGTAAATATATATCGAGCATAGATGATAAAAATGTAATCCAGAGACGATGAATAAGACTTGTGTCGGGGGTTGTTGGAATTGGGAACTTCCCACCATTCTTTTTCTTTTCAATTGAACAAAAACAATCATTTTTGAGTGATTGTTAATTTAGGGAGTTGGGAATATTTTATTGGTTAATACCAATATTGATTATCACGTGTTATAGCAAGTTTTTCTTTTTCTTTTTGAATGAATGAATGACTAAAAGCGAAAGCCTATATATAATTTGACAGATCCAAAATCTTGAAATAAATTTAAACAAAGGAGGAGGAGGGAAAAAGACGAAGGTCTCGCCTTCAAATATAAGGAATTAGGTTAAGCATATTGGGTGCAAATAATTAATGGCCAGATGAAATTCAATTCAAGGAGTGCAATTTCTTTTTTTGTTAATCTGTTGTTATTGTTTATCCTTCCTTTTTGTGGGAAAAACTAAAAGGAAAAGCTAAATGGAAATGATAAGAGCAGCTCAACCACACATCCAAACTTCACTCCCAAATTTCATGATATATATATGTATATGTATATGTAATTAATTTTTTATATAAAATAGAAAAATTAGAGACAAACGAGGGAGGGACGCGTCGGTTTCGTTTTCCACGTGGGTCTGGGTGGTAATTATTATTCTATCAGTGGTGAAACCGTACGATTATAACATTATTAAATTTTTATTTTATTTTGCCCTAAACTTAAGGCGAGATTTCATCGACGTCTACCAAACCACACACTTAAATATTTTCTATGTTCCGTTCTGGAAAAGAATTACGTAAATCTTTTGTGTTACCCGAATAAAATTCTCTGCCTATACATATTAAAAAAGAAAGAAATAAATAAAATAATGTCTCCCCCCTTCGTAAAAAAGAAAAAAACATATTTCCTCGTATATATTCCCTTCAATTACGGGTCAAATTTCGAAACCCCACTACTAATCATCACTAACCTCGTGATCACTCCGACATTCATGCAGCAGCAGCAGCTTGCTGTTTACGTGGTGGTTATCTGGAATCAGACAGAACACAGTTCCTTTCTATATTTCAGCTGGATATTTGAGTGCAGTGCAAAAAACTTCGACGCTCTCACCCAACTTCCATTACAATGGACATACTAGTAATAACAAACATAATAAAGCTCTATTATGATGAGACATCACCATCTTTTTTTTATTATTATTCAAACATTTTCCCAGATCTGTACGAGAAGACATTAATTTGTGAAAAAAATAATAAGAATTTTAAATAAGGGAACCGTGGCATTATAGATTTGAAAGTGGGTTTGTCTGGACTGGAGGGAAGCAGCATTTGGGGACATTCAACGTGAATTAAACTTTTCGTTAAATTTCCAAACTAAATAATATTCATCGCATCGCAATAGCAAAGAAGTTTCCAGCTTTTCACAGTTGAAAATTTCTTCAATCTCACATGCCGGAATCGAGGGGGCGAGCGCGTGTGTGTATTCAAAACACGTGACTCGTGTTCTTTAAATCATGTCATTAATACTCGCCTGATTAAATAGTGATAAAAAGTTTCCTCGCTATACATACAATATTTGTCACCGTGTTTGTGAGGATAAGCTTGTCTTATTATATGTATTGTGACCAAAATTTTATTTATTAAAATAAAGTTTTATTAAAATTTTTTAATTGTGAAAAATAAATATGTTGTAATAGATATTCGATTTGTAATTATTATTTACAAATATTAATTTTAATTTAATTAATTTTATTTATTTATTTATTTATATATTATTATTATACTTTCACAAATATTAAATATTTTTTAAATAGACTTCTCGTTTCTTGATAATTTTGTTCGCATGAGAAAACATAAATCTATTATTCCATTATGGAAATACATGTAACAACAAAACAAAAATTGATAATAAATTCAAGAGAAAGAAATTTCATATTCTCTGCCTATACATATTTTAAAGTTTTTTCTCATGCTTTCATATGTAAACAATTAAACATAATTAACATATTAAAAAATATTTAAATATTGTAACAAACTCATAATAAAAATATTATAAAAAAATTTATTTATTTCTTTTTTTTCGATATCAATTAAATTATTTTGTGACAAAATATATTTTGTCTTCTTTTTTCATGAGCTTCTATTATTTATGACAAAAACCAATTTTATCACTAAAAACGTATTTATAGATACAAAACCTTTTTGTCAAAAAAGAATTTGTCTAAATATCTCATATTTGTTGTAGTGACAGTTGAGGTATGCTTTTGCTGAAATTCGGACAAAGAGATTCTGAGAAGAAGAGGTGGGCGGGCGATGGGGACGAAGGCAGACGAGACAACCTTCGAAAGGGATACTTCATCTCACGTCGAAAGCGAAAGAAAGGAGAACGAAGTAAACAAATTGAATCCGCTGAGAATGAGCGGATCGGGGAACCGGAAGTCACGCCAAGCGGGTTATCCCTTCGAGGACTGTAAGCGAAGAAAAGTAATAGAGAAAGAGCTTCTTTTTCTTTAACATACCTATTCGATGTGAATTTGACTGGTTAAACAATAAAATCGAAAGTCTGCCAATATTTGTTCGGCCTGAATCCAGCTAAGGACCGTCTTGGGTCAAGCACTAATCATATGTTCTTCCATCACAAGTTCCCGCTTGTTGAAGACCGAGGAAGGATGTCAGAAAATTCTCCAACTTCCCATCTGTGTGCTAAGTATTTGTTTAATTCGAAACACAGCTGTGCTCACGCAAGTTGTCGACATTCCTTTGCCCTTTCTTTCTCGATACACATCACGGTCGGAATAATATCGCAAAACGTGTCTTCGTGAATTCAACTGCCCAATGTTTCCCAAACCCTAGCTGAATCATAAGCCAGACAAAGAACAACGACGATGTTACTTGGGAGTTGTTTTCTCGTGTTATTGGGTGCAGAAAGGAAGAGGTCTGAAGATAATGATGACGCAGCCCGAACTATAAACCTGGCGAATGGCGCATGACGAAGAGAGTCTCGATGTCTCCTTCCCCTGTTGTAGACACCCTGATCGTTATGTAGCACGTCTCACCATATTTAGATAAAGGAGGACCGTTCAGGGTAAAATCACATATTCGAATCGAGATCGAACTTAAGAGATCAATCAGACTGCTAATTAAACAGAAAAGAGCAGGCAGAACAAATTTCATGATCGACGGACATGAAATTATTTGGATTGGGCCTTCCGACAAGAAAAGGCCCACAAGACAACATGCGACGGCCCAACCCGGACACACAAACCCCCTCCTTCCAACCCTCGACCCGTCTCCGCGACATTCACCGCTCCGACGCCTGCCATCGGTCCCTCGTGTCTCGGCCATTTGTGGCACCTCGCCCTGTTCGAGGTTCTTTTTCTGTTCCGATCTTTCGTTGAGTATCCAGTCACGGTGACGGAGAAGCCCTTCAATACCGGTTGTGTTGTTTAGTAGTTGTTTGCACGCCAAGTGTTTGTGGGTTTGCCTGAGAGGGACCCGGTTAGAGAAGGACCGTTCCGGATTTCTGTTTTTGTTTTTGGGGTTTATTGGTTTTGATTTTGGGTATTGCATTTTGAGCAATGTGGGGACGAGTAAGGGATAATCGAAGGATGGAATTTGATTGCCGATTTCTTTTTTCTTTAGGACTTCTGGTGAAGGAAAAATGCTTGGGGCGACGAGGAGTTTCAGAAGGCTCTGCCTGAGGAACCTCTGTTCTTCCCTTGATAGACAGTATGGCCTTACCCGCATATTTTGCTGCAGTCGTCCCTTTTTTTAGTTCGATTATGATGTTTCATTGGTTGGTGTATAGAAATGCCTGTCATATGAGGGATGGTTATGCAATTCCCACATCCCAACCAGCAGTTCTTCCCATCACAAAAGGCTGGCCCTACTTGCATACACCGTGTATGCCCGAAAGGTTTGCCCCCGGCTGGTGCCAATCCATGTCAACGAAAGGGAGGAGTATGAGGAGCAAGGTTGAGAAGAGGATGCGCAAAGAATCGGGGAAAACCCTGAGGGAGGTCAGAAGGGCAAAAAAGTTGAGGAAGAAGCTGATGACTGATGAGGAGAGGCTTATCTACAACCTTAAGAGGGTATTTTCATTATTCCTTAGTTGTGATGGAATTGCTGTATCCAAGAATGAAACATGGAAATTTATGCGGACTAATTTTGTGTGGCGTCCCATTAGGCCAAGAAGAAGGTTGCTCTGCTCTTGCAAAAGCTCAAGAAGTATGAGTTACCAGAGTTGCCACCTCCTCGGCATGATCCGGAGCTTTTAACACCTGAGCAACTTCAGGCATACAAGAAGATCGGCTTCAAGAATAAAAATTACGTCCCTGTTGGTGTGAGAGGAGTCTTTGGAGGAGTCGTGCAAAACATGCATCTTCACTGGAAATTCCATGAGACGGTACAAGTCTGTTGCGACAATTTTCCCAAAGAGAAGATCAAGGAAATGGCTACCATGCTTGCAAGATTAAGCGGTGGCATCGTGATAAACATACATAATGTGAAGACCATCATCATGTTCCGTGGCAGAAATTATCGACAGCCGAAGAACTTGATTCCGATCAATACGCTCACCAAGCGAAAGGTGATCTCTCTGTTCGAGATGAATTTTTCATGTGTTGGCTACAGGGAGATCTGAAGTTGCTCTTGCTGTTCTACAGGCATTATTTAAAGCACGGTTTGAACAGGCCCTTGAATCGCAAAAATTAAACATAAAGAAGATCGAACAGCAGCTCCGGCGGATGGGTATGAACCCTGAAGATCCGGTTGCTATGGCCAGCATTCAACGAGTTGCCTCGACATTCTTCAATGCAATTGACAGGAAGGAAGGGACTCCCTATGTTTTTCACGATGACCAACAGCTTGTGCCATTGTCGGTCACAGATGTCCAACCTTCTGAGCCTGATTTCGACAGCGACCAAGAAGAGTTGGATAAATTCATTTCTGAGATTGAGGATGCTGCAGGCAAAGAATGGGAGGCAGAAGAAGCTGCGGAGAAAGAAGAGGCCGGTAGAATTAGATACTGGAACAGAGAGAATTTTGGGGGAAGGTTCAGACGGACAGAGCACGAGGCGGGCAGTGCTTATGCTGATGAAAGAAGAAGAGGAAGAAATTCCGTTGATGTTCGTAGCAGGCAAGGAAATGAAAGTGATGACCAAGATGAAGATGAGGAATGGGATTCTGATGGGGATCAATGTACGAGTGACTCCAATGATGATGGTAATGATTCTGAAGAAGAGTTCAAGGCATCCAGAATTGAAATACCTAAGCATGGCATAAGTAGCAGACCTCTTCATCGTCAACACCCAAGTAAGGTTAAGCTTGAAAAGCACATCATGGCTTCCGAGTCTGACGGTATGTTCAGTGATGTTGATAATGCAATGTGGAACTCTGAAGAAGATGACAGAGATAACCCCCACGCGAACATGAAAAATGCCCGTGAAAGTCGGAACTACAGGAGCAGCAGCGAAGAAGAAGAATAAGAATCCACTATCGGATAATAATTTTATTCCGATCATGAAGATGGGTCACGAGTGTATTGGTGATGACAATGGCATAGAGATTAGAAGGGAAAAGGTCATGAAAGGCACGCATTGTCGGTCACCTGACAACGTCGGTGAGTCTTGGGACAGCGAGTAGCTTTGGATGTCATTAGTCTTGGAGTCGTAGAGATGTTCAGTATTGTTGTGTTGTATTGATTTGATGATTCAACGGATGTGGACCAGTCTATTTCTGGTTTCATTTGGCAGTTGAGATTCTCAATTCCAAATCCATAATGCCGACACATTCAAAAAATGATGCCAACTTACCTTTGTATTCTGCTATTGTGTCACTGATGTTGTCTGTGACCTCTTCTTTAAGAACTGCAGGAATTTAATCCTGGAAAAATCAGACCAGTGGATGCCATTATGCAGATGGCCCAGGACTATCAGGTCTACTTTAAGAAGATTGAGGAGGAAGGTTTTGATACAGCTCCGTCTTCCCACAAAAGGTCATACACGTGACTGCTTATTAATCTTACATCCTACCGAGATCTAAATCTAAACCCCACAGGTCTTCTACATGTTCTAATCAGTTGACTACTACTGCAGCTCATGATCAATTTCATTTCTGCATAAGCAAGTCATGCTAACTTGGGAATTTGGTCCGGATATGAAATTGACTACTTGACATATTTGTATTAGTGGGGAGCATGTTGGGCACCCAATAAACATCTATGCATATGCTTAAAAATAACAAGGACAGGAATGTTTTGCACTATTTTTTATGAGGTCTTGGTCATTTTCTGGTAGATGTATCCATTTGGGGGAAGATCAGGGTTTGATTTTAAGATATTGTTTGTTTGTTAGAAGAAGTTGGTTGATCTTTGTTTTGTTGATTGTTGTCTAAATTAAGTGGGTGATGATCCATAAAAGTAGGGATGGGGTTGGACTTTGTCAATGGCCTGCTTTTGCCCCCCTCTATTCCACCTCACAATGACAAAGCAGTCCAAACTTGGGAGGCAGATGTTGATGACACATTTCTCCTCCTTTGCTGCAACATCCATTTCCTCGAGATCTGCAGATCAAAGGATTAAAACAACAAGACATATTAAAGAGGAAGTGAGAAGAAAGAAGGTTTTGTACACTTGTTTGCGGTATCCAAATTTTGAGCATAGCCACTCCAGGAGGTTGTAATAAAACCTCACATCTCCTGGAGACAGCTTTTCTCTTCTCTTGATTGTTACATGTCTTTTTCTTGTTGCAAATGGAGGAGAAACATTGCGCCGTAGAATCACGGGGAATGTCTGTTTAGTCGTGTCTGGGTTGAGTCCTTGGGATTGGAGGTTGGTCGTAGGGACAGGGCATAATGGCAGATGTTTCTCCCGAAAGGAAGTCGGGTTGTGGCTTGCTTACTGCTGTTTTCAGCCGCAGCACGTATTGGCTGAAGAGGAGCTCGTCTTCAGGGTCCACATCATTGTCGAACAACGGGATCAATGCCACAAAGTCAGCTGGCACGCCAAGTTCAAGGAGGAGGAGGGGTTCAGATGATGTTGTCTTCATCGATCAGCAGCCAAAGGGGTTGGATGTACCCCTAAGGCAACAGAACACGAGGAATGCATACAATGTGAACCATCAGCAGATCCCAGGGTCGTATTACCCCCGTCAAGCGGCGAATAAGGGCCCTCCTCCGGACAGGCCAACTGTCGCGCCATCCTCTGTATTGAGGAACAGTCAACCGTATGTGAGCCAGGGTAGGAAAGTCCCAAGAGATGCAGTGGGAATTTCTGGGGAACTGGAGAGCATGATAGCCGATCACCAAAAATCCAAAGGAAGCAGCACGCTTGTCCGCGCTTCATCAAGCAACGTGATGCTTGCCGGAAGCTTGGGTAATCTGAGACAGTCAGGGACGACAGGTGTGTCGGGTTCAAATGACATCCTGGATTATCTTCCAACGACGGCAAACGAGAAACACTCGGTGCCTAAGGGAAGCTATCCAGAAAGTACGACAAAGAAGCCTAATGCAGCAAGTTTGAGTGGTAATCCATCCTCATCATTGTGCCGTGCCCTCTCGACGAGAATGGACCCTGAGACATTGAAGATTCTTGGGAATGAAGATTACAAGAATGGAAAGTTTGTGGAAGCATTGGCATTGTACGAAGCTGCAATCTCCATTGACCCAAACAAAGCTTCGTATAGGAGCAACAAGAGCGCCGCCCTCACTGCCCTTGGAAGAATTATCGAAGCATTGTTAGAATGCAAAGAAGCCATCCGAATTGAGCCCAGTTATCATCGTGCGCACAATCGATTGGCAACTCTTTACGTCAGGTAAAAACTCACAACTTTTCGAAGAATCCAGTCAAGTGATACGAAAACATCTTACCTTTTGCCCTTTTCCCCATAACCATGATCTAAATGACCTTGCTTTTGCTTGTTATCACAAGATAGATTAGGGGAAGCAGAAAAAGCACTGTACCACTACAAGTATGCAGGGCCGGACGCCGATCCGGATGTTGTCACCAGTGCAAAGGCCCTTCAGCTCCACCTGCAGAAATGCACTGAAGCACGGCAACGACGGGATTGGAACTCATTAATCAGAGAATGCAGACAAGCCGTGTCATCTTATGCAGATTCCGCTCCTCAGGTTAAAATTGGATGCGATTCATCTTCCATAAGTTCGTCAGCAGATTCTGACGTTGTGACATTCTGGTAATCTCCTGCTAGATTTTCGCTTTACAAGCCGAGGCGTTGATGAAACTGAATAGGCACGAGGAGGCGGAAGCTGTATTGACAAAGGGTCCTCGTTTTGATGTTGATTCATGTACTAAGTTTCTTGGACCAATCGGCAGTGCTAATCTGTTGACAGTAAGAGCTCAGGTTGACATGGCCACCGGCAGGCAAGTTTTTCATTGCCTTCTCAATTACCTTTTCCATATTATACGGGGCTGATGTTGTTGAAATAATCATCGGTTATGATAACTTGCTTTGACAATTTCAGGTTTGATGAAGCAGTGGAGGCAGCTCAACGGGCGGTTCGACTTGACTCCAACAACAAAGAGGCACATTTGGTAGTGAGGAAAGCTCAAGCGGTAGCAGCCGCACGATCCAGGGGCAATGAGCTCTTCAAGGCCCAGAGATTCCTTGAGGCCGCTAAAGCATATGGCGAAGGCCTCGAGTTTGAACCTTATAATTCCATATTGCTTTGCAACCGAGCCGCTTGCTTGGCAAAGCTAGGCCAGTTAGAGCACGCGGTGGCTGACTGCACCAGTGCACTCAATGTCCACCCTTCTTACAGCAAGGCCCGGCTCAGACGGGCTGACTGCAGCGCCAAGGTAGATAAACCTTTTCTAGTTAAGCTACTGTTCTAACATTTGTAGCGGATTTCATGTTCCTAATTGATGATCATGTCAAACCAACAGTTGGGAAGGTGGCAGCTCGCAAAGGAAGACTACGCCATCCTGGTACAGGAATCACCGGACAACGAGGAGCTAAAGCAATCATTGTTTGAAGCAGATCGACAACTGAGAGGAGGAAGTGAAATGTTGAGAGACAGCTGAAGGTGAGAAGCGCGTTGTGGCAGCTTGTTCACTACAGGACAGCATAGGATTGTGTCCGAAGTAGAAATATTCAAACTTAGGGGAAGGGAAGCTTCATGTAATGTTAACAACGATAGAGCCCTTGAAAGTAAGCAAATCAAGATCGTGGAATGGAATTAGGTGAAGCGCTAGAGCTCTTCTTTTATTCCTTACTTTTTAATTTTCATATAGATTTGGACATATGACTATGTTAAAAACACTTGCCCGCTCTGAAAAGGCTATGGCGAGAAGGGCATGAACCTTTTCAGATTATTGCTTGGCAAGTTCTGCATGAAATTCTCAAGTAGTTGTTGACACACAAATTTAGGTACCTTTTCATGGGCATGCAATGCTATTCTATGGACAGTCTCGAGTTATGAGGCAGGAGAACATCTTCCCGAGATAGGTCACCTCAAGATAACACTCGAGACGACAGATTTGAAAGTCATATCTCGAGATGTAAGTAAGCATTGAAGTCCCCGGGAGGGATAACCAATCACATATATAGATCTCGAGATGGTCTTATGAACAGCACTCGAGATAGGTATATTATGTTAATTCTGTCTCAAAATTGAGTTTTTGAATCATGACCGTAAGTTTTGTAAAAACTATGTTCTTGTAATACAGTCTCATTTGATTTTACTTTAAGTGTTGTTTACTTCTTTAATTCTGGTACGGCGACCACAAAAATAATCCCTTCGTCAAAAAAATTCAATACGTATTACATAGAACACAATTTTGCGTAAAGAGTAGTCTGCATTAAGAATAGGTAGTGTTTGAAATCATCGGAAAAGGTAAGAATAGAAAAGAAAAGGAGGGAAAATCTTTAAATTGACCAAAATGCCCTTTAATAAATTTTTAAAATAAATTAAATTATTTACTTATCTCCTCTTTTTCTTCCCTTGCCCTTCTACTCTCCAAATTAAGATGGGTCAAAAGAAGAAAGTATTCATTGTGATTCCCGAAAAAAAATTTTTTGAGATCTTTAATCCCTTTCAAACACCAGTACATCATATAATACAGCAACATTTCACCAGCAACATTACAACATTACATCCATCATACAGCAACATTACATCATACAATACATTACACCAGCAACATTGTCCTAGTAGAAATTGCTGAAAATGCATCAAAAAAGCATAATCATACAAAATAAGTCAGAGCTATCCAAGAAGGTCATTAATACTAAACAGAACGAGAAGAAGCACTGAAGAGTTGTCCTCCTGAATCTGCCATGATATTCTGCAAAAGTTGATTGCGTACCGAAGTTGGAGCTCCAACTAACAATGCAGCCTTTGCAGGCCGCTCAGAGAAATAACAATAACACTGAAGTCGGTACTCGTCGCTCAATCCCAGTGTTTCTAGAGCTGAATAAATCTGACTATTGAGGTTGGCATCATACTTACTACTTGCAACTTTTTCTCCTGTATTAACTAATGCCATTGACAATTTATCAATACTCGCAGCCATCGTCTTGTATCCAGCTTCCATCACACAAAGTAAAGATGATTTCCTTTTCTTATTCACTTTACTTGATCCACCTGATTGTTGGCTGCAAGCAAACTCTGGAGTTATTGGTTCTCTGCCAAATTGCGATGTGTAATGATCTTCGTTGGAGCTTTCTTGATTTCCAACACAATCATTGCTGTCCATTTTGCCATCACTCAACCCATCGGCTGACATGGGACGTCTTCGTTTTAGTTGTTTTGCCTTCTCCTTTAAGCCACATGCATGTTCTCCAGTTGCTCGATTGTTTCCCCATAATTCATACAATTTATCCCAATTTTGAATCGACTTATTCCTTAACTGAGCCAATTTTGGATTTGCCTACAAATCCATAAAGAAACATGAAAAATATGTTACTAAAAAAATACGAATGTGAAACGCTATTAATAAATTATTACCTTAATTCTTTCATCCCAAACATGGTCTTCGGCTTCAAATTTTTGGCTTTCATGATTCCATGCGAATCCACTGAGACTATGAAATGCGTTATGAAACAGCACGAAATGTTGCTTCATGGTTTTCATTCTGCTGAATATGTGCTTCTCTTGGATGTTAGTTCCATGGATCATATTAAAATCAGTGACGACATTTCTATATGCTGCAGCTGTGAAGGTTTGATCCGGTCTGTTACCATTCCTTGCTTCCCTCAAAAGTAAATCAAGCAATGTCTCCTCGAAGATTGGGCCCCAACGAAAATTTCTTGGGGAGGATGCTTCAGATTCATCAACTCGAACTCTTCTTATCTTCGGTGTATTCATTTTTATCCACAAAGTGCATACAAAAAATAAGTTATGACGTAAATGAACCAAGGGACAATATAAACTAATAATAGATATAACACTATTTAATCATACAATGCTATTACATGTTATAGTTTTCCCACATCTGATTTGCAATCCTATCCCTAAGGTCTTCTCCAAGGTGGTATTCTATCCCAACATTGGTGGAGCTTCTTTCATTGCCTGACGGTGGTAGTTCATCTTCCCACATGTCATTGACAATGTTTTCACTACACATCCTAGTGAAATCTTCACAATCAATGGTACACAAGAAATTGTGGAGTACACAATATGCTAAAATTATATTTGTCATGGTTGCACATGAATACTGACACTCGCATCCACTAGCAATTATTGAAAATCTTTTTTTAGAACGCCAAAAGCGCGTTCAATGCAATTCCTAAGAGAAGCATGTCGGTGATTGAATAATTCTTCTCGTGTTTCAGGTGCACGTTGCGAATATTCCTTCAGATGATATCTCGTGCGGCCATATAGCGTGAGAAGCTTGCTAGTTAAACCAAAACCGGCATCTACCAGATAAAATTTGCCTAACAAAAAAATAATTGTTAGAATTGTTATATGTTTTCGATAAGACAAGTACATAACAAGATTTGGCTTACCTTCTGGAATTTTTAATGGCTCTTCCCTAGTAAGTGCACTTTGAAGAACACGTGCATCCGCAACTGAGCCTTCCCAACCCGATAGAATATATGAAAATTTCATATTTAGTGTACAAGCTGCGATGATATTTAGGGTTGGCCAGTCCTTTCTCCCTCTGTATCTAGGTGCATCTATTTTTGATACCTTAACTCGAACATGTGTGCCATCTATTGCACCTAAGCAGTCCTGGAAAAAATAAATTTTATTTAATATAAGAATTTGATAACTTAGAATTGTATGTTTGATATTCCATGCAATAAATTTTAAAAAACAAATAATGGAATAGTACCTTAAAATAAAGGTAGAATCTGTTACTGTTAAGTATTGTGGGTTGCACTTCGTTCCCCAATGGTTGTTTCACATACTCATCTTCTAAATTAATCACCCCAACTAAGATGTTATGGAAATACTTATTGTTTGTCCCGATCGACATAAAAAAAAGCCAACCACTCGATTCTTGAAATTTTGTCCAAGTATGAGAAGAAAAGTAATCATCTGCTCTACAATAGTACCTCGTGGGTATTCTTTAATCTTGCATATGTGCTTCAACTTTGTGCTTAATAATCTAAAAGCATTTGGGCTCATGCGTAGAATATCTTTGCAGTGAGTTTCTGACAAAGTGATGTTTTTAAGAACAACAAGTCGGATGTTATGTCTCTCGGTAGGACTTATACCGACCTTTGAACTATGTAGCACCATAGATGCAGCTATTAAAGACAACCATGTTGTAGTTGATGCATTTACGGCGCCCACGCCTATACTGGCCATATTTAACCAATTGCGATACATATCGCTTTCTTGAACTTCTTGAAATGTTTCAGAATTGTCAATGGCAATGGAGTTATCTCTTTCAATATATTCTGCCATTCTACACATTAACGACACACTAAACTATTGTAGGTGTGATCATATAAATCATGAAGAATAAAACAATTATAGCAGTTTATAAGTTAAACATATGCTATAATATAAGAAAAAACATATATAAACAGATTCGATACCACAAAATATCAGGTAAACGTCAAACTCAGTCATTAGGCAGAACAAAAAATAATGCACAATAATACGTTACAATCAGATAATTCAGTCACTCAGACTATTATGAGTTCAATATTGCCCCAGGAGCACAAGGGGCGCAAAGGGCTTGAGGGCGCAAGTGGCTGGAGAACAAGGGGACTGAAAACACAAGGGGTGGGGATTAAGCAGAAAATAATTCAACAAGCGAGGATGGGGCAGGTGATTTCAAAAGTATTTAAATATTTAGTGAAAATCAACGACTTCCACAATAAAAATTCACACTATTAAATATTTAATCAAAATCAATGAGATCCACAGTAAAACCCTAGATTGTAGATCAGTGACGCCAACAAATAACACTCTTGCGAATAAACTGAATGCACATACAAAATCGAAAATCGAAGACGGTCTCACCTTGAACCCAAAAGATTCTTTGAGTAAGAGGGCTTTGCAAATGGGAGATATCTAGAAGTTGCAGATAGAAAGACCCGCTAAAATCAGACGAAATATTTTCAATACCCAGTCAGAAGAGATTGCTAAACGCTCATGAGAACTCTGGTGCTCAACGATGGAGGGTTTGTCATCGAAGAAAATGGAAATCAAGAAGTAGAGGGCCAACAATCGAAAGAAAAGGAGGGGAATAAGAAATTTGGTAAATGATCTCATTATTTTAAAATCTATTAAAGGGCATTTTGATCAATTTAAAGGTTTTCCCTCATTTTCTTTTCTATTCTTATCATTTCCGATAATTTCAAACACTGCCTAAAGTCCACGGCCATGAACAGATCAAGGGTCGGTCACAACATATGAACATTTTCCACAGTTTCTGGAGTGCACTGATTAAAAGCGAAGTCATCTGAAGGAAAACTGCCTTGAGAGCTCAGATCAGTAAAGCTTGATGGGAACATCATAAAGAATCGTTATTGGGGACATTGTACAAACTACAATATTGGATTTCAAAAAACTTCAGGAATGCAGAATATTTCGAATGGAGCTTCTTCCATTGGGCTTGAGACAAACGGCAGGAGGATGGCAGGCACGGCAGCATTTCCTGGTCCATTTAATGCCACTGACAGATGGAGTTGCTCCAGGCACAAGGAAATGGCAGATTTTTTATGCCAAAAATGATGAACAGCCAACAGATGCAAGGAGACACTACGGCAAATGAGATGACACAGGACGAAACCTACCAACAGAAAATCAAGGAAAAGCAAAAGATGTCTGTAAATGTGAATGGTTTTTGAATCTCCTCCAGATAGTCAGAATTACCTCACTGTTTATTCGAGGAAGTCCTGTTGATAGCCTCCAGATCCATCTTGCATTTTTCTCTCAGATCCTTTAGCTTGAGGTAACTGACTTGCTGCGAATAAATGACTTTTCATCAAACTACTACAAAATCAACAGACTTGGTGCAGCATTCTAAAAAAAAAAAAACTAATTTCAAGTGGTTACATCCCCATCAAGAACAAGAAGACAGAAGGTAGAGTGATTTTCAATCACCTTTTCTGATGACGAGAACATGAATCTGATCAAACAATCTGTATACATAAAAATCTTAGTCCAGAAAGTTTATATGCTTACACTCTGACTGCTTTCTTGATTCAAGGCATTTTGCATGTGAAGGAACAGCGACTTCCACTGATTTTTTAGATCTGATTCCAGCTTTGAAGTCTTGTCCGGACCTGATGGTCCATGAGGGACACTAGACTTGGCCCTGTCAATTCTCTGAATCATAGAAGCAACTTCCCTTTGACTCTTTCCTAATGCTGTGAAGTACAAGAACATGCCACAGCATATATGGTGACTATTAACATAGCAAAATGTGAAACAAACAATTACTCGAGTGGAATGATAGCCAAGGAGAAGGCAAACTCGGCCCTAAAAGACTTACCTGCCAATCGACCTCTAATGTCCTGACAATGAATGTCTGACCAGATATAAGCAGCTGGGGAAATAAGAAGAGAATCTTCAGATTCTGAGTATACAACATAAAATCAACTGAAATATTACCAAACGATATGTACTAGTTCTCATAGCTATTACCTTTTAAGCAGAAGGAACAAGAGCACGTTTTCAGCAAGTCATCACCTGGAGAGTGGTTGACGCATCCATCACCTTTGAAATCATAGCTTTTGGAACCAAGGGAGCGAGACGACTTCAAACCCTCAATGGAGCCAGATGTACTCAACGTTATATTTCCAATTAATGGATCATTGCTGCCAATCCGGAAATCTGTGTAACCACAGCCACCTACTGTAGCTTCTTGCACGGGAGAGCCCGGGGTCCCTTTAATGGCATCTATTCCATGGCCTCCAACATGGGAAACAGTTTTACCACTGGCCTGAGCTCTGCTTGCTGATATGATCGACACACAGCTATCCCTGGATGCATCCCCCCCTTCCAACCCTTCCAACAAACTGTCGGTTCTACTGTCATCATCCATATAGCCAGGGTCACCATGAGAATGGGTATGCATCTCCTCCTCTCCAGACAGCTCAGGCAGATATTGTATCAATTTTTCGCGAGGCATGCTGACATTCCCAATTCCTGACAACAATACACGAGTTCCCTTATCCTTCATAAGTGACAAACCTTCCCCCACCCCAGAGTTCTCCTTTCCAAAAGGCACCTGCTTAGCACCCACCATAATACACTTATCCTTCCCACTGCACGATTCACCTCCTGACTCGTTGGAGACGCATGAAATCCCCCTCTTACCAGGCCGATTAGTGCAGTCGCCAAAAGCAACACGACCATTACGGAGCTCACCACAAGAATCCACCCAACTCATATCGAAATCCGTAAACTCGCGGGTGTCCTTTAATTTCTAGCAGCCGGACAATATCTTACCTTACCTAACACAATCATCACAAAAGATCCATTCTTTAATGCAACCCCCAAACACAAAGGCCAAAAGAAAAAACCCTAAAACCCACAAAAAGAAAATGAAAACCTCCCAGCAAGAGATTCCTAAACGCCGGGCACCCAAAACACCCCGGATCGAAAGAAGCCAACTTTCGTGAGTAACTAATCAAAGATCCACATACCCAGATGAAGCGTTCCTCTTCCTTCAGAACACCATGCCAATTCCTTCACTGGGGGTCAAGGGTTAGACGAGAAGGGTAACTGGGATCGGGATCTGACCTCATAAAAAAACTTGGGTCTGTTGTTTTGCTTAAGCGCTCCAAAACATTCAAAAAGAAAGCACGAGATTGAAACAAACAAATAGGAGAAAACTTCAATTCTTAAAATGCGCGGGAAGCGCATTTGTGGCCCATTAAGGATCGAGTTCGAAGGCCCGGCTCGGCCTGTCTCGTCCAATAAAATGGCCCGTCTATCCGTCTCGAAAAGTGTGCCGAGTGAGGACATAACCGCCGACCACTACAGCCAATCTGATTCGGCCACGTCATACGAGTCCTAAAAAGCCACGTCAGCTGTCTTTCCCCCCCATCCCTATTCTCTCTGTTCTGCCGTGTCAAGAAAGAACAGCCAACCGACGCAACCGTGAACGGAAAAAAGAAATATACCGATCATCCCCCCAACGGAGAGTGTTTCCCTGCTCCTCCTCTTCTTTGATGGATTCGGGGTGTTCCGGCAATGCGATCGCGGCGGCGACGGAGAGGATTAGGCTGATAGGGTCTCACCTGGAGGAGGGAGGGGTTGCGGACCATCCGCGGCTCGAGACGGCGGCCTGCGCCAAGGCGATGAGGAAGGTGGAGTTCGAAACCGATAGGTTAGCGGAGTTCATTAGGGGGAAGCACAGGGAGGTTCAGGAGAAGGTGTACGAGTACTTCCTTAGCAAGCCGGAGTTGCAGACTCCGGTGGAGATCTCCATGAACGAGCACCGCGACCTTTGCATGCGGCAGCTGTTCGGGCTCGTTAGGGAGGCCGGGATCAGGCCGTTCAGGTACCCCCTATCTGTTGATGATGAATGAATTGGGTGGCGTCGTGGCTCTTGTGGATTTTCGTTTCGGTCAAACTGCGTTAGTCAAACTGTAGATTGTCAGGAGTCAGGAGTTGGGGATAACGTGCCGAATTTTGAATCTCTGATTGAGCGATTGAATGATTTTTGTTTGAAATCTGTGGGGGAATCGTGTTATTTGTCGCTGTATGGGGCATAGCAGCTTGTATTGGCGCCTGTTTGATCTTTCGCATTGATCCAATTTCGATGGATATGCTGCCCAGAAATTTCATTTGAATGTGTCGGAAGACCTTAAGGATGGAAGTTCTGCACAAACGGAAAGGATTTTCTACTTTCGGGCTGTCCTTTTTATTTGCATAGGAATTACATCTCATTTGTTTGTGACAAGACAATGCTTTTTCATGTTTTAGATATGTGTTGGAGGATCCAGAGAAGTATTTTGCGATTCTGGAGGCTGTTGGGAGTGTGGACATGTCTCTAGGGATCAAAACGGGAGTTCAGTTCAGGTAATGAGTTAATATTTATGGATAACTGGACTTGGGCTGATAACATCTTTACGATCCTATCGTCATGTTTGATTGAATACTTAGTTCAGGTTATGAAATGTTCTTACTTTTTTTTGGCATCCTACATATGATTAATTATTTGAGTACAACTGTTGATTTTCCTAGTCTTTGGGGCGGCTCAGTGATTAACTTGGGCACTAAAAAGCATAGGGACAAGTACTTTGATGGCATTGACTCACTTGAGTATCCTGGTTGTTTTGCGATGACAGAACTTCATCATGGTAAGGATAGCATCTTGACTTGAGTACTCCATAATCAGCCCAAAAAAAACTAGAGTTCTCATCTATACTGTTTCCATAAAATCCTTCTAACTTCTTTTTAAACAGGTTCAAACGTCCAGGGACTTCAGACAACTGCAACATTTGACCCAGTTAACGATGAGTTTGTGATTAACACTCCAAATGATGGGGCAATAAAGTGGTGGATTGGTAATGCTGCAGTTCATGGCAAGTTTGCCACAGTTTTTGCTAGGCTTCTGCTTCCGACGCATGACATAAAAGGACATTCTGACATGGGAGTGCATGCTTTTATTGTCCCAATTCGGGATATGAAAACTCACCAGACACTTCCAGGTGTTGAAATAAACGATTGTGGGCACAAGGTTGGGTTAAATGGCGTTGATAATGGGGCATTGAGATTCCGTTCAGTGAGAATACCGAGAGAGAATCTTCTCAATAGGTTCGGAGATGTATCTCGTGAAGGGAAGTATACGAGTCCTCTCCCAACCATAAACAAAAGATTTGCTGCCACTCTCGGTGAGCTGGTCGGTGGAAGGGTAGGCCTGGCATACTCCTCTGTTGGAGTCCTCAAGATTGCTGTCACTATCGCCACGAGATACTCTTTGCTGCGTCAGCAATTTGGTCCACCAAAGCAGCCTGAAGTCAGCATTCTTGACTATCAATCCCAACAGCACAAGCTCATGCCAATGCTGGCATCAACCTACGCATTCCACTTTGCTACAGTGCACTTAGTGCAAAAGTATTCGGAGATGAAGGTATCTCATGATGACGAACTAGTCGGAGATGTTCATGCGCTATCAGCCGGCCTCAAGGCTTATGTGACCTCTTATACTGCAAAGTCCATAAGCATCTGCAGGGAGTCCTGTGGAGGGCATGGTTATGCTGCTGTGAACAGATTCGGTAGCCTGAGGAATGACCATGACATATTTCAGACATTTGAAGGAGACAACACTGTGCTTCTGCAGCAGGTTTGTGATCAGTTCGTCTGTGATGATGCCTCTCTTGGTTTTTCCCTCAATTGGAAGGGCTTCTACAGATCATTATTTAAGTTCAGTTACATTTTGTTGCTGATGTAAATGGAGGAAAAATTCTATTAGATCTGTTGGAAAGATGCATCCATAAAAAAGAAAAAGGTGATGAAAATGGACGGGCTAGGGATCTTCTAGCAGCACCTTGATTGCAGCCGGTATTGGATCACGTATTGTTTGCAGAACACTGCTGCTGGCATAAAATTTTATGAGTTTATGCAGGTTGCAGGTGATTTGCTGAAGCAGTACAAGGAAAAATTTCAAGGCGGCACTCTCGCAGTGACATGGAGCTACCTGAAGGAATCCATGAATAGTTATTTGTCACAGCCGAATCCTGTCACTGCAAGATGGGAAGGGGAGGAGCATTTACGGGATCCTAAATTCCAGCTCGATGCCTTTAGGGTGAGCAGGAAGCATGACTGACAATCCTATGCTGCCGAAAGCTCTAATGCATATCCTGCATTTTGTCATTGTTTCATCCTGCATTTTGTCATTGTTTCACTTACATGATTTCTTTTTGCAGTATCGAACGTCCAGGTTGCTCCAAAGTGTAGCCGTGAGACTGCGTAAGCACAGCCAGAATTTGGGAGCTTTTGGTGCTTGGAACCGATGCTTGAATCATCTGCTGACACTAGCAGAATCCCACATTGAATCAGTCATCCTTGCTAAGTTCATCGAAGCAGTGCAGAGGCAAGACTATAGTGCAATTGTGAAATATTTCAATTTTTTGTTTTTCCTTTTGTTTGTTTGGTTGAAGCTGCTTTGAAATTTACAAGTCCCACATTCTTTTGCTCAGATGTCCTGATAAGAATGCTCAAGCAGCTCTCAAAGTGGTGTGCGACCTTTATGCGCTGGACCGAATCTGGAACGATATAGGGACTTATCGTAATGTTGACTATGTGGCCCCAAACAAGGCTAAGGTATGAGATCCACATTTCAACTATGTGATCAGATCTCAAGGTAATTACTCTTTGAAGCATAGTTTTAACTGACTTTGAAAATTTTCTAATTCCAGGCGATTCACAAGCTCACAGACTACCTCAGCTTCCAAGTGAGGAACATCGCAGGTGAGCTTGTGGATGCTTTTGACCTTCCAGACCACGTCACGCGTGCCCCGATCGCGATGCAATCTGAGGCTTATTCCCAGTACACACAGTACGTGGGATTCTAGTGGCGCTTCGCCCAAAGCTAATACAAGGCTCGGCACTGTACCAGTGTATGATATGAAAAGTAAGTGATACCGTGATACCAAATAATCACAAAACTTCTATACGGCGCACCCTTACTGTCAGTGTATATTATTTACCTTTCATATTCAGAAGCTGAAACTGCCATGAATTTGTTGAATTGGGCATCGAACACTTCATTTAATTAATTTCTGCCATACAGTGGGAATAAAGCCTGTATGACTGGGAATCACAGGCATAGTTGACGGGATACGAGATTAACATTCCATGAGTGCCGTTGTTTCGGCACTTATTCCATCATTTGTGTCGTGAAAACAGAACTAACCAAATCCTCGACTGCGTCGAGATTGTGGAAATGAAAAGGTTACTACTGCTTCACCTATTTCCTTTCTCCCCCTAATCGGAATCCAGGGGCGGGTACATTGCGAGCACGGCCTCGCACTCGGGAAGGCGTTGATCCCTCATGAACCCCATTGCATTCGCTGCATTCCTGTTCGAGGTCACACCATTGTCCCGGGTCAGGACAAGGGACGCCCTGCTCCGAGCTGGGTCGGCAGTTGCGCAGTCCGGAGAGGAGCTGGTCAGAAGGATGGCGGAGCACTGCTCATCCCCATGATCCTCCTCTACCTTCATGTTCCACCTCCCAGACCCATCCGTCACTGCATCCTGCGAGAACGTTATCCTCGACGTGTCCCAATCCTTGCACTCTACCCTCACCCTTGCGCCTACAGTAACGAGAATGGTTCACACATCATCGACTCTCCAATAATTCGAAACAACAGAATTTGAGCTTTGTTATTGTTCTTTTAATTTACCTGGAATGTAAGTGGAGGCAGGGGTCTCAAATCCACACTGGCATGTATCACAGTAAACTTTGCCTTCAATCCAAAAGGGATCAACTGATGGATTTCCACAGAGGACAAGGGTTGAGAGGCCAAGCATCACCAAAACTCTCGACGCCATCTCCATCTTCTTCCAAGTGTAATGCTGTCTCTTACTAACTGGCCTTGACATTTCGCTCGATTTATACTACGCAGTAATGGCTTGCGAAGAACACAAGACAAGAGCGCCCTCACAAGAGCTGTCATCTGTGTGGGGTGATAACCAAAGATTTAAGTGTTTTGTGGATCTCAAAGAAGGTTGGAATGAGGGAATGCTAACTTCATGGGCAAGACAAGAGGATAGGAGTTGACTCTTTTTGGGATTTTACAGGATTGAAAATGAAGCAAAATGCCTGATGGATGCATCCACGCCCAAACCCACGCCATTCGTGCAGAGTTGAAAGGATTGTAAAGCCCATCTTGTATCAGGGCATGGGTTGGAACTGAATTCCCATTTAACCCAACATTCCATTACTACATCTACTTTCGTAATGGTTACATTGTATTTGCTTGAAGAATTGTAATAGAATAGTTTTTGTCCGACCCCCTCCCATTAATACATCCCATTTTGAAAAACGCGATACATGATCGAGATATCAGTATTACATTAATAATCCATGACGACTCAACCAAATATTTCTCCTTTTGCCAATCGAAGGAAGAAAATGCAAAATTTGTCCCCAATTTGTTGATCGAAAATCGAACACGCCATACGTGGCGTGACGGACCGGTTAATCACGTCAAATATTTAGCAAATAAATATTGAATTCGTTAGTTTGTTAATAAAAATTCAGGAAAAATAAAGTTTCGGCAAAAGGTGCTGTCAGAGAAACATGTAGATAGAAGACAATGACACAGTCTGTCAAAAGAAACACGATAACTAAGATTAACTAAATTTTAAGACAAAAACTAGAGTTGCCTTGATTGGTTGGTGGTGGTTGTTAAAAAAAAAATCTAAAATCTAAATTAAATCCTTAAAATTGTGAGTGGACTCCGTCTCTTCAACATCACGTGATTCGCCAACTGCCTTATTGGTCTTGTGACGCGCGTTATCCCATGTCTTCTGCCTGAATGGTTTGGACACTTCTACTTTCTTCCATAATCAAAGCAAAATTTGGAACCGAGCGATGTTCGAGTTCCAGGTTTTACTAATACCCAATGCTCAGCCTAAGGATAAAGACGGAGAATCAATATTATTATTTTTCTTTTTAAAAAAGAAGAAGAAGAAATCGTTCATGTAATTGCGACTTGAAAAAAAAAATGCTCACATCTGACACAAAATTAAAAACCCCCCACCCTTTGGGCGTATTGTGAAAAAATTGCCACAAAGTTGACTACTCACTCTCTCCACCCCATTTCTCCCAAGTTATTACACAATACAAAAGAGAAGAGAGAAGGAGAGGTAAGACAAATGTTCAGATGAGGCTTTAAAAGTTGTGGTGGTGGTGAGTGGTGACGATGTGCCCGCAAACAACGGCCCAGATTCCCTCTTCTTCTTCTTCTTCTTCTTCTTTATCTTCTTCTTCGGCCTTTGTGTCTCCTCTCTGATTCATTCATTCTCTGAGTGGAGTTATCGCTGAAATTCCCTTCACATGAATACTGAACTAACATTAATTCCCATCCCTCTTGCTGAGCTCTCTCATATCTCAATCCGTAAATCGACTTCAATCGATTGAAAATTGAAGTGTTTTAGAGTGTTCCCTTAAATCAGCCGGGGATTAAAAAAAAAGGGTAATTATCACCTAGAATTTTTCACAAATCCAATCAAAGGCAATCATATGATATATATAAATACAAAGAAACAAAAGCTTATCCATCTAACTAAAACAAAAAAGTGGCCGGGAACCAAAGTAAAAGTAAAATAAAATATGACGACTTTTTCTTTGTATTGTTTAGTAAATTTGGATGTTCCGACTAAGACTCCATTTTTCCCAATTAATAATAATCAACTTTGTACTGCCTTACAATGACCAAGGATTTCAAACAGTCCTTGCCGCTAAGAAGAACTTCTACAAGACCTACAGTTCCGACCACCTCTGTAGTCCGATGTATCCCGGGCTTCGCCGAGCCTACTTACCAACTTCTCAGTTCAAGCAAACGACATGCTGTTGATATTTGGTTCGGGCGCACACCCCCGACTCTCTGCGTTTGTAAGTGGTGGTAGTAGCTTTCTTTGATCTAGCTTTAGGCAAGGACTGCTGCCGTCACCGACACCATTACTCCTAGGTGGGTACAAAAAATAGAAACCCTAAAGCCGGAGGATCACCACGGATTATGGATAGATCCTCCCCTTTGCGAAGCACTGCAGTGGAGTCAATCTCTTAGGGATATCTTTGGTCTCCAGCGCATGTTGTCGGGATAAAAGAACATGACTTTGCTCGTGTGATATTTGGAAACTTTGGTCTGACTTTGGAAGCGAAAAAAGGCATTGTTGTGGTGCCCGGTGGCATCTTTTCGCCCACTGTTTGGACTGCATGGAAGTAGAAGAAGAAGAAGGAATAAAATGGAAGTGGAAGGGGATGATGAGGAGAAAAGAAAAGTGCATTCTTATCTGATCTCTCACCCGATTTTCGGACAACTATTTATGGCAAAACCTATGTTTCTGTCTCCATGAAATTTTCCATGCCGATTCATAAGTCCTCGCGAGGACATTATCTTTGATTCCTTGATGTCAAGTCCTGCCGCGTAACATTTAAGAGATTGATCAGGAACGTGGCACGGCCTTCTGTTTTCTTTTTCTTGAGCACCAGCATTTGGTTCTCGGGATGCAGACATGCTTCGCCGAAGCATAAATCGAGCAATTTGTCTGCCGAGGAAGTAAGATCAATGGTTCCAACCGCAGCCCTCCCTTTCAGAATATTGGTGGCCAACAGTTTCGAGCATCTTATTCTTCCTCCTGCCCTTTGCTTTAACAGTAAATAGATTTCGACCGCGATGCAAAGATGGCGTCACATGCCGCGAAGAGACCATTTCGCATAGGCTTAATTGCCATTACAGATCGAAATTATAAGGCGTTTCTGAAAGTACTGGAACCCAAAAAAGAAGTATGCAATTATATAGAGGAAAACATTCCAGTGGGAAATTACTTTTTGTTTTTATTTAATCTATTTCTTAATAAATTAAGGCGACTTGATCACACACACACACACACACAGAGCCCCACTAACTAAACTTTCGGTTGTTGGATACGGTCATTAAATTATTGGAACCTGCCAATCTATTTGGACCACTATCATTAAGAAAACAAAACATACATGATTTCAAAAGTTTATGTCTTCATGTACACTATAAATTAGAAACTCAATCCATCGTCACGCTCGATCAACGATTTGTGTTCACAATAATTTCTTCTTCAAAGGGAACTGATTTAGCCGGTGTATCGGTGTAACGACCCGTCATACATATAAAATATGGAGATTATGTAATTTCTAATAATTAAAAAAGTGAGTAAAATTTGGACTTAGTCAAAATCCGACGTGGGCGCGAGAGTAGTATTTTCATAGTTGATCGACGTTATTTAGTGAGACATTATCGAGACTTTGAATTCGATTATGTGTGACTATGTCAGATGGAAAAAGAAACGCCCTAACTCAAACATAACCGAGTTCGGGTAACGATCTTATTCGCGTACCACGACATTGAGGATCTTGACATGTAAATTACTAGAAGGGTTTAATGATAAATAAATAAAATATAAACACATTCATCTCACACTGTCGGTAATACAAGGCTAGAGAGGGGATAAAGTTTTCTTTGATTTATGATGAAGTAAATAAAAACAGACAAACTAATAATCCACCGGACTCATTTCCATCGTTCGTTGAAAGATAACGTGGGAGGAAGAAGTCGTACTTTGGGGGGAGATAAAAACCCACCTAGTCACCCATCCGACGATCACCCCGTCCTCTTCAGTCTCCTCCCTTCCATCGGAGTGAGGGTTTGTCGCGGCCGGTGATTTGCGGGGTAAGCGGACAATCCATACGGAGGAGAAGGAGGAAGGGTGCAAAGGTCAGGGAGTACAGGGGCGAGCACGTTCGTTAACCTATTCGTAGGGTCGGGGTTTGTGATTCGAGGACGACGTCGAAGGAAACTCGACGTCGTCCTCCTATTGCAACAGTGAGTTTTCTTTGGCTCTTTGAAAAAGGTGTATTTGGATAGTGGAAGTGTGAGTGGGGGGCACCTTTGACTCCTCTCCAGAACACTCCAATTCCCTTGGTGTTCCGATAGATAGATAGATGTGCCCCCTCCACCCCCCACAAAAATAATACACGTATAAAAGCATTGCCTCTTTCTCAATTATATCTTTTAACTTTATCGAGATTTATCTTATTCTTGCAGCCCTTGACTTTTGTACTTTGCCTTGCATCAATTTTATCGGGAATCGGAAAATTTCGCTATTCTAATTTATAATTGAGTCCTTGAAGTTTTTACTATATGCGATTTAGTCCTCAGACAAAAAGAAATTTTCCTAAGCCGCTCTTATACCAAATTGAACACGGGGTACAAGCCTAGGAATATTTTTCTAATTGTCGGCGTTCAATCAACCTCAAGTACACGTTATAATATCTTGAACTAGTCGTAAATTACAAATTGATTTTATTTTGAAGAAAGAATTCCTCGAATTCATTTTGAACAAGAGTAAGTTATTCTAATTTCTTAAAATATATCTATAACTTAGACAATTGAGTTATACAAGCCGATATATTTTCCAAACGATCAACTATAATGTTTAACAACCATGTAGTAGAATCCTTCTATACCCCGTGGATCAAATAGAGTAATCCCGAGTTCGGCTAATCGATCATTATAATGACTCATGCTTACATATCATATTAAGTCAGTACAAGCCTTTCTCATCGTGTGCTTGACCGTCCGAATTTTTCCTCCTGTGTCACCTCAGGCCAAGGCTTGGAAGTTTTGCGAAAAATTCCCGATATGAATTGTTGAGAAACAACATCCAACAAACACATTGCAAATCTATAGTTGTAGAAGAGCAATTAAAGATTATACTTTTTTCATATTGTTAGTGGAACTAGAAAAGTCACGTAGCTCCTTCTTTGCATTGACAATAATTACTAACACACCATTAATGGTCAAAAAATTGATTAATCTTTTCTTTGATGTTCACGTGGGTCACAAAAGATTTCTAATATTTTTGTGACGTTCACATGAGGCAACCATTTGAGTTAATAATAGTCACCTATCTATCATTTTTGATACATGCTTTCCATAATCTATGTTTAGAAAAGCATTACAAATAATTATAAGCTTAAGAACAATATATCTGGGAATGAATTCAGGTTTTGTTTTATGAGGGTAACCTAGACAATAAATTTTCCTTTTCGTAATTGTCAATTCATTAACGTCCTTTTGTCCAAATGAATTGGAGTTTCTTTTATTAAACCCAAGGTTTTGCTTAATTCTTTTGTGAACTCACTACTTTGTAAGTTTAGATTTTGATGTCGTCGTGGATCTAAAATGAAAGGAGCAATTAATTCCTTATATATTTTGGCTACACTTTTACCTGAATTCTATTTGAAATTTATCACTTCACTATTTCAATTTTTCCCTACCTTTTAAAAAAAATTGAAGTCATTTAAGGGTGCATTCTTTATAAAATCAAGTGCGGGTTTTTAAAATACGCTCTAATAATAATAAAGAATTAATTTTTAAAATATCGACCGTATTTTATGATTTTCTTTTAAAACTAACCATATATCGGCACAAAGGTCGTAGAAACACGTATCATTCATTCAAAGAAACATGAGCGAGTGATGTCAACCGAACTATGCCTCATATACAACGAACCATACCTCGAATATTCTTGGGTCGAATTTTCATAATAGCATAGCATAAGCATGCATCTTTCTTTCCTTCATTATGGACCCGTTTTTCATTGAATCCTAAAAACCTTGTTTTGTTTTCTTTCTTTCAAGATTAATTTGGAGAACTTTGACAACTTGGAAAGCTGTTGACATGATTAATTAGCTCCATTACATTCGCATCAACATATGTTAAACAAATAGTAATAGCAAAGTGATGTAAAGAAAAGATGAGTGTGTTTGTGGATAATTATCGACCAGAAAGCCCACACTTCCCTAATCCTAAGCTCATTATTTCGTTAACAATATTTAAATCACATTCTCTAACAAAACGCAAAAGAACAAATTGAACAAAGACGACAATCCCACTTTGCTGCCTTCTTCTTCATCTTCTTCTTCTTCTTCTTCTTCTTCTTCTTCTTCTTCTTCTTCTTCCCACTAAAAAAAAAAAAACAAAGAATCTCCGAAATTCCCGATAAAGGAGGAATCTTTTCTCCGTTCACGGTTTTGGTTCTGGGTTTGCCTCCCAGAGCTGGGAGCGACGTGGGGTTGAATGATTTCGGTTGTGGTTGTTGCTGTTTGGGGTTGAGCTGGAAAATATTGGATTTTTTTTTAGTTCTTCTTTTGGCTGATTCAGCTGGCTCAAGTGCGCGCTCTCCAGAGGTTTGCTCTCTTTGGACTTGACTTGTTTGGGGAATTCTGTGCTTTGTTGTTTTGATTTGTCACCCCAGTTGTGGTTTCGATACTATGTTGCGCCTGTTGCTGTTTTTGTGGGAACTTGTTTGGGTCTCTTGCGTTGGAGGTGTTGCTTGATTGGAGATTGACTTGTTGGTTGATGAACTTTTTTGTCTACGTAGTGATCGCAATGATGATTTACGTGTGTTGCGAGTTAGTAGATGCAGAGGATGGCTTAGGTTTGTCGATCAAGCTGTTGTTGATTTGGGTGGTGAATTTTGAATGGATTTTGATTATTATGATGATGACATGGTCTTTGTTTTCTAGGAGCTTCTAAGAAGACCATGAACACTTCGTCCGCCCAATTCCTCCCGTCGAGGATGATGGGCATTTACGAGTCTATTCATCAGATCGGCATGTGGGATGACAATTTCAAGCCGAGCATGAATCTGCTTGCTCCTTCGCCTTTGATTATAGAAGCTCCTCAGAACCATCTGGACAATCAGGTGATCGCTCGTGTTGGTTACTCTCTCTTCTCGTCTTTGAGTAATCTGCTTGCTAGAGCACCCAATTTATGTATGTCCTTTGGGCCTTGTAGTCTGAGGATACTTCACACGGATCGCTGGGTACTCCTCGCAAGTACGAACAAGTAAATGGGAAGTCCTCTGAGAAAGTAAGAAGAGTCTGTTTGGCTATCTCCATCAACAATTTAGTCCCTCATTCGTCGTCGCCATTCAATTCCTGTTTGGATGAACTTAAGCCTGTTCTCTTTTTTGCAATATCCACCATCAATTTGAGTTTGCTTGCCTATCAATGGAAAGAGCCGTTCACTACGAACGCATCTGCGAGTTCTTTGTCATTTATGATAAGCAGAATGCAACATGTCTCTACACATTCAAAGTTTTAAAAAAAATGTCTCTGCATTGCTATCCTGGAGCTAACTGGCAAATCCTGCAGGTCCAAAGACGTCTAGCACAGAATCGCGAGGCTGCACGGAAAAGCCGTCTAAGGAAAAAGGTAATTAGCAATTTCGATCAGTGATTTTCTGTTCCGTGAGTGTGAATTCCATTCCTTCCAATGATTTAATTGGTTTGAGTTCACATTTGTAGGCCTATGTCCAGCAGCTCGAAGCTAGTCGTATAAAATTGCTGGAATTACAGCAGGAGGTTGACAGAGAAAGACAGCAGGTGGCATATACTAGCAGAAAATCTTTGTGAGTCTTCTAAAATATTCTTCTCGTGATTGCCTGGCTTCATGTAGAGTCTCCCGTGCAGGGAATGTATGTAGCTCCCCATATGGAAACTTGCCATGATTTTCCAGGGCCAGTGAAACCCGGTTCGTCGAAATTTTTTCATCCTTTTGCCTGTTTCATCACTTTGTGGTTGTATTTCCTAATTTTAGGACTGAATATATTGGGTGTTTCCAGAAATAGTCAAATTCGAGGCAGAATACGGGCACTGGGTCCAAGAACAGAACCGACAGACGGGAGAACTTAGGACGGCACTTCAAGCCAATACGAGTGAGATAGAACTTAAAGTACTGGTACAGTGCGGAATGAAACATTACGCACAGCTTTTCCAGATGAAATCTGTGGCGGTGAGAGCAGACGTATTTTATATGATGACTGGCTTGTGGAGGACACCGGCTGAGAGATTTTTCTTGTGGATCGGTGGGTTTCGGCCATCAGAGCTTATCAAGGTAAAGGCGCCTTGTGTGTATGAGAAAAGGAGAAAAGTTCAGTCATCCTTCTAATTTGCTATACTGCCGCTTCTATTCATTTTACAGGTTCTCATGGACCAGCTTCATCCTCTATCAGAATCAGAGAATTTCGATGTACAGAACATGAAGATTACGTGTCAACAAGCAGAAGACGCCCTTTCACAAGGTCTGGAGAAGCTTCAGCAGGCACTGGCCGAAAATGTAGCCAAGGGTTTTCTTGGGGAAGGAACGCCAATTCCTCATACATCTACTGCAATAGAAAAACTGGATGATCTTGTCAGCTTTGTCAATCAGGTACCTGCTACCACATCCCCTTTTCCATGAATAAAATGTGGTCGACCTGGTTCCACCATTAAAGCCCTCCGATTTTTGAGAATTCTGTTTTCTTTTAACCAAACTAGGCGGACCATATCCGTCATGAATCACTGCGGCAGATGTCCCGAATCTTATCAATCAAGGGAGTCGCGCGAGGCTTGATAGCTTTGGGCGAGTATTTCGAACGCCTCCGAGCATTAAGTCAGCTGTGGGCATCTCGACGGCAAGATTCCTCCTAAGCCCTTGCTCATCGAAACCATTCTGAATGACCTCAATAAGCAAGTAGCCGAAGAGCTTCCCAGGTTTTGTACGATGTTGATAACTACCATGCAGAATGTTCATGCGGCCAATAATTTTGTAGCGGCTGTTCGAGACCCGAACCCTGTAAATAGTTTGCATACTGCTTCCATCAATAGTAGAGCTTCTACACTTATTTTCTCCCTCCATGTTGCTAGTTGAGCCTTTTTGCCCTTCTTTTCGGGCTTGGTTGGTACAATCCAATTCAGATTTTCTCTAATATTAGGGTGATTGTTCTTGACAAACATAGATAAGGTTTGCTGTAAAAGCTAAGACACTGGGAACTTTCGTTTTCCTCTGAAAACTTTGCTGGTGATTCCATCATCCCTGCTTTTTGCTCCCCTTGATATGTGGCCGTCGGCAATACAAATAACGCTCCTCTAATAATATCGCATTTCTAAGGCATTGAAGCGCCGAGGTCAATGCATACAAATTTATAGCTTCTCTAGCTTAGGTGAGATGCGATTGGCCCCTTTTTGGGGATGCATGGTTGGCAGCAAACCCGATTCATGAGGACACTCAAATTACCGAACACAGGAAAATGAAATGGAACGGTGTTTAGAGGAATAACACGTTGCTATATTCGAAGATAGACGTTAAATGTATAAAACAAACGTGGTCGTCGAGACTTTTTTTAGAGAAGAGACAAAATAAAGAATAAGAACATACTAGAGAAAACATTTACTTCCATTGCCAAAAAACACTAAGTCCTTTCGGGGTGTTTGAATAATTGTCGTGTGTTATTACAAGAGATCCATCATCTATTTATACTAACTTTAATCCTATCATGACAATAACCGCTAACTTAATCGTCATGCACATTTTACACATGTTAATTCAAGACCTCAAACAGTTGAAATTAGAATGACTCTACTACTTCATCAGCTTCGACTGGGGCCTTCCATCGACTAAATCTATAGGCAGAACTTCGATTGGGCCGTGCTTCGACTAAGCTCCTTGCTTCGACTGGACATTTGCTTCTTCGACTGAATTCATTCTTTACTTCAATTAAACCGTGCTTCGATTAGACCATCAATTCTGTTTTGATCATCAGTCGGGGCATTAAAAACATTGCTCAAAATAGCTTTACTGTGTCAACAAATGGAATGGTTGAGTCCAACGAAGACTGTCCAGGTTCCTTATTCACCTCTGGTAAAATAAGATGACTCCTATTCTATCATCAAATGAAAAAAAAACAAAGATAAAATATATGTCAAATCTATCTCTATTTCTTAATTTTGTATTCAAGATTTATTTATCGAAAATTGTGTAGTGAACACGAAAAAAAAATTAGATTTTAATATTGTATTATTTTGGAAACATATATCCAAGACCTATCGCCATTATACACCAGAGGACTTGTAAATAATAAATTCCTAGAGAAAAAATAGATGACATATGAAAATTAAAGAGATTTATTAACTTAAAGAAGGTAGAGGTGGAGAAATAATTTTTTCAAAAAAAGTTAAAATAGAAGGTAAAAAAATCTAAATATTATGTAGGAATTCTTTGTTGGAAATTTAAGGAAGGAATGCATGAAAAAATAAAAATTAACGGATTTTTTGGTAATAAAAAGATTAGTAGGGCTGGTGATGTAGGATGTAATAGTGATTTACTGAATCTCTATTGATTTATAATTATTATTTAGGAATACTCTTATAAATCCCCTTTAAATTATAAATCTTCTTTTAAATAATTAATTTAATATCATCTTTAATTGTTTTCTAATATTTTTATATTTTAGAATGTATTAGCATAATATATTTATATGTAGTACACTTATTATTCTTACGGTAAAACTAATGAATTGAATTTTAGAGATATTTTTGCCATTTTATATTATATTATTTGTTTAATTATTCTTTAACAAAAAAAAATACATATGAATAAAATTCATTTGAAATATTTCATTACAATAAATAGTGATTTCACGAATGCTTTTTTATTATGATGGTCATTGTAGACTGGCAAGAAAAGAAATATTACTTTTATAATAAAACTTATTAAGTTGTATTTTGATTGCTAAAGAAACACCCATTAATAATTTATACGAATCCTTAACTCTTTAGCGCTATAAGCTGTTTTACAACGAAAAAATTCATAAAATATCCCTAAGAATGGGATTTATCTCAAAATTTCCAATTATCCCTGTCACAGCTAATTCAGAGTTCAGACACAACTTATATGCCCGGGTACTTTCTAAAATTGCCCATCCTTGCTACAACCTCATTCCACAGCTCTCCTACCATTGCTAGAGTCAACGTTTCTGATCGAAGGTGTACTTGTTTTCATAATAAGATTTAGCTTATGACTGGTTGGAAATTGCAGTTTCCAGGTGAAAGGATATAATTGATGCCGCGGTTGTGGTGGACGACCGCTGCCTCTGCCAACAAATAATGAAGGATCGATGGAGTCAACGGTGTTTGCATCAAAAGGATAATACAGATCTACAAAATGATAGCCAGCATAAGGACCTTATTCCAAAAAACTTGAACCTACCAGCACACCCAGCTCTCTGCGATCCTAGAAAAACTCGATTGATTGGAGGCTGCATCAACAAAAGAAAGATCCCGGCGCGAAGGATCACTACATTAACATTCCAGTTAGTTCGCTCAAAGACTTATAATCAATGTTCTGCCAGTCTCTCGGGGAGATTTTTCTGTAAACAAATAAACTCTCCAATCAGTCAGCTCTGTACGGGCAAGGAGTTGCATCAGTCAAACACCGTCAAATGAAAATGGTGGTGCAGCATATCAGCTGTGTTAGAAGGGATTTAAGTTCATCATGGACAAGACCTGCAGCCAATAAACTCAGTTGGGGTTGGTGAGCATAACGTTGATAAGTCACAATAACACGCTCACAAGTGAAGCCCGATCATACCAGCTTCGAGAAAGTGACTGCCCGGTCACTGACTTATGCTGCATCCACTCTGATCAACATTCATCAACGACCTACCAGTAGTCACGACACGAACAGGAACCATCCTTGAAATGATGGAAACGTGTACAGTCCCTCAAAATGATATCCCTAACAACTAGCTTGGATATATACTTGAAGGCGGAATGGCAATCATTACAAACTCTGAGGTTCTTCATAATTCTCAAGGTAGTGTTCTCAGGAGTATTGATCAAGGCGAATGCAAGAGCGAGCTTCTCGCTGTGATGCTTAAGGCACTGTTCCTTCACCTCGTCCTCAAGGTCATGCACTACCGACTGGGTGTTTGGAACAAATCCCATCTTCTTTATCTCCATCCAGAGTTCATCCATCTTCTTATAAATTGCTTCCTTCTGAGGGTGAAGACAATCTTCTGCACCAAATATGTGAACCGTGTCCTGTATTTGAACCCAACTAGAGCCTTGTTCCTTTTTGACACCTTTTTCCTTCATATGCTTCCTGATTTTAGCAGCCTCGTCCCATTTTCCAGCAGCCAAGTATAAGTTCGCAAGGGCTGAGTATGCCCCGCCATTATGTGGATCTAGAAGAAGCAACTTTTCTGCCGCAAGTTCGGCAAGTTCCACATCCTTGTGCACTCTACAAGAAGACAGGAGTGAACCCCAGGCAACAACATCCGGTTCCACTGGCATGCCCTTGATGAAATCCCAAGCTTCTTGAAGCAATCCAGATCGCCCATACAAATCGACCATGCAAGCATAATGGCTTGATGTGGGTTCAATATTGTGGATCTCCTGCATCATTTTGTAGTACTTCCTGCCTTGGTCGACCAAACCAATATGTGTACAGGCAGAGAGAATGCCAACATAAGTTATATGATCGGGTTTTATTTTTAGTGCCAACATTTTCTCGAACAGTTCCAGGGCATCTTCTCCAAGGCCATGCTGAGCCAAGGCAAGAATAATGGAGGTCCAAGATATAGTATCCCTACCCTTGTGCATTTTTTCAAACACTTTTCTGGCAGCATCGATGCTTCCAGCTTTTGAGTACAAATTGATCAGAGCATTGCCCACAGAAGCTGAAAATGCTTCTCCTGTCCTCAAGGCGCTAGCATGAATTTGCTTACCGTGGATCAGAGAAGCCAAGTCTGCAGTCACGGCTAACATGATGGCCAAAGTGTAGCTATTAGGTCTAACACCTTCTTTAATCATTGCCATGAATAGCTTCAATGCATCATTATTGAGGCCATTCTGCACGTAACCAACAATCATGGCTGTCCATGCAACCACGTCGCGGTTTGTCAATGAGTCAAATATTCGTCTGGCTGGACTCATGTCTCCCAGCTTAACATATCCATCCAATATTGCCGTAAAAGCTACAATATCATTTTCTGAACTGACATTTTCCTCTAAAACTTTGCGGGCAATTTCCATCTTCCCTGACTTTGCATACAATGAGATCAACACATTTCGAACTGTACCATCAAACCCTGTCTTTGCCAAATAACCATGAATTTCTCGCCCTATCCTCAAGTTTCCGATGTTAGCACAGGCAGACAAAGCACTCGTCATTGAGAATTTATCGGGCTTCAAAGCATGATCTCCAAGCATCCTTGAGAGCATATGAAGCGCCTCGACATCATGCCGGTGCTGATTGTAACCTGCAATCATAGAATTCCAAGACACGACATCTCTTTCCCTCATTCTCTCAAATTCCATGCGAGCAAGCTCAACATCTCCACGAGACATGTGCAATGAAATCATTGTATTCCAGCAAGACACATTTCTAGATCTAATCCTATCAAAAACAATTCCAGCCGTTACCCCATCGCCAGATTTCTCATACATATTGACGAGAGAATTTGCCACCGAAGAACAACCGCTGAAGCCAAGCTTAACGACGAAAGAATGAATCCTTTTACCGACACCGAGAGCAGAAACAGCAGCACAAGATGCAAGAACGCTGGTCAGATTATACTGGGTGGGAGAAACACCGGTTCCCAACATACTCACAAACATACGAAGCGACTTCGCATAAGAACTGCTTCGATGAAACCCAACAATCATTGCGGTCCACGAAACAGAATCTCGCTCCGGCATTCTCTCGAAAATCCTAAACGCCTCGTCTACAATCCCCAGTTTACTATACATGGACAGGACGGTATTCCATGACAACACATTCCTCACGGGCATTTCGTCGAACAGCTTGCGCGCATCACCGGGGGAACCCGTCTTGGCATAGAAGCTGACGAGGCTGTTCATCAGGAAGAGACCCAGGTGGTGGGAGCCCGACTTCACAACCCGGGCATGGATGGGTCTCCCGGCGCTCGCATCCCCAGCTCTCTGGCTCGATTGGAGCAGGTAAGCGTAGGATTCCCCAGGGAAAGGATCCAAAGCCTGGAGTTGGAGATCGACACGGGTCGTCTCTTCGTCCATGGCGATTACTCCTTGCCATGGCATCCAGATTTTTTATCACAAGACTAACGAAGTTCGACAGCGTCCGAGGTTTTTGTTAATGAACTAAAAGCCCAATCGGACCCAATTGTATCATAAGCATAACTTTGGGACCTATTTTAGAGTTTCGATAAGAAAGGACAGCAAATGAAAAACCCTAATTCACACAGTTTTCATCATTCGCTACTTATTCTTCTTGGTCTTCTTCTTCTGGGCGTCTGAAGCAGTCGATCCCTCCTCCCGTCGACTAGGTTGGATTCCATCCCTTATTATCTTCCCTGATCGACTCGTCCTTGTTTTTTAGTTGTAGGAATCCTTAGTCTTCTTCAAACTGTGGTTATTTAGTGTTGACACTCCGGTTGGGTTTTTTCGGCTGAATTAGGGTTTGCGACGCTAATTTCATGAGGGCAAGATTTGGTCTGAAGCGATGACTTTTTGTGTTGTCTTGGCTTTGATATTTTGAGGTTTATTAGAAATCGTGGTTTGCTTTTAGCGTATTATTTATTGGTATCGCTTGCGGTTTGTATCACTACGATAGTCTACTCTTTTCGTTTTTATTTGGGTTTCATGGGGAGGGGCGTTTGTTTATGATTTTCTTGATAGTTTGATTGCTGGGCTGATACATATTCTTGTCCATTGATTAGGGTGATTGGTATTTTGTATTTTCGTCCACCGATTGTCCAAGACTACGTCTGGTGTTTACATAGGGTATCCTCTGATAGCATTTACACCGATTTTGATGCAGGCTATAGTTTGCGACAATGTTTCTTCACTTCTACATCAACGACAACGGTGACAAGGTGTACACCACAAAGGTACGGCAATTCCCTGCTTTCTCGTCAATGTAATCCTGGGCTATGCCTTTGGTTTCGAGATTTATATTGGATAAGTACATGTCTTCTGTGAGGTTTCGTGGACTCTTTTTCTGTTTTGGAACTCTCGTTTAACCCAACCTTCTTGTCGGTGCTGGTCGACTTTGCAGAAAGAGTCGCCGCTGGGAATGGCTACACAATCCGCTCATCCAGGTAAAATTTTTCCCGCTTGGGTCTCAGCATATGATCATTTTATTTTACCACCATGTTTGGCACTTTTTTGTATGGTCTTAATCATAGAACGGTTCCTATGCAGCTCGTTTCTCCCCTGACGACAAGTACTCGAGGCAGAGAGTGCTTCTGAAGAAGCGATTCGGCCTTTTGCCGACTCAGCAACCACCTCCTAAGTATTGAAGGCGTCTTGATTCCCTTGACTTGTCTTTGTGGTGTTTTGGAACTAACCAGCACGCCATTGGGCTTGACCCTTCTATGTGGTAGTTATGTCTGGGTACTGTAATGAATGCTAAGTGAGCACTGCTAGCTTTAATATGTGTCAAGCGGCTCACTAATATACTGGTCTTAAAAATGGGAAGGATCAATCCGGGATTTATGGATTTCCCTTGCATTTTTCGGACAGATTCATGTTTTATGGGTTCCATGAGACACGAGCCAATGCTTGAAGGCAATTTTGATACCAATGATTAAATGTGGTCAGAATTATATTTCTGATCAATTTGTGTACAAGGTCTTTGTGCTGTGAATTTAGGCCCTTGGCAGCTCCCCTGGTTATGCTCGGGTACATGATGGCTTCTGGGTCATAGTTGTTGGTGCTGTGGCGTGAGCCAGGACGCCCCTGCCCTTCCCATTGGAGGGCCCATCCTCATGGACTGCTGGTCCCAGTTCCAGGAGCCAATCTTGATATCGCATTTCTGTATGTCGCCCACCAGGAAGAACGTGGAGTGACTCAGCGGAGACCATTTTTTGAATGTCTGAGCAATGGCAACCACCACGAAGAGTTCCGGGGTCCCAGAGTCAAAGGCATAAAAAACACTTCAGGTTCCCCGAGAAGAAATTGTAATGGGAGACGACGTGGAAGGAAACCTCGCCTCCGGCCCCGACCGGTCCTGATCCTCGTCCAGTTTGTGCTGTTGATTATTCCAGTACCTCCACAACGGGGCATCTACCTTTGCGACGGTAGTTGGCCATCGAAGTCAGTTGCAACCAATCCATCGAGTGCAGGAGGACCACTGGCTCCTTCCGTGACAATCCTCTGCTCCTTCCTTCGTCTCCTGATGTTTCCTCCTCCCTCCAACCCCGACAACCTCCTCTGCTCCTCGGCAGGACAATGCTCGGGGGAGTCGGAGTCAGAATCGTAGCCTGAGGCACGTATTCCTGTTCAATTGAACGGTTGTGGCCTCTCGAGGGCGGACACGGCCTGGGCGTACTGTACTGCGCAAGGGCGACCGAGCCTCGTGGTTGCTCTGATGGTGGCGGTGCTGCCGTTCCGGATGCTGTGCAGGATGTACGGGGCTCGGGCTGCATACATCCTGATGCTCCACTCTAGTATAGTGACAAAGGACGAGAAGTATAGGTCGCAAGAGTTCACCTGTTACACGACTATGTTGAGGCTAGTGGCATTATGGTTTTTAATTGAAATGGGGTTGGGGAGCAGATGTTCGGCACAGGTGGGAAGTGATCGGCTAGGTTATTTTCTGATTCTGCAATGGCGATTGTGTTTGGGCAGCATTGGTTGCTGGATAATGGATTGAAACATGGGATTGAATGTGGTTGATTGAGAACGAGGATTCACAACTCAGTGCCAGTGTTGATAGGGAAATAATTGCATTGTAGTATGCAGTCGGTTTAAACTGTGTTGTGGTAGTACTTTGAATTGTGGGATTCCGTTTTGGAGATAGTGATTCCTCCCAAGGGGTCAAGGGTATGATCATCATAGAGGAAAGTTTGCAAATGTTCTCTTACTTGTAAAATGTGGTTTGTAGGTGAAAGGAATATAAAAAGAACAGCAGGTGCTCCAGTCAAAATGGAAATTGAACTGATGAATGATGTAGCCCTGTTCCGGAGTACAACTAGCTGATGATGTGAACTGACAGGTGTCCTCAGCATATTTCTAGGTGGGGAAACTATGGCGCCTTTCTTATGGATAACCTTCTATTGGTGAAAGGCAGTGAAGAATGGGAACATCAGGCATATGTAGGATGTCACTTACTGTTTAGCAGAGACCGGCTATGAAGGCATGCTATCTGCCGAGTCTCTCCTTGAGAATCTGGCCCTATTCGCTAGCTATCGAACTGCCAAATGGGTTGTCATAGATGAAGAAGGGAGCAGTAGGGAAGGTAAGCTGAATCAGACAGAATTGTTGGTCGAAAACCTCAAGTTTTGTGAACAGTACCCGGTTCCCTGGAGGATGATCTGTTCCCATGCTCATAAGTTTCTAGGAGACCAGTTCAGGGTGCATCCAGAAATACAGGAGGAGCTCAATGCTCAATCCCAGTTAACTTTTTGATTTCCTTTATGACATGGTTGACTGGCTTCGTTCAAAGGGACTCTGAATTCCCTTGTATCGGAAGGATGAATCCGTACAGTGCATGAGAGCTTCATCAACAGGATGAACACTTTAGGTGTCCAAGACACAGAATCAATCTTGCTCGGTAACATGTACGTGTTCTCCCTTTGGTTAACATGTCCAGCTGTTGTATTATCTACACGAAACTTTTAGCTGAGGATCAATTGACGCAGTATACACAAGCAACCCAGTTTTGCGGTCATATTTTTTTTTGTGATTGAGTGAAGATTAGACATGATAGCACATACTTATGATAGAGTTTTATTGGAAAAGTTCATCTGAGAATCATATGTGCTTATGCTCGGGGAAGAAAATCCAGTGACGAATCTTTTGTGCTAATGAAGGCTGTTTGTATGAGAAATTTATATTACAGAGCACAATTCCTAATAGATGCTTATTGTTGTGTAGTGCATGTTTCGTGAGTTTGCCAATATAATTGTGCTGGGTGTTCAAGATTTCACGAGAACCTTAGGTGGTCTCTGAGAAATTATGGTGGCCAAGCGTGTTGAAGTCGTTGATCCGATACTGCTCGAACCTTATAAAACAACCGATTATTAGCTAGGAAGCACTCTGCATGTCAGGCAAGTAGTCTTTATCCAGTCTTGGGCTATCCACAGGAATTTCCTGCAGTCCCGTTTTCCCAGATGGGGATGGCAAAACTGGTAAGTATAGCTGGTGATGGAATCAACGGTGACCTGGGTGTAGTGGATCCTGGTTTGGCAAGGTGACCTGAATTAATTCAAGGATGGCCTGAATATGAGGAATTGTTTTTGAGCATGCGGATCGGCTTGGTCCCTGCTCTGGTGTAAATCCTTTCTTGCGGCGCCTTTTATAATGCAATGACTGGTATTTTCATCATAATATGAACAATCTAAACTCAGTTACACAGATTGCCTCGTCCTCGTTCCCTTGGTTAAATCAAGCATGATCAAACATTGTCATGATAAGCACAATCTCCTTGGACCCATGCGAAAGAGTCGGGATGCTTGTTTGCCCTATGGAAAAGGCTTGTTTCATCAATAATTTTCACCAACAATCTCTCCACCAACGAATGTTGGATCTGTTTTGTCGGATGCACTTCTCCGTTCATCTGTTGTTGTGCATACCTACAGGAGTTCGGTAGCTGTGCCGTATAATTCTGATTCCTGGGATAAAAGCCAGCAGCGTGGAAGAGCATCCTCAGTCTCGCAGCATTGTTCTTTTCCTCGACTTGCTAAAAGATTAGGGTAAAGGCTAAAATCCTTTATCCGGGATTCCCGTACGTTCGAACATAGTATAAAAGTATATGGACATGAACAGTAAAACGACATATAGGAAAAAAATGTGCACATGTCTGAAAAAATTGTCTAACATGTCTGAACAGTTGCCAATGTTAAATGGTTTTTAGCGATTATATATTCGAACTCACGGGAGTTTAGCAGTGACCAAAGATTAGCCATCATGTGTACAAATGAGAATTCTATTTTAAAGGCTTGCTGGGGAAAAATGAAGCCGGTTTCTTCTTTAATCAGAAATGCATAGGAAAAGACAGGGCTCACTGTAAAAAACTTACCTGATATGCATTCGAAATGGAAATGCAAAGACAAATAAGGTGGGACGTTTTTCTCGGGCGCATTTGGGTTCCATTCCAATAATATATATATATATATGGCTTATGCAAAAACCTATCTGTTAGAGGGGGTGAATTATTGTTAAAGTATAATTAAGGATTTTTAACTCTTTTTTGACAAACCTCGCAGCGGAAGAAACCTTATGTAAAACAAAATCTTACGAACAGGCTTCCATAAGATATAACGTACGAATGTGATTGCGATTTGATTTGATAGACGCAAGGATATTTATAATGGTTTGGCAAGCTTTGTCTACATCACTCTCGCCCATAATTTGGATGATTATCACTAAAACGAAATATAGAAGCGATACAGAAGGTAATGCATGATCAACATTCTACAGCACAGATCAGAAGTTTCTGCACCAAAGGTAACTATACAGCACATACCAGAAGGTTCTTCACTAAAAGTGACTCGGTGCACGCGTTAACGTGACTAACAAATAGTAACCAATTGTCGGACGTTTTCCTCGGGCGGTGTCCTCGCCTACACAGTAACCCGCTGCGACTTCCTTCGAGACTTTTCACTCCGGCAGCGTCTCCACTTGCATAGCAACCCGCTGCGACTTCCACAGGACTTTACACTCCGGCGGCGTCCCCACCTGAACAGCAACCCGCGACTTCCCTTGCGCGATCCCTCGAGACAACGACTAAGCACACACGAAACCCCTGTCCAAGGTTCTCATGCGTGGTCCCTCGAGACTACGGCTAAGTAGACACAAAACCCCTGCCCAAGGTTATCCTACACGCACAGAACGTTACACCACAGAAGCTGGTCAGTACCCCACCTATGTGTTTTCGGGGTATTTGTCCCTTCTCTCCGGCCCACTACACATCGGTCACGCCAGCAACTTGCCGCACGCTTCCACCAACATCTCCTGTAGCCCAACCAAGAATTTCTCGTAGCCCCACGGTCACTATCCCAAAAGACTTCATCAACGATGCAACCTTCTGCAGCTAGCGTTCCTCGTGTGTGACTAACAAGACTCAAACCAACAAAAACGAAAAGATCACAAACTCACGGTACAATCCCTCTAGAGTTTACACTATGATAGACGTCCTAAAATGTGGTCGAATGGCCTCTTATTTATACAACTTTACAAAACGCTAAGCATAGAAGGTAGAATTGACTAATATAGAATCTACACTTAAATGAAAAACGAATAAATCATTGATATTGATTTCATTAATATGCAAATGACGTCACCCATTGGTAAGTATCCGTTGGGGATGATATCTGATTAAAAATAGTTAATTTAATCATATCCCCATGGATAAACGTGGCAGAAAGTTGCTGATAACGAATATTCTTCTATGAATGGAAATAATTAAAATTAATTTTTTCAAGTCATTTCATCAAATTCATTTATTTATTTTGATAAATCTGGACAAATAACACGTTTTTGTTATCCAAAGAAAAATTATTAATGGAAGATAGTATTGGTATATATGATCAATCATATTGAACCTTCCATAAATAGATCATTTATTTTATTCAATTGAAAATATATTATTATTTTTATTTCTTTGGTGACGAAATCGTTTGATTTCGATCAGATAATTATCCTGATTAATTTGGATAATCCTCATGAAATAGTCACATTTAATTGTGTAATTAGTTATTAATTACAAAGATATTTTCTTACAGAATGTTCTCATCAAGATTAGCATCTGTCGTAGAGGTGGTTGACTTGTGTTTTGCAGAAGGTTAATACTCATCAACAAAACCACTTCAACACTATGTGTGTCTACTTTTCGGTATTTATCATGCAAAATTTGAAGGCTATCACTTCTTGACAAAAATTATTTGGTGTGGGCTCAATCACTCCGCCTATTTATCACTACTCAGAATACTGCAACATATCATAGATGAACCACTGACAATCGATGATAAATCATATGAACATTAGGTTGTTGAAGATTCTTGTGTCGTGATGTGGATGCTTAATATCACGGTCGAGATCATATCTCCAAGTGTGGAATTCTTGACATTCGCCAAGCAGATGTAGAGGGTCACTAAAAGAGATGTATGGTCATGAGAAAAATATTTTTCGAGCTATGAGTTTTTGCGAGCAATTATTTGCTCTATACCAGAATGATTAATCTCTCACAAAGTTTTGTGTTTCACTTCGTGGCTTATTTGATGAATTTGATCTTCACCGGTCAATTGTTCTCAATGTCCAAATATTGCACAAGTATCTTGAAGGATTGGTTATACCTAAGTTTCTTTATGGTGTACATCATAAAATAGCTATATAATTTGTGGATCAATGTTGGGAGGAGACATGATTCCAAAACCATTATTTTCGATTTACCTCGAGTTTTAGGATGTGGTGTTTTGTTCATGATTGTCGCCCATAAAAATTGGCTCCTTAGACGATAAAGTGTGTGTTTGTGGTATACTCTCACACTAAAAAATGTTATAAATATTTTGAATAGTCTTCAAATCAATATTTTGATTTTGTTAATGTTCCATTGTAGGGTATCGACACAACATGTGAGTTATTATGTGTCATGAATCTTTTGAGTGAAATTGGCTTTTTTGTGCCTACTCTTATGCAAATGCGATGTGATAATCAAGTTGCTATTCATATTGCCGAAGAGCCGATATTTCATGTGAGAACCAAGCATGCGGAGGTAGACTGTCGTTTTATTCAGAACACAATAATAAATGGAATTATTGAGACTCCGTTCATTCGATGAGGCCACTAATTAGCGGATATATTCACTAAGGGGTTGACGTCAAGACGCGCTGTGTAACAAGCTTGTGATAGATGATGTATTTACTCCAGCAGCTTGAGAAGGTCAGAAATAAATTCATTCATTCCGTGAGTCGTCTCACATCACATCGTAGGTTGAGGGTTAAGCTCAACCCTATATATATCTCGTCCTTATCAATATTAAAAATATACACATATTTTCCTATACTAATTTTTACACTTTGTTTCTGAATGAAATATTCGAATTCAAAACCTAGCCATGTAAAAATCTACTCATGGGCGTATTACATTCTTACTATACTCATGTTAGAAATTCGATCCTGAATTTGGTAAATGTGACAGAAAATTGAATAAGCGTGTCTCGCATATCCATTACAATATGTTATTCAAACGTCGCTGATGATATAAGTGAAAAGTAAGCACAAACCCAGAAGCTCAAACCATCACAGAGGACTCCATTACTCCGACCATTGAATCAGTCATTAAATGGATAGGTCTCGAATCTTAATGAACAGTCGACCAGCTTCAGCGTAGCCCCTATCGTCAACGGGCAATGCTGCTGGATCAGCGTGTCTGCTGTCCGTAGGCAATTCTTGCAATCTGTTCCGTCCATATGTAAGCTGCAGATCCCCCGCCCGTAGCAGACCGAGGTTTCGACCGTGGCCATACTGTAGAGGACACCATCTGCCTTGAAGGTACCCCGAATCAACTTGGTTATCACCTCTCCAACAGCATCATCGTAGGCACTCCCCTCTCCAGTCCGATCACGGTGGCAGATGATGGAAACTATATCAGTATCTGGGCTCCCCAAAATGGCATTGCAGCGAAGGAAGAGGAGGATGGCAAACACAAACATGAGCTCACGCGGCAGATTGTTCTGACCTGACGTAGTCATTCCGAGCAGGCGTCCAGATTGTCAGTAGATAAACCTTTATATACACCAAAAGGACTTAACGATCACATCCCTTGATTTAGCAGTTTCCGTCCCCTTATTTAGTTCCATACAATTTATTTGGAGCTCACCAAGCAAGCCTTCTGTCGTATAGAGCTGGATTTAATCACTAATAGCCGCCTAGTTAGTGAATATATTTGGATCGGCTGAGAGAGAGAGAAAGGATGAAAACAACAATGAGGTTATCTTGGGAATGGATCTCTCTATGTATAAGAACTGTCAGATTTGGCAGTTCTTTCGTGTTGTTTATGTTGTCTCCGAGTATGCTTCGCTTCTAAGACGTATTACATTTATTCTCCATCGCGCACGGGAAAGTCATCTAAATGTATATGTTGACCGAACACAGACAACCAATCTTGTTCACCCAGCTAGAAAGTGCAGATCCCATGTCTGTAACCTGTAGAGGCCTGCATTGAAGAACGTGTCCGAAAACTTCTAATCATGACAAAATTGACGACATCATATGGGTTTCCTTGGTCGCACTGATCTGCACGGCACCGCTTGTAAACTGTAGTATCTGGATTCCCTGAAACCTTTGCGCCAGAAATGACGAGGAGGATGCTAAAGATGAATGCAAGCATGCGAAGCAATTGTTTGGGGCAACCATGAAGATGAAATTATTCCTCGTTCGAGACTCCTTTTTATGCACAGTTTGATCCCAACTTGGCGTTCTCCCTAGAAATTCAAAATATAACGATTGTTTGCAAATCTCAAGGCGATTTCTAGATGTATTTCGACCTGCGTATGTATTTGTGCTCTTCATCGCGCAATGTCATAATGATTCACATCCTTTATCATTCATTGACGCTAGAAGAGCCAAATAACAACTCGTAAGGTTTGGAAAACACCACCATGGCCTCTGCAATGATCCTTTGCCTTTCTCTGGATTCGACAACCTCCCTCTGATCCCCGCTGGAACAACTCGGGAAAACATGGCCATCGAATTGTGCCCTGCAGGTCACATTCAGTTCTGATCGGATGGGCATGGCCTGCCATATGTGAAACTGTGCTTGGGCAGACTGGATGGCTCTACAGTAGCCGGTCATCGTGGTTTGTGCCCCAACGATCTCGAGAAGTAGGAACACACGATCCTGATGCTGCAACTGAGGATATTCATGGAGAATATGTAAAAAGAAACAGGGACTCTGGCATAGGTAGGACAATTGGCCACGTTGCGTTATGGTTTGTGGACAACGAATGCATGCTTAAGCAGTGATGCCCGCTGGATAGGGCCCTCCTGCTAAATTTTAATTGCGTAAAGCTCATCAGAAATTTATGTACAGAAGAGAATGAAATTATTGGTAACTCGGATTTCTCAGGTAGTTGTAATCAGGCGACAATTTTCAAAGATATGCTTATTACAGAGTTGAGAATTTCGCAAGCAGATCTACTTTTCGAGAACAATAAGTTAGGCTGACGACTGCTGTGCTGTTTAGTAGCTAAACCAGTACTGCTCCAATCTTATAGAACAATTTGGTCGACAGGCCAGTGATCATGCTCATCATCCTCCACTTCTGCGATACAACCATTTCAAGGCTAAATTGCCCTGTACGGCATTCTCCTGAGTTCGTATATCTCATTCCAAATGTCAGCGCAGTGATCTTGGCCTAAATTTCGTAAATGTCAATTTACTCTTCGTACATGTAGACCACGTTTCATATATGTCATTGTACTGTTTATACATGTAGGCCTAAATTTTCATATATATTAGTTTGTTGTCCGCACATGTAGATCGCGTTCATTCATGTTAGTTGATTGTTCAGACATGTCACCCTTTTTTCGTACAAATCAGATAATTATTCATACATGTAACCCTTATTTTCGTGTATGTCTCTGTTCATGCATATGACCCTTTTTTCGTACGTGCAGGCGTAACGACATGGATCCTTCTTTGAGTAAGGGGTGAGAGGGCAATTTTTCAGAAGTGAGGAAATACCGTCTTACTTCAGTAGGAAATATTATTGTTCGTCGTGGCTGTAGTTCTTTCCCGTTGCCCGGTCATGAGGGGGTCTTCCTTCGATGCAGCGACAGCAGCAAGCCTCCTCCAAGTGCATTCCACTGGGCTATGGTCCACGTCATGTTGGAGTTGATACTGGGAACACGGAAACGAACAACCTCTACTCTACTGACCACGCGTTCGAAAGGAGCACGTCCTATAGGCAGTGGAATCTGCCATTTTGGGATTCCAGAGGAAGACCCAAAATCGAAAAACTATCACGGATCAACAATCAATGCGGGGAAAGAAGAGCAAAAACAAAAATCTGGCAACTTTGAAATCAGAAACTTCCTTTACAGATCAACCAAATCAATATAATAATGTCCACAGAGAATTGAAGTGAGCCGTGACCCCAGCCCGAATCAGTAAACTTGAAATCAGAGAAGTGACACTGACCAGGGAAGGAGCGAGTGCGTGCGGTCGGAGGTTGACGGCTACGGGAGACTCACTGATGTTTGGGGGTTTCGGGTCTGCTTGCCATTCAATTTATTTGTGTTCTTATTCCAAGAGTGCTTGTTATAATGGAGCTCCTTAGTAATATTAGTTAGCAACAAATTTTGCCAAATAAGTTTTTTACTTTCAAAATTTGTTAACTAATATCATAAAATCGAAAACCCAGTATCAAGAAAATCGGAACAGATTTCTAAATTTAAAATAGGGAAATCGACTTTTAAAAGACCAACTTTCAAATTTGAAATAAGAAAGTCGGTCTTTCGAAAACCGATTTTCTTAATGGCATAAAATCGGCTTACAAATGCCGATTTCAAGACATTAGTCGATAAATTTTGAAATTAAAGGTTATATTTCATAATTTGAACAAAACTTTGTCATAGTGTTTGTAATTTGACAACCTAAGGATTAAAATGAGTTTGGGTTTTATTTAGTCATGTCTTGTATCTAAACTCTTAGAATGCCTTTATATATTAGACTACTTTATTTTAGGCCAAATTATCCGATTAATTCTAAACTATACTGATTTTTTCCGATTTATCAACTTACTCCGTTACTTCTTATCTAACCTCCGTCAGTCGTCCGACTAACTGAAGTTGACGTGGCGCTGACATGGCACTAATGTCGTCGCCCGCCGTCACAAAACAATTCGCCAGCCAAATTATCCGATTTATCCTAAACTATATCGGTTTTTTCCGATTTATCCTATCATTTACATAATATCTCCATAATATCTCCATATATCCCAAACTTACTCCATTACTTCTTATTTATGCTTCTTCAGTCGTACGACTAATAGAAGTTGACGTGACGCTGACATGGCACTAACGCCGTCAGTCATTATCTATTTTTCTTCATAATAAATTATCAACTCCACGTTTAATCTATTTTTCTTCATAATAAATTATCAAATATATTCTAAACTTTGACATTTTTTTCAAATTTAGGATAACATTTGAAAAATATCATCTTACATCCCAATGTTGAGCTATTATCTTCATTATATTCTATGTTAGTGGTCAACGCTAACGGAGTCCTGCGTGACGTTGATACGACAATTAACGTTGTCATCACTATGTTTAATCTATTTTTTCTCAAATTGAACCATAAACCCCGAATAAAGCTCCAAATATATTTTAATCTCACTCTTAACGAATATTTTAATCATACTTCCGACCAATCCTGCACCGACACCCGACCAAAATCTCACCCCTACCCTTAATCCCCAACCACCATCCCACCCTAACCCTCGACTCCCAACCCCAAAATGTTGACATCTCAATAATGTTGACATTCTTATATAGTGTTATTTGCTTGGATAATGATCGTGTGTTTGCTTAGATAATGTATGACAATGTGTTTGCGTGGGAATGTCTTGAAATTTTAGTAATCCTAGATATTTAAAACATTTAACTTCGACTCTAATTAGAACAACTACAATTTGTTCATAATAGTTAAAAAATCTATTACAATATTTATTCGTATTGGGGACGGCTACGGACTATATGACGGATTGTATTACAATATTTTTCAAATGTTAGGCTAAATTAGAAAAAAGTGACAAAGTTTATGATATATTTGATAATTTAGCTTGAGGAAAAAATAGATAAAACGTAACATTAACGACGTTAATTGTTACGTCAGCGTCGCGTAGGTTTCCGTTACCGGGGACGGCTAACAGAAGATATAATAGAGACAACGACCTAACGTTAAGATGTAAGAGTATATTTTTCAAATATTAGGCTAAATTGGAAAAAAATGTCAAAGTTTAGAATATACTTTATTGTTGGTATCGTACATAATTTTCACATGTTTTATGTATGCTCGATTGTAAAACTCAAGCAAGAATTTTGGATTTGAATTCGTTATGTTTGATTATGACTCGTTTATAACTTTTTTTAACAACAAAAAATATTTATATTAAAAAAATAAAGACACCCACACTTCTTATTTAGAACGTATTTTATGTGTCTACGATATTTCTTCCTCCGTGTTCTGGCTTCGGCTATGCCTCTCTTTCGGGTAAAAACATGCGTTGTCTCACATTTTACCTCTTTTCCTTTTTATTTTGTTGCGGGAATGTTTTCTATTTTACCCTTAAAAATGAAATACATGACATAACACACTTTTATTTAACAGATGGAGTTTTTAATACAGTTAGCGTCGGCCACTCTAATATAGAGCTAAACGTGGATGGGGCCTGAAGTGAACAATTTGGAGACAGATAAAGAAATTTAAATTCGTTCGCGACAAAGTTATATTAATAAGTTTAATTATGTTATTTACAAAATTATTTAGTAATATATTTTTATTATGGTTCTAGTTGATGTTTAATATTTTATTCATAATATATTTTATAAAATATTAATATTTAAAAATTCACCGGTTTAATTCAAGTTTTGATTTTTATTTGGCCAAATATTCAAATATATTCTAACCTTTAACACTTTTTTCCGATTTAGCATAACATTTGAAAAATATCTTCTTACATCCCAATGTTGGACCGTTATCTCAATTATATCATCCGTTATCCGTCCCGCTAACGGAGTCCTATATGGCGCTGACATGACAGTTAACGCCGTCAACTCCACGTTTAATCTATTTTTCTCCATAATAAATTATCAAATATATCATAAACTTTGACATTTTTTTTTTCTAATTTAGCTTAACAATTGAAAAATATCATCTTACATCCCGACGTTGTGCCGTAATTTTCATTATATTCTATGTTAGCGGTCGACGCTAACGGAGTCCTGCGTGACGTTGATACAACAATTAACGTTGTCAACACCATGTTTAATCTATTTTTTCTCTAATTGAATCATAAACCCCAAATAAAGTTCCAAATATATTTTAATCTCACTCTTAACGAATATTTTAATCATACTTCCGACCAATCCTGCACCGACACCCGACCAAAATCTCAACTCTACCCTTAATCCCCAACCACTATCCCACCCTAACCCTCTACTCCCAACCCCAAATAGTTGACATCTCAATAATGTTGATTTGTAGTTGCGCGTTTGTATAACATTGTTGACATAATAGCTAAAAAAGTACAATATTTGTTCATACTCGTCTACGGATTATTTGATGGAGAAAACAGTCCAACGTTGTGATGCAATATGATATTTTTCAAGTTTAGAATATATTTGATACTTTAGCCTTAGGAAAAATAGATAAAACGTGGCATTAACGACGTTAATTGCCACGTTAGCGCCGCGTAGGACTCCATTAGAGGGGACGGCTCACGGAGGATATAATAGAGATAACGGCTCAGTGTTGGGATGTAAGATGATATTTTTCAAATGTTATACTAAATCGGAAAAAAGTGTCAAAGTTTAGGATATATTTGATAATTTGACCTTTTTACTTTTGACACGACTAAAATATGGGCCTTGTAACTAGAATTTTAAGATACGAACATGAATACTTCTAATAATTTTGTTTCTTTATGAGGTAAGTTCATAAAATAGTTTCGAAATAGTCAATCATATTCATATTTTTTTTTACAAATGCCACTGCATTACAAACTTGATGTTTGAAAGATCGAATTTTTTTAATTTTTTTAGGTGAACTCTTTTTGGGTAAGAAACCGAAACATATAATTTTTAGTATTAGTCAAATAAATATGAGTTTTAATCGACCTATTTCGTAAAATATTTTGTGAATGAGTGCCAGTAAAGAATAAAACTCGGTGCACCACACACGAGATAGGAACAGCCAAATTTGATCGCATTTTAATTAATTATATTGTGACCTAATTGTGAATTAGGTGTTAGGTAGAGTAGTTAGAAAAAGAACATTTGTTCTTATCTTTGTTTCAAAAAAAATTATTCATTTTTGAATGGAAGTGAAAACAGTCGGATTTTTACATGTGTAAAATTTTATGGCTGTTATAAAGCAAAGAATGGAAAGAAGAAGAAAACGAGAAAACACAACGTGGAGAGAAAGGGGAAGAATTTCTTATTTATTCCAAAAATTTTCGTTATAACTGAATTATAAAGTACTCTATTTATAGTATAAACAAATGAAACGTCTCGAAAGAGTTTCGACAGGCGAAGAGTCTCGACAGTTACTTCTCGGAGTCATAATTACATTTACAAATATTCATAATAATGGCGTGTTATTCATCTATTTGAAAATGTAGAGTTGGATTGTTGCTTGGAGTTTTTACCCCCTTGCTACTTACTCCACATTGCTTGGAAGTATCATGAATTTAATTTCCTTTACTCCTTTTCAATACATCTTATCGTCTCTGCCTTACCATCCCCCAATAAAATTACACATTTGGTTTATATTAACCAAACAAATGATAACAAAATTTATATCTTTTAATTTTCTGAAATTTTTATTTAAAAAAACAAAAGGTAGGAATTCAATTTGAAATAACTTGAAAAATTAGGAAAATATAATGTAATTATTATGTGTATGCTGTAATTAAATTAATGAAACCAAATAATATTAATATTATTATGTTATGGAAAGTGTCGGAAAATCAAGCCCAGAACAGAAATAAAATAATTCAAATAAAGCCAAATGCCTCCATCGCGCGCCTTCCCCCCTCTTTTTTTTTTTATTAATTTGAATTTTTTCTTTTATTATCTTTTCCAAACTCTCATATCATCTCCTTTCTCTTCCCTTCTAGAACGTCTTCCTCTAATTGCGTCGATCCGACGCCCCCCCCAATTTCATACAACCGCTCACTCCCCCTCTCCCCCCAAACCCTAATTTTCAATTTCTCGAACTCATTGATTCCCCCTCGACCCCGTTTCTCTACTGCTGCTGCTACGTCTACGATGAGGAAGGGTGCCAAGAAGAGGAGCGCCAGTCAGAGGGCCGCTGCGTCTAAGCCCGATCAACCCGCCGAGGACACCTCCGTCGCTACCTCCCAGGCCCCCCGCGGTGGGGGAACCGACGCCGGGGGGCCCCGCACGAAGCGTGCCAAGGCTTCCAGGCGAGCCGCGGAGCCTGCCGAGCCCGAGTTCGTCGAGGATAAGCGTAACTTGGTATTGTCTTCTCTGTTCCCTTTTCACTAGATTGTTTTTTTGGGGATTGGTGTCGTCTAAATGGGTCGTTGTCCGTGGTACCCTTGTTGCCACTTTTGAGAGTTCTGTGAATCTAGTGATGTTATGCGGGAAAGAATAGCCAAGGAAAACAGCGCGTTTGTAGTTGGCTTTTGATACTTTGCTCTGGGATGTCGCCCGCGCCGCATTATGTTTGGACCTTTGAGACTCCTTGGGGAAATTATTGTCTACGGCCATCTTACATACTTTGCCTCATCAGGGATTTCTTTTGAATGTTAATGTTGACTGTCGCGGTTGACTGGGGATTTCTTGTTGTCCTGAATGTCGGCGTATGAGATTTTTCTTGTGGTCAAGTTTGGCCAACGATTAATCATTAGCAACCCCATGTAAATTCTTATGAACAATTAATGATATCCCTGTGTCTTGTCCTCTGAAACAACCTGAAGAATTATATATATTTTCATTTTTTTGCAGGAAGATTTGTGGATGGCTGCATTCCCAGTAGGAACAGAGGTTGGTGTTTGGAATCATGTGGTATCTTTCTCTGCATAATCTGAAGAATTGATGACAAATCGTTTTCGTTGGTTGTTCTAGTGGGATCAGATGGATACACTGTATCAGATAAAGTGGAATTTCTCCAACTTAGAAGTAAGCCCTTTGCCAGTCTTCCTCTAATGTTTTCAAAATATTGCTTGGGCATGAGGTTGCTATTTTCAGGAATAAATTTTGTGTTAAATTTCTCCAGGAGGCATTTGAGGAGGGTGGGCTGCTATATGGAAGAAGAGTTTATCTCTTTGGATGTACTGAACGTATGTAGCTTGCGAACATTGGTTAACTCTTTGTTGAAATTCTGCCATTGAACCAATAGAAATTCAACTTATTGTTGTTTAATGTTTATTGCAGCTCAATTGGTGTCATACAGGGGGGAATCTAAGATCATTTATATCCCAGCTGTTGTTGCTGTAAGTCGTTCTTGACATGGTAGTTTATCATCCGTGTAAAATGTGTGCACTTTTGGTGCCGGGATTTTTGTAGGTTTAGCTTGAGTTCGAGACTACTAAAACTTCTGAAATATCTGTTGTGTGATCTTGATGTCTGATTATGGATGCATTTATATTGTGTATACGTTCAATTGATGTGAACTAATTGGGAATGCTGGAAATTCAAGTGTTTTCCTTGATTTTGTCATCCTTTTACTTGACATAGACTGAAATTAGTCTTTTGGGTTGGGCATTAATGACCGCATTTTTGTCTTTACTGGGTAGCAAGAGTATGCTAATAACTGTTTTTTTACCGTGGCATCTTTTCTTTTTTGTTTACAAGGATTGGTTGGCTCCATTTAAGAATTCTGAAATATGTCATACCTTCGAGCATTTGATACTATTGCTTGCTCAACTCTCAAACAACATCTCTGGATATATCATTGGTGAAGGAAGTAAAAGCTTGTGTGCGGGCCTTTCCTTCCAGCACCATGGCCGGAGATGTTGTCTAGCTCTTTTGTGATGGTGCGTAAGAGTTAAAACTCCCATGGCATTGTGACTTGGTTGGAAGTCTTCCACTGGCAGGTGGATCACTTATTTTCTAAAGAAGTTTGTTATGATGTGTGGAACTTCAAATAATGTTTTGCAGATCTCTAAAGGATATAGTCCTTATTTTCTACGACTTTTTTTGGCTCTGACTCCTGGCCGTTGTCATTGTTTTTTGTCTTGCAGGTTGTATCTCCTTTCCCACCTTCTGATAAAATTGGAATCAAATCCGTTCAAAGAGAGTCTGAAGAAATAGTCCCCATGAAACAAATGAAAATGGACTGGGTTCCCTATATTCCCTTTGACGATAGGTATATATTACTGATTTCTAACAGGACAACAAATAAATGATCATTGTCCCTTGGTTATGATGTTTGTTACATTTGTCTACAGAGGTCGTCAAGTTGATCGGTTAAAATCTGAGATATTCATACTGAGCTGCACTCAAAGGAGGTAGGTGCTTACCATGTACATTATCGTCTTAATACAAAACTAATGTGCAAAGTAATTTTCTCGTGTAACTGTTTGAAGACTTATTTTTTTTTAGTATAAAGATTGTTATTCTCATTTTAATCAATTTGGACTTGATTTAGGGCTGCTCTGAAGCACCTAAAAATAGACACTGTGAAGAAGTATGAGTATTGCCTTCCATGTAAGTCTTTTTTGTTGGTTTTAGTTTTGAGGCATCTAGTTACATAATCCATCATGAATGACGTCTGATCCCTCCTACCATGTTAATTATGTGATACTTGTTTATTGAAATATCATAGTGCATTTTCCTATCTCATTCAACTATTATTTTTTGTGATATAATTCAGAAAACATTTTTTTTTTGTTAATTTTTTGGCATTTGATATATTGAAGATTTTAATGATCCATTGAGGGAAGACGAAGATGAACAAAGCACAGTTGTTCCGATTCTCTATCCGGCTGAACCTAAACCGGTCAGTTACATCCATATCGGATAAGTGCCTGAACTGCTTCTAATTGATCCTAGTTGCGACTCCACACATTGTTGGAAAGACCAGTGAGGATAACTAAGCCTCTGACTCGTCAAACTTGTTTTTGTCGATGCAGGTCTTTTGTGAATATGATTGGGTTCTCGATGAGTACGAGGTAAAGAATAACTTTCTCTATTTGGTGGCTGTGTTTTGGATTGCATGTATTAATTACCATACTTTTTCATAATTGAAGACATTGCAGTCTTCATTGCTATGATACTGAGCAATTAATCATGAAAACATGCAAAAATTCCTGTAATTTTCTCTCTATATTGCCCAAGTGATGCCTCCAGTAGTCGACACTGAGATAATTTTTACTTCTCTTGTTTTGGGTCAATGATGTTAAATGGTGGTAGTACTGCCGTTTTCAAGAAATGTGAATAATCAAATGCATTTTTATTTGATGATAAATGTTTCCTTTTGGAATATGGTGAAAATAATTTGTCAAATGCAATTCTAATAGATAATTGTCGTACTCAGAAATCATTACTCATTTTCTATGATGTGAAATTTTAGGATTTTGCCGAGAATCTGATCAAGGAGGAGGAATTAAGTGAAGATCAGAAGGAGGCGTTCACGGTATTTTGTGCTTGAATTTCTTCTGTGGCATTATATCAGACCCTCTCCAGCTCTAATATTTATTTGTATTTTTTTCAGGCATATGTGAAGGAGAAAGTTAAAGAAGCAAAGAAGGCTAACAGAGAGGTATACTGCTTATTATGGACGATGAGATTTGTTTAGTCAAATGTCAGACTTTCATTTTGCATGCTCCCAAATTCCCGTGGCTTAATTCATGTAGGCAAGGGAAGCACGGAGGAAAGCACTAGAGGAAATGAACGAGGAAATGAGGTTGGCATATGAAAACATGAGGATCTACAAGTTTTATCCCGTACAAACGCCAGACACTCCCGACATATCGAATTGCAAAGTGAGTCTCCTTGAGGTCGCAACACGCCAGTGTTTCTCCTTGCCAGTGAATTGATTTTCAATGACTCGGTCCTTGTAGGCTTCCTTTGTCAACAGATATTACCGGAGGGCACATGAAGTTCTGTGATTTTGTAACGGCCTATGATTTTGGGGAGTTCCTTTCTCCATGAGTCGGGTGATTAGGGATGAAACAAGATATCGTTTCTTCTGTATCTTCATTTAGGTTTCAGTAGGAGACTGAGTTAGTTCTGTCACACATGTATCGTTAATGATGATGCCCCCTCCAAAACTGATGGGCTGCAGGGATTATCCCTATGATGTATTTATCTCTTTTTGTTAGCTCTTCTTGCGGAACTGTAGACTTGAGTTGCTCCGAGTTGAGGATAGTGTATCTTTTTGTAATTTTTTTAGGTCATAACTTAGGATCAACCTTGTATCTTTATAAATCTGTTTCAGTTTCAAGATTCGTTTGGTCAGTTTTCAATGCAGAAATGTAGTAATGACGTGCTCTACATTAGGGGTGATGCGGGTATGTTTCGGATGTAGAACTTCTATAACGGTCGATTCCTTATTTTTAGAATTTAGATCTTACGTTGTGATTTAAAAATCTAACTTGTTCGGAAATCCTATTTTGATGTTATTTGGCGTACAATGATCTCTACGTATCTAATTCGTGAAACATGGTAGACAGTTTCAAAAATCCTGAATAATGTCGAAATTATAAGTTCCACTTTCTTAAGAAGATTTTTAAAGTTTGATTTTTTTATTGAACAAAGATGAACTTATAAAGTTCAATTTCAGAGTATTATTTCAGAAATTTTAAAACTGTCCATCATAGTTTGTGAATTTTTTTTCCGACTAACCCTATTTGAGAACATAACTCTTATGAATTTGCACACCATGGGATTGATAAATCTGGTTCTGGTATAGTCTTCTACTGGAGGTGTTGTTTCGTGCTCAAAATTTGTATGATAATAATGAATTTTGCCGAGGGTGAAAAAATTCCAATTTATTTGTCATAGATTTGTGAGGGTACGCTTATTATGATTTTCTATCACCATTTTCGGGCTCAAGAAGAATGATCATAATACTCGAATAAATATTATAAAACAATCTTAAGCCTTTCAACTATCAGATTAATCATGTCCGAATCGTCATGATACGCTTTCTTACAACAAAACCTGACATAGTTTAGCTTGTAATGTGGATCCAATACAACACAATTAAGATCATTATATTATAATTTTCCATGTTGCCAAAGTATTTGTCAAACTTTATCCTCATATTGCGTGACATAATTTGAAGTCAAACGTCCTTGTAAGCTTTTACCCAAACATTCAAAGCAGTAAGTATATTAACTTCAAAATAGGAATTCGATATCACATACAAAGAACCCGACAACTTCTTTGTAGCATCATAAAACTTCTTCGGAAACTTAATTATCATTTCCAAATTCGACCAATCTTCACTATTTGGCAAATTATACTGAGGCTCAACATTCATTGTCCAATCATCTTCTTCTAATATTTCAAATGTCTTCCTAAATTTCACAAGAGTCTTTAATATCAAATAAGTCGAATTCCATCTAGTTACCACATCAAGACCAATTGAACCTTTGTGTGGAATTCTTCTTTTATAATACACTTCTGAAAATGATCAAATCTAGATGAAGAGCTCACGATATAACGAATCATCTTCCGCACTCGATTTATGCAACTTTCATTCATGGTCAATAAAATGAGTAGTAAGACACAAATAGTTCAAGTTCTGATTGGAAATGCATTTATTAATTGTAAGTGCAACTTGAGAATTCAAAGAGTCAATGAAAGCTTTTAGCACAATCTTCTCACTCACGAAATCTTATTGCAATACATAACAACAATGAATCGAGCGATAGGCTCGAAAGCATGTTGTACATCCGCACGAACTAGCAAAATTAATTTTCAAAATTTTCGCAAAATGATCGCAAATATTAGACTTCATATTCTATTTATCGGTCACATTAAGTTTAGGTGTAGTAGGAAGATTAACCATTGTTGATGCCAAAATTCCTTGAATATTGGCCGTTTAAGCCTCATTGTTGTTAGAAACAAGATCCTTAAATAATCACCCGCGAACTACAAAGAGCTTGAAATCAAACGACTCGCAGAATATGGATGAGCTCCACCTCCTCCTTGGCAAGAAGTTGTAATACATGCGTACGAACTATAAAGAGCTCCAAATCAAACAACCTGCAGAAATCGTCGGGAAGGACACACAATCAAATAACCCACATAAATAAATACACTTCCAGAAAAGACGGAGAAACTCGCCGTCCCAATCAAGGAAAAAGCTTTACGTCGTGAGAAGTACAATAAATCATTGGCAAGTAAGAAAACCGCAAAGCCGACTAGGATTTCAATGTTGTGAGAGTTTCAATCTTCTAGGCTTGGTACTTAGAATTTCTATATTGAGTTTACTATGAGGTGAGGGGTGCTTTTTAAAAAAAAAATTGGAGAAAGACGGTTTTTTACCCGTCTTTTTTTAATAGGAGAACACCATTATATATACATATATATGTATATGTATATATATGGGTTCTGGAATTGTAATATTGTATGTAAAGATAGTTTTCAAAATAACGTACATTCGAATATCCATAATTCAATATTAAATTATTGTCCTAATGTTTTGCGGAACGTTGTTTTTGGAACAAACCTAGTTGTATCCAAAAAACCTACTTTCGGCCACCTCGGTACGAAGACAAAATTTTTATAAATGTCAGCAACTCCCAAATTCCCCTTGCCAAGTGTCACCCCCACATCCACTCCCTTTTCCACCCACTCTCCCTCGATGCCCATTTGTCACTTCCAAGTCCTTGGCTTTTCCTCCTCTGCCGTTCCAACACTGCCGATGCAATTCTGGGTCGCCGTTTGATTCCCCAAATCGGACTCGGAAGCCCTCAAAAGTGATTCCCCATTTCTGAAAACAATATCACTGAAGTTGCTGGTCTGATGTTGCCATAGCACTGGCAAATAGGACCTCCATTGATGTGCCACTGATTCTCCGATCCTTTCAGGAAATTGATTACACCAAGGAGGCTGCTAATGCAGAACTTTTTGCCAGTAACTTCAAAGACCTGGATTATGTAAAAGTCCCAGCCATATATTGGGAATACACTACCCCACTGGTTTTATATTATTTTATCTGGATGACAAATGAGTGAATTCTAGCATAAGCAAACTAAATCAGTCAAGTCATGACTGTAGATCTTGACAATGGAATATGTTCCAGGGATTAACATTGACAAAGTCCAAGCTCTCGATCAACTAGGGCTTGATTGAAAAATGTATGATCTTGGGAAATTTTGTGTTGTATATCTTAGAGTGTAACTCATACTGGTCTATACTTTAAATATTGGATAATATTATTTACTTTCTCTTTTTGCATGTAGTGAAATGTACTTATTACCATTGTATGCTGAAGATTCAATTTTGTTCATTCACAGGTTGGGTCGATATGCTATTGAGTCATACTTGGAACATATTTTAGTTCGGACGTCGAAGATTGCATTTTTTAGGAAGGAAAATTGTTTTGTTGTTCTCACAAATTCTTGCTTCATCTTGTGTGAATCCCTTTAGTTGGATTATCTTTCGATTGAAAATGTTAATTTATATGTGAGATTATAAGCATCTAAATTCCATGTTTTACCTCTCCATGCATGGATTGAGGGACCTCTTGCATCTCAACTTTACAGATTCAGATATATTGAGCTGCTAGTTAATAAGGTTTACATTTCTTGGGACAAATCCACTGTGTCAGTGCCCTCGGAACATTCCTGTCGATGATGTCAATGGCGGAAGATTGATCTTCTATAATTTTGGAATGATGGGAAGGCATAGTTCTGTTAGTTCTACTGATCCTTAACAATGCTATTCAACCTGTTTTCAATTTTCTTGGGACAAACTTATTTACACGTGGCGTTGAATTGCAGTATTAATCCCAACATTAGAGAAGGTTTGGTTTATGAAAATGAACCCGATAAGGCATGTTTGACCCACATACTTGGATCAAATAATTGAACGAGAGGTTTATATAGGATTCGTTTTAATTTTTCTCCCATGCTTGATGTCATAAACATAGAAAAACCATGTTGAAGCAGGTTCTTCAAGCGATGGTTCAAATGGGCGTTCTCGTGCCCACAGGAGACTTGACTGCTGTCAGAAGCAAGGTTGTCAAAATCGAGATCCTACTTAGGATCGAGAGGGATTTGCAAGACCGTAACTCGTAGGATCGTAAGTAAAATCGGAAGAGTTTACAAAATTGTGATTTAAATATACATATGTATGCATACATAACAATAAATAATAAATTACACCAATAACATAAAGAAACAAGTCTTGACCAATAACATAAATAATAAATTACACCAATAGCACAATGAACCAGAAGTGAAAAACTATTGACCACCCTACTGGTATCCAATAAGACTAACCTCAGAATCCACAAAGAGAATAATTCTATCGAAAAGATATCCAGTCGAACTAGTCTCATAGTCACGCAAAAGACTAACTAAACACACTGCCTATTTAGAATATATCAGATTACATGCGACTCGTGATGGCAAGCCGCAAACTCAGTTCATCTACGTATTTTATTTTAAATGAATAGTAAGAAGTATAAAGTAATTCGTCAATCCCCTCTCCTTAATTCATCTCAGAGTTTGGAAATGGAACGGTTCGGAGCCAGAAGACAAGCAGGAACGGTTTGGAGCCAGAGGACAGTTTGTTGACTCCGAGATCCACGGGGGTGGTTTAGATTAGACGATCTTCAGAGGTTGTAACAAACCGGGTATAAAAGGAAGGAGATCTTTCCTTGGAAAATTCATGATCAATTTAGCCAACAGAAGCTTTATTTGCTCGTCACCCCTTAGGATCCCCCGGCCTGGGCGAAACTCTTGAGGTTTCATTGGTCATCACTTCCACCGTCAGAGTGTGCAACCGTAGCTCCGACAGCCAAACTCCGCCTTCACTTCCACCGTCAGAGTGAGCAACCGTAGCTCTGGTAACAAGTCCCCGCCAGCATTCCACCGCCAGGACGAGACATCGTAGTCTCGGCAAAACAGCTCCGCCTTCGACTCCGCCACCAGGGTGAGCAACTATCCATATCCGCCATTATTCACGGCTACACTCCATTCATCAAGCCCCAGCGACCAGTTTCCACCATCCAGAGTCGCAAGTCTACAGCGCTCTGTTATCAAGTCTACGACGTCCTCGTCCAGATTCACAAGCCCACAGCGCCCAGCGCCAAGTCTACGACGTCCCCATCGTCCAGATTTGCAAGACTGCAACGTTCAGCGGCAAGTCTACGACCTCGCCTCTTAGTCTCCAGCGCCCAGAAGCAACTTTACGACGTTGCACCACCGTCCTTGCTTTATGGCTGTAAGCACCTTATTTTTATTGTAAGACTTCGCATATTTAATTCAATCTATTTCATTTACTTACTGGCGACCACATCTACAAACCCTGTGAGTATTATTGCCAAATATTTCCGACGTGATCCGTTTTCGATGCGAACATATTTTTGGCGACCACAGTGGGAGCACGAAAAGCTTAAAGTCTATAGATGGCAAAAAGTACCAGGAGCGGAGCTAATCGCGACTCTCCACCTCCATTAGATGGAGACGATCAGCTTATAGCGGGAGACTTAAATGTCGAGAACGCGGCTCTAGGAAGCCAAGAAACTGCAAATCAACCTGATTCCGGGGTACATACTCCTTCTGAGTTCATATCCAGGCTTGAATTCCATAAAGAATTCAACGATATGAGGAACCTGATGGACAGACATATCACTGGATTGCAAGACAATATGGCTCAGATTTTGGAGCAACTCAGCGCTTTGAATAGGCCAAATTCTACTGCAAGGCCAAGCGCCCCCGTAGATAGGGAAAATTCTTTCATGGGAGATGCCCGACGCGCAGAGAGGCGCAACGTATCATTCCAGGAGGAAGAGCCTTGGAACGGCGCTAACCAACGCGCTACAGAGGCCTGCACTAGGGACAGGATGTCCCCCTCAAGGCCTACTACCTCTCGATCTCCTACGTCTTGGAAGGCAAATGCTGTATATGCAGTGAACCCTGTAGACGATGATGTAGAGGCGCAGGGTGAAACAAACAGATATGCAAGTGGCATACTCTCTCGCCGACCTGGTAAAGCGCTTGTAGAGGAGATACCTTCAGGGGAAGCTCCAGCCATAGGAAGTCTACCACGGGCGGAAAGCTTCTACATAAATATCTCGGTAAACCCACAGCCATCTCGAACCACCGCGAGGGTGTCTTATCCCCCTAGAGAAAGTGAACCAGGACTATGTACGAGGATAGTTCGATCACGTACCACCACAGAATATGAGGGAGACAATCGCTCAAGTCTTGGAGCAGATGGTACCTGGGGCTGCCAGGCAGGACGATCCTGGTCTATACTGGAGTCCATACACTGCCTACATCGACAAAGACTTTCCCCTGCCTAAGGGATACAGAGTACCTGATTTCACCCGTTTTTCAGGGGAGGATGAGATGACGCCTATAGAGCACATAACCCGGTTCACTCATCAAGCAGGAGACGCTGCAGCCAATGACTTTTGGAAGCTGAAATTATTCCCGAATTCACTCACGGGAGATGCTTTCACATGGTATGCAAGTTTACCTCCTGGGTCAGTAACATCATGGGCGGAAATGTAGTCTGTCTTTATGAAAGTATTTACTCGGCTAGACACACCCATGTCGATCTTTGAAGTGATGCGGCTTAGACAGACCGCCGGGGAACACCCAGGACAGTTCTTCATTCGTTTGCAAAAAGCGCTGCTTTGCTGTAGACCTGCAATTCCTGAAAGGGATCAGCTAATGATCGCGTTAAACGTCTTGTCTATGCCTTTTAAGAAGAAGTTACAAGGGGAAAGATTCAATGATCTTTATGACTTAGCCAGGAGAGCGACTGAGTATCATCAGTTGCTGATGGAAGAGGCTCAATCTAAACACGCATATTAGTTGGAAACCTTTGAAGTAGACATGGCCGAGTTCGTGAAAGGCGAAGCAACAGTTTGTGAGCCATTAGCAAGGAAAAACTCAAAAGCAAAAGCATCCCAAAAATCTGGTGAAGAAAGAAAGTATTCTTTCGACGTAGACAAGGCGGATGCAATTTTTGACTAGCTTGTCCAACGAAAGCGGATTAAGCTCAAACCGGGCCACAAAGCCCCTCAGACAGAAAGAGAGAAAACTAGGAATTATTGCAAGTGGCATGGTTCGTTCACACATACGACCAGGGATTGTCTATCATTTAGGAACATGATTCAAGACCTTATAGAGTCAAAAGAATTATGCTTCCCTGACGTAGACGAAGTCACTATGGTCGACGACAGGCCTTTTGACGATGAAATTTCCATTCATATGTTCGATGTTTCTGATGTAGACATTAACTTCATCGAGACTAATACTGATTTTTCCCTACAGGACATAAAGATCCCCGGGGAGACCATGATAGCGAATGCCCTCTTCCGCCACTTGGCTGACAAGGGTGTAGTCACCCGTTCGGTTAAGGAAGTGGCATCCAACCTCTGCTGTTGGCATATGGATGACACGCACACCACCGATAGATGCAATACTTTCAGGAAGTATCTGCAGAACAATCAGGGGGATGCCTGGTATGATTTGACCCCGCTCGAGGAGGTGGCAATGGGAATAGTTTCCCCGAGTTTGCGAAGTGCCTCTAATAGCTCACAGAGAGGTTTCAAAAGTCCCCCAAGCGCGGAACACAAACCAGCTATCCGGGGAGGAAAAGGTGGTCCCCATGGTTAAGGCAGAGCACCTGAACAACAGCTCCGTACTTTTGAGCACCCCAAACGACATCTGGAGTTTAATGACTCGTCCGTCCAATAAGGGGCAAATTTAGGACAAGAGAGAAACGGTCACACCGGCGAATCCCTCTCTGGAGTTGTGAAAGGGGACATTCTTGACAGAACTCAGCGGGTCGAAAGGCCACAGGAGAAATGTGGCAAGCTAAGACATGAAATGCCTAAAGTAGACATCCAGGCACTCCGGACAGGACCACCAATAGCTCAGTTCCTTAATGAAAGTATGCTGTGTCAGAAATACAAGCTAATAGCTCAGAACAGTATCCTGATTACTCAACTCTGCACCCCCTGCTGTGTCAACTATTTCTTCAAGCTTGTTGACTTGTCTTCAAACAGAGAGATCGTGGTCAAACCCGCGCACTCTACAGCCACAGGTACTTGTGAAACTAACAGTTATTCAAAAACGCAGCAGGTACCAACACGGACAGTGGTGGGATACGATCCATTCGCTGGAGACTTTGTCGAGTTATGTCAATCTTTCCTTGGTTCTAAGAAATTAAGGGTAATCAAAGCGGTTAACCCCTCAAAACATTGGCAGAAAGCAATTGGCAAGACCTTTTTGCCACCAAGGGCTCGAAAGAGAAGGGACAGACGTCTAAGTCATGTCGCTAAAAGGTCCAGGCCTACTCTCTCAGGAGCCGCTCTACCTGCCAGAGTGTCTATAAAGGAATCGAACACTGAAGCAGAGCATATTGAGTCTACGGACCTTTCTGAAGGGCCTGGCTCAAGTTTTGATTACACCTCTCTTCGGAGTTAAATCCCAAGTGATGTTGATGGCGAAAAGAGGCCAATTGTGAGCTGTAACGCTCTCACCTTGCCTGTAGACTTCGCCAATAATCGAAAAGTGGAAACCGTAAGAGGTAAGGTGCCTTTTCCTTGTTCACCAGCTTATCCGGCAGGTTTTTCACTTCATTGGCTGGAAAAACCATCTGATTGCATGGAACAACACATGCTCTCTTTGTACATCACCGCTACCTTTGACGGTACTGTGGTGAGTCGGGTCCTTGTAGACAATGGAGCAACGATAAACGTGCTTCCTCTGTCCAGGTTTAAAATGCTTAGATATAAGCCTCATGACTTGGTTAAAACAAATGTTGCAGTGAGTGGATTTAACGGTTGGAAATCTGAATGTTTAGGGGTCTTCTCTGTGCACCTAGAAGTGGGTCGCTAGGGAAAGGAAACTGCTTTCTTTGTGATAGACATATTTCCTACTTTTAATCCTTTGTTGGGCCGCGATTGGCTCCATAAAGCTGCAGCCATCCCATCTTCATTACATAGAGAGTTGATATTATGGATTGACTCTCAAGTTGAGATTATTAAGGCTGATGAATACTCTTGTTGTGACAAAGGTATCTTGCATGCAGAAACGAGCAAGACTGTCAAGGACCTTACACTGGAGCAACGATATAAGCTGGGCGACCCTACTGTAGGTCCTCTTGGCCACCCATCTGGAAAGTTTGATTACATTATGGACTACGGGACATCGCACCCTAAACCGGAGACAGATCTAGTCGCTCCATCTGGATGGAGAGATGAGCTTACTGCAAAGGACATACAGGAAGTCTTGCAAGAAGTCAATTCGGGTGAAAACCCCGTAAGAAGAGAAGCGAACGGCCAAATCGAAAACGAAGGTGGTAAAGGAGAAAAGAAACAACAGAACGCTGTCACGGAGTTGGAGCCCGATAGACTCCTAAAGGAAGGATTTATGGACCAGAGTAACAAAGGAAATGAAGCGGTCGCTGATGTCTTTCGACGACTCCAAGTCTACCAGGGGAATCATTGATGTAGACAACCCATCTCTTGGCTCTTAATAAATTCAGGAGCACTCAGAGCGCCCAATGCCTGTAATAAGCCCGTGTCTACCGATTTAGGTGGAATCGAGAGTCGCGAATCTTTGATGACGCCATGTGATCGATTAGTTAATATCAATTTGGGAAGCGAGACTTCTCCTGGGATTCTTTTCATCAGTTCTTCGCTTAATAAAGAACTTTTTGATGCGATTAAAGGAGTACTGGAAGAAGTTAAGGACTGCTTCGCCTGGGATTATACTGAGATGCCAGGGTTAGACCATAGACTAGTGGAACACACTCTTCCCATCAAGAAAGATTTTAAGTCGGTGCAGCAAGCACCAAGGCGCATGACTAGGGAAATGACATAACTAGCCTTTGAAGAAATTAAAAAGCTTTTTCGAGCAGGGTACATAAGGACGTCACGATATACATAGTGGATTTCTAGTATCGTACCCGTATTAAAAAAGAACGGCAAAATCAGAGTCTGTATAGACTTTAGAGATTTGAACTGTGCTACTCCAAAGGATGAGTATCCTATGCATGTCGCAGATGACCTTATAGACAAGACAGCAGGGCACCAGATTATGTCCTTTATGGATGGGTTATAATCAGATCTTCATCGCAGAGGAGGATATACATAAAACAACATTCAAATGTCTTTTAGGAATATTCGAATGGGTAGTTATGCCATTCGGACTGAAGAATGCTGATGCCACCTATCAGCGGGCAATGAATGCTATATTTGATGCTTCTCTTGGCAAGACAGTGGAAGTCTACATCGACGATATAGTCGTCAAGTCGACAAAGGAAGAACTTCATGTCGACCATCTCAGAAATGCTTTCATGAAAATGAGAAAACATCAAGTTAAACTAAACCCACTTAAATGCGCTTTTGTAGTTAAAGCAGGGCAATTTTTGGGTTTCCTAGTACATCAACGTGGCATTGAAGTCGATCAAAATAAGGTAAAAGCCATCCAGAATCTAGCACCACCAAGAAGCAAAAAGGAATTGCAAGCTTTCCTTGGAAGAGTGAATTACCTACGTAGATTCATCGGAAATGTCGCAGGAAAGACTGAGGCGTTTCCTAACCTACTAAGAGGGAAGAATGATTACAAGTGGACAAAGAAGCACGAGGAAGCATTCAATGCCTTGAAAAAGTATTTAACGCATCCACCAGTCTTGATACCCCCGCAGTACGGGAGACCCTTCATTCTCTATGTAGCTCCACTGAAACGACCATAGGGGCTATGCTGGCACATTTGGATGAGAGTGGACGTGAAAGGGCCGTTTATTACTTGTCAAGGCAATTGACACCAATTGAGGTTAGGTATGCTCCAAAGAAAAAGTTGTGTCTATCGGTATTTTATGCCGTCATAAAACTGACACTACATCGGGAGCAGCGAAGTCTACGTCGTATCCAAGTCGCCCATCATCAAATATTTCTTTAAAAGTCAATTACTAAGTGGATGGGTTAGCAAATGGAGCTTAATTCTGTCTCCATATGATATGAGATATAAGTCTCAACAGTCGGTCAAGGGACAAGCACTGGCTAATTTTCTAGTCGACCATGACCCGGCCTTGTCTATAGAACAAGAAGAAGCGACCGAAGAGGTCTGGCAGGCATGGTTTGATGGCTCGTCCACTAAAAATGGAGCTTGGATAGGAGTTCATATAATATCCCCGATGGGTAAAAACATCAGACTAGCCTTTCGTCTACAGGTAATACCTACTAACAATGCTACCGAGTATGAAGCATTGATAACAGTACTGAAGGAACTCATGGCACTAAAGGCAAAGCAAGCCAGTGTCAGGGGAGATTCTCAGTTAATCATTAACCAAGTTAACAAAGCATGTACATGTCAAGGCAAGCTACTGCCCTATTTCGAGACAGTACAGCGGCTAGTCGCACGATTTGAAGATATCACTTTTCAATTTGTGGGACGTGATGAAAATGTAGTAGCTAATAGCCTAGCGCAGTTAGCTTCAGGATATAAAAACAGGACAGAACAGGGTAACATACCCGAAATAGGATCGCATTTGTAGTTAGAAGACAATTTCATGGCCGTAGACATAATGAGCCAAGATAAAGACTGGCGGAAACCAAAAAATGCTCTCCCAAGAGATGCGCCCTAATATCAGACCCCAGTCAGGAGGCCAAACAGCGAATTAAAGTTCAGGCGCTGTCATACGTCCTCTTAGACGGAGTACTCTATAGGAAGGATACAAGCGGAGTCCTTTTAAGATGCGTAGACTTAGATGAAGCTACTCCAATAATGTTAGAGAACCACGAGGGACTCTGTGGGTCACACCAGACAGGGATAAAAATGTGTTGGATTATTCGTAAACATGGTTTTTACTGGTCGTCAATGATGAAAAATTGCATTGAAATGGCCAAAGGATGTCAAGAATGCCAAGGACATGGCCCGATAACTCGTGCCCCAGCAACTGACCTTACCCCTGTGGTCAAACCTTGGCCTTTCAGGACCTGGGCTCTAGATGTGATAGGGGATATTCATCCTCACTCTAGTCGAGGGGATGCGTTTATCTTGGTCACAACAGACTACTTCACCAAGTGGGTAGAAGCACAAGTCTACAAGAAAATTGACCATAACGAAGTCATTAGTTTTTTACGGACTTGCATCATTTATCGATTCGGCATTCCCCAGAATATTGTTGTAGACAACGGGATGGTTTTTAACAACTCAGGAGTGAGGGAGTTCGCTGAAGAGTTTGGCTTCTCAATCCTGAATTCCACTCCGTATTATCCTCAAGCGAATGGAGGGATTCCTTGGAAAAAATGCTGAAAACCCTCGTGTGGATCGGGACGTTGGAGGTGTCGGAGAAGGGCACCGAAGAGCTCTGTAAAAAGCCAACCTGCCTTGCACAGAGCTGGGGGTTGTAGACTTCAAAGGAAAAACCCCCCTCCGACACACAGACCAGGTCCCTACTGGTCAAAACTGAATCCCAGTATAGGCCCGGGGTGAGCTTCCGTCGGCGCCTCAAAATGGAGTGGCCCGCAGGAAAGGGGACCCAGTTGCGGCGCTCACTCCGCCCGGTATCTACAATTTGACGGATATGTCCCGTCACGGAGGCATACAGCCACTGGTCCTTGGACCGGTAGCAGCACTCCAGCATGTGCGTCCCGTAGCACGCAACTGGAGTGGCGCCGGAGGGCATCTGGTACCCTGTGAGCCCTGGCATCCACAGGCAGGACCACAGATGCACAAGCCACAGGGGGCCGCCGACTGGATATCTTGGGAAGGGGCTGCTGCACGTCGTCGTCTTGTGCAGCCCCTGGTAGACCAACCCTACCAGAAACGGGGCCCAGGCGATCTGGCTGGAGGCTGAGCTCAGGAAGTTGGCGACCCCATAAACCAACTTCGGCACGCGCTTGCCGGTGAAGCAAAACACGTACTTGCTCAGCCAGACGCTGAAGAACTCAACCTCTTCAGCCTTTCCCCAGACAGCAGGAGACTGACCTTCAATTATCTCCAGGTGCCTCCTCGCCGTGCTTAGAATCTGGACCATTTCGGTGGGGTGGTGGTCGTCGTCTACAGGATGGAGGCGGACGGGGACGCCGGCCACGTAGCTCCCCGTCAAGAAGTAGATGTCCTCCAGGGTTATGGTCAAAGGACCCTCGAGGAAGTAGAAGCAGTTCACCAAGTCGTTCCAAAACGGAAGCAGACTGGCACATACCCGAGAGTCGCAGCGCTTCGCGACCAGGGACAGCCTGACGAACGACCAGAGGCCATAAACCTTCAGCCTGTGCTCCAGCTTCCCAAGCCAAGTGGAAAACCACTTCTGCGCCACTGGCTTCTCGACGGAGGGTAAGTAGAGGAAGCCGCTCTTCTTCTCCCAGTTCAGGGGGTCCACAAAATCATCCCGGCAGATGGGGATGGGGGACTCCGTGAGCAGGTACTCATGGGGTACCACGCCGGGGAAGAGAGCAGGGTCAAGAACAAGACCCAATGTCAGCCCATTGTCGCCAGTCTGGACCACGCCGGAGGGTCCAGCGTGCTGGGGGTGCCATTGGAAAGTAGCAAGAGTAGACATGATCAAGGTAAGAAACGGGGGTTTCAGAAAGTCTACAAGGGTTTTCAAGAAAGCTTGAAGGAAGAAGACGAAGGGTTTTCTTTCGACGCAAGCAAATGTCAGAAGTGCTCAGGCGACAGAAGTCCCCTCAGCAAAAATAGAGGGGCTTATGTTGACATGATGGACTATCTTGGGCCTATTCTCTGACAAAGCCCACAGTAGGACGCGGCGCCCATGAGAGAAAAGACGGGACGCTCGCTCCAGGACTATAGCCCCAATCTACACGAACTACATGACTAATTAGTGACCCCGAGATCAGTGGGAGTCTACGGCACGTCTCAGACGGTTTATTAACTCCGAAATCAGTGGAATCTACAACCCATGTCCGCATGAGTGACACGTCTTAGAGGAGAGTTTATTGACTCCGAGATCCACGGGGGTGGTTTAGATTAGAGGATCTTGAGAGGTGGTAACATACCGGGTATAAAAGGAAGGAGATCTTCCCTTGGAAAATTCACGATCAATTCAGCCAACATAAGCTTTATTTGCTCGTCACCCCTTAGTTGTTAGGATCCCCCGGCCTGGGCGAAACTCTTGAGGTTTCATTGGTCATCACTTCCATCGTCAGAGTGAGCAACCGTAGCTCCGACAGCCAAACTCCGCCTTCACTTCCACCGTCAGAGTGAGCAACCATAGCTCTGGTAACAAGTCCCCACCAGCATTCCACCGCCAAGACGAGCCACCGTAGTCTCGGCAAAATACCTCCGCCTTCGACTCCGCCACCAAGGTGAGCAATCGTGGCCTTGGTATCCATATCCGCCATCATTCACGGCCACACTCCATTTATCAAGCCCCAGCGACCAGTTTCCACCATCCAGAGTCGCAAGTCTACAACGCTCTGTTATCAAGTCTACGACGTCCTCGCCCAGATTCAGTAACTCACAGCGCCCAGCGCCAAGTCTACGACGTCCCCATCATCCAGATTCGCAAGACTGCAACGTTCAGCGGCAAGTCTACGACCTCGCCTCTTAGTCTGCAGCGGCCAGAAGTAAGTCTACGACGTTGCACCACCGTCCTTGCTTTATGGCTGTAAGCACCTTATTTTTATTGTAAGACTTCGCATATTTAATTCAATCTATTTCATTTACTTACTGACGACCACATCTACAAACCTTGTGAGTATTATTGTCAAATATTTTCGACGTGATCCGTTTTCGACGCGAACATACCTGAAAATGAAGAGATCTTTATAAACTATGTTTTGACTGGAAAAAGATGGAATCGAGATGAAATCGATGTCGATGAAAAGTTTGCATATGCTATAGCATGTGATATTATAAATGATGACGAGGATTTGGAATCAAAGTTTGTTGAAGAATGCAGACAAAGAAATGATCGGGCAAAATGGAAAGATGCGATTGAAACAGAGTTAAAATCGCTCGCAAAGCATAAAGTTTTTGGACCTATTGTCCGTACACCTGAAGGTGTAAAACCGATCAGTTATAAATGAGTATTTGTAAGAAAAAGAAATGAGAAAATGAGATTGTCATATATAAGTAACGACTTATTGCCCAGATTCTCGCAGAGACCTGGTATTGATTATAAGAAGGCATATTCTCCCGTGGTGGATGCAACAACATTTAGATATTTGATAAGTTTATCAATTCATGAGAAATTGGAGATGCGATTGATGGATGTCGTTACAGCATACTTATATGGCTCTCTTGAGAACGACATATACATGAAACTCCCTGAAGGATTCAAAATGTCAGAAGCATGTAATTCAGATCGTTGAGATCTTTACTCGGTCAAATTGTGCAGATCTTTATATGGATTGAAACAATCTGGACGTATGTGGTATAAACGTCTCAGTGAATATTTGTTGAAAAATGTATATGAAAATGATCTAATATGTTCATGTGTGTTTATTAAGAGATCTGGATCACAATTTGTAATAATTGCAATTTATGTCGACGATCTGAATATTATTGGCACCACTGATGAACTGTCTGAAACAGTTGATTATCTCAAGAAAGAATTTGAGATGAAAGATCTCGGGAAAACAAAGTTACGTCTTGGCTTACAGATTGAGCATTTAGAAAATGGAATTTTTGTCCATCAATCGGCTTATACATCAAAGGTGTTAAAAAGATTTTATACGAATAAAGCGCATCCATTGAGTAATTTAATGGTAGTGAGATCGCTTGATGTAAATAAAGACCCATTTCGACCTTGAATGAATGATGAAGAACTAATTGGTCCTGAAGTACCATATCTTAGTGCTATTGGAGCACTAATGTATCTTGCTAGTCATAGTAGACCTGATATATCGTTTGCTGTAAATTTATTAGCAAGATATAAGTCATATCCTAGAAGGAGACATTGGAATGGGATAAAACACATATTTAGATATCTTCAAGGTACAACGGATATGTGTTTATATTATCCTTATACGCCTGAAGTAAAATTGATAGGATATGCAGATGCAAGATATTTATCCGATCCTCATAATGGTAAATTCAATCAGGTTATATATTCACATGTGGTGGTACTACTATATCTTGGAGGTCTATGAAGCAGATTATTACTGCCACATCTACTAATCATTCTGAGATTATAACGATTCATGAACCAAGCAGGGAATGTGTATGGTTGAGATCTGTTATACATCACATTTGAGAATCATGTGGTTTACATGCAAATAAGAATGTTCCGATGACATTATATGAGGATAATGTTGTTTGCATTGCTAAACTAAAAGGAGGATATATCAAAGGCGATAGAACGAAACACATATCACCAAAATTTTTTTTACTCACGATCTCTAGAAGAGTGGCAATATTGACATTCAACAAATTCGTTCTTCAGATAATTTGGCATATTTATTTACAAATGCTTTGCCTGTGACACCTTTGAGAGGCTTGTAGACTTGGAGATCTACGATGAGGCTATGAAGTGGGGGAATAAAAATATTGTACTCTTTTTTCCTTGACCACGATTTTTTTCTCACAGGGTTTTTCGGGTAAAGTTTTTAACGAGGCAATATTATAATGGTCGTTCAAGGGGAAGTATTATGAATAATTGTGAATGCCATTATGACTTCGAGTAGTAACTGCAGAGACTCTTCGCCCTCCGAGACTCTTCATCTACAAAGACCTTTCATGTACCAAGACTCTTCATCTATCAAGACACATGTTCATGCGTCATTCATTCACACATGCTTACATATAAATAATAAAATTTATGGTAGTATGTTTAAAAGTGGGGGCCAATTAATTAGCAAAATAGTTGGGGAAAATAGGGGAAAGAGATTGGAATCTTGAGCCTTCCTCCTTTTACTTACTTTCTTCTTTTTCTTTTCTCTTTGTGCAGAGAGAGTGGTGGCTTCCGATTTGCAGAGGGAGTTGACTTAAAAATAACAGGTGGACTGGACTGGAGGGAGGCCCCCTGATGGAAAATAATGACGAGCCACCATTGGCATTGGCTATTATTTCATCACATCTTTTTCTTTTCTGAGTTGACCAAAATTTGGGTAGCATAAAATGGATACATTGCTGGCATGAAATACGAAAAAAAAAACTTGAATAATAACGGGAAATGTTTAATTTTAAAATTAAAAAAAACTATCTCTTAAAATATTTTACTCGACTACGACCCACTAAAGAATAAGTGTTTTTCCACATCTTTGCTTCTTCTTCTTCTTCTTCTTGGTTTCGTATATGTCTATGATCTTGAACGTGGGGGCTCTTTGTCTTTTTAACTTTTATGATTTTTTATGGTGATTCCTATTTCTATTACATATTTTTTTGTTGTATTTTTCTCAATTAATAAGCCCCGTAAATCTGAAGCATTTGAGTTGGTGTTTGGTTGGGGGGAGTAAAAGGGGTGTGTGTGAGGGGGTTATTTTTACATCCCATCTAATAATATTATTTATGCAACACCAAATTAATTAATGAAATTAATATATGGAATTTTTTATTGAAATAATGAAGGCGAATTTCGTATAACGACGACCCATTTCTCTCTCTCCTTCCTCCCTTCTTCCTTTGATTTGATTCCTTCTTCTCTGGGTTGTTGTCCCTCTGTCCCGGCAGGAAAAGCTCCTCGCTAGCCCTTCCACTTCCGAAAGCCCTACACCCCCCACCTCGATCCTTCCTTCCTCGTAAGAAGAATTCGATTCAGAGTCCCTTGTTTTGTTCTGGGTGTCGATTGGTGTTTCTTCCGTTGATTTTTTTTTCGATATCCGTTCTTTCTTTTCTTCTCCTTTTCCTTTTTTGCGGGTTTTGTACGTACGGGGTTGTTTCTTTGAAAATAATCGATCGAAAGCGGCGTGGAATTTTGCTGGATTTGGGAATGGTTTGGGGGATGCTTTGTTCTGGGAAGATGGTATTGTTGATTGCTCTGTCTTCTCATGTTTGCGGTATTGAATGTTCCCCCCCTGAAGCGAAACTTGGGTTGTCCGAATAAATGAATTCCCGAGCTCGTGTGTGGTCGGTGGTGTTTCGGTAACTGGGATTTCGTTTTGTTGTTTGGAGTCGTGGGTTTTCTCTTAGGGCAAGGATGCCCTTTTATTCGCACGGGAGACTCCAGAGGCCAAAAGGAACAACTCTCTTGGCACTATGTTGTTGTTCTGCGCTGTGCTTGTTTCAGTGGTTTGTTACATGGAATAATCCTTTGCTTTTTATGGTGTTGCGTTTTCTGCCATGATTGAAATCGCCATGATTTTTAAGTCTCAGGGTTTGAATTCCAGGCGATATACCAATGAGTTTGGAGGTGCTGTCCTATCAACTATAAGAGCATGGTATGATCTCTGGGCTGATCAGAGCTCCCTCATCTTGGGAATGGCAGAAGACAGCCTGCGGCTCCGTGGGTTTCCTTCTGGTTTGGCTGTTCTTTTGAACGAAGAGGATAAGAATGAAAGTTCATCAAAAGGACGTTTAGTTTCATACTGTGATGAGATCCGGAATCAATCTATTGAGCATGCTTTTGAGCAAATATTCGATCTGCCGTGCAAGTCACTTGGACCGCTTACTCTTCCCATTGATGGGAAGCTAATTCGGAACATAGTGAAGGATGAACTCTCAAAACTTGCTATGCGTTCAAATTTTTGCGATCACAATAGAGATGGAATAGGGATCTTAGATGCTGGTTGCGGTCCATCAGTCGTTACACTCGATGTATTTAGCATTTGCGGAGATATAAGAACAATCATGCCACCATTGCTCGTGGAGAGCTTGGCGATGTTTAGCAGTGTAAGGGCTAATGCATGCGTTTGGAAAGGCAAGTGGATGTATGAAGTAATTCTCGAAACTTCAGGAATACAACAACTTGGTTGGGCTACTCTGACTTGCCCCTTTACTGAACAGAAGGGTGTTGGAGATGCTGACGATTCATACGCATTTGATGGGAGGAGAGTTAGAAAGTGGAATAAGGAAGCGGAGCCGTATGGTCAGTCATGGGTTGCTGGTGATGTTATCGGGTGTTGTATAGATTTGGAAAGTGATCAAATATCCTTCTACAGGAATGGTGTCTCACTTGGAGTTGCGTTCCGAGGAATTAGGAAGATGGGGCCTGGAGCAGGATACTATCCTGCAATTTCACTTTCTCAAGGTGAAAGATGTGAACTAAATTTTGGTTCCCATCCATTTAAGTTTCCCGTCGAAGGATATCTTCCCCTCGAATCGCCTCCGAACTCTAGCATCTTAGCTTCTCGGCTACTGCAATATTTTTGCAGGCTCTTGGATATCCATGATCCAGAGCAAGTGGAGTATTCTCCAGTTGGTAAACTACGAAGGCTCAAGAGATGTCCTGCACATGAGGATCTTTTTCTGCCTGTATCCCGAGCCATACTTGAAGAATTGCTATGCTTAATTGGAGAAGATGCGGGTAGTGCTGAGTATGTAGGATGTGGACCGCTTCTCTCTTTTATGATAGAAGTATTTAGAGCACAAGCACCCCATGATTACATTAGCTTGGACAGAGTTCTTGACATTTTCTCTGAGTTCCAGTCTGCAGAATCTGTGCTTGGACACATGATAATCGCCCTAGCTCAATTCTGTAAAACTGCACCGCTTATTCTTACAGAATGTCCATACACTGGATCATATCCATACCTTGCTCTGGCCTGTCATATCTTCAGAAGAGTAGATTTCATGGTGCTCTGGTGGAAATCTCCGAATTCTGAATTCATATTTGAGGGGTTCCTGACTTGTAAAAGTCCAAATAGGGAGGATCTTCAGTGTTTAATGCCCTCGGTTTGGTGGCCTGGATCTGGCGAAGACACGTCATGTGAAACAAGCATGATGATGACAACAACAGCTCTTTCAGAAGCAATTGTTAAGGTAATAAGAGATTATCGTTTCATATCTCGGGGATCTTTCATTCTTTAGGGTTGTAGTAGATGCGGCGCTGAGTTTTAGTAAGAGGATGTTTTTCTACCTGACAATTTAATTTAGCATGAAAATGTGATTTACTGGAAGTTGTTCTGAGTGCTGACTGATTTACAGAATAAATAAGTCCTCAAAGTGTGTGTTTAAACTACCTGGTGGATTGTGATGATCTGAAATGCTTTGCGTGCTACTGCTTTGGAAAATTTCCCTGGACTTTGTTCGCTCCCACCTGAAGCATTTGTTTGTACAATTACTGTAATTTAACTTTAGTTAATGTAATTTTGCATTTTAGCAAATTCTGGGGGACATTAAATCATATACTTTAACTGAGGATTAAGCCTCATTTCATGTGTATTTCCATGTATTTGGACCATCTTGCAAAGCGTTTTGATACTCTATATAGTGAATGACTGGCTCAATCTGATGCAATTGGTTCATAATCGGTAATAGATTGAGGAAAGGCATCGTGAGATCTGTCGCTTGGTGATTCAGTTTGTACCTCCAACGGAAACTCCACAGCTACCTGGTTCAGTGTTTAGATCATTAATACAAAATATCTTGCTGAAGAACAGAGGATCCGATCGGGATGTTTCTCCTCCTGGAATCTCGGGCAAGTCCATTTTGGTTTCATTGTACTCCGTCATTCTCCATTTCTTGTCGGAAGGATTCGGTCTTGGGGATGCCTGTAGCTGGTTATCAGATGGTTCTGGTAGGGGATATCTCCACAGAGGAGGCCAACAAAGTTTCCCTGTTGGTTTGTTCCTCAAAGATGACCCCCATCGAAGCGACCTTTCAAGGCTTGGTGGCTCATTTAGTCATTTGTCGAAGTCTAACCCAGTAAATGGCAGGGAAGATGAAATCATTCGATGGGAGGAGGGTTGTATGGATGACAATGACTTCCGAGTAACCCATTCCACTTTCCAGAAACCATGCTGTTGTTCTAATTATGATATTGATTGTGGAAAAGCTTCAAGAGTTCCTATCAGATACAGAGCCAAGGGTTTGCGTGGTCATTGCAGTCCCATTCGAGATAGATCTGCTCATGTTGCTGCTGAATGCAGTGCAGGGAGCCTGAATGATGAAATAGCAGATAAAGCGAGTACAAGTGATCAATCCAATCCTGAATTCAGTTATCGGCTTATGCAACATTTACGAACTGTCGCAAAAGACTGTAGCATATCCTCAGCTACAATTAGAGAAGAAGAACTTTTGGATTCGCTGTTGCTGTTATATCACATGGGTCTTGCCCCAAACTTTAAGCAGGTATTGGTTTAGATTTAAGTATCCTTATTTACTTACTTCGAAGTTTTCGTACTTCTCTGATTTGATCCTGAATATTACATAACATAAAAATAGTGCATGTATTGTGCAAGTTGTGCACATTGGGGAGCCTTCTATTTCTACAGAGAGGAATAATCACATGTGAATAATGTCTACACTTGTCGCTATTGAATGTTTTCTGATATCTGTGTGGTTTTGTTAACCATTTTGGGTACATGCAATACTAACTGTCCATGTGTAGTAATATCCTCATCATGCACTAATATACCAGCATCGTTCTCCCATCTTGAATGCAACAAAGGTTTCTCAGATATGATTATTTTTGCGTACCATAAAAATGGATCCGAATGCCATTTCCCTGACGTTATTGACTTGTATTGTTGGCATCAATGCAAGTGCAAATGCATTATTATTTTCCTGAGATGTTCGTCCATTTATTACAATTGATTTTAGCATTTTGGCTTTTTCTTGGATTCACCTGTTCGCAGCCGTTAATATATCTGTTGAACAAGTGCAGGCATCCCATTATGCATCCCATCAGTCGCAGTTCATTTCTCTATTGGAAGACACTGACAAGCAGATACGGGAGCAAGCATTTGGTGAGAAGTTGAAGCGGTTAAAGGAAGTTAAGAATGGTTACCGGGAGGAAATTGCTAATTGTGTCAGACATTGTGCATGGTAGCAAACCCATCTGCCTCCAAACTTCCTGATATTACCTTTTTTTCATATATTTAAATTACTCTCAATCTTGTCATCCAATCAAGTTGTTCTGCACATTTGTTATGTCTATCTACCGAGTAATGGTGTTGGGTGCTCTGTGTTAGGTTTTATCAATAGTAAGGTGCTATCCTCTAATTATAAATGTGAGATTTATTGTCCTTTTCCACTACTTCGTGATGGTATGCTGAGGATTTCATGAGATGTCACTTATAAGAAATAAGAAAATGGGGGAACATTGACTTACTTTTTCCTACTTTTGGGAAACCTCTTTTCTAAGAAAAATACTTGAGGCCCATCTAGAGGCATCACGTTATTTTAGATTTTGCAAACTGCTTGGTATCAGTTTGCTCATTGATTAATTGAAGGATGCTTAGAGTTTTTAGCTACAAGGAAAATGCTTAAAGTGCATGTTGACATTGCGTGAGGTCTGGGAACTTTGGTTGCTAAAAAGAAACCTGACAATATGACTGAGGTTGTGTTGATCCTAGTGATCTTTGCACCTTTCTGTTGATGCTAGCAATTTAATTTTATGTTAGTTTATTTTTTTGCTGTTTGATCCTAAATTCCGGATAATTTATGCATTTGACAACTTGAGGGACGTCTCACCGAAAGAAGGATGTAGACGTTGATCTTTTTAAAATTCATTTTGCTTGATTGAAGATATTTCAATAATTTGAGAATGCTTCTTCTTCAGGATTTTTAAACTCTAGTAAAAATCTCTTTGCAGGTATCGCATCACCCTGTTCTCCCGATGGAAGCAGAGGGGTATGTATGCAGCATGCATGTGGACTGTACAATTGCTTCTTGTAATTAGCCAGATGGATTCGATCTTTGTTTTCATTCCGGAGTTTTATGTCGAGTCGCTGGTAAGTTCAATGTTCATTCTTATTTCTTCAGTCAATTTTTGTTCATTTTGGGGGAATTGATCAATGTATGTCTAAAATAATGAATTTATTGATCTGCCCAGGACTAAAATAATGTGTTTTCTTTCACAGAATAATGTTATTTCCTGTGATCAGAACTTCTAGTTCGTGCTTTCCTTTTAGTGCATGCTTCGTGCCATGTTATCTTCACATGGTGGTCATGAAACGAAGTTCCTTTCTTAACATGTTAAGTTAAAACCACCAATGAAAGAAAATCATGATTTTCTCTCTTATTAAATTTGCTGATTTTATTGTGGTCTCTATAGTTTCAACACACTAAGTGCTCATCCCTCGCTGCAGGTTGACTGTTTTCATGTGCTACGGAAAAGTGATCCCCCATTTGTCCCGCCATCAATATTTATCAAGCAAGGACTGTCATCATTTGTATGTTTCTTTGGATTAAATTTTCCTGATTGTCATGTCAACATGAAAATGTTTCCCATACATTGATATCTTTCTTCAGCCTTACAATATGATTTTCTTTGTTAAGGTGAAAGCTAATTACTTTTCTGTGATTTATACTTTTCCAATTTTAGGCATGAATTCTGTGCAGAAATCCTCATATCTGAGAATTATGTGCAAGAGATAGATTCCTTTCCAGTAATTGATTCATGTTTGTCAACAGGTCACTTTCCTTGTTACTCATTTCCATGATCCCAGAATTTCAAGTGCGGATCTGAAAGACCTCCTCCTTCAATCTATCTCTGTTCTGGTACAGTACAAGGAGTTTTTGGATGATTTCGAGAACAACGGTGCGGCTATCCAAACCTTGCCAGCTGCACTGTTGTCATCATTTGACAATAGATCTTGGATTCCTATCACTAATATCCTCCTGAGGCTATCCAAGGGTGCTGGATTTGGTTTCTCTAAGCATGGCGAATCATCATCATCCTCGGTGGTTTTCCAGGTGAGGGGTTGTTGCTGCAACTGGCGCATTACATCCCCCTCCCCCCTACCCCCTTTAAATTTTTTGTCATCTAATGTTTTTATATTTCTTTTTTTACCCCCTCCCTTCACTCTTAATTTTTATATTAAACATTTTCCCCCCCCCCTTGTGTGAATCATTTCTGGTTTTGCCACTAAATTCTGGTATATAGTCATCTCTTTTTCACCTGTGTACCGATACTTTAACCAGTGTACTCTTATGTGGTTGTTTTTTTTTGTAGAACTTGCTGCGAGAAGCTTGCATATATAATGATGGGCTCTTTTCAGATTTTCTGAATCGACTTTTCAACACACTGAGCTGGACGATGACAGAGTTTTCTGTTTCCATGCGGGAAATGCAAGAAAAGTACCAGGTTCCCGTCTGTTATGTGTAGTAGAGGAGAATTTAATCGGGGTCATTGAACCACAAGTTGCTTGTTGTTGATCATGTTTTTTGTTTTCTGTGGTGTTATCGCCTCTCTGTTATTTGGATGTTTAAAGGGACAATATTCGACAAGAAACCATTACTGAAAAATAACGGTTATCCTAGACGTCTTTTGTTTGACTCTGGTTTACTTTTCAGGCTACCTGAATGTAATATGCATTTCATGTGATGGTCTTTTCTAAGAAATAATCAACCAGAGCTTGGAAAAGCTTTGTCCTGCATGTTACTGGCTTTGTTCGTTGAAACTGTTGTTTCTGTGATGACACAGCAGGTGTTGGACTTTCGTCAACGGAAATGCAATGTCATCTTTGATCTTTCTTGCAACCTGGCAAGGCTTTTGGAGTTCTGTACTCGTGAGGTCCCTCAAGCTTTCCTGGCAGGGTCTGATACAAATCTTCGGAGGCTGACTGAAATAATCGCGTTTAGTCTGAACCATGTATCTTCCCCAACTTATGCCGAGTTCTTCAGCCTGTAAGTCCTTTGCCATTAGGTCCTCCGAGTCTTTCTGTTCTCTATGTTGCTTCAAAACCATTCGTTACGTCTTCTCAGCAGAACTTCGATGGATATCTACTTCTATTTATCTCCCCTCTCCTTTCCCCTCCGTGATGTATTATGCAGGTCCTTTAGGAAACACAGTCAATCTTCTGAACGAGTGAACAAAGGCATGTTGCTGACACCGTTGGTTGGGATTATCTTGAATTTGCTGGATGCTAGCAGACTGAAGTCTTTTAAGGTTAACAATGACGTTGTTAGCGTGTTTGCAAGCACAGATTGCTGCAATGCACTTCACAGTGGTTTTCAGTACCTTTTGAACCACAATTGGGTATGCCCTCTGCCTGTTAAGCAAACATTACTGTACTTGAGGTTGCTTATCGTTAATATTGTCAATTCTTACATAACAAACTAAACAGTTGCATTTAATGCTTTTACTTTTGAAGACCTGCCAAGTGCACAAAGCTTTGACTGGTTATATTTGCTTTACAGGCTGATTTGTTCCGTAGCGATGCATCCGATGCAAAACTTGAACAGATTGAAGAATTTATAAGTCGCCTTCTGCACGTGAGCGAGCAGAGGGAAGCGGAGGATGCCAGGTCCAAGGAGCCGGATGATTTGGATGAGGAGATTTGCTGCATTTGTTACGAAAGCGAGGTGGATACGAAGCTAATGCCTTGCTCGCATACATCGTGCTATGGATGCATATCTAGGCACCTTCTTAACTGCGAGAGATGCTTCTTCTGCAATGCCATCATCTCCAACATTGCAAGGATTTGAAACATAGGCATACGTGGAAGTTATCACTACTCGTCGCCGGGCAGGCGTGATGACCACCGATTTGCTTCTCTGCTCTCGGAGAACAGCCACAGCTGCAGCCTCTCGGTCCGTTCATGGCAAAAACCGAAGCTGAGCTAGGACTTATGCAAAGGTGATCATCCATATTCGTCACATCACTAATATCATTATACTTGTAGATACGACGGGGAGTGGGAAGCCGTCAATCCACGCTGCCTTGCACCAGGCAGACGAAGATTTTTGTAGCTTAAAAAGTCAACCTGGGGAGGGCATTTCTTCTGTAAATATGAGAAGTTAAAAAAAGAGGCAAATGTGGGGATGATCTTGCCTCAAAAACTCTTTTGCTGGTCTCCTGTTTTTCTCGTCCCTTTCTAAGTTATTACGGGGAATTTGAGGAGACTTAGCAAAGGACAGAAACAGTGCAGTAGGTTCAGGGGTTAGTCTTGTTCTTTCAATGCTTTTTAGGATGCAATACGATCATAAAATGTAAGGACTCAGCACTAATGCCTCGCCCTTGTGGTCTTGCAAATAAAATTCCCACTCCTATCATTGTTTTGTGAAGTTCTTATCCTACCTGTCATTATGTTATTAAATGTGACTTGCTAGATTGACAGAAGGAAGGAGAAAGAGATGAGAATCCTCCCATTTATGACAGGAAACAGCAAACTAGCAAGTAGTAAATGACATTGAGGTAGGTAAGAACCATGGCCTTCCGACAGCATTCATGCAGCAACTGGGAAAGACCCACCCATGTGCCACGCATGCTGTCCTGAAACCCCACTTGTGTTTCTCCCATTCATTCAATGCTCTGCAGTTATCATTCATTGCAGAGTTGATTTAGCTTGAGCTGCGAGTCGATGCCTGGAGTTTGGAAGATTTGAAGGGAAGGCAGTTTCCATCCGAATCCTAATCAAGCTTTGTTGAAACTGTTATCTGTACTTGAAGAAAACTTGAGAACAAGTAAACTGCAGGTTGACGGCTAGTTTGTCTGCCCCCCGCTGCCGCTGCTTACAGGCGGTCTCGTCGGTCTCCTCCTAGGAGCTGACCGAGACTCGAGCTCGTCCGCATATTGTCCCTGTAAAGATTGCCGGAAGAAAGTAAGAACTTGGAAGATGAAGTTCATCAATGGGAAGTGTAAGCTCGAACATACTCGGCCTCCTGCGACCTCCTCTTCTACTTTGACATCTCTAGTGCGAACAGGGGATGGATTCGAGTCGCAACAGAAGCACCTGCAGAGGGCGTTGAAAAACTCCCTAATATATATGCATGGATCATGGGCCACCACCGCAAAGTGTTGGTCAGCTCTCGAAGCCGCTTCCCTGGTCGAAGGAACGGGCTCCATATCTTCTTCCTCGTCGAATGGTGGTGAAAAGACAAAACGAGGGAGAATGTAACCAGAAATAGTGCACCTCAAAATAAGATATAATATTAAAAGACAGGTACAAGGAAAACATGCGTGGATCCGTGGCGCAATGGTAGCGCGTCTGACTCCAGATCAGAAGGTTGCGTGTTCGATTCACGTCGGGTTCAATGTCCCCCGTTTTGTTTCGTAATCATATCAATTCAATGCCTAGGCCTTTCGGCCCATTGTATCTTTTAAACAGCCCTCCTCAAATTTGGCCCAATTATATCTTTCATTCCTTCTCCCTTGAGCTTTGTGATGTTGAAATGATACGAGGAAGCGACAAAGAAGGTTAAGGGGGTGGACTGCAGTCTTGTTGGGATGTTGTGTCCAGTCAAATCAAAATTTCAATTAATTAATTAGCCTGAATGATTGGACACAATTGGGGGTGGGCGATGAAGGGAGAAATTTGGTCTGGTTGAGAAACTTTTGGGGGACAGAGGGTTATTCATGGATATGCCCATCCCCAACCCGCGTGTGTATCGTGTGCGCATTATTATTATTGCAACCCTCGTAGCGTAGTAGTTTTCTCTTTGCATGTCGTCGTCTTCTTCCCTCTTGTTATTTTATCACCACGTTATCCTCTTTTCTTGGTAGAATAAAATTCCCTATGCCTGATCGAATAAAAAGCTCTGCCCCCGCTATGATTAAATTTCAATTATTACTTTTCTTTTGTTTTTTCATAGATTATATGTCGGCAAGATCTTGCAATCCCTCTTTTTTTAAAAAAAATAGTTAAAAACAATAATTTTTAATCGACCATCGAATTCTAACTTGATTTTTTGTGTTTTGGGTGTTTGAGATCGAGCAACCTTGGCTTTGATCCATTTTCTCCCCACCCAATCATCAACAGTGCTCTTTGATCTCCCCCACGTGGTTGGTTGCCGAATAACCTGTCCCCCCATATTAAATGTCTGAAATAATTTCACCTTGCCAGCGAACAGTGTCGTCGTCGGTCCTCTCCCCAAGTGTCACCACCATTTTCGCTGTACGACACTGTTCTTAATACAATTTTCATAGTAATAAATATAACAGAATTGTCTCGTACCCCCGACACTAATCCGTAAAGTTTTCATGACAATATGCCACCAAAAATGTATACATTATAAGAGGCCATATAATTACGATTTATGATATATATATAAGGCCACGAAGAGTAATGTGTATGTTCGGTGTATTGTGAGGAAAAGAAAAAGAAAGCTATTAGACATCACTGAAAAAAGAAAAAGTTGAGTAAGTTGTGTTTTTTATATTAAATATATTTCATAAGTTATGTTTTTTCTTATTTTAAAATATATTATACTGGCCCACGTGAAAACCTTCGGAATCCTCGATCGACCTGCGTGATTGAAGTGTCACACTTGTGTATTCCTTCTCAATTTCATAAGGATTTCCTCTACGTTATTTTATCTACGCTTCATATAATGACATATATTTATAAAATAAATGTCTCCAAATAATTTAATATATTTCTTTTAAGATATATTTCCTATATTATCGGAGCGAACTAAATATTTTTTAAATTATAATATTTTGATTCGGACAACAAAACCTTAACATATTAAAATAATAAAATTACATTAATAATTATACCAGGGGCCGATAACAGAACCCTTTAAATAATATAATATAATAGAAAGATAAGTTCTCCAAATTGGAGAAGGGTGGAGGGCGTGCGTCGATAATTCACAATGGGGGGCAATGACAAGACTTAACATGAGACAATGTTAAAGCGTAAAACAGTGAAATCATTGTCGTCTTTTTCGGCGAGGATAGTTCCAACGTACAGTAGGGAAAGAAAATATTTTGATTTTTACCGTAGGAAGTTTTCAAATTACTAAAAGCCTGCTCCTATTTCATTTGCAATTTTTGTTTTTAGAAAAAACCCAACATTTTGAAAATCTTTCAATTGAGTCATTGAGATGACTAGAGAAGAAAATCTTCAGGAAATTCTTCTGGAACTCCGTCACGATTGGAGTTCGTTTTAAAGTCTAGAATGTCTTCTTATGTAATTAACAAGAGTATAAATGATATTTTAACTCAGCTAACTATTTAGGGGAGTACATAAAATCTTGAGAGCTGAAACCATCTTGTTCAGGAATTAGGTTCTATAGTAAACAAGATGTTAGACTCGATAGAGCATGAAAGAAGTTTAAAAAGACCTGAAGCCGAGGCGACTTCTGGACTGGAAAGTACTACGGGAAATCCAGTCGAAAAATTGAAACTTGGAGGAAGAAATTCCAAACAGAATCAAGGCAAGAGTGTGGATGAAATGTACAAAGAGTCAGTGACTCCTTACATTTTAGACTCACAAAAACGAAATGCAAATTTGAACTCTCAAAGTGGAGAGTTGGCAAAGGACCTAAGGAAAGCCTTATGCCTGGTAGAAGAAACCCCAGTTCATTTAGACAATCGAACGTTTAATGAATTGGTGACTGCGAAGAGGGAAATTTATAAGCCCGATTATCCCCATCGAACCAAACAAGAGTTTGTTCCAAGGGATAATGTCTTGAAGCCAATAATTACCCCTGGTGCTTTTCTAGACATAGATTGTGAAAAGCATGTATCTGAAAAGATAGATGAGTGGTTATCACTAATTCGAATGACTGCGTCTGCAGGGATATTAACCCCTGGATCAGTTTATGAATTATGTGTTGCAGCCCTCATGGGAACAACGCAAAAATACTGGAAATCTTTGGTGGCACATACTGACATCAAAGAAAAGATAGATCAAGCGCTGACCGTTGATGGTATGTTAGCAATCATCGCTGATGCATTAAAACGGGAGTTCTGTGGTTTCTCGTTATCCACTGAAATGGTGAAAAAAGAGCAATCGTTGACTGCTCTGGTTAAACTACAGATCTGTGATATGTGCTGGTTTGATAGCTATGTATGTGAATTCCAGAAGTATTATTACAATGTGGATGTAGTCTCTCAACAGTTCATATTGGGAACTTTTTTTGCAAAACTTCCAGAACCTTGGCCGAAAGTTGCGCAAAAGGCTTATGAATTACTTCTGAGTGAGGAAAAAATTGTCTCTAGACTCGGAGGTAAAATTCAGGCGGTTAAGTACGCGATGAGGAAAGCGTGTACTGAGCTCCAGGTTAAGGAGGCAGCTAAGAAGCTGCCATACCTAAAAAAGAACTGTTGTTCTCAGATTGAATATGTACCTGGGAGGTATGGATGTGATACTCCAGGAGAATCAATGAGAACAAGAAACTTTCCGAAGAAAAGAAAATTTATTGGATATAACAAACGGAAAGTTTGGCCAAAGAGAAACCTCCAGAAGGAACCAAAGGGAGGTCCTGCTTACAAACCAAGAAGGTTTGTGAGGAGACGTACTAACCTTAAGGATAAAGATAGGATCGAAGCTTTTAAGCGAAAGCATGGCAGAGAACGTAAATGTCCGAAAGGAAAGTCATTGAGCAACTGCAATTGTTGCTGGTTTTGTGGATCAAAAACCCACAAAGCGGATACTTGTCCTCAGAAGAACCACAGGAGAGAAAGACTTCGAATGGTGTTTCTGGATGACAGGAGTCATCAGGAAGAAATCCTGGCTTATGAACCAATAGATGAGGATGATATTTCTGACTTAGACTCGGAAGTAGAATTTATCTATGAAGTTGTATCAAATTACGATACAGACTCAGAAGAAGATTCTGATCTCTGGAAAATGCATCTATTCATGATGAGAGCAGAGCAAAATGGAGATGGTGATGAGATGGTTCCATTGGAAGCATCGAATCAGGTATTAGAGGAATCCCACCAGTACGAAGATCCATCCCAGTCAGTGCTGGAATGGAGGTTGCTAAATGTTAATGTGAGAGAGGTCTATAATGTGTCAAGATTCAATTTTAGATTTATAATAGACATCTCATAAACAGAAGCAACGGCTCAAGTTACAAGCACGGAACTTGAGACTTTGGATATCCCATTACTCAACGTACAACGCATTAGGGAAACCATGCAACGTGCGAGATGTGTATATAACTATATACACATTGGGTTGATCCAAGTAGGATTAATTCTGCTATTCCATCTTCCAGCGGATAGTCCTGTGGTAGCAGCTGTGATCGATAAAAGATGGAGAGAATTTCGAGATCAGCTGATATCAGGTATATAGGCCAACCTTGCTCATGGCCCTGTATGGTTTCAGGTCCATCCAAATTTCATGATGGCCCTGAACGATCGTTGTTTGGGAAATTTATTGACCTTAAGAATTAAATCAATGAATATAGATAGAACGAATTCCCAGGCCAAGCTTTTGGCATATCACACTAGGGTAATTTACCGATTGGTGAATACCACTAGTCCTGGTGTGAGGAACATCTCAAGACTTTCTGAGTTGTTCGAGGAAGGTCATAATAACTACCAACAATTTCATACGCGAGAGGTGAACCCATTGGAATTAACCTGGCCAAGAAATAGGGTTATGACTGAACCTGATAGTAGCTCTAGACCGATTAGTGCGGCTAATATCCGACAGAGAGGTAACGAGATTACTTTAATGTTGGGAGAACGATGTCCATCACGTGTCCATAGGTGGTGTGAAAATCAGTATTCTTCAAGAACCTAAGTTGAGTTTCCGGTAAAGTTTGGGTTATATCCGGTAAAACGGACAGAGTACTGTGGTAATTCGCCATGTGAACAAGCTTTCAGAGTGCGAGCTCAGTGTGGTGATATACGGTTGGATGAGAACGATTCATGAGAACAAACCCTATTTTCTCCAACGAATACCAGCAGTTCTAACTGGTATGACGACTTGTTTCCAAAACAAGAATTGTGTAGGGCAGTACAGTTAACCGGGACAAAATGGGATAAGTTCCTGGTAAAACTTGCCGACAACTTTAGTGAAGATCCATTAAAATTGTGGAGTCGGAATAGCTTAAAGGCTAGACTCGAGTTAAAAGATCCCGGAACCATTATAAGAGTCAGAAACATTACGTACACGGCTGAGATGGTTGAGGAGTTTGACAAACAAATTCCTGAGTTGCTTGGAAAAGGCTTGATTAGGGACAGTTACAGTCCGCATTCTAGTCCGGCCTTTATGGTAATTAATCATGCCGAGCAGGTGCAGGGAAAGCACGAATGGTTATAGACTAGCGACAGCTTAACAAAGCTACAAAAGACGATGGCTATAAGATTCCCACTGCAGGAGACCTAATTGATAGAGTTAGTTTGAGCCAACCAAAATTCTTCTCAAAATTTGACTTGAAAAGTGGATACTGGCAAGTCAAGATGGAGGAAGAGTCGGTTCCTCTAACTGCCTTCAATGCTCCGCAAGGAATGTTTGAATGGTTGGTGATGCCGTTCGGCCTGAAGAATGCTCCAGGCATTTTTCAGCGCAAAATGGATAATGCTTTCAAGCAGGTCCGAAAATTTTGTACGGTCTACCTCGACGATGTGCTAGTCTACAGTCAGACTGAGGACGACCACATGAGGCACCTTGATAAGGTGACTGATGTATTCCGACAGGAGGGCATGATTCTATCGGAAAGGAAGATAGAATGGTTTAAGGAGTCAATTAATTTTTTAGGCATGGAGATTGAGCAAGGAAAAATTAAATTGCAAAGTCATATTGCCGAAAAAATTGTTGATTTTCCTGACAGACTTGAGGATATAAAACAAGTCCAAAGATTTTGTGGATTTGTTAACTATGCAAGAAAGTTTGTGAAAGATCTTTCCCAAGATCTAGGGAGGATTTCAAAGAAAACATCTTCTGTGAATCCTTGGTTATGGGAAGATGAGGACACTCATGCTATTCAGAGGATTAAGAGAAATGTTAAAAATCTACCTCAACTCTCTTTACCATCTGATAAAGTTGAGTTGGTCCTGGAAATTGATGCTTCTAACGAGTTTTGGGGAGCTGTCCTTAAAATTAAAGAAAGGAGACCTGAACCCGTTTGTAAGTATTGGTCGGGTAGTTTCAAGGGGTACGAACTCCGATACCCGATACACGAAAAAGAGGTATTGACTTTAAAAAATGGAATAAAAGCCTTTTACATCTTTTTGGCACCTAAGAAATTCTTAGTGCGCTCTGACCCGACCTATGTAAAAAGGTTTATGAGTCTGAACCTCAAAGAGGCTAGGCAGACTAGACTTTTGAGGTTGCAAGAATGGTTTAGTTATTATAAATACGATGTTGAGTATATCTCTTCAGACAAAAATATAATAGCTGACTCTCTCTCTAGAGAACTTGCAGATGGGGATGCAAGTAGGAGGGACACTCCAAAAAGGTATGTCCTAACCCTAACAAGAGAGACAGTGATCATAGTGATGCTGGTTCCAATTCTGGAACGAAATCAGCTTTATGCTGGCAGTGTAAACGACCTGGACATAGATCATTCGAATGTTCAAATAAGCTGAAAGCTGCGGATTCCCAGAAGGAAGTGGCTAATCTCAAGGAGAAGGTAATAATCAACTCCAAGAGAAAAGCGGAAACAGATCTCCAGAAGGAGATGGTTGATCCTAAGGAGAAAGCTTCGGCTAACTCTAAAGGAAAAACGAAGATTGATTCTCAAAAGAGAATGGTTGAACCTAAGGAAAAGGTAATAACCAATTCCAAAGGAGATGCGAAGAAAAATTCCCAGAAGGGAATAACGGGTCCTAATGGAGAAGATAAGGACAACTCCAAGGGAAACGTGAAAGACTCACAAGAGAGGGTGGTTGATCCTGAAGTGGCAAGCTCTAAAGGAAAAGCGAAGATGGTGGATCTGAAGGAAGAGGCTCAGGCTGATTCCCAAGAGAAAGCCAGAAGGAAGAGAAAAGCGAAGAAGCTTAAGTCTTCTGGTCCTAAGAAGGATGAAAAGGTTGAAGAACCTTGGTGGTACCCGTTAACCACGGAGCAGTTCAATTACTGTCGTAATTATCTGGCTAAAGAGCAGAAAGTCTCCATAAACCAAGCTGTTAAATCCTACAAGGCTTTATTACAGAGCCAGAAGGACAGAAGGAGCGAGTGGAGAGTGAGTATGCTGAGGAGGAAGCTAAGGTTAAAGCTTTCATTGGAGAGCTAGTTGTTCGGAAGAAAGAACATCCTGACGATACGGCGGAAATGGAGTACGACGAGTATTTCAACTACGAAATACCAACCGCACTCGAAGTAGGTAATCCTCAAACTCAGGAGAACCTTGAGGAAGTAGTTCCTGAGGAAGGTTCGGTTAAAGAACCTGGTGAGCAAGCTCACGATGACAAAGGTCATGAAGATCTAGATGGATCTTGGTTTTTTTATTTGGACTCTTTCGAGGATGGATCCCTATCTTGGGATGCCACTGTTGTCTGTGGAGGACTCATGGGTGGTATAAAAAATAATTACCAACGCCAAATTGAGTTTTTTGCAGCAAAGGCGATAGAGTACATCAAAGATCTGGAAGCCAAGTTAACTTACAAGGCTGCAGATGGAGAAGAACTGTCTAAGACTGTAATGGACATACGACAAATTCTCACCACGACAATGTCCATACTACCATGTGAAGTCAAAGATTATGAGACTTTGAAAGAAGTGGTTGATATGAGGGAATCCTCACTCGAGGGAAACTCTGTACTTCAACCGTATCTACACTGGATATCGGAGAAGTGGCCATCCCCAAGGATTAATTCAGGTATGGTGGGAGTTGCTTTACCGTATTTGTACGCGGGTTTTGTTGATATTCTGGAAATCGATAGATCAGAACCGGAACAGATAGAGCCATTGCCGCATTTGGTAAAGTTCATACTCGGATGCTTAGGCTACGGTTCAAAGTATGCTACAACATTGATTACTAGCACTTTGATGGAGGAGGAAGAACATGAAAAGTTTGGGAAAGTCATTCTTCCCAACATGCAAGTTTGGGACATCCATCCTAGTGAAATTAGGCATCTGATAGAACCTCAACGATAGGACCTTGATCAGAGAGGTTTATGGTGAAAGTATTACAAGGATAAAACCGTAAGAAAAGCCATAAAGGTTGAGTTTCTGAAGGATGTGTTGGAGCACGTATTTGCCCGCAAGGAGCTATACTATGTGCTCAGTGACGGGATGACAACTGTCACAATCCTCCGTTCCTATCTCAGTTATGCAGATGAGCAGGCAGGGGAGCGAGGATGGGAGAGAGTTTTGGATCTTCTAGATAGCTTCTGAAAGAGAGAAAACTCTGAGTTATGCCTCCGGACGGACACTTTTGAAGTCTGGAGAAAAATCGCTGACTACACCGACAAATCCTTGGCACAGCGATTTAAACAAGATGAGGAGAGAGCCCAACAAAATTTTGAAGGAAGAGGACTCTCTGAAGGAACTGGCGAAACATCACATGCCAGAGAGGAAGGAATCTCCCTGGATGAAGCAGTGATGCAGACGGGAGAAGAAAATTATATAAAGATAGATTAGACGATTTTGTAGTCTAGCTAGGCTTTTGTAAGCTTTTGATAAAGTAGATTCTTTTTACTTTTGAGCTGGCAAACAGTGCATAGACACCAGCTTCGTTGTGTATATATTTCACGACCCTCTACCTCATTTGGGGGAGCGATCTGAATAGAGAATTTTCTCTCACATCTCTCTGAGTAAAAATTCTTTGATCGTTCTCCAAGGATACCTTAAGGAATCAAGAGTAGTTAGAACTAATCAAAATTGGTTAAAACTAACTAAATGTTAGATTTGCGAATCGAAACCTTGAAGGAAAAGTCTTTATGACTAAATCTTGTGGTTGGATGAGGAGTGTCTATATAAGACCCTCGTGGTAAGGACATTCGGATGACACAGAAGAGCCTCTCCCTCTCACAGAATTCTCTAAATTGAGAAGTGAGCGCCTCTTGAATTCCCAGTTGCGGAAGCTTGGTGAACCCTTGAAGTTATCCAGCAGATTAAGGTATGATAAGCATCTTAATTTAAGTTGTTTATGTTTTTATCCTGAGAGAAGACTTTAATTAAGAAATTAAAGTGGTGCAAGTGTACGAGTCATTCTTATGACTGATTGCCCAAATCCTAGCTTATTCCATTTGAATTACGGGGTTGGCAATGATTCTACTACTGGTATTCTCAATACTGTAGTAGATCGTCTAGATATTCTATCAGCACAGATAACTCAGTTATCAACACTTATAGAGAGTTATTCTAAGAAATTAGAAGAGCTGACTCTAATACAGAGTGAATTTGAGGAATACTTCCTTGAAGGTAAATCTAATCTCGGATTTGCGGCAAGTTAAAAATACTCAAACGAGTATTTGAGGTTGGTGGAACGCCGACGACAAAGACAATCAGGAAAATCTTCTTGAGTTCGATTCCTGGCATTTTTGAAGAATATCTAGTATGCTGATATCTAACTCTTTGGGGAGCTAATTAGCTTTGCTTATCTTCAGTTTTTATAATTAGTATCAGAGTCCGCTTAAGAATAATTTTCTTTATTGTCTTGAGGGACTAAATTAAAAGACTTTGAGTCTTGGAAGTACGAAGTTTTGGGGATAAAACTCAGAAAGTTAAAGAATTGGGGGAAGAGCGGTATTTTGGAAATAAAAAACCAAACAACGGTAAAAGGCGAATTTCTTTCGGGGAATACTGTAGTCCGGAACAAAGCTCCTTTTTTGGCTACTATCTCTCTCATATCTTATATCAAATCTATATATATTCACTTCGGAAATGAATCTAATCTAAAAGAAAGATATCATGACCATGCCTTGCCTCCATCCTCCTCCTGTTGGCCGACACACAATGCCATGTCTGGCTTAGGGTAAAAGAGTACGAGTTGGGAGTGCAAAAAAAAAGAAAAAGTCACTTTGGTCTACTAAATAGTTAAAGAGGAGGGAGTGGTAGGATAGGATAGGATACTAGGTTGTTAGGTAGGGGATGACTCCAATATGTGAACAGTCCAAGTCACTTTGGGTCTGATCAGCCAACTATGGCACCTTGTTGGCCTGCACACTCTCCCCAACCACAAATCCCACTTAAAATAAACCCTACTTTTCTTCTATTTCTTTTCATCCATGTCGGAGAAAAACAAGTAATAATGAGAATCTCACTACCTTTGAGTTCGACACAAACATAGACATAGGGTTTAAATATTACAATAAAACTAAACAATCCTTTTTCTCCTTAACCTAAAAACTTCTCTCTATTTGCCTTTCTTCACGTTGGAAAATGGGGCTACCCTATGTGTTCCCTTGAGAGGAAGACTTTAGGCCGACAAAGGTTTTTGTCTTAGATTTTCAGGGAGATCGCGAATTCTAGTAAGTAAAATATTTGGTTCGCCTTTTTGTCCAACCGCGATGGAAATCATCAATCTCTCTCTCTCTTTCATTCACTTTGTAATTGATATCGAGAAAGGACTTGGCTAGTCGGTGAATATCGAAACAAGAACACGATTTCAGGGAGACAAATACATCAATAGTTTTAAACAAAATCAACCCCCCGATCGATAAGAAGACGATACAAATAGTAGTAGTAGAGCAGGACAACCTTAATAAAAGACATAACCCAACCCAAAGCAAAAAAAGAAAAAAACAGGCGACCTCCTTGAAACTACCCTTGGAAAGGAAAAAGAAAATATAATTAAACACTAACCAAACCACGACAACATGATCGTCCACGAAGATGATTTCGATAACGTGTTCCCTATTACAAGGACCGGCTCGTTCACCCGCCGATCACGTCCCTCTTGGCGACTACGGCATGTAGGGGTTTCTTCATCTCGCACGACAGCTTCAACACCTCCCCGAGTTCGACTTTGCGGGCCGGGTCCTCGGCCCACTCGAAACCCCTCACCAGTTCGGCCACCCAACGCGCAACAGTCACCATCCCCAGGTTCTTCCCCGGGCAGACCCTCCGTCCTGCACCGAATGGCGCGAGCCTAAGGTCAGAACCCCGGACGTCGACGTCCTTCCCCTCCCCGAGGAACCGCTCTGGGTCGAACACGTCGGGATTCTCCCAGACGGCCGGGTCGTGCGTGATGGCCCACATATTGATCATGGTGGTTGTCCCTGCAGGGACGGCCATGCCGTTCCCGAGGGCGACGTCCGACGTTGAGAGTCGGGCCCACGAGAGGAGCGGGCCGGGAGGGTGGACGCGGAGGGCCTCCTTAACGACCGCCTGAAGGTACGGCAGCCTGGCGAGGTCGGCGTCGGAGAGTGGTCCAGCGCTGTCCAGCTCGGCACGTAGCTTACGTTGCACCCCGGGGTGTAGTATTAATTCGGCCATCGCCCATTCGGTCAATAACGCCGTCGTGTCAGTTCCCCTGAATATCATCTCCTGAAAACAGAAAAAGGATACAAATCCAAATACTTTGAACACTGTTAATCTCGACAAGATTATTCTAAAAGTAAAAGACAAGGGGGATTAGTAAACCATGCACGTCGATAATATTCAATAGAAGGTGTGATATCACGAGGGAAAAATAAAATAATAGAACATTCGAATGATTGATTATTACCTTGGTAATATTTTAAAGACCAGAGTTGGAATCCATTAATATAATATCACGATTTGACTAAACTATTTTATTTTCACATGTAAAAAAAAAACAAATGATAAGGGAGTGACGAACTTTGGTATCACCAAACATGCATGTTATACTAAAAATACCATGCAAGAACTATGAAGTTGATCATAGTTTAAATATGCAAGTGTAATAATAACAAAGATGATGATAGATAGATAAGAAGGGATAAGAGGCATTTTACCCATAAGACAGCGACCATGTCATCTTCTTGGAGCTTCTCATCTCCATCCAAAGACAGCAGCACATCCACGAAATCACCCTCTTGGTCGATCCCCTCGCAACGATTCCGCTCAGCCTTCTTCCTGTGATCGTCAATAACGGCCTGCACGAACCTCCTCACCCTCGGCACGAGTTTGTCGCATCGTTGCTTGATCCTAAAAGGGTCGTAAAAGTAGTCCAACCATGGGAGGTGGTCCGACCAATTGAACGCTCCTAATATCTCGAACCCTTCCCTCACCATTTCGTTGAGCTCGGATAGCGCCAAGGCGTCGTGTACGGGGTTGTACGTTTTTCCGAACACGCTCCCCATAATGTTGTTCAAGGAGGCTAGCTGGAGGTGGTCTCGGAGGCGGACCGATCCTGTACGGAGCTGGTCGGCGGCTATGCCTAGGAGCATGTCACTGCAGTTTGCGGCGCGGCTGGGCTGGTGGGCAGAGATGCGGCGCGGGGAGAAGAGATGAGACGAGGCGATCCTTCGGAGGAGACGCCAGTAGGTGCCGTTTGGGGCGAACCCCATGGCACGGCCGAACATGAGGCTCCTCGCCGAGGCCTTAATAGGGCGGTCGGCAAAATGAGGGGATGTAAGGATCTCCCGAGCCACGTGGGGGTCTGAAGAGACAACAACAGGGGTCGAACCGAGGCTGAAGGCCAAGAGGTCCCTCGTCTCGGGGCGGCGGCGGGCGATGGAGGCAAGAGCACGATGCGGCAGGCCCCTGGATAGAGCAAAGAGGCTGCCGAACATGGGGAGGCCTTTAGCCCCAGGAATTGGGGTAGGCCCACGCCGGTCCCTCAGGTTCCTCCATGCAAAGCCGCCGGGCGACAACGCCCAGGAGGCAAAGGCGAGGGAGATAAATGCGAGCACGAGGGACAGGATAACCATACGGGGCTCCTCGGCAAGGGTCTTTGACCCAAGAAAAGCCGGGATCGCAAGCATCCACCACTCGGCAGTATCCTTGGCCATGTCCCCTCTCTCTCTCTCTTAATCAAAACGTTGCTATGGAAATGGAGAAGAAAGTTGGAGGAGGAGGAGGGAAATTGCTTGAGGAGTGAAGAGGAGTTTTCTTGTGCAAGTGTGAGGGGGAGTTCGTGGGTAGTATATATATAGAGATTAACGTAAAGAGTTGCTGAAAAATAAATGGGTTAGGTCAAGTGTTGTATTTCGATAATGACGAATTTTGATATAAATGGAAAGACAAAACAACAATAACAACATCATACTAAATTCAATTGTTTATGAATCACGTTACTCAACGTTTACGAGTGTGAACACTGAAATCTCGCGTGGAAATATCAGCGTACAAATTATCGTACGAAAAATGTGCAACGGGTTCAATCTCTAGTCACGAAAGTTGCACGTGATTTCTCTGATTCGATCTTCGAAGAATAACGGCCGTGAATGGTGATCTTAAGATCTGGCAGAATTTCAGCAGAATTTCGGGATGAAATATTAATGAAGTCGTCGAGGCCTATAGGCGTGATCCGGCAGAGTTTCAATATCTTGATGAAGTCGTCGGGGCCTTTGGGCATAATCCGACAGAGCTTCGATATCTTGATGAAGTCGTCGGGGCCTTTGGGCGTGATCCGACAGAGCTTCGGCGAATCGCGAGGCGGCGAGAGTATTCGAGATCCAAGAGTCTTCTCTCCACCAATGTGTGTAGTGTGTGTCTGACGTTGTCGATAGAGGGATATAGCCGTCGTCGAAAAATATAATATACAAGAATATCACTCGAAAGAATATTGTTGTGTGTAGAATATGACCGCTAGGAAAACGTAACTCGAAGGATAATATACCACAGCGAGAATCTCGTCGTCCTACTATGGGGCCTTCGAAGGTAAACCCGCAAGAGGGGCCTTCGGATATAAACCCGCAAGAGGGGCCTTCTTAGATAAACTCTTTATGAGGGGCCTTCGGAGATCCCGCTAGAGGGGCCTTTGACGCCGCACTACCCGCCGAGGGGCTTTCACCGCACCGCCCGTAGAGGGGCCTTCGGATAACCCGTTAAAGGGGCCTTCGTCGCTGCATCACCCGTCGGTGGGCCTTTGCCGCACCACCTACAGAGGGGCCTTCGGAGAACCCGCTAGAGGGGCCTCGCCATCGCACCACCCGTCGAGGGGCCTTCACCACACCACCCGCAAAAGGGCCTTCGCCGCACTGCACCACTCACTGAGGAGTCTTAAAAAAAAACTAGAATCTCTTTATAACCCAATGGGGCTTAAGAGAATAAGAGATGAGAGAGAATTTTGTGTGTGAGAGGTCTGTCCAAATGGCTTGTGGATGCCTCTATTTATAGGGCTGCAGGGTCAATCTATAACAGGCAGTCGATTTCCCCATAATTGGTAACTTCCAAGTGGACCGGGCTATGAGATGAGCTAAGAATTGGGCTTGAAACAAAATATTTAGCCCATCCTATGATTTGGGCTTGGCAAAATTTTAATGTCTACAAATGCCCCCACTTTAATTCGTGTCTCGCTTGCCTATATATTGCAGAGAGATGAGAATTAAAGTATTGAAGCGATGTAGGTATATCTCATTCGACTACAAAAAGATTGAGTCGTTTACAATTTATACTCGTGTGGAAATGAGTATTACATGGAGATAGAATCGTTCACAGTTTATACTCGTGTGGACGAGGAGTATTATATGAATATTGTTTCGGTCATAATTTATACTCGTGTGGAAAGGAGTATTATATGAAGATTGTGTTGGTCACAGTTTATACTCGTGCGCATGGTAATCAAAATCGAGATCCCACGTGGGATCGGAAGGGACCTGTGAAATCGTAACTCGTGGGATCATAAGTAAAATCGAAAGAGTTTACAAAATTGTAATTCGAACAACACATAAACACACATTGTAACAAATAACAAATCACATCAAGAACACAAAGAACATAAAGAAACAAGTCTTTAATCATAAAAAAGTGCATAACAAAATGTAGAGTCACAAGACAAATGATATGCTCCCAAACAAAACACACCATAAAAGTCCTCTAAAGTGATAAGTCTTAAAAGCATAACAAAAATCTAAGGATCCAACAAAGCATTCATATTTTGATAATAATAATCATCTCCCTCGTCGGCCATATCATCTTCATTCTCCTCCTTGGGTACATCATTTTCAAATCTTATAATATGCAAATCATCACCAACACTACTAGCTCCCGCTTCATCTCCAACTCGCAGAACATCTTCATTTGTAGTGTGAATCTCCTCTTTTAAGTTTTGCGCATCTTCATCACTAAGGATCCATTCATCATCTGAGGAAAGCTCATCAATCTCATAATCCTTGGGTGTTCTTGTTTGCTTATTCTTTCCCAACTTCTAGTTAGCCATCACAAAAACTATATCATTCATAGTTTTCTGTTTCAAACGGTTTCTTTTTTTGTTTATATGGACCTAAACAAACACAAGAAGACAAGTAATGGAAATAGTAAACTTCAATTTACTAGGAACTTTAAGTTAAATAAAATGTTTATGATGTGAAAGTTACCATCTAAAAAACACTCCAATTTCTCTCGGAACCAGAAGAGCTGCACGTAAGGCTGAGCACGCGAATAGCAAATTTCTGCAACTCTGGATATTGACTCCCATAAGACTCCCACAATTGTGTCGGTGTTTTGGTATTAAGTGCTTGCTTAGCAACTATACTTCCGAACATCCCCGACTTGCTTTTAAACTCCTTAAGTTGAGAATCAATCTTGGATATCTCTTCAACATCTCCCCCAATCTTCTGCATGCAATCATATAGTCCATTTTTCACTTCATAGTCAACTTTGAAATCGGAACCATAATGTAGTTTAGGATTCAAATAATATCCTGCTGCATGAAGATGCCTATGCATCTGATTATCCCATCGCTGATCAATAATTTCCCACAATGGCAGATAGCTGAACAATGTAGCTAGGAAATAAAAATAAGAATAACTAGATTTACCTTCTCTTGACTCCATTGAAGACACTTTGAATCTTTTCTTTAGCTTTGTTCATCTCATCATAAATAAACCCCGTTGCTGGCTTCTCATCAGAATCAACCAACCTTAACACTTTGATCAAGGGAAATGCACCCTTTAGACAAATGACAATGCTCTTTCAAAACGTCTTATCCGTAATCATTTCTTCAATATGTTTCCCTTCATTTGTCTTTGTACGTTGGTTGGCCTTCCACTAATCGGAAGTAAACATCCTCACCAAAGCTCCTTTGTTGTCATTCAAGCATCCCAAAGTGAGATATGCAGTTGCAAAATGAGTCGCACCTGGTCTCACTAAATCATTTCCATTGGTGAAGCTTTGTAACATCGAAATGAGATATGTTCTTCCATAGATGTAAGTTGTTATCTTCTTTCCACTTTAGATGGTCTCCCTGTGAAGTGGTATTTTTTTCTCAAAGTCTTCCAACATTAGATCAATGCAGTGGGCAGCGCAAGGAGTCCAATATAAACTCTTTCTTTTCTCCATCAATAACTTTCCCTCAGCCTTGTAATTTGTCGCATTATCCGTAACAACCTGGATAACATTCTCTTCTCCAACCTCCTCAACAACCTCGTCAATCATCTTATAGATATTGTCGGCATTCTTGTAAATGTGAGAAGCATCTATGGATTTTAAGAAAAAATTACCTCTTGGGCTATTAACCAGAAAATTTAGAATAATCTTCCTTCGCTTGTCAGTCCATCCATCAGTCATGATCCAAAGTTCTTCCAATGATTCTTATGCTCCTGAATAGCCTCTTTAGTCAAATCAACTTTCTGCTTCAAATACTTCACTCGAATCTCATGATAAGAAGGTGGCTTGAACCCAATTCCATGTCTAGCAACCAGTTCAAGCATCTTATGATATTCTTCACTCCTTGCCACATTGAAGGGAATGGCATTGTTGTAGAAAAAAGATGCAATTGCTTCCGAAGCCTCCTCTCTAAGTTCCTTCTTGAATATGGTATTGATCGTTTGATGAGAGCTTACACTTTTTCTTTACGTATTCTTTTCGGATTGAGTGGAATCTGCGCTTGCTTGCCCATCATCAAACGAAGACAACTTTGACTTCTTAAACAATCTTTCTTGCAAAGTACAAACAATTTCCATCATCTTGCTTTTCACATCATTAGGGACTGCGCTACATGCTCCAACATCTTAATTTGTTCCGGCAATATGATACTTTAGTCTGTAAATGCCTCCACTCATCACTTTCTCACAATATTTGCACTTAATGATTCTCGGATTGCTATCAACAGCGATACCATGCTCCCAGGCCACATCTTCCCTAGCTCCACGAGCATTTTTTGAAGTCTTGCGTTTTGGTGTAGGTGCGGCACGTGAAGAACTACCACTTTCAGACATGGTTACCTACAGACCAACAACAGACAAGCAAACTTAATTGGTGTTTTGAATGCCGAAATAGCTGTTATAACAATGATAGAAAATTCAAAACTATTCCTGAAACAATAATCGCGCTTGTTCAAGTAATTACCTCTAGTGTCAAATCACCTCCTGCAAGAACAATGACGGACAAAGTTGCCGCCGCTATAGTGAGAAATGAGTAGAGCCTCAACAAAATTGGTCTACTGCATCATCGACCTGCAGTAAATGCAATTGTCAGGTCAGGTGAGCGTCAGACGAAGTTCCTCGCATCAACAAATTTTAACCAACCAATACGTTTAACTAGCTAATTCCCCAACCACAATTGACAAGAAACAGTCTCTATCCACCAAACAAAAATAAAATAAAGTCAAACACATCGATCCAACAATCCAACTCAATCAAACATCCCGGGATACGACCGACTCCGGCCGGGACGAACCGCATTCCATAATCTTGAACGCTATGACATGATGATTCCTCAACACATCAAAGATAGCAGACCAACGATTCCCAAGATCTCGACTAAGTCGTTGGCAGATTACAAGCAAAAGCAGACGGAATGAGACCCCCCCGGAGCAGAGAGGGTGGGAGAGGTAATGAGGATCAAACAAAGCAAGATCAAGATTAGAGAGCAGCGAGAAAAGATCCAGGGCCGCTTACCACAAAAAAAAAAAAAAGAAAAGATCCAGGGCTAGGTTGAGGATTCAATGGAAGATGAAGCGAAGATGGAAGAAAGCACGAGGAACAAACCTTTTTTCCTTTCTTTTGTTGTTCATCCTTTTCAGTGAAGAGAAGGGGAAGAAGGGAAGAGGAGAGTTTCAAAAAAAAAATATATCACGACAATGTCCCTCTGACACCCAAACAGGACGACAAGACAAGACGGACAGAGGAGAGGACAGACCACAAATTTGTGTTCTAGTCTACTATTTCTGTCCTACCCTTATAACTAATGGGCAAGGGCCGCGGTGACTCTAACAAGCGCCATTCCCCCACCCAGACTCTTTCCCCACCTAGGCCTGTGATGTCCTCTACTATGAGAAGCACTGCCAAAATTTTGAACGACGATTTTAAACGATTTTAACTACGATTTCGCTCCCACGATTTTACATCCGATCCTACGATTTCACTACGATTTTACCTGACAGCGTTTTTATGTGCGATTTTACTCGCGATGTCCCCAAAAATCGTAAACTCGTACGATTTTACGAGTAAAATCGTGATTTTGGCTACCATAATCGTGCGGGCTAGGAGTTTTACATTTTATTTAGCCGTTCACAGTTTATACTCGTGCGGCCCAGGAGTATTACATGAAGACTTTTTTGTTATTTTTTATATATATTTTTACTTTCTTTTCTATTTCTTTTTTTTTTTGTTTTTTTTATGTCGTGCAGTTTAGGCTAATGCGACATAAAGCATTATTCTTCAGGCGTAGTATCGCTTCAGGAATTTCCCATTGATTGGTCAGACGCGAACTCCATCTTGATCAACTATCTTGTAGGCGCCCCCAGTGTAAGCCTCTTGGCCTACGTATGGACCATCCCACTTGGATGTGAATTTGCTCTCGGTCTCGTACGTGACGATTATAGATCTCCGTACTGCCAAGACGAGGTCACTGACTTAAAAGGAGTGGGGTCGTACTTTCTTGTTAAACGATTTTGACATCCTTGCCTGATAGCATTCAATCCGCTGCTTGGCTTCAAGACGTTTGTCATCCAAAGCTTCTAGTTCCTGTAAGCGTAATCGCGCATTATCCTCTTGACAAAGTCCCTCCTGTATGGCTATTCGCAGTGACGGTATTTGTCGTTCAAGTGGAAGGACCGCTTCAACAACATAGACCAATGAGTATGACGTCATTTGAGTCGTATTTCTGTACGTTGTACGATACGCCCATAGAGCTTTTCCGACTCGTTCTTGCCAACCTCTCTTGGCTTTATCGACCACCTTCTTTAGGAGATTGCATAGCGTTTTTTTGAACGTCTCCAACAACCCGTTTGCGGCCGCATAATACATGGAAGAGTTATATTGTTTGAAGCCGAATTGCTCGCAGAATTTATCCATGGCCTTATTAGTGAAGTTTCGGCCATTGTCTGTAATGATATAGCGAGGTGCACCATAACGAAAGATGATGTTATTCTTAATGAAGGTGATCACCATTTCCTTCTTCACTTCCTGAAAGGATGCAGCTTCTGCCCATTTGGAGAAGTAGTCAGTTGCTGCCAGAATATACGAATGGCCCCCTGACGATTTAGGAGTTATGGGGCCTACAACATCTAAATCCCAGGCTTCAAATGGCCAAGATGCTATAGTTGGATGAAGTGACTCGGGTGACTGATGAATGAAGTTGGCGCGAAACTGACAGGCTTGACACTTTTTTGCATATTCCATACAATCTTTTACCATCGGCGGCTAATAGTAACCCATTCTCTTAAGTTGAAAGTGAAGTTTTGGGCCGAATTGATGAGCTCCACAAACTCCAGATTGCGCCTCTTCTAGCGCTTTCATGGCTTCTTCCACTCCAAGGCATCCCAAGAACACTCCTTACATATATGAATCGATGCTCTCTTCTCCTTACATCCACTTTTTGTCGTGGGTCGTTGGGCAGCTTTCCATGCTCGAGAAAGTCAATGAATGGTTGTCTCTAGTCTTGGTCTTCTATATTATAGACGGATATGAGATTAACTTCGCCTGTTTCCTCCTCGGTATGGATTGGCGGAACCACCCATGCTTGACATAACCGAAGTAAGTGGAGAGGCAACACTCGCCAAGACAACCACCCTGCGAGTTTAACTGCATAATCGTGATAAGGCAACAACTCTGGCTTGCGAACTTGGTATGTGGATAAAATTGATTGATCACAAGCTTGGAGTATCTATATACTCTCAAACTATGTACTTTGTTGTCCATGGCCATTTCTATCCCGAGTATGAGAGCCTGATACTTAGTCATATTGTTTGAGCATAACTGGGTGAGGATATATGCGTAAGGGATGATATCTCCATTAGATGTGACAAAGACAACTCCTACTCCTGCACCTCTTTGGGTAGCCGATCCATTAAAGAACATCTTCTATGGACGGGGAGTATCCACCAACATCACCTCCTCATTGGGTAATTCCTCAGAAATCTTCCAATTATTTGGTATAGGATGATCTGCTAAGAAATCAGCCAAGTTTCGCCCTTTCACAGCTTTTTGAGGCATATACGAAATCTCGAACTCCTCGAGCATGAGTGCCCATTTCGCTAGACGACCAAATAGTTTTGGCTTTGACATGATGTACTTGAGAGGATCTGCTCGTGATATGAGACGAACAAAATGTGCCTGCAAATAATGTCGCAACTTTTGTATAACGAACATTAGTGTGAGGCATGTCTTCTCAATTGGGGAATAATTCAGCTCTGCACCACTCAGGGTCCTGCTCAAATAGTATAAAGCATTCTCCTTTTCGTTATCATTCTCTTGGGCTAACAAGACCCCCAATGAAGCTTCTTGTGCTGCTATATACAATATGAATGGTTTACCTCGGATTGGTGCACTTAAGACTGGTGGCTTTGATAAATATGTCTTTATGCTATTGAAGGAATTCTTACATGTTTCATCCCACTCAAAAGGGGTATATTTCTTCAGTGGCCGATGAAAGGATGACATCGTCCCGCCAAATTCGATATAAATCTCCGGATATATGCGAGTTTTCCCTGAAGGTTGTTCAGCTCGTGTATATTCCTTGGCTCTGGCATCTTCATAATTGCATCTATCTTTGATTGGTCGACCTCTATGCCTCGATGCCGAACGATAAAGCCAAGGAATTTGCCCGAAGTGACCCCGAATGCACACTTCATGGGATTCATCTTCAGTTGATATTTGCGCAGTCTGTCAAATACTTTTCTAAGGTCATCAATATGATCATGCATTCGTTTGGACTTGACAACCAAATCATTCATGTAACGCTACGTTTTTATGTAGCATATCATCGAAGATGCGTTGCATTGCTCTTTGATAAGTTGCTCCTGTATTCTTCAACCGAAAGGCATCACCTTATAATAGTATATTCCTTTTGGTGTACATAAAGCTGTCATTTTTTCATCTTTTGGATCCATTCGAATTTGGTTATATCCTGACGATACATTCATAAAACTGATGGCTTCACAGCCAGGGGTAGCATCTACCATTATCTTAGTGATCGGAAGAGGAAAATCTTCCTTCGGACATGAATTGTTGAGGTCGCGAAAGTCAACACAAACGCGAAGTTGACCGTTCTTTTTCTTGACGGGTACAATATTGGCGATCCATGTTGGGTACTTCACCTCCCGAATGAATCCAGCTTCGATAAGTTTATTGACTTCAGCTTCTATCAGGGGAATAAATTCCGGACGAAAACGCCGTTGAGCTTGCTTTATGGGACAAACCCATGCTTCACAGCTAACTTGTGGACTGCAATCTTTGGATCAAGGCCGGGCTTTCCTTTATAGCGCCATGCGAAGACATCTTTGTATTCCTTCAACAATTGGACATACAACGCCTCTTCTTCAGGGGTTAAATTTGCGCTAAGGAACATAGGGCGATGATCCCCTTCCTCCCCAAGATCGATTTCTTTCAATTCGTCAATAGTAGACTTCTTCCCATCTTCAAATACTTCAGGAGCATCTTCCGCATCATCTTCTTTGTGAGATGTGTCTTCATCGACCTCTGAAATTGTGACAAGATAAGAAGCGACATCATCTTTAACGTTATCTTGAGATAGCTCCTCATAGCCTTTTGTAGATACCCACGTCATCGTAGTCATTTTCAACACCTCTCTAGTAGTCACCTCCACAACAGCTCGGCGCTTCATCCGGGAAGGAATTTTACTATGGAGATCATTCGTGTCTTCAGTTATGATTGGAATATCTTTCCTCTGGTCCACCCTTTTCCACACCATTCGATTTCTTGGAGCTTGGCCTAACCTTAGTCGGGCAGGTCTCCGAGCATCAGTCTTTTTCTCTGGAACACCATGTCTATCAAATCCTAATCTTCGCTCAGACGGGGCTCTAAGTAGATCAAATACCGAAGTTCTCATCGATTCGGTTGTAGTTTTATCATCAGCTTCGATGTATTGAATTGAAGCATTCTTCACTGGGAGATTGACGGGCTTATGAATGTCATATCCAAGACCAAACTTTGACTTTTGACTATCACTGCCTGGATTAGCCTCTTTTGAGACAGCCCCAAGCGCCTTCAAGTCCTCTGTGTAGCCGGCCGCAGAGATTAGCTAAATTTGGATCAAATCGGTTGGTGCGCCTGCCAGGCAATGAATCTGGGTAGATAATTGCCCCCCGTTTAGGCCGGAAAAAACCTTTTAAAGGCGTACTCGTTTGAGCAATTGTCGTCATTTTCGTCACCGACCAGTTGAGTTCCTTTGGCACCACTATTTTTTCAGCATGACTACTCACGAAAGGTGGTTCCCCAGCTTTTGGAAAGGCTCTTGGGATATAGCGCAGGATTGGCACATTCTGTTTAGGCTTATCATCCGTCCTTTCATTTTTAACTGTCGAATTAACTGAAGGTACCTCTTGTTGAATAGGTGAAACTTCTAAGTCCGACTTCTTTGTGATATCCCTCACAACCGGTGCAAGCTTTGAAACCTTTTCTTCAGCATCGGTACTCTTATTAAAGTAAAACTTGGCATCGACGAAGTATGACTCCGCTTCCGTAAAGGGTTTTACATCTGCCCATACTATGTGGGTTACCCCATCCTTCATAAATTTAAAGCATTGATGGAGCGTGGATGCAACAACTCCGTATTTATGCAGCCATGGTCGACCTAACAACATATTATATGTGGTGTTGGATCTCCTATAGTGAGGGTGAGACAGATCTTCCCAACGGCTCGTTCTCCACCCTGATTGAATCTTGGATTATTAGTGGGGTACTTGATAAGTCTTCAACTCCTAGCCCGATCTCTTTCGAGGCTTTCAATGACAAGATATTGACTGTCGAACCTGGATCGACCAAGATGCGATTAACCTTCATACCATAAGCATAGCCTGATACAAATAGCGGCCGATTGTGAGATTTGTGTCCTAAAATGAGATCTTCATCAAAAAACGTAATTGTTGCGCCATCTTCTCGTGATCTCACAACATTCATCATTGTGGGATCTTCTGGAGTGTCAACCTTCACAGCTGCCATTTCTTTGTCTGCATCAATGAGGTGACAACTCCTAGACAAATCTGCAAGTTTTCGAAAATGTTTCGGAAAGAAATCCCATAACATAGCCGAGGTTGGTTTCTTCACGGACTGGATATCTAACAAACTCTCTTCTTTCGCTATCTTCCTGGAATCCTTTTTTATTGGTGACCTCCTCGCAATTTTGCTCGCATATGAAGCGTTTTCTTTACGGGCTTAGAACACTTCTTCCAGTTCCTTTTGTGAATCACCAAAGTCCAGCCTTCTTCGGTAGATGTTTCTTCGGAGCTAACCACACAACTTGACACCTTGGTCATATATTGTTGCATTATCCCCGAACTTGGTAGGCCAATTATCTCAGCAGGATTGACAGTCCCGAATATGATGTTTGGAGTATCATTGTTTGCGACACTGATCATATTTGAATGTGCAATATAGGCTCCTAAATCGATCTTTTTGTCGAGGACAAGCTCCATGACCTTCCCCTTAAAGACGAAACACTTCTCAATTGGATTGCCTAAGACACGATGGTACTTGCAGAAGTTGGGATTGTTGGCTAGATTCGCTTGTTGCGGTTGCTTTGATTACGGAAGCTCGATCACTTTAGAAGACAACAGATAGTCAAATATTTTTGCAACATCTTCATCAGGAAAAGGATATTTCTTGGTTTTCCTTTCTTCAAGAGTTAGGCGTTACCTCTCCATCTTAGGTGCTTCTGCAGGTGATTGTCCATTTGCCGGGACTTTTCCTTTTGCAATTGGCACTTTGACAGGAGCTGCATATGTAGTCATTACCTGCTTCTTGGTATCCATGAAAGCGGGCTTGCCCCCAGTTCTATTTCCTGATCTTCCTATCCCTCTAGGTGACTCAGGTATTGGGATATTATTTACGTTGGTCCCAACAAAGCTTAACTCCATGTCATGAGCCTTTGTCGCCAACTCCTCGAATGATCGTGGTTGAGCCCTTGTAGAATATATCGAATCCTCCAGAGTATGCCTTGAATGCACATGTCGATAGACGTTTCCTCTGATAGACGATCCCTATAGTTCAAGCTTAGATTCCTCCATCGCTGGATATAGTCGACGACGGGTTCTTCCTCCCATTGGCGAGTATTAGTTAGCTCGATCATGCTCACTACGCGCCGCGTTCTGTAGAAGCGGTTTAGAAAATCCCTTTCTAATTGTTCCCAACTATCAATGGTGCCAGGCTTGAGGTCAATGTACCGATCAAAAGCGTTTCCCTTCAGAGAGCGAACAAACTACTTAATCATCCAATCCCCATCTGTGCCTGCATTGTTGCATGTTTCGACGAAATGAGCCACATGATGACGTGGATTCCCCTTTCCGTAAATTTGTTGGAAGTATGGAGGCTGATATCCGGCTGGCATCTTGAGGCCTTCGATTCTTCGGCTGTAAGGCTTATAGTATGCCAAAGATGATGATGATTTGCCCTCAAGCTCGCTCTTCACTGTTTCTTTCATTAATTCCATCATTGCTTTCCCTGGAATATGATCTTTAACAACGGACGTGTGCTTTGTCGAATCATCCACATTCATAACCCATTTTCCCTTGTTAACTTGGGTGCGCAAACTTTCTCCCATAAATGTTTTGTCGGCGTCTTTACTCTCCAGCTTTTTGACAATGTAATCCATTTGCTGCTCTCTTTCGTTCACAAAAAGCATCACAGCATCCACAGTTTTTGTGAGAGCTGCTGCGACCTGATCTTCAAGTGAAGGAGTATCCGCCATCATCACTGGCATGACTTCAAAGCCTTTAGTTGAATAAGCTTTTGGGGAAGAATCCGACGGAGAGTCACTTGACGAGATATTTTCAAAATTTATCTCTTTGAGAATTTCTTCTATCTCTTCAGCCTGTTTGCGCGTCATGGCCACATAGTGGGCATAAGACCACTTTGGAGAATCCCCGTCATTGAGAATATTCTTTTCAGCGACATCCTTGAAAGATGGGGATGCCTTGGGGGATACAGACTTGAGCAATGGTTCATCCATGGTCCTAGCCTTGACCAACTTTAGAAACTCAGCATATGAAGAGCCCCCGGACGAGAGTGAAGGAAAAGCAGCAAGCCGGATGCATGCGACAACATTCTTAACGTTAATCATCTTTGACGCCATGTGAATTCCTCGAAGTAAAGAGATGAGAGGTAGAGATGGTCCCACTAGGCGTACCAGAAATTTGTGAACACTAAAATTTCGCGTGGAAATGTCAGCGTACAAATTATCCTATGAAAAATATGTAGCAGGTTCAATCTCTAGTCACAAAAGTTGCACGTGATTCACCCGATTCGATATTCGAAGAATAACGGCTGTGAATGGTGATCCTAGGCTCTGGCAGAATTTCAGCCGAACTTCGGGATGAAATATTGATGAAGTCGTCGGGGCCTATGGGCGTGATCCGGCAGAGCTTCGATATCTTGATGAAGTCGTCGGGGCCTTTGGGCGTAATCCGGCAGAGCTTCGATATCTTGATGATCGTCGGGGCCTTTGGGCGTGATCCGGTAGAGCTTCGGCGAATCGCGCCCAATATTATATGCACGAATGGGCCGCAAGAAATTTAAAACCCAATCCAAACTAAGCCAAAATTCACGCCCGGCCCATAACCCGGTCCACGAGAAGTTGCCTAATATTATATGACCAGCTTCATAATTTAAATCGACCCTGGAATCCTATAAATAGAGGCATCCTCATTCATTCAGATGATACTACACGAATAGGTGGATAGAAGACTCTTGGAGCTCTTGAAGATTCTCGCCGCCCCCCGCTCGCCGAAGCTCTGCCGACGTCCATCGCCTCGGTGTTCTTCTGCAACTCGCCCCGAAGGTCTGTTGGATCACGCCCAAAGGCCCTGACGACTGCATCAAGCTACCGAGGCTCTGCTGGATCACGTCCAAAGGCCTCGACGACTTTATCAAGCTATCGAAGCCCTGCCGGATCACGCCCATGGGCCCCGATGACTTCATCAATATTTCATCCCGAAGTTCTGCTGAAATTCTGCCAGAGCTTAGGATCAACATCTACAAACGCTATTCTTCGAAGATCGAATCAGAGGAATCACGTGCAACCTTCGTGACTAGATACAGAACCCGCTACACATTTTCCATACGATTATTTGTACGCTGATATTTTCCCGCAAGATTTTAGTGTTCACGGTATTTTAATAACTGAAATCATATTTCGTAAATTTTTTAAAACTCACCGCATATCAGTACAAAGCTAGAATTGAAAACCACCACAACGGCTCATTTATGTGGCAGCCGCAACCCGTCGTCAACCTTGTTTTAAAAATATACCCAGCTTTTTGACGTACACTTTGTATTGCAACTTTTCATATTGGGCATTAAAAAAAAACTATTGTCTAATGTTTAAATGTTTGTTGTGTTCCCTCCCCGGCTTAAAAGGAGAGGTGATGGCGTTTTTTGGGGTTGTATTTAAGAGAGGGGAGCAGGGAAAGATTTGATCGTTGGATTTGTTGTCTCAAAATTTCCATTCTCCCCGACAAACCAAACAATGATAAAAAAGAACAAGCAGACCTAGTCCTCCTCCTTGTCTGTCAAGCTTTTTAGATTATTATTATTATTATTACACGCGGGATTCTTCTTCTTTCCCGGGGGAATGGGTCAAACATACACGTGGAATGAAATGGGAAACGAAAGATTATATTGATTAGTGTGGGAGGGGTGTGGTGTTTGCGTTCATACTCTTAAAAAATCATTATTATAATTTCGTACAAACGTGGCATGTTTTGTCAGGATTCTTTTCTGGTCTTCTACTTCCAGAGCACGACTCGCAAACCGCCACAAGAGAAAATGAAACAACTCTCGAAGACTATCGTTTATTGTCTTCTCCTTCTTTAAAAATAAATAAATAAATTGGTGGTGGGTGGGGGGAAATTAACCTCCATCCATCCTCTGCTACATATCTTATATTTGACTAAGCTCTCCAGGGATGTCTCTTTGACACTTTCGCTTGGTTGTCCTCCTCGATTAATTTCCGGAAACTACATGAAAACGACCCTGTCTGGATTAAGTAACAAGTCATTTCTTATGCACACGAAGTCCGCCGTCGGGTCTTTTTTTTCTTCTGGTGTTGGAATTTGGAACCAAGGGAAATGTCGAGGAAGGAGATGTTCTTATTAGGGTTGTATGAAATTAATTCAAAAAGTCTTGACAAAGTGGAAGCGGTCGATGGGTGGTCGTGGTCGGGATACTCTACTCTCACTCAGGAAAGATCGAGGAAGCTGGCCAGAGCCGTCGTGATTTCTGTCGGAAAGGAACCGAACAAACCTACTAAAACACATACGAGGGTAAAGTGTTCGATCTCTTAGGGTTTTCCCGATGTAAAAAACAATTTTTTTTTGTTATTTCTTCATCGGTTTCCGAGAGGGGGGGTGAGGCGAGGAAAAGGCGACCGCACTTTTGTCCGATTTGACAAGATAAGTAAAGGGGGAGACGACAATTTCGGTATATTTAAAATTTCAATCCCGAATTTTTAAAATAGTATATCCGTATTTAAAATCGGGGTTGGGAGTACGTTTTTGTTAAAACGATATTTGGTATTGGAATCGATATTGGAAATATAAAATTCGATATTTACCGAATATCGAATTTTTACGGGATTAACACAATTTGGGTCCTCATTTAACAAAAAGTTAATAAATCGAACCCATTAATTCTAACAATTACCTATTCTTTACCTGCTCCCGTGTCTGCAATATAACACCAATGACAAATTGCGTTGACGTTTTCTTCGATTTTGTATCTAAAAATAATTTTAAATTTTTTAATAAATTCAGACATTGCCTGATCAAGTGTTGGTGTAAATTATGCAACTTAATGGTTCGAAATGTGCAATAGATGTTTACTCTCATGCTTGAAGCTAATAAAAATTCGGTAATTTGGTAAATACCGAATTAACGGTAATTTATCGAAATACCAAATTATAAATTTGCAATCGGGATCAGTATCTAAAATTTTGAGGTCCTTAGAATTCGATATTTCGGTAATTGGTATTTCGGAATACCGAAATACCGAATGCTCACACCTGAGGAGAGTCGAGTTTTGAAAAATATTTCGCGATTTAGCGCACTTATTTTCAAAATTCTTGAAATAATATGTTGAATTCAATTTTTATAAAATTCAGTTCGAAGGATTTAGGTTTTTTCATATGAGTTGATCCCTTATTATTTTTCAAAGAACTCAGGTTTTAAAAAGTCGTGTTCACTCCTCATAAAACTCAGTTTTTTTTCGGGGCATTTAATTTGATGAACTCATTTTATAAAAACCAAGTTCTTTAATTATAGGAATCTACCTTTCTAAAGCCGAAAGAGATTTTGAAGTAAAACGCTGAATATTTTTATGGCCAACTCTAAAGTAGAAACTAAGCTAACAAGTAATAACAAAAGAATTTGAAGGATAGGTGATATGGGTTTCGATAAGAGCCACCGTAAAAATCATACCCAAAAAATCTCAAGAACCTCAAGAACAAATTCCATAAAATACACTCAATTTTTCGAAATTTTGAGGAGAATACCCCTTTTGACCACCACCACGTAAACTTCTTTTCGGAGGGAACCACAGGGAATGCAATCATTGTGGGGGTGGGGGGGTTCCAAAGTGTCTTGTGCATGTGAGAAAATATCACGAGTACTAGTATTAGTATGGTCACATCAAATCACGAGATATTATTGAAGATCAGACTATAATTCGACAGTAAAGATATCAAACGCGTGTAAGAAGAGGGAAAAGGGGTGGAACGAATGGGGGTGGTGTTAGGAGGACAAGAAACACCCGAACAGATAGAATCTCAATCGAAATCCTTGTTTGACCGGCCCCCCATCTCCATGAAGGGGGAATTGTCTCCTGAAAAGCTCCGACCGACCCGGTCACGTTCCGACACGGCTCCGGTACAAATTGCACATGGTCCCCTACTGTATTAAAAAAATTAAGTACACAAGAGGTTGCCAAGTTGCAGAAATTAATGATTTCTGCTTTTAAAATTGACGTGGGCCAATTTTTAAACTATGGTTAGAACACCGATCTTGATGTGTGTTATGTTAATAACAATTAGTTGATAGATTAAGGGATTGCGTGGAACTTTGATTACCTCACGTGGGAAATCATGTCGTAACTTGCGTATATGAAAAACTTTAGTTGCATTGCATGATGTAGTGATTGCGGGCGCCCAATGTTTTATATTCTCCTTCTTTTTTTTTTTTTTTTGGGTGGGGGGGGGGGGGTGTTTAGTCCACCCGAGATCGATCATTTGAATAACACTCGATTTTATTATTCATAATACAGAGTTAAATACTAAATGAATAAACCCTAAAGTTTCATATATATAGTTAGTAGAATTAGTATAGCGCTTGGTGTCAGCACGACTTTAGGCCATGAATCATCCTAAAATTTTTGTGTACACATATCTTCTCTATTTGTTTAAGGAGGAGGGGGGGGGGGGGGGGCTGCGCATTAGTTCGAACAACTCCACACTATCTGGAACATCAACTTTAGTTAATTGAGACTTATTAGCGAAATGTCACCCCCCTGGACCCAGCAAATGTCTTTATCATCCATCCCCAAACCCCACATCATCATCAGTTTGAATTAGTTTTCATAATCATAATTAGTTCCACATAAGTAAACCTCCCCGGGATGACCCACCTCGCGATGACTTCGATAAGGGAGGGGGCTGCGACGACTGCAGACGGGGTCGTAAAACCGGGAAACCCCTGGGATCCCGAGTAAATCGTGTTATGTTGAGATGTTGTCGAATGTGTCCCCCCCACCCTGAATGAAGCAAAGGAAGGATTACCTCGAGATCGTGTTGAAATGCTCGGAATGGATGGCGGTATTGATGTTTTAGCGTTTAAGAAGAATTGCAAGAGCCACACGGCAACAAATTTTACAAAGAATGACGTGAGGAAGGACATGGGATTGAAAGGGATTGTAATGAACAAGTGGGGATGAGGTAAGATCGTTTATGTGCTAATGAAACGGATTAGTCCTCTTTTCTTTTTTTACTGCAGAAAAAAGGCCCAGCAAGGCCAAGAACACAGAAAAATTTATTACAAACATCAGAACAATCAGATAAGTAAGAGATCAAAGTTGCAGAGGTCATCCTATTCATCATCATCATCATCCAGCTATTAGATTAGTGATGGCTGAGGGAAATGGGGGGAAAGGAATACAAAAGAAAGGGATCATTGTTATCTTTTTTTCCGAGAGCACACGTACATGGCCACCACGAAGCTTAACATTAGGCCTTAACTGTAAAGCAAAAAAACGGGTTAGTAATGGTACCAGGTTTGGATTCATTCCCCTGAGGAAATTTGAGATTACACCAGCCCGATGAGATCATTGATGTTTCCAACACGGCTCACGACTCTTTTGGTATTAAAGTCCTCACCATGTCATGACTTATGCGACAAAAGCGATAAAAGAAGAGGAATTATCTACATGAGAGCAGAGACGAACTGGTGGATCACCAGTAGTCGTTGCATGAGCAATTCCCGTCCTTGAAATGATGGAACCTCTTGTTGTCTCTAACAATGAGTTCCCTACCGACAATTCTGGACATGATCTTAATCGCGTTATGACAGTCTCCACATATCCTCAGGTTCTTAATGATCCGGAGGGTTGTCCTAGCTGGGGTGCTGATAAGACCAAAGGCAATGGCCAGCCGTTCGCTGTGATAGAGCAAGGCTTGTTCCTTCGCCTCCTGATCGATATCATGGAGCACATACCTAGTGTCGGGAATATAAACTGCTCCTTTCCCTGCCTTATACTTTTCATCGTCCATGTACAGCGTTGGATTTTTAAACTCAGGTAATCTGGATCTGTCCTCCAACATGTTTGTCATGGGCCGCCTAGTAGGTGGTGGAACAGGAAGTTTCTTAGGATCAGCCTTCGAAGGGTCGAGAGCAATCATCAACTCCTTGGCGTGTTCCTCTAAATCCATATCTCCATGGATTCTTGCGAAATTCCATAACTTCTCCCAAACTTCCACTGTCGGCTCGGTAGGCAAATTTTCGACATTCTCCACAGCTTCTACAAGATGCCCAGGCTGACATATAACATCCACGACTCCAAGATAGTGCTGCAACTTTGGCTCAATGCCATACTCATCCTTCATGGAGTTGAAATGGATGAAACCCTCCTCGATAGCGCCTATGCAGGCGCAGGATGACAGAACAGCCAAAAAGGTCTCTTCATTTGGCTTCATCCCCAATTTCCTCATCTGCTCGAACAGCTCCAACCCATGATCTCCCAGCCCGTTATTCGCATACCCATTAATCATCAGATCCCAAGAATCCATATTCTTCTCGAGCACGTGATCAAAAACTCTCCTAGCATCTGTCATGCTCGCACAATTTGCATACATCTCCAGCACGTCATTGTTCAGCTTCAGGTCTGCCCTGCATGCAGACTGCAAGTAGTAATCATGAATTTTCTTTGCATTCTCTAATGACTTAGACTTCCCGCACAAATGAAATAACGCCCTAAAGCAGTCGGCATCGGCCTTGACCCCATCATTCATCAACCCGATAGCTTCCTGCACCTTCCCTTCCTTACAAACCTGTCTTAAATCCAGAATCGACGGCTTCACCTCCTGTTGCACCACTGTCTCATGGTTCTGATAATTATTTTCGTATCGTGGATATACTTGGTTCTGATTGCCCCACTGATTGCTAGGAACTGTTCGTTGCTGTGGCAGCTGCTGTTGCTGCCAACTCTGTTGCTGCAGGTAATCCACTGGAGAATGGCCTCGATACTGCCCAGTACTCCTCTGACTCATGTCGTCCCACTGACCGCGATTCGGTTGCTGGGGAACATAACTCTGTCCCCAACCCTCACTATAACCCGTACTGGGATAACCTCGACCCTGTTGACCCTGCCACTGCTCACCGCCATTCCTATCTACACTCCGGCTATACATATCGCCCCTATCGCTACCATCCCTATACAAATCCCGCTTATACGGGTCGAAATCCCTAAAGCCAGGCGGAGGCGGCACAGAAGGCTCTCTCGGTTCATCGGCCAAGGGACGGGCAGTACTAAGGGACTTGACATGGAATAAGACTCTGGGTTTCGAACACAACACCTTGCGCCGTAGTATGAGCAGGGCAGCCATTATTGTCCCTCTCAATCAGCCCGCTCTGCCCAAAAAGAAAAAAATCACACAAGAAGGAAACGAAACTGAAGCGACCTACGAATCCAAGGTGAAGTATGGGAAGAATTCAGGAGTTATGAGCGGAGAAAGATTGGATCTTTACCTGGTTAGAACCTCTAGGAATTAAGCCGGGGGGTGGGGGTGGGGGTGGGGGAGAGGGTTTTTGATCGAGAGGAGTTGGTCGGGGCGTTCTGGGTGAGGACGAGCAAAATTTCAAAAAACCGAAGTCCGTGTGGGATACCCGTTTTTTCGATTCGGATGCGCAAATTTTTAGTTTCGGAATTGGATTCGTACTTATTCATAGCTTAAATTTTGGAATATTCAGAGTCTAAAATACAAAAAATCGGATAACTCGAATATTTAAAAAATTATCATTTTATTATATGTTTTGCCATATTGACTTTGAGGTAACGACTGTCGAGACTAGAGAGACTCTCCATGACCTCTATTTTCTCCGGGCGATACTCTCCTTGCAACCTTTCTCTTTCTTCGGCAATCTCTGCCTGGCGACCTCTCCCCTTCCCTTGGCATTGGACTCGGATTTGTTTAGACTAAGCTTTGAATTCGAAACTTTCGGAATATCCGGATTCAAAAATTCAGAATTATCTAAAATCGGACGCGGATTCGGACTTTAAAAAATAAAATTCGAAAGTTTGGATTTTGATAAAATTTGGACTCTGATATCCGAGTCTGGTCCGAATGCTCACCCCTAATTTTGGGTTTGCTCCCCGACGACAACCGATTCTTTTGTGGTCTGGTTAGATCGGTTCGATTAAAATTGCGGAGAAATGAATAAACGTAAAATCTTGAATTTTGTTGGGGAAAATTGAAATTGGGGAATAAGCGCCGAATGATCGGTTCACCTTCGATCAAACTGAATCGGATGTTGAAACTCCGAGACCGGTCCGTTCCAAACAACCCGGTTCATCTTCTTGATTTTGGTCGGGGAAAATCGGGATAGGGAAATAAGCGCCGAAAGATTAGTTCACCTAGTTCGAGCAAACTGAATCGAATGTTGAAATTCCGAGACCGGTTCGTTCAACACAACCCGGTCCATCTTCTTTCGAATTCGAAAATGGAGGATGTGTTTGATCTTTCTCCATCTTCTCACGCTCTTTCTCGAATTTTGTAAGAAAATATCGTAAAAAAATTACGAAATACGGTTCTAATTTTTAAAATACTTGAAATACAACTAATGAGAAGCGAAAACCCGTCCCTTAATTTACAAAAAAATTGCAAGTTTTGAAAACGCGTGTTAATATAAACATGTAGTGAGCGCGTTTCCAAAACGTGTCTTTCAACACTTGAAAAAAATTATGGTAGCTTAGGGTGCGCATTTTGAAAACGCGCCCCATTTCTTTTATGTATCGAGAGGTGTATTTTCAAAATGCACCTTCTAGGTAAGGCACTTTTTCAAAATGTCTCTTCCAAATAAACGCGTTTTCAAAATGCCCCATTCAAATCACTCAATTTTTTGGGGTATATTTTTAAAATACGCCCCATGTGATTACTACTAGGGCGGGTTCTTTGTAAATTAATGGTCGCGTTTTCAAAACGCGTTCATTTGGCTGTATTATGATAATTTTGGAAACTGTAACCATATTTCCTAAATCTTTTTAAGATTAACCGTATTTCCGTACAAAACTCCTACCTCCACCTTCGTGCAACAATCTGTATTGTTGTCCACCTGTACGATTGTGATCATAACAACAACAACGCATTAGTCCACCATAGCCAAACAAGCCACGGGTAATTTGTTTGTCAGTATATTATGGAGTGACGAAGTTAAGACACTACATATGTAGTAGTGAGGTATATGTGGTCTCGAGAGCACAAGTTCTAAAAACATTTTTGAGAGTCTTTTGTTTATTGGAAGAGTTAGCAAGTGGAGTATGGTGCTTTCTACATATGATTTAAAGTTCAAACCTCAAAAGGCTGTCAAAAGACAAATTCTTGTTGACTTCTTGGCAGAATACTCGAGTGAGACCTCAGTAAAAGAAGAAAATGAAGTTCAGAACTTTGGAAAAAGGAAGAATTGGGGGCGAAGGATGGTCGAAGAAAGGACCGAACTTTGATGAGGAAACGGTTCCAGAGGTTGAAAAGAAAGAAGGGTTTGGAGAAGAAAGAAACTATTGGTATCCCAAGAGTTCTGCGAACGAAGAAGCGAGAAAAAGGCTCTTGCTTGATGAGTTTCATTCGAAAACACAATACGGTTTTAAAACGATGTCATTTTGAGAACTCGAGATAAACATAAAGTTCTCCACATTATGCTTAACAGGGGGCTTAATGTTGACATGTGAATTTTGGGCCTCGTCCTCAATGGGCCGAGAGGTAAGACTCTGTGTGAGCACTACTTTGAGGTGAAGAGAGACTCAATATTAATGCTACTCAAGAAATCTATGTGAGAACTACATAAGATGTGCCTCCTGAAAAAGGGCTGAAGATTAACGCCACTCGAGAAGCATTTCTCGAGTATGTCATAGATAAATCCCATACAGCTCGAGACTTGAATACCCTTTCACTACTCGAGAGATTGTAATATCTTGAGGAGATTCACATCAAACTACGTCTGGTTACGTCGGGAGAGTAGGACACGTGGCAAATCTAGAGGGGCCGGTTGGAGCACGATGTGCATGGCTCCTACAAAATAAGAATCGGATAGTGTGCATGATCAAGCAAGATCACATACTGGCTGAATAATCGCAACTGTGAGATTCTGGGAATATAAAAGGGATTAAACACAACTTAAACAAAAATACACCGAACACAACTTAAACACAAAACACAGATTTTACTCTTTTTTTTAGTATCCTGAAAGCGTCCTGAACCCAGCGTCTTGAACCCAGCGTCCCAAAACCATCCTCCATCCTCACTACATCCGACCGTCGATCCACCAAGGTAAATTCCACTAAAGGGATCTATCGTAGTTGTCGTTCATCTGCTTTCGGCCGTCGTGAGGCACCTCGCCGTCGTCCTCAAGTCCTTTTGTTGTTTTTTCCGTTCACGTCATGTCTGTAAGTGTTGACCTATAATTCGATACTGTTTGATTCAATTCCAGTATCGTATTCCTTTTCAGCTTGCATTCATTTACTTTACGGCGACCACACAAAATACTGTAAAATTCGATACGCGTTGCGGGGGACACAATTCCATGCCAACAACTTGCTGACGGGAGCTTCTTCAAAGTGAGGTGTGGTACTGGCGAAGCTTTTAATGTCACAAGGAGTGGTGTTGCAAGAACGGTCTTGTGAGGTTTGTTCCATCGTATAGTTGGTTTCCGAAAAAATTTGTCAAATACGACAATAAGTTTGGAATTTTCTAGTTTATAGCCCTTAACTCGTTACTTAAAATAGCGAGTTTACTACACGAGAATGAACTTGTTACTTCAAGTAGTGATTTCTTTAGTCTCAATCAAAATCGCTACTTGAAGTAGCGAGTTTGATGTGTATATGCACAACTTATCAAAACATCGCTACTTCAAACAGCGAGTTTCTAAGCCACAAAGGAAATCACTATTTGGAGTAGCCAGTCCAAATAGCGATTCCTATGTTGGGTAAACTAAATAGCGATTTCCATGTTGGGTGTTATTGGGTTACCTTCGGTAAGGAAGTTCTACTTCATTGAACCAACTAATGGCCACATTCTAAGAGGTAAATAACCGTGATGTGAACCAACATGGGGTTAGTTCAATCGGTAAGGAGTTTTGATTCATTTAAGGAGGTTGGAGTTCGAAATCTACCGAAGGCAGCCACTCATGTTGGAATACCCCACCATAGTGAGTGAGGAATGAAGCGTCTATTTGTCCGTATTCGTTATAGGAGGATCCTCCTGGATTCAGACTCTCATAAACTCAAGCATTGTAGATTCAGGCTGATGTCGAGTCTAGTAGAATTGTATTTCCTTAGTCCCAAAACATCATGCTTTCTTTGGGTTATTAGGCAATTGAATATGCTCAGAATTCCGTGGTGCAAACAGGTGGTAGCGATAATTCGATGGTCTGGAGAAAATTTATGGTAGGAAATTTTAAAATTACTAAAATATTGTCCCGAAATCGAACTTATAAAATTCAACTTTACCCAAGAAGGAAGTCAACATATAGAGTTCGACTCCCAGAAGACTTCACCAACGATGCAGCCTTCTGGGCTCACGTCCCTCGTGTGTGACTAACAAAACTCAAACCAACGAAAAATTACAAGCTCCAACGTCTGACAAATGTTTCTAATGTTTTTTATACATTTTACAATATAACCAAACCCCTATTTATACACAATTCCAAAACGCTAAGCATAGAAGGTAGAATTGACTAATATAGCTTCTACACTTAGATGGAAAACGAATAAATCGATGATATTAATTCCATTAATAACCAAATATCATCTCCCATTGGTAAGTATCCGTTTGGGGGAAGATCTGATCAAGATCGATTGATCTAATCAAATCCCCATAGATAACCGTTGCAAAAGGTTACATATTATACGATAACCTTCTATGAATGTAAATAATAAAAATTAACTTTCACGAATTATTTTTTCAAATTTATTCGTTTATCTCGATGAATCTGGACAAATAACACGTTTTTATTAACCAAACGAAGAATTAAGAATGGAAGATAGCATTTATATGACCTAGTCAATTATGTAGGACCTTCCATAAATAGATAATTTATTTCCTTCAATTGGAAATATATTATTTTCTTTATTTCTTTTGTAACGAAATCATTTGATTTCGATCAAATAATTGTCCTGATCATATTGGATAATTCCCATGGAATATTCGCACTTAATTTCGTAATGAATGATTAATTACAAAAATATTTCCTTAAAGAAGATTTTCATCAGGAGTAACTTCTGTAGTATAGAGGGTTGACTTATGTTTCGCAGAAGGTCAATGCTCATTATCAAAATTTCTTCAACAGAGAAGGTGTAAATATACAAGATCAACTTAAGATAGCGGTTTAGGTTAAAGCATCATAATGGGTTAATACTAAACAATCATCTAAGAATAAAGTGATTAGCTTCAATAGTTCTACTTCATTGAACCAACTAATGGCCACATTCTATTAGGTAAATAACCGTGATGTTAACCAACATGGGGTTAGTTCAATCTGTAAGGAGTTTGGATTCATTTAAGGAGGTTTCGAGTTCGAAATCTACCGAAGACAGCCTGTCCTGTTGGAATACCCCCGCCATATTGAGCGAGGAATGAAGTGTTTATTTGTCCGTATTCATTATCCTCCTGGATTCTGACTCTCATAAACTCAAGTATTGTAGACTCAAGCCGATGTCGAGTTTAGTAGACTTGTATTTCCTTAGTCCCAAAATATCATGCTTTCTTTGGCTTATTAGGCAATTAGATATGCTCAGAATTTCGTGGTGCAAACGGGTGGCAACGATAATTCGATGGTCCGTTGGAGAAAATTTATGGTAGGCAATTTCAAAATTCCTAAAGTATTGTCCCGAAATTGAACTTATAAAATTCAACTTTATCCAAGAAGAAAGTCAACTTATAGAGTTCGATTTCCGAAAAGTCCCATTAAAGAATTTTTATTTTTATTTTTTATTTTTTTAAAAATTTTTTGAAGTTGAATTTATATGGTTCGACTTCCTTAAAGGAATTTTTTGAAAGTCGAACTATTGGACAAAGCCGAACTTCGTTTGATTTCGGAATTGTATTTCAAGAATTTTGAAACTTTCAATCATATTTCATGAATTTTATTTTTCACCGGCGGTAAAATGGAACGAAGCACCAAGTAGTTCAAATAGTACGTATCATCTTTCCTCAATTCCTGATTTCTTGTGTCAGTTCAATGCTGTAATGACGCACTGCAGAATTATCTGATGTTAGATAATGCCACGACAGGCAGCCGTTCTTTTAAAAGTTAGTCAATCGGCTTCATTCTTTCTTCACCAACTGATTCTGAACTGTTGATTCTTATGATGTATAATGATGGCATCGTTGTCCATTCAATCTGACCCCCTTTCATTTGAAGCTCTCCTCTCCGTTTGGGTTTCCCTCTGGTTGATTTGTTTCCGATCACTGCGCTCTTGTTTGGGGCGTCAACCGTCAACCACAAGCCGCAAAGAGTTTGAAAGGTATTGGGTGTGCCTCTAGGCATTGTTTTGAATAATCTCCGCCTTAGTAGTTACTTATCAAAGCAATCCAGATTGAAATTTACTAATTCATGGTTCAAGTCCTCCTGTTGATCTTCACCTTCAATCCATTTCTCATGTGGAGTATTATAGAGTTTGATGGAACCACCTTCTGACCAGCCACCACACGAACATCATAGCCGGTAAGGATTGCGGCCACAATGGTCTTCATCTGGGTGAAAGCCACTTCTTTCCCAAGGCAAGTCCTCGGCCCAGCGTTGAATGACAGGAACTTGTAGGATGGCTCGTGCTTGATCGTCCCTTTCTCCGAAATCCACCTCTCTGGTCTGAACTCAGAGGCATCGTCCCCCCATATTGACTTCATCCTCCCCATCGAGTACACCTCGAAGAGGATCTTTGTGCTGGCGTCGACCCGATGACCGCTCGGAAGTATGTCAGGTTTAGTGGGGCGCTTGTGTTGGTATGGAACCGGTGGGTATAGCCTTAAGGAGTCGCACAGTGCGCTGTGCAAATAGACCATCCTGTCAAGTAGCGCCTTTTCTTCGAAAACTCGAAGATCGATCTTTCCTGCACTTGGAATCAGTGACCCAATCTCCTCCCGGATTTTGGCTTCCACGGAAGGATTTTCAGAAAGGTTATAGAAGAACCACGTAAGAGCCGAACCGGTGGTGTCTCGTCCGGCAATCAACAAATTCAAGATGGTGTCCCTCAGATATTTATCGGGGAAATTTTCATCAGATTTCTCGCATTCGTGCATATATGATGTCAAGAGATCGCTACCGTCTTCCCCTTCCTTCATGTTGAGACTCAGCTTTCGCAATTGTTCCCTTTTCATCTTTATACACTTTGCTATGGTCTGGTCCAAGTTCTTCTGAGCGATTCTCAGCTTCTCCTCCATCCCTATGCCCAATACCCTCTGTAACCTCCATGACCATGCCGGGAACACGTGACGGTAGAATATAGCTTCCTCAGCATTGTCCAATGCCTTGGAGAAGAGAACTTCCGGGAAGTCTATGCTGAGGGAACCTGGGTCGAACCCTGTCACCAGCTTGAAAGTCAAGTCGAAAGTAAGCCTCTGGAACACATCCTGTAGGTCCACCTCGTTACCGCTCTCTGCCAAATCATTGAGCACTTTCATAAGCCCGTTCCCGACCTTATCACTCGTGACCCTTGCCAAGAACCTATGGAACTTCACGTGAGTCACGAGCCCCTGAGCGGCCTTCCGCTGAGACTTCCAAGACTCCCCATCGGCGTTGAATATCCCGCCCCCAAGGATGCCGAACATCTTCCTAAACTCGGGCCCTTTGGGGAAGTTGACGAAGTTGGCGGTCATGATGTGGTGGACGTTTGCCGGGTCCACCGTCGCGAATATGCTCGTGCCGGTGAACCAGAAACCTTGGAAGAAGAAAGTGCAGTTAGTCCTTCCCAGGACCCCGGTCGCCCAGTCGTGGACGTTGTGGATGTTGACGAAAAGTGCCGGCATCATCCCTACGACTGGCCATGAGGTCGGGAAGCCGTTCCTCGAGCTGGAGAGCAAGCGGACGAGGACGAAGCATGCCACGGCAAGAAAGACCTCGATCAATCCGATAGCAGCCATGATGATGTTGGATGCCGAAGAATTTAGTGGGGGGGGGGGGGATATATGGCCGAGACCGTGGCGTCCGTGAGTAGGAATAGTTAGGATGGAGGCGGAGTTAAGAGGAAGTTGTAAGAAGAGGACAACGCTGTAAGGGATGGCGGGAAATCGCAATCGTTATCACCTTTGTTGGTGTAAAACTTCTGGTTGTTCGTCTTTTTCTGCATCACAATCACGACCATTTTATATCGCTAGGAATGGTAACTACGTCGGATGAACAAATTGGCTTGGGACATTTAGGATTCGACTCGACCCCTCCTCCTAAAATCTCTTACAAGTGGAATGTTGGATTGGGAAATCATACCGACCGAGGGGCGCTATTCCTGTTGAATAATTGATTAGTGTTAATGAAAATGTTGAATACTGTAGTACCCCCACAAACACAACACGGGGGGTCGCATCACTTTGGAATTTATCGAGTAAGATACAAGTAGAATTCGTACTTTAAAATTTTATAAATTTTAAATAAAAGATTTACTTAATTTTACCGTACAACTGTCTTTACCTAACTTTTTTTTTTTCTTGTGCACGCACAAACCTGACATCCTCGTCTTCTTTCACTGAGTTCAAACGTTGTTGGACTACGGATGGATCGAACCTGCCAACGTGCGACCACAATAATATATGACAACGTGTTGGAACGTGTAAATCATGCAAATTATTTCTCGTGTTCGTTTTCTGATTAGCGAAGGAAGGCTTTCAGTAAATTTCTTCCCAGTTAACTAGTTTTTTTTTTTTTTTTTAATTCTGTAACTTTTAGTGGATGCCAAAGCTAATAGCATATGATACGAAATAATGAGGAAAAATTTATTTTCCCGTCACTGAGAAGAGTAGAAGATATGGAATTTAGGAAACGCAAAAAAAAAATTTTAAAAAAATTAGTTTCGCATTTCCAAAAAAGGGATTTTATTTATAACCCCGGAATTGGAATTTTCGAACTTAATATTGTAAATCCCGAAAAAAGAAACAACAAAGAAGCATAACATTAAATCATTAAGTGTTTGTTAAACGGTTAGATTTCCGGACCATTACCAATCCTAGCATACAAACCTAATGGGACTCTACTTTAAAACCGATTGGCGGTAGAAGAAGCAGTCATTTAGACTTATATACTAATTTGTAAATTTTAAGTTTTCGACGCGGGACTTGTATTTACATCCTTCAACAATAACACTATGAACGCAGAGTTATTCGATATTCTCAACGATTTTTTTTTTTTGCATAATTAGTTATACGAGTTCATGTTGTATATTTTGACAAAGTTTCAGTTTGAAGTCGAGGTAAGTATTTTCGTAGTTTTTAAGTTTCTTTTATTTGAATGAGTAGCTTCTTAGTGCATGTTGGTTGTGCCTTAATTTGAAGTTGGCGAAGGAATAGAAATTGAGGACCACGAGAAGCAAAGACGGCTGGCTCTTTTCCTATTAGGTCCAATCTTACGGAGGGGATAAATTCCATCTAAACCGAAAGTTATTTATGATAGAGATACGGACGGTTAGTTTCCGAAATAATTCGTGAAATATGGATCGAGTTGGTAAAATTATGAATTAATCGTTCTTAATGCATGATTGCGAACCGCGCCACTAAATAAACAAAGAAGACTACGAGGTTCGGAATCATGCCTTGAGGAGGGAAAATTTCAAATTTCGTAAGCTTGAACCGCACTTTCCGAATTTATTTGAAAACTATCAAACCTTATTTATGATCAATCCTGATTTGAAAAAAAAATCTTATTATTGAGAAGGTGTAAATATACAAGATCAACTTAAGATAACGAACGGTTTAGGTTAAGGCATCATAATGGGTTAATACCAAATAATCATTCCATTATGCGTTTTATAACTTTAACGGCACGTTAAAACTTTCGTCGCCGGAACAATCCGTCACGTGTCGATTGGATGTGAAATATTGTAGGAAAAAAAGTCGAATTTAGGGGAGAGGCGATATTTGGTCCCGTTTAAAGTAAACGTCATAAACCATCATCGCTCAATGAATATCACCTAACCTCGAAGTTATATCTCGTCCATAAAACATCGTACCCACAACTACCCTCCTCACGCCCTACTCCCCAGCGCCGCTTACGATCCAACCGCGCGCGACTGACAATACGTGCGAGAAACGTCTTCCATCTAATGCTGCCCTACCAGCGTCACCATCCGAGCGGAAATTCCTGAAAAGGAAGAAGATTAAAAGTTTATGCTGGTTGTACCTAATTTGGTGGTGGCGCCATAACTATTTCGATTTAGACATCTGACGTTCCCATCATTTTTGCATGGCTCCATAATTCTCTCGAGCAGATGAATTTTCAGTTCATAAAACTGAGACTCTTGCGTAAGTGACGTCCCAAATATTAATAAATCTAAACTATTTGCGTTGCTCACTATGAATGTTTTGATGAATGTTCAAGGGTGGGAAATTTTTAATTTCGCTAAAGAAAAGGAAAAATATTTTGAATCGTTCCGAGGCTGCGGGAATTTGTCTAAAGTTTCGGATCCGTCTGTGCCGGAGTTTGTGTTAAAAAGACAAAAATAGAAAAAGTACATTTAAATACAATGAGAAAGCATGGAGATGGAGGAGGAGGAGGAGGAGGAGGAGAGGAGGAGGAGGAGGAGGAAGATTAGTTTATATGATTGTGAGAAGGTTAATTTTGTTAACATGGGTGTTGATGATATCGTCGACCCAACTCGTCGGAAGCCAGAATTTTGCGGAGAATCAAGAGGAGATCAAGCCGTCTTTCCCCAAACTGATCCTCGACTCGGTTAGCAACTTTCGGAGATCAAACCAGGATTCGTGGTCCAAGATCAAGGCTGTGTTGAACGCATTCCAGCTCAAGTTCACTCCCCCGAACTTGGAGTAACGTCCTCTTTTTCGAATGAATTTGTTTATAATTTCGATGCGTGCCTATAATGTTTTGATCAAAATTGTGTACAGTTTTAGGGGAACGGGAGATGGGGCCAACGATAAGGGCAGTGCGGAGGGCGTAGGGGGGAAGGTAATGGGGGCGGTTGGGAAGAGCTTCAGCGCAGGAAGGGCGACTGTTGAGGGGTCGGCCAAATCCGCAGCCCAAGGGGTGGAGAAGGCGGTACAGAAGACAGCCGAGATGGTGAAGGATAGCGTCTCGGACGACGAAGGAGGTCATGATCGTCCTAAAACAGAACTCTGAAAATCATACCATGTATCAATCAAACTACATATTCTCCAAGAAGATAGCTTCCATGTAATCCGATGCTTAAGGTTTTGAATTGCTTATATCGTTCCCGTTTTAATTTGCATATAAATTCATTTTTTTTTTACTAATGAGCAATATAACACAATTTACAAAAAATGAGTCATTAAGGTGAAGATGTGTAGGTGACGATCCTTACTTTTTTTTTTCCTTTTTAAGTGCGACGGATTATTTTATCAATACATCTTTTTTAATACCGTCGCATCGCAAGACCTTACAATTTACCATGATACACTACGACTGAATAAGTTAGGTCCACCAAATATAAGGCCTAACAAGTACCATGGCGCATTCGAACCAATAGTATTTTATGATTCAAATACGGTTACACTACGTGTGACATGCTTCCATGAAAAAGTAAAGTATTTCATGAGGTAATTTATTATTTTTTTTTCTTCATTATTTTGTTTAAGAATTTTTAAAATTAAAAATAAAAGCATTCTAGATTAAAAAAGCTAGCTTTACAAACATAAGTAAAGAAATGCAGGAGGAAAAAATCACATCACCCACGACATTCTGAAAAACGAAAAGAAAAAAAAAAAGAAAATGTAGGGAAAAGGATGAAAGAGAAGGATCAAATGACCACATTTTCTTTCCACTTGAGGTGGAGTTAGTCCCACATCAATTATTACTACTATTAGTGTTGAAGTCATTCCTCCGCCAACTAAAACTCGTACCAAGTTGGGAGTAGTCCCCTGCTATCCTCAACCCTAGTGATTTGCTGTCCTCGGCCCCTTAATAAATTCATGATGTGCAATATATATATCTATATATATGCTCCTGATTGGAGCTCCAATTCAGTAAGGAACCGAATGTGCCGTTAGTAATATTCGGCTGTTTAAAAAAACAAATTTAATTCATAAAAAATTAAATTTTTTGAAATATCGAGTTTTTCCGAGTTTTTCTTCATCGGTATTTTAAGAGTCGATTTCCTTAAAAAATGAACTCGTGCTTTTAAGCTATGAGTTCAAAGGCATTATTTATCACGATCGTATTAATATTAAATTGAAACATTACCCTCCCTCTTCCTTAATAACGGGATATGATCCCTAACATGGTCTACCTGCACGGCGCGATATGTGAATCCCTGAGGCTATACCCGCCCGTCACGTTGCAACACAAAGTCCCGATCAAGCCGGTTGTGCTCCTGAGCGGGCACCGTATCCACCCAGGCATCAAGGTCCTCATACCCTTGTACGTGGTGGGGGGGATGAAGTCGATATGGGGAGAGGATTCCTTGGAACTGAAGCCCGAGAGATGGATACCGGAAAGAGGCGGCATACGACCCGAGCCATCATACAAGTTCCTATTGTTCAACGCGGGGCCAAGGTCTTGCCTGGGGAGGGAGGTCGCCCTCAGACAGTTGAAGATCTGGCCTTCGTCGTATACAACTACGAAGTCCAAGTCATTGAGGGGCAAAGCATAGTGCCAATGAATTCCATTATACTTAAGATCAGGGAAGGATTAAGCGCTAGAGTTTGGAAGAGATCAATGTGATTTTATTGAATCGACAAGACAGATCAATGTATGAAAAGCTCGATGATGATGATGAGATTGCGGTTAACATTTGAATAGATTTTGATTTCTTTCTTCTTTAAAAGTTGATTAGGAAGTTCTGTAATCTTGTGATAATAAAGTCATCGGAATAAATCCTCGTATGACTTTCTTCTTTTTAATCCAATGAAAATTACTTTCACATAAATTTATATTTGAATTAAGTTGCTGGTGGTACGGTGATAATAATCTTTATTAAACCTCCACATCAACAAGAGTTCAACAACATTAACAAGTAAAACTATTTCCGAGACTTTGATGCGATCGGCCGAACCGAAGAGCACCTTGTTTCAGATCCTTCAATGGGCGATTTTCACCTGTAATCTCATGCTTCATTTGCAGGATTATCAAGTTCGTTGTGGTCACCTGTCGTCCACCCAAAACTAGGATGTCGTAGTTGAGGATGATGACAGTAGCTGCGACGATCTTGATCACCGTGAAGGCCACATCCTTTCATGCCTGGCCCAGAGTTTAATGTGAAGAACTTGTGTGATGACTCCTCCCTCAGAGATCCATCTCTCGGGCTTGAACGAACATAAAGCAGTCTTTTCCGAATATCTGGCTTAACGGGACACTTGTGTTGTAGCCCTAACGATTCGCATAACACACCATGTTGGTAGATCATCCGGTGAATTCTCTTGTTCCCACCAAGAAACATATCATCGTCCTCTTCATCTTCGAGGGTAAAGACTCAATTTCTTTCCTAATCTTCACTTCCTCCAATGGATTATTGGAAAGCGTACAAAAGAACCATGTCAGTGCTGAGGAAGTGACGTCTCATCCTGCCACCTTGACGTTCATCACCATCGTATCCGTAAGGAACTTATCGTCTCAGACGTCAATATTATCTGGGTGTGCATGTTATTGAGCATGTACGATTTCAGCACATCCATGCCACCTCACTTTCTTCTTCGAGTTCACTGGCATAGCTCTTCTCTCTTCATTTTTATGATCGTGTCCATGCTTGAATTCAAAACTTCCCAAGCCCTTTCCATATTCCTCTCCGCCCCCATCCCGAGCAACTCCAAAATCTTCCAAAACCATTCGGGAAACACATGGTGTTGGAAAATGGTTACCTCGATGTAGTCCAGCGCCTTGGATAAATCCATCTCTGGGAAATCGATCGAGAGAGCCTAAGCATCGAATCCTGTAACCAGATTGGAAGTGAAGTTGAGGGTGAGCCGGTCGAACAAGTCTTGCAAATGGACGACTATGCCCTTCTTGCCGATCTCGTCCACGATCTTCTGAAGACTCTTCTCCACTGATGTGTGGAAGCTGTTACTGTTGTGAAGATTGTGTTGCCGAGGAGCTGTAATTTGTCATTAGGAATATATACAATTGGGGCATGGGCTGATTGTAATTGGGCTCAGGAATGGATTTGGGCCCTGGCCATTGTAAGTGGAAGTCCATAGTGGAGAGCATATAGGATGGTTCTCATCTGACGGGGAGTTAGTTAGGAAATTGGTTGATTCTGTTGGGAAGGGAGCAGGTGGTCGAGTGCAGATACGCTCTTCGTCGAAGCTCCACCTTCAGCGGCGGTCAGATTAGTGCTACGTTGTGAGCTCGGGCTGTTGGAGATCGTAAAACGGTAGGTTGAGAATAGAGTGTAATCGAATTAATTTGGTTGATTTGGTGTGGAATTAATGTGACTTGGGAGCCATGTTCGGCGTGCCATAAACCTGAAGAAAGAAACCTGAGCGACGTAGATCTTCTTTCCTTTTTTCTTTTCATACGGCTGCTTTCGATGGAGGAGGCTAAATAAAACTGACGATCTGACTGGTTGGCTGGGCGATTAACCCAGATACAGGAAACCTAATATAGGTTTACTTATGAAAAATCAGTTTTTCCCTTTAATAAATAAAAAAGTCTGAATGACAGAGGAATGGACCTAACCGTAAATAACCGTAATCTGTAGAACATATGACCCTATCCATCAACAGACCATAGGATATAAAATAGCCTACATCCAGTCGTAAACCACATCAAATAAACGACATGCGTATATCCCAATAACTTTAGCGATCACGATACTTTAGTGGGATTTCATGCACTGTCTTACGTCACAACTTGTTTTATAAAATATACTTTAAAAAAGTAAAAATAAAATAAATAAAAGTAAAGTAAAAATAAACAATTAATGGAAGGCCAAAATCAGAAATTTCTAACATTTTCCCACTTGGGCAACATTAATTGTACCCAAAAAAATTTTTTAGAAAATGACTCTAAGGCTGTGACATCTATATGGCCAATATAAAGACAACATCTCAAGCAACCCCGACCAACTAAATTACCCAGCCTCAATCTATGACCATTAGAGAATCATTCAATGATACAAGACAACCATAATCACAACACTAAGCAATCAAGCCGTCACGGGTCAATTTGGCGGTGTAGCCGAAATAGCATCCCTCATGTGATCAAATTTGATGCTAATTCAGTCGGCCCTAATCTTTCTGTAACCTTACACCCATTACGAGCCAGAAAGACCTTTGAGCAAATGATGCTCCTTTATATATGTCATAAACCTGAATGCGCGCAAACTTTACGGTGTTTTATCAGAGATAAACTTTAATGACAATACCATCCTACCTGAGACTAAGCACCAAGTCTCAAGATTTTCTTTAATAACTGTCATGTGCACAAGATGTAAAAGTAATTGCATACATGCAAAAATATATAATGTCGACAATAAGATACTAAATATATTACAAAATACTGAATGTTCATAAAATAAATTGTCGGATACAACCAAAGAGTATCATAAGCTCCCACTAACCGAAAACATCAAAGGACTCTAAGACACCCATATCTACAACATGTTTCTTAAAGGCTACGGGTATAAGTCCTTTAGTTAGTGGGTCTGCTAACATCGACTCTGTCCCGATATGTTCAACAACAATATCGCCTTGCTTTACTAGCTCGCGAACCTTAAGATACTTAATCTCCATGTGCTTAGAACCACCCGTAGTTCGGTTATTATTGGAATAGAAAACCGCAGCATTGTTATCACAATAGATCACTGATGGTCTAACAATGGAGTCGACAACTCTAAGGCCTGAAATAAAATTTCTGAGCCAAACAGCATGAGAAGACGCCCCATAACATGCAACAAACTCTGCCTACATAGTCGAGGAAGCTATGAGAGTCTGTTTAACACTTTTCAAGGAAATAGCTCCTCCAGCCAACATGAATATGTAACTCGAGGTAGACTTCATGTTATCAGAACAACCAGCAAAATCGGAATCTGTATATCCAACCACCTCAAGGTTATCCACTCTCTTATAGACCAACATGTTAGCCTTAGTTCGTTGCAAATATCTCATTACCTTCTTAGCAGCAGTCCAATGCTCCCTTCTCGGATTAGACAAATATCTACCCAGAACACTGACAGGAAAGGCAAGATCTGGTCTAGTACAGACCTGAGCATATATCAAGCTACCAACTGCGCTGCTATAAGGTATGTCTTTCGTGGACTCTTTCTCAATATCATTCTTGGGACATTGACCTTTACTGAACTTATCTCCTTTCAATATTGGTACTTCTCCAGATTTGCAAGACTGCATAGCGAATCGCTCAAGTACCTTATCAATATAGCTTCTTTGGCTCAGACCCAGCACATTTCGAGATCTGTCTCAACAAATTTCAATTCCAAGCACATAACCAGCCTCGCCCAAATCCTTTGTATCAAAAGATCTAGACAATGTCTCCTTAGTTTCGTGTAATAGTGCTAAATCATTACTTGCAAGAAGGATATCATCCACATAGAGGACAAGAAAAATGAAACTACTCCCACTAGTCCTTATATAAACACACTGATTAAACGGATTCTCAAGAAATCCAAAGGACGATACCACCTCATCAAACTTTAAATACTATTGTCGGGAAGCCTGCTTTAATCCATAAATAGACTTCTTTAATTTGTAAACTATGTGCTCAGATTCTTCTACCACAAAACCCTTTGGTTGTTCCATATAAACACTCTCCAAGAGGTTTCCTTTCAGAAAAGTTGTTTTCACATCCATCTGATGTAACTCCATATCAAAATGTGCAACTAGTGCCATCATAATTTTGAATGCATCTTTAGAGGAAACTGGAGAATAAATCTCCGTGTAGTCAACACAGGCTCGTTGAGTGAATCCCTTGGCCACTAGCTTTGCCTTATGACGTTCAATGTTACCTTTGGCGTATTTCTTGGTCTTGAAGACCCCATTTACAACCAACTGCCTTTTGTCCAACCGGCAGTTCTGAGAGCTCCCACTCATCATTAGCCGCCATAGACTCCAATTCATCTTTCATTGCAACCAACCATTCATTACTTTGAGGCCGTTAATTGCTTCTTCAAAATTAATGGGATCATAATCCACCGCAATCTTTGTCAAGGAAGATAATGTAATCTTCAGTTAAAGCAAATCTCCTTACTCTAGTTGATCTCCTCACGGGAACACTTGTATCTGCTCCTCTCCGTGTGCACCCTCAGATGAATCAAAATTTCCAAATAGGAGCCGCTACAACTGTAGTTCCCGTAGAAGGTGGCACGGGAATGACAACGAAATTTTGATCATTGGATGGGGTAGTAGGGATATCTCGAACATCTACAAATATCATTCTCCAAAAACTTCGCAGTAAGAGACTCAACTACTTTATTTCCCCTCGAGGACAATAAAATCTATAACCTTTTAGATCTTTTCGAATATCCAATGAAGAAGGCACGAATTGTTCGGAGATCTGTCTTCTCTCGACTGGATTGAACAATCTCACACTCAGCTGGACAACCCCAAAACGAAATTTATTAAGGCTAGGCTTTCTCCTAGTCCACAACCCAAATGGAGTCTTCTGCATAGACTTGCTGGGAACTCTATTAAGAATGTATGCAAGCTGTCTTAAGTGCCTCTCCCCATAGATAGTTAGGCAAATTACACTTATCCATCATACTCCTTACCATATCCATCAGAGTTCAGTTCCTTTGTTCTGCCACGCCATTCTGCTCATGAGTATAAGGTATAGTATATTGCGGTATGATGCCACATTCTTGCAAAAATTTAGCAAACGGCCCTATCTGCTGTCCGGAGCCTCTATGTCTACCATAATACTCACCACATCTAGCCGATCTCACAGTTTTAATTATTTTCTCCAATTGATTTTCAACTTATAACTTGAAAACCTTGAATTTCTCCAAAGCCTCTAACTTCTCTTTTATGAGAAACACGTAGCCGTAGCGAGAGAAATCGTCTATGAAGGTGATGAAATACTTATTTCCACATAAAGTAGTCTGAAGAGGTCCACTGTATGCACAATCTCCAATAGACCAGTACTACGTGTGGCTCCCTTCTTCCGAGTCTTCGTCAACTTTCCTAGGATACAATCAATACAAGTCCCCATGTCACTAAAATCGAGAAAGGGAAGCAAATTGTCCTTTATAAGACGTTCCACTCGCTCTTTAGATATGTGGCCCAAAAGTTTATGCCACAACATCGAAGACTTCTCATTCGACAAAACTCTTTTAGGCGCCGAAGATTCAGCACATAAGGATTCAACACCATATGAAGGTACCAAATCCTATCGATAAAGGCCATTGGATAATGTGATACTACCAACAACTTTTGAATTTAACGACAACTGCATAAAGCCATTCTAAAATAAATAATTGCATTCAAATTTTTCCAACATAGGAACAGAGATAAAGGTTCTCCTGAAAGTGGGAATATACAAAACGTTCTCTAAAACAAGTTCAAACCCTGAATCTAAAGGAAGTCTAACAACTCCTATAAATTCAACGGCAGCTTCTGCTTGATTCTCCACTTTCACCTTGCCTTCATATTCATTTGGCATCATTTGCCTCTAGAATCCCTGCAAGGTCATATCAATATGAACAGATGCACTACTATCTATCCACCAAGTATTTGAAGACATATCGACAAGATTTGATTCGAAACAAACCAAAGCTGATGGTTTACCTCCCACATTCTTCTTCGTTTGCTTCTCAAGCCAATTCTTGTACCGGTAACGGTCTTTCTTCAAGTGTCCCATTTTTTCACAAAAGAAATACTTAATGCCATCTTTAGCACTCACAGGTGCATCCTTCTAAACTGTTTTTCCATGCTTCTATCCAACACCGAACTTCTTAAAAGTCTGAGATCTGACTGTTCCGTGGTTTGAACCCATTTTGAAATCATTTTCTTTTACGGAAACTAGATCCAGTACCGGTCATTATAAAAGCATTCGGCCCCATGTCTTTCTTAATTTTCTCCTCCTCAGCAACACAACGAGTGATCAACTCATTCACTGTCCAAATCTATCCTTGAGTATTAAAAGCAGTCTTGATCATTCCAAACTCAGGAAGCAAAGAGCTGAGGATGCGATGAATAATGTAATTCTTCGGCAAATCAATCTTGTGGGCACTCAGCATAGACTGCACATGCACCCATCTCAAAATGTGCTCCCTCACATTGGCAAAATCCTTGTAAGCCAAAGCATTCATCATCTCTAGCAGGTGTGTGATCTCCGCATTATCAGTTACCTGATATCGCTCTCCAATAGTAGCAAGAATAATTTTTGCATTATTAGTCTCCGGTAAACCACTAAGAAGATGATCCGGGATAGAACTTTTCATGACCAGCATGTACATTTTATTTGCGTGTGCCCATTTCTCATAATTCTCCTTCTCCATCAGTAGGCACCGTAGGTTCATCAATTGTAAGACTCGTATCTTGATTGATGTAGCCCATAGCAAACTCGAGGTCCTGCTTCCACCTCTTATAATTTAAACTACTTAAGACCTCTATGGTGTCAGCATTGTTGCACATATTGAAGAAAACTATAGTTTAAAAGTAACGCAACCATTAAATGTCATGAGCCGTATAAGATTGATCAATTAGATGAAATAATTATGAAGAATCCTCGTACTTCAATGTCAAGTCTCCTGTGGATAGAGAAAACACAAAGCAGAGAAACCTTCCCACAAGGATCATAAAGAAACAACATATTCATTCGACAAATTCATTTCTTTTGTGAAATATAACCATCACATAAGACGGTATCTTCACTTAAATCAAAGTCCCCAACTCCCCCTCAGTAATCTGAATCAGCCCGCAAGCCCTGATCATCTGTTTACGCTCTTCCATCGACTTTCCGATGATCCCAAATTCTAAAAGCCTCCAGCACAACGCAGTTTCGTATGGGATTACAGCAAGAAAGAAGACCCCGGCTTGAATTCATAACCGAGCACCTATGCAAGAGGGAGCAAATAGCATCTGGGCAACAAATATCGACATATTAACTCGAACAACTCCTTGACAGCCGTGACACAAATGATGAGATGTAGCGACGATTAACGCTACTAAGGGGTGAACCTGACTAAGACCTGATACTACTCGCAGGCAATCACGGTGGACCTAAAGAATTAAATCAACCACATTCACTCATACATCTCATGATCACATACTCATGAAGTCGAACTCTATGAGTTCGACTTTGCTTTAGATGGTGGGAACTCGAACTCTTATAGTTCAATTTCCTTCTATGTCGAAATCGAACGCTTATAGTTCAAGTTCAGAACTGTAAAGCCGGAATTTTAGAACCTACAACTGCAAATCTGAAAATATTTTCCAGAACAACGGTAAATAGGAACATTCCTCTAAGTTTTTCGTTCTATTGTATCCATCATGTTTTGCTGCATTTTTGTTGGGCTAGTTTTTCGTTAACAGGTTAGATTTGTTCTCAGAATCCCAAAGGATCAAGTATACCATCGAAACTCATACTCGAGACATTCAAGATGCCCGTGCATACCTTGTGGCTTTGAAGGAGATTAGGATAAAGTATGCTTTTGCAACCCTTTGGCTTATTTACTAACCCTTCTATTGTTGCCGTGATAGTTTGGAGATGCAAGATCCTTGTTCCTTAGAAAGGTTGTTTTCACTGTTATCTGAATAGGTAATGTGAAACAAGTGGGAACATTTTGTTTTATTAGCATTTTAGCAGCATTTTGGGTCTCTTCGTGATTGGTTTTTGTTATATTGCCTTGTCTTTCTTCGGCGGAGTTGAACTTTTATGATTCATATTGCGTTAGCATTGACATACTCACAAACTCGAGCTGCTTTCAGTCGAGTAAAGGGAAAGCCGAGACGAGACTAAAAAGTTTTAGTTTTGATGCTTGAACCTAGTAGCTTTCCCTCCCAGTGGCAACTGCAGTGGAACTAGAAGTACATACAAAATGAGCGCCCAATATTTAACTGAGTAGTCACGTCTTGCAGGAGATGATTAACTTATGAACTTGGTGACTGAGGCTATGATGATGGAGGCGCTGGAGAAGGTAGAGAAACAAATTAAGAAGTCACTTATGAGGAATGATAAAAGAGGAATGGCTCTACTCATGGCTGAGTTTGACAATGTCAACAATTGGAACTGTCCTTTCTAGATTCGAAGTAGCTGATCTCTTGATAGGTATGAAACTGGGAGGCCCTGCATTTGGGCTACATCGTTGTTGGATTGTTATCGACTGTTTGATGGCTCGTTATTGGACTGTGCTTTGGATTTGTCGTTCTCGTTCTTGGTTGTTCACGGACGGGCTTGTCAGGGTTAGCATCCGGCGTGAAAATCTGCTGAAGTATGAGGAACAGCTAGAGTTGAAAATCGCCAAAGCGCAGTTGGAGGAACTGAAGAATGATGTGCTTGAGGCAATGGAGACGCAGAAAACGAGGTATGTCCACTTCTCTTTTCGTTCTCCTCTTCGTCATTTCAGGGGAGGAATTCAAGGATTAGGAGATGAGGAATTCAAGGATCAGGAGATGGTGAATGTTGAATATCAGGAACTTCATCTGAGTTGTGTAACCGTTGAACTACCGTTCTTTCTGACTGGTCACATTACTCGTTTGACGATGCCTGCGTGGCCCTGGTTTGTTTTTCTTGATCTTCATTTCACTTCCTGCTGCCTTCGATTACAAATTCTTATGATCTGGAGTTGTTGGACTCGTTTCTGTCATCCCAGGAATGATGTTATTTTCCAGATGAACTTAGATTACGATATCTGAGTTTAGTTTCTCCAATAGAAATATTTTGCCGTGCTGAGAATCAATCATCTAAGAAACACTTCTGTATTGGAGGCATATTACATAGACTCTCCCCATAGATTTGAAAACACAAAAGAACTGTAGGCGAGCAGCACGTGGTCATGGTAGGGGTGACTTTGGCCATGTTCCAGGGAATCCTCTTGAAGCCGATGGAGCCACCGACGAAGTCGTAGGAGTACAACTGGCGGCGCCATAACACAGTTCATTCTCAATATCACGTTAACCGTGCTTTCGGCCCTACATTTGTTTCCTCCCCCAACAAACTCTTGACATTTACAACTAATACTTTCTTTTTTCAATCATACAGTGTAAGTTCATCCCGACACGAGGTAGTTTTGGCGGTCTATTAAAGTTTGCAGGCTTCGTGTTTGTGCATCCAAGCATGCTTCCGATCAGTTCCGTGATGTTTTCGGTCGGACACGTCGAAATTCTCCTTGCTTTGACATGCTACGCCCTCATTTTCATTCAACATGTCACTGAGGAATTCGAACGGGCTGCCGAGGAAATGGCCGATCGTCTGCAGGCTTCCGGATTTCTTCCTCCATAATTCACGACTTCTTCCACTATGGCACTTCGTGGTTGTGTTGTTGTGGCTGTCGAACAGTGCTAGAACTTTCTTCACTGCCGACCCGGTGTACATCCACTCAATTATGAGCACCGGCTAACGCCAACTTGGAAGGCTCAGAGGAGGATTCCCGACTAAGGTCGAATTGGAGCAAAACTCGATAACATTGGATACATGGATTTATGAAAAGGTTTATTTGGATATTCTACTGTAACCAAAGGTATACAAGGAGTCTATATTCCTCATGAACCAACCCTAATGATCGTGTCTTAACATCCAAGTCGCTTTCGCTCTCACACACTTCCCCGTCACCGAATCACGTCGAACTTATAGCATGTTTGGTTATCGGAATGGAATGCGGACGTGCTTTTCCCCGGATGCCCATGAGCACATGCACGGTTCCCCGCTTTTAGATAACATGATCTTTTTTATAAATAGAAAATAATATCTAAGACACTATTCTTCAATATCTAATAATAATATTTACATATCGAACTTTTTCTGATTTCATCCAAATAATAAATGTACTCGGTCGGTGTGGAGCGGATAAAAGGAGTGAATTCTAGCATTTGATATGATGTCCCTCAAATATTTAAAATCTTTGAAATGAAGTCGCATTAAATCCTCCCAACGGCACTTCCCGTTTTCCCTCCTACCTTTCTTTTTCTTCCCGAAGCTCGAAAAAAAGTAATATTTACTATGTACACAACCATACTTGTATAAGCAGTCCATAAACAAGATTTCGACCACCTTTAGGTCAAGAGAAAACAAAGTCCGTTTATCTGTTATCGTTTTATATAAAATTTATTATTATAAAATAAAAAACAATTTTCTAAATTTTCAGAGGAAAGCAGTTTTATTGAGTTTTCAGTTTTCGTTTTCTATTTTCTAAAATAGAAACCCGGTTCACTTTAGAAAGGTTTTTTTACGTGGAAGAGAAGAAATGGAAGGCATAGAGGAGGTGTCGGAGTGGGTATGAGATTGATGAGGTAGAAATAATTCGTAAAAGCTGAGTGAAAATTATAAAATAATTTTACTTTTGGTAGTATTATTTTTTGGGATCGGATGAATACTGATAACTCTATGAAAGTAGAGTTATTTAGGGCAACTTCCTACTTAGATTTTGTTAGATTAATGAAATATTGTGTTTATTGCGTAATATTCCTAGTTATTTCATATTAATCCCGAGAAATAGATTACTGCCGAGTTTTCTGGTTTATTTCAGGATAAATATGAAGAAAAGGGGACCTCGGCGTAATTATGAAGACTTCGTGCAGAAGGAAGATCTCTGGTTGCTCTTGCAAAACCTAAAGCTACGATGGGGAGAAATTAGAAGATTTTCTTTCCTTATTTTCTAAAGATTCTCTAGGTTTAGGGGGGATATAAAAACATTTTATTTTTACCGAGATGGGAGAGGAGGCGACTACAGAGAGTCGTCGACAAAGACTTTGGGAGTTTTTCTTTTAGTTTTCCTTTATGTCGTTTTCATTGTCTACGATGAATCTGATGTTTCTGATTATTTCGGTTATGAACTAAATTTCTTTGCCTAGGGTTAAGATGGATCTTGACGATTAGTCAAGAGTCTATCTCTTTTGATACACTCGAATGATTTTGGGTTGATTATTCCTGTTCGTTCTTAACGCTTTCTTATTGCCTGATCACCAATAGGATTGAATAGTGAATTTAGGTGAACTCGGAAGGGGAATCCTAGGTTAAGCACGGGGAGAAGAATAACTTAGGGTAAACTTAGTCGGAAGACGGGTTTATTAACGAGCGGGATATGAATATACCCAATCGTCCTAGGTAATCGAATTGGAATTGATTCGTAAGGGGCACTCGATAGTTAATCTACCTAGGAATAGAGTGATTGCTATTTACAGAGTTGTACGTTCTTATGACCTCGGGAGGGGCGTAGGAAGATAACCGAATTCCAGATTATCAACCAGATCATTTTAAGCGTGTTGATTGAGATATGACTTGCGATTAATTGTCCGGTGAAATCGTCGCCCTAGGTGCTTTTCTCATCTGAATTTTAATTCAATTTACTTACTCGTTTTCTTTAGCTTTGCATTTAGTTAGATTATTTCTCAACTCGTTAGTTGGATAATAGAGATTGGTTAATTTGATAATTGGAAGAAATTCAGATCAGTCCTCGTGGGAACGATATCTTACTTACACTTTATTACTTGTACGATCGCGTGCACTTGCGTGGTGAATACGTTTTCGACGTGACAAGTTTTTGGCGTCGTTGCCGGGGACTGTTTTCTAGATTTTCAGCCAATATTATTTTTAATCATATCTTTATTAATTCAGCTTTAATCTTGATTTTCGATTTACTTGCAGGAAAAATTTCAACGTTGTATGCGCAGTAGGGAATTGGTTCCTTTTGATCCCGAAATAGAAAGAACCTTTCGGTTACGACTAAGAGAGCAAAAGGAAGCCACACGCCGACAAACAATGGAGAACAACAATCAAGACGTTAAACCGAGAATCATGCGGGATTATGCCCAGCCCCATGTGCATGAACGCTCTAGCATAGTGAAGCCGACCATCCAAGCCAACACATTTGAAATCAAACCGGCGGTTATCACCATGCTACAAAATTCGAGTTTCGGAGGATCTCCATCGGAGGATCCACATGGGCACATCACCAACTTTCTGGAAATTTGCGACACTTTTCGATATAATGGAGTGTCGAACGAGGCCATTCGGATGAGACTCTTCCCATTCTCGTTGAGGGATAAAGCACGAACATGGCTCTATTCTTTGCCAGAAGGGTCCATCACAAACTGGGAAGAGATGTCTGGAAAATTCCTATCAAAGTATTTCCCACCTAGCAAGACTATCAAGATGCGGAATGACATCACTTCGTTTCGACAACATGGAACAGAGTCACTTTATGAGGCGTGGGAGAGATTTAAGGAATTTTTACGAGTGTGCCCACACCACGAGATACCTCAATGGATGCTGGTACAAATTTTTTATGATGGATTAACTGATGCACTTCGTTCAACGATTGATGCAGCTGCAGGGGGAACAATATTAAACAAGCAGCCGGAGGAAGCAATGGAGCTATTCGAGCAGATGGCTAATAACGGTCATGGAGTATCGCGTGCCCGAGGAGTAGCTGGAGTACATTCAGTTGATGAAGTTGCTGCCCTCAACGCCAGAATGGATGCGTTAACTCGAGAGCTGAATGCATTAAAGGGTCCTAGTCATCCCATTCATTATCCGTGTGAGAGGTGTGGAGAAAAGCATGCTCCGGGTCAATGTTTTACTGGTGCCGAGTCAGCCAACTACTTGGGAGCCAACTCGAGGAACAACCCCTTTTCGAACACTTACAATCCGGGATGGAGGAACCACCCGAATTTCTCGTGGGGAAATCAACAATCGGTGAAACCAACTCCTCCACCAGGGGCTCATCAACAAAAGCCACAACCGCAAGAGAAAATGTCAGGTATTGAAGAACTATTAGTCAAATATATTTCTAAAACCGACACTCTTTTGCAGAACCAATCGGCTTCACTTCGGAGTTTAGAAGCCCAAGTCGGACAATTGGCACAAGCAATCAATAATCGACCTCAAGGCACTCTTCCGAGCAATACTGGGGTGAATCCAAGGAATGACGGGAATGCACAAGTGCAAGCTATCACTTTACGGAATGGGAGAACACTTCCTGAAGCCTCAAAGTTCAAGCACGACGTTGCAACTACACCAGAAGTTACGCACAAAGGGAATGAACCTTCTGCTCAGCCTAGCCAACAACTTTCTCAACCAAAAGAAGGTATGGAAAATGCTTCTAATGGAAAAGATAAACTCGTATATCCACCTCTTCCTTTTCCACAGCGAGCTATAAAGCAGAATGATGAGAAGGATTTCCTGAAATTCTTAGAAATCTTTAAAAAGCTACACATCAACATACCTTTTGCTGAAGCGTTGGAGAAGATGCCGAGCTACGTTAAATTCATGAAAGATATATTATCTAAAAAGAGACGCCTCGGTGAGTTTGAGACTGTTGCTTTAACTGAAGAATGTAGTGCTATTTTGCAGAAAAAGTTACCTCCAAAGCTGAAAGATCCAGGTAGTTTCACTATACCCTGTTCTATTGGTTCAAATTTTAGCGGTAAGGCATTGTGTGATCTTGGAGCGAGTGTTAATTTAATGCCTTTATCAATATTTTACGAATTGGGTTTGGGGGAAGTAAAACCTACCTCGGTCACGTTGCAATTAGCCGACCGATCTCTTGCTTTTCCAAGGGGAATCATTGAGGATATTTTGGTTAAGGTAGATAAATTTGTTTTTCCCGCGGATTTTATCGTGCTTGATTTTGAAGAGGACCGTGAAATACCAATCATCCTTGGAAGACCATTCCTAGCCACAGGTAGGACTTTAATTGATGTCCAAAAGGGTGAGCTAACCATGAGGGTTAATAACGAGGAGATAACATTTAATATTTTTCATGCAATGAAATATCCGAATGAACCTAATGATTGTTTTTCTATTGACATCATTGACAGGATAACAGCCGAAGAAGTTACTATTTTGAAGACGACCGATGTGCTTGAGCTAGCATTAACTTCTGAGGAAGCAACTATCGATGAAGAAACTAAGGAAATGATCAGTTGGATGGAATGCAAATCTTACATACCAAGAGATCTGAGAGCTTTCGATCCATTGGAGATGCCAGAAAAGACCATCAAACCATCCATCATAGAAGCACCAGAATTAGAGCTCAAAACCTTACCCACCCACTTGAGGTATTCATTTCTCCAAAACGCAAATCAACTCCCTGTGATTATTTCTGCAGAATTGACAGAATTGCAGGAGGAGAAATTACTTCGAATCTTGAGGGATCACAAGAAGGCGATAGGATGGACTATTGCAGATATCAGAGGAATCAGCCCAGCAATTTGCATGCATAAAATCCTCCTGGAGGAAGATCACAAACCTTCGATAGAGAATCAACGGAGGTTAAACCCAAACATGAAGGAGGTTGTAAAGAAGGAGATCATCAAGTGGCTCGATGCAGGTATCATCTATCCTATTTCTGACAGCTCATGGGTTAGTTCTATACAGTGTGTTCCCAAGAAAGGCGGAATGACAATTGTGACAAATGAGAAGAATGAACTCATCCCTACTCGCACTGTCACGGGATGGAGGGTGTGTATGGACTACCGGAAGTTAAACAAAGCAACTAGAAAAGATCACTACCCGCTTCCATTCATCGATCAGATGTTGGACAGATTGGCAGGTAAGGAGTATTATTGTTTTCTCGATGGTTACTCGGGATATAATCAAATTTCAATTGCACCAGAAGATCAGGAGAAAACAACTTTCACATGTCCATACGGTACGTTCGCCTTTCGTAGAATGCCATTTGGATTGTGTAATGCACCTGCTACATTCCAAAGATGCATGACATCTATTTTCACAGACATGGTAGAACAATATTTAGAAATCTTTATGGATGACTTTTCCGTTTTTGGTGACTCATTTGATAATTGCCTGCATAATCTTGCATGTGTACTCGAACGTTGTGAGAAGACTAATCTAATCTTAAATTGGGAAAAGTGTCACTTTATGGTTCGAGAAGGTATTGTCCTTGGTCACAGGGTGTCGAGCAAGGGCATTGAAGTTGACAGAGCAAAGATTGAAACCATCGAAAAGTTATCCCCACCAACATCGGTAAGAGCTATCCGAAGTTTTCTTGGTCATGCTGGCTTTTACAGGCGATTCATTAAGGATTTCTCCAAGATATCAAAACCATTATGCAATCTTTTGGAGAAAGACATACCTTTCAACTTCGACAAAGTATGCATGGAAGCGTTTACAAAATTGAAAGAGAGGTTAGTTACAGCACCTATCGTTATAGTGCCTGATTGGACTTTGCCTTTTGAATTGATGTGCGATGCGAGTGACTATGCCTTAGGAGCAGTGCTTGGGCAACGTAAGAATAAGGTCTTTCATGTGATTTACTATGCTAGTAGAACTTTGGACGATGCACAGGTAAATTACACGACCACTGAAAAGGAGCTACTAGCTGTTGTATTTGCTTTCGACAAATTTCGATCTTACCTTGTGGGTTCGAAAGTCATAGTGTTTACAGATCACTCCGCAATCAAGTACTTGATTGAGAAGAAGGATGCAAAACCACGATTGATAAGATGGGTTCTCTTACTACAAGAATTTGATCTCGAGATCAAGGACAGAAAAGGAATAGAGAACCAAGTAGCCGATCACTTGTCAAGGCTAGATGGTCAAAGCGACATCAAGCTCAACCAGGTAGTTATAAATGAATCATTTCCCGATGAACAGCTGCTCTCGGTTAGTCACACGCAAGTTCCGTGGTATGCAGATTTTGTTAATTTTCTTGTTTCGAATTTCATGCCCACTGAATTGAATGCGCAACAAAAGAAGAAGTTTTTACATGATGTTAAGAATTATGTGTGGGATGAACCGTTCTTGTTCAAGCAATGTGCAGATCAGATTCTTAGAAGATGCATACCTGAAGAGGAATGGGATCAAATTTTGTGGCAATGTCATTCATCACCTTACGGCGGACATTTTGGAGGGGATAAAACAGCTGCTCGAATTTTACAATCAGGTTTCTATTAGCCTTCTTTATTTAAGGACGCTTACAATTTTGTTGCTAAATGTGACAGATGCCAACGAACGGGAAACATATCAAGGCGACACGAAATGCCTTTAAACAATATTCTGGAGGTAGAGATTTTCGACGTTTGGGGTATTGATTTTATGGGACCATTTGTTTCGTCTTTCAAAAATCGTTATATTTTAGTTGTTGTGGATTACGTATCTAAATGGGTTGAAGCGAAAGCTTTGCCCACTAACGAGGCTAAAACAGTGGTTGAGTTTTTGAAGAAGCAGGTGTTTACAAGGTTCGGTACCCCAAGAGCAATCATCAGTGATGGGGGATCTCACTTTTGCAATAAACAAGTCGCCAATTTATTGAACAAGTACGGAATAAATCACAAGGTTGCTCTAGCATACCATCCTCAGACTAGTGGGCAAGTGGAAGTATCAAATCGAGAAATTAAGAGAATTCTCGAGAAAACTGTAAACACGTCACGGAAGGATTGGGCACTGAAGCTAGAGGACGCACTGTGGGCTTATCGGACAGCGTACAAAACGCCAATTGGAATGTCTCCGTTTAAGCTAGTTTATGGGAAAGCATGTCACTTGCCGGTGGAATTGGAGCACAAAGCATTCTGGGCGATTAAGAAACTGAATTTTGATCTCGAGAAAGCTGGACAGAAGAGGTTGCTCCAATTGAACGAACTTGATGAATTTCGGCTTCAAGCATATGAAAACGCGAGGATCTATAAGGAGAAGACGAAACAGTGGCATGATAAGAAGATCATTGAGCGGAAATTTGAGCCTGGACAACAAGTATTGCTGTTCAATTCCAGACTAAGGTTATTCCCAGGAAAGCTCAAATCACGGTGGTCTGGACCATTTCAGGTAGTTCAGGTATTCCCCTATGGTGCCGTAGAAATACGAAATCCAAGTTCAGAGCATACATTCAAGGTCAATGGACAGAGGCTGAAACACTATTGGGGAGGAAACGTTGAAAGGGTAGTTGCCGCGGCAACATTAAGAGACACGTGATGAATATCAAGAGTCGAGCCGTAGACTATAAACCAAGCGCTTCTTGGGAGGCAACCCAAGTTATTTTCTTTTAATTGTTTTTATTTCTTTTGTTTTATTAGGTGAAAAGGTAGCGGGGGACGCAAGAGCAAGCAGCAAGATCGTGCAACTGCAGGAAAATCTCGTGCAGCTGCACCGCTTGGACCTCCAAGGCACAGAAACTCTGTGCAGCTGCACGAAAATCTCTTGCAGCTGCACCATGCGGACCCAGAATGCACAGAAACTCTGTGCAGCTGCACGAAAATCTCTTGCAGCTGCACCGCTGGGAGCATAAAATGCACAGAGACTTTGTGCAGTTGCGCGAAAATCTCGTGCAGCTGCACCGAAATTATAAAATTAAAAAAAAAAAAAAAACACAAAATAATAAAACGAATTTGGGCATTTGACTCGACAAACCCTAATCGTTGTTTTTCTTGTGACAGGGAGAAGCAACCGCCGTCGCCGTTACCCACGCCATCGCCCTCACGTTTGGCCGCCGCTGCCGACGCCGTCACCCTCCCAAGTAGCCGCCGTCCGCCACATCCCAGCCACCACCGCCGTCGCCATCTCGAGTCACAGACGAACCGCCACCGTCGCCTACCAAAGTCGCAGCCGCCGTCCGCCACTCCGGTACACTCTCCAAACCAGGTATTTGACTATTTCTTTTAGGAGGAGATTGGGGGTTAGTTCTAGCCGTACACCCACCGCCCATAGCTCGAGGTTCGGATACCATGCTTTCCTTTGATCCATTCTTGGTGTGAAAGTGTCTTGTGCGAATTAATTTGTGAACGTGCTAATTGTGTGAGTAATAGTAAGTTGTGATGGCACCCAAGAAGAAATTGGCCGTAGGGAGTACTCCCAGCACTAGGAGAGGACAAGCATTGACCAACGAAGCGGCCCAAAACTACCGGGACTCTATGGTGCGTCGGACCTTAATTCCGGAACGAGGATTTGAGGTAAGCCATAGGTACATGGAAACTTATATGTTTCATATTTCGCATATGGGCTGGACTCAATTTTGTGCTACTCCGGAAGCCGCGGTTGTGCCACTAGTAAGGGAATTCTATGCTAATGCGCACACCTATGATGAGAACTGGGAAAGTATTCAAGTTCGGGGTAAGAGTGTTGTGTTTAGTGCTCAAACAATTGCTGAAATGTTTCATCTTCCCGTGTTTGAGCATGATGCGTTTACGAAATACCTGACTGATGATTTTCATGCTGACGATGTCCTTGAATGCTTAACTAGACCAGGTTCCACATGGAAGAGGTCGCGCAAGAATGAACCGCTGGCGCTATACGGTAAGGATCTCACTGTAGACGCAAAAATTTGGGTGCGATTCGTCTCGGCAAGACTGATTCCGGGAACGAACATTAGTAATGTGACAAAGGAAAGAGCGGCGTTGATTTTTTGCATCTTAGAACGCATGAACATTGATGTTGGAAAACTGATTAATCAGATGTTGCATAGGGCATTGAAGGATACTCACCTGGGCTTGTGGTTTCCTTCGTTAGTATTTCAGTTATGCAGGAGGGCAGGGGTACATTGGGAACCTACCGAAGAGATTGCTCATCCACAGAAACCAATCACTCATGCCACATGGTTGAAAATTCAACGGGAGGAGGAGAACAAGGAAGACGCCCCTTCCGGCACATCTCAGGGTAACCGCACAGCAGGTGGTCCTGCCATTGCTACTGCCAACACATCTGTTGCCCAGGAACATTGGACCAGGATCAACGAATTCATGGAGTACTCAATTGCATGCCATCAAAGGTCGGAGGAAATTCAGAGGCGAATAGCGTCAATATTACATGTGGATCTATCTGACCTTGGCGAACAACCAACTCCACCGACGATGGGTGCTGCAGAAGAAGAAGATGCGGATTCAGACAATACGGTTTAGTCCTACACCAGGGCAGTCGGGAGGTACACATTGCCGCTTCATGATCACCGACATATCCTGGTACTCTCGTTTTCTACTCGTCTTATTTTAAGCACCGAGGACGTTGCTCTGCTTAGGTTTGGGGGTGTGATGTCGGGTTGTTTGTTATCGACTTTTTAGGGTGAGTCATGTCTAGGCCTTATTTTTCATCTTTTTGGTCGTTTTTTTCCTCAACGTAACCTTAGGAAGTCGATGTGGAATGTCTGTTTTCGATGATGAGCGTATGGGATGCATTCTTCAAGTGTGGATAGATGAGGTTCTCTGCTTAGTATGCTAAAATTTTTCGTTTAAATTTGAAAAGAACGCCCAGTAGGAAGTGTGCTTAGCGGCAACAGGTTACATCTCCTTAGAATGCATGGTGACTAGTGGTGAGTAGAGTAGCTTGAATTATCTCTTGAAACGACATCTTTGGGGATCTCGGCAAAAAGAAAAAGAAAAAAAAAGAAAGAAAAATTAGGTCGCCAAGGCTTTGAGTACCAATGTTCAGGTTTAAAAAAAAAAATAGAGAAAAAAGTTATTACCTGAATATGTGCTTGTGGTGGGAGTCTTCCGTGCGAGTTTGAGTGATTGATCCGAGGGGTGCGTTATCACCTAATGCCCTGGTTCAACTGAGTCGGGAGTCATTGATCGAGAGCTTGCTACATAAGCTTTAGCCGGAATCAGATGAACATTTAGAGTCGTGCAATCTGAAAAGAAAAAAAAAATGATGATGATGAAGTTGTTAAAAAGTCGGAAAACCTGAGATGAACGAATAGAGATGTTTGTGGTGATCTTTGCGAGTTACTGGTTGACATGAGCTATTTGGAGTGTATGCTTATTAATGCTGAGTGTACAACCTGCTGGGATGAAGATATTATGTTTTAAAGCCTTTAATTGAGCATGTTCGGTAGTGAATGGAATCTAGATGCATGCGGAGGATGCACCCATTTCTGAGAATGTTCTAAAAGATGCTTCTACGTTTGACTGACTTGGGTTTGTTGAGGAGAGTCTTTGAATTTTATTTTCTTCATTTTTGCTCGGGACTAGCAAAATTCAGGTTTGGGGGTGTGATAACTCTATGAAAGTAGAGTTATTTAGGGCAACTTCCTACTTAGATTTTGTTAGATTAATGAAATATTGTGTTTATTGCGTAATATTCCTAGTTATTTCACATTATTCCCGAGAAATAGATTACTGCCGAGTTTTCTGGTATATTTCAGGATAAATATGAAGAAAAGGGGACCTCGGCGTAATTATGAAGACTTCGTGCAGAAGGAAGATCTCTGGATGCTCTTGCAAGACCAAAAGCTACGATGGGGAGAAATTAGAAGATTTTCTTTCCTTATTTTCTAAAGATTCTCTAGGTTTAGGGGGGATATAAAAACATTTTATTTTTACCTAGAGGAAGAAGGGGGCGACTACAGAGAGCCGTCGACAAAGACTTTGGGAGTTTTTCTTTTAGTTTTCCTTATGTCGTTTTCATTGTCTACGATGAATCTGATGTTTCTGATTATTTCGGTTATGAACTAAATTTCTTTGCCTAGGGTTAAGATGGATCTTGACGATTAGTCAAGAGTCTATCTCTTTTGATACACTCGAATGATTTTGGGTTGATTATTCATGTTCGTTCTTAACGCTTTCTTATTGCCTGATCACCAATAGGATTGAATAGTGAATTTAGGTGAACTCGGAAGGGGAATCCTAGATTAAGCACGGGGATAGGAATAACTTAGGGTAAACTTAGTCGGAAGACGGGTTTATTAACGAGCGGGATAGGAATATACCCAATCGTCCTAGGTAATCGAATTGGAATTGATTCGTAAGGGGCACTCGATAGTTAATCTACCTAGGAATAGAGTGATTGCTATTTACAGAGTTGTACGTTCTTATGACCTCGGGAGGGGCGTAGGAAGATAACCGAATTCCAGATTATCAACCAGATCATTTTAAGCGTGTTGATTGAGATATGACTTGCGATTAATTGTCCGGTGAAATCGTCGCCCTAGGTGCTTTTCTCATCTGAATTTTAATTCAATTTACTTACTCGTTTTCTTTAGCTTTGCATTTAGTTAGATTATTTCTCAACTCGTTAGTTGGATAATAGAGATTGGTTAATTTGATAATTGGAAGAAATTCAGATCAGTCCTCGTGGGAACGATATCTTACTTACACTTTATTACTTGTACGATCGCGTGCACTTGCGTGGTGAATACGTTTTCGACGTGACAAATACTTAAAAAAAAAAAATCACAACGCAATACTTCTCCAGCAAATGAGTGAAATTAAAATTTTCTTTTTTTAGGCCGAAAGTAATTTATGGTATTCACAATGTGTTACAGTAAGAGGGGGTGAATTAGTGTTAAAGTCCAATTAAGGATTTTTAACTCCTTTTCGACAAACCCCACAACGGAAGAAAGCTTCTGTAAAACATAACCTTAGAGACAGGTTTCTGTAAGACAGAACGTACGAATGTGATTGCGATTTGTTTGATGCACGTTAGACTTTTATAGTTGTTCAGCAACTTGCTTACATCCACTCTTTACCCAGAATTTGGATGTTTTCTCTCAAACTTAACTCCGTAACAATTACAGAAGGTGATCAATAATAGACCTTTTATAGTATAGACCAGAAGGTTCTGCACCACAGAAGACTGAGTGGCAAAGCACAGACCAGAAGGTTCTGCACTAGAGTGACTGAATTGTTTAGCATATACCAGAAGGTTCTGTACCGTACGTCAATCCTCTACAGACCCGAAGATTCTATATCAGAAATGACTTGGTTTTACAGCACATACCGTAAGGTTCTGTATCAAAGATGTCAACCTTCTACAGCACAGATTGTAAGGTTCTGTACTACAGGTGACTGATTTTCAAAGCACAGACCGTAAGATTTTGTACCAAAGATGTCAACCTTCTACAGCATATACCGTAAGGTTCTGTACTGCAGTGACTGAGTGCACACATTAATGTGACTAACGAAAGTAACCAATGCGCAATCCCCTCAAGGACAACGACTTCGTGGCGACATTGTCCCCTGTCCAAGGATGATTTTTCCCTCTAGCGGCTTCAAACGACTTGCAAGATCTCCTCGAGATAGTGACTACATGGCGAACTCCACGCAAGCACGTAGCAAACCCTACTCAAGCATGCAGCAAACTCTGCGCAAGCACGTGTCAAACCACATGCAAGCAAATAACAACATCTGTCCTAGGTTCCTACACACACAGAACATTACACCACAGAAGCTGGTTAGTCCCTCACCTTTTGTGCTCCCGGGGTTCTGCCCTTTTCTCCGGCCCACTGCACGTTGGTCACGCCAGCCTCCAGCCGCACGCTTCCTACCAACGTCTCCTGTAGTTTTCTAACCGAGTCCCTCGTGACCCCCGAGTCACCCTCCCGGAAGACTTCACCAACGATGCAGCCTTCTGCAGCTCACGTTCCACGTGACTAATTCAACTCGAACCAACGAAAAATTACAAGCTCCAACGTCTAACCAATGTATCTAGTGTTTTCTGTATTTTTCTATTTCTTTTCTGTATATTTTACAATGACAATGGAATGCCTACTTATACACAAAGACAAGATGCTAAGCATAGAAGGTAAAATTGACAAAAATAGCTTCTATACTTAGATGGAAAACGAATAAATCAATTATATTAATTCCATTAATAACCAAATGTCATCTCCCATTGGTAAGTATCCGTTTGGGGTGAGAAAATCAATTGGTTTAATCAAATCCCAATGACGAAGGTTACAGATTACGATAACCTTCTATGTATGGAAATAATAAAAATTAACTTTCACGCATTATTTTATCAGATTCATTCGTTTATCTTGATGAATCTGGACAAATTGCACGTTTTTATTAACCAAAGAAGAATTAAGAATGGAAGAGAGCATTCGTATGACACATAGTCAATTATGTGGAACCTTCCATAAATAAAATATTTATTTCCTTCAATTGGAAATATATTATTCTCTTTATTTTTTTGATAACGAAATCATTTGATTTCGATCAGATAATTGTCCTGATCATATTGGATAATTCCCTTGGAATATTCACACTTATTTTCGTAATTAAATATTAATTACAAAAATATTTCCCTACAGAAGGTTCTCATCAGGAGTATCTTTTATAGTGTAGAGGGTTAACTTCTGTTTCACAGAAGATCAATGCTCATCATCAAAACCACTTCAACACAATGTATTTTAAGTTAACCCAAACCCTTAATGGCATATTAAAATAAAAATATAATATAACATATTAAATGCAAAAAAAAAAGACTTATGAAACATATTTAATATTAAATTGAAATCACATTAATTACTTCGTACTAAGAGCATTAGTTAATAAAATACTTATTTTTCTTATATTAAATTTATTAAAATTATAAAACAATATTTAATGGCATTAATAATTATATTTTGAATTTTTGCCAAGATAAATAATAAAAAAATAATTATTAACGTAGTTGAATGCAGCTTTATAATTTTAATATAAACTAAAATCAGAAAAAAAAATATAACTTCTTTTTTAATAAATTATTAAATTTAAAGCAAGCGCAGCACTCCACAAAATCCTTTGAAAAAATAAATAAATAAATCACAACCTTTCTGTTTCTTCCTAACCCCACACCCTTCTTTCCCTGCACATCTTGAAATTTCCCAACCCCTTACCTTGAAATTTTAGTCTAACAAACACTATTTCCCACTAACTTGGGCAAAACAAAAAAGAAACGTAAAGATTAAATAAAACCGTTGACGATCATTTAGGATGAGCTAAAGCCAGCAAACCCGATTGGCTTTCCGCGCTAATAGTCATCTCTTTTCATTTTTATTAATAAAAGAATTGTCTCATTACTCTTTTTTTTTCTCATTTCACGTGAGATATTATTATTTGTTAATGTGAATTTCTAAGATAAGAGGGGGGGAAGGATGGGCGTAGGGTTATGAGGCGCCGGTGTGGGCTGTCCGAATTGTTGGGGTTCAAGTTATTAAACCTTGTAAATACACTTCCTTAAGTTACATGTAAGAAAATGTCATGACACGTACAAATGTTTTTAAAAAACTATATGTAATAATTGTTTACTGATACGTACAAAATATATAGTTATACGTACGAATAGTGTATTTAAAAATAATAATAATAATTTATAGAGTTACTCGGACATATTGGAAAAAAAAAATGTACAAATGAATTTGAGGGTGCAGACAACATGTGCATTCAATTTTCTGTATATATGTTCAATGGGGCGTAGTTTACCCGTTGGGTTGTTTTCTTTCGGTGACAAGTCTTCTAAAGTTTCGAATTCAATATCTTAAACAAATCTAAACTCTTAGGAGTACTTGAACTAATTCCATGTTGGAGTTTATTGTGTATGGTAGGTACTCTCGATATTTGACTCGCTGCTGCCGTATAAAGAAATTTGAAATCACAAAGGACTGTCTGAACTTAGCTGCGACGTATTGTCACCGAGGTCGCGACTGTCACCGACCATGCTCGAAGTAAAACCTCCTAAAACCAAAGGAGCTAATCGACGAAGACCAAGTAGTAGAACAGTTCCGGGGTCTCGACACCGTATGCTTTTTCGGATTGACCGGCTTTCTGCCATCCATTATTTCATCTTCATCTGAACTCAACTACCATCTGTACATGGGAGTAAATTTCTTTCATTTTATGCTGGACTTCTTAATATAGGAATTCAATGTCCGACGCGCTGGTCCCCTTGAAACAACCACGCAATGTCAGTAATGTTGAATGCTTCTTCGTCAAACGTATCGCACAAGTTAGTTCGGATAAGAGACATCTTTCGTGGATGTAAGACTCCTCAGGATTCAAGGTTTGTGCATTGGTACATCCTTCCGATCAGTTCCACCATGATTTCGGTTGGATACTTTGAAATCATCCTTGCTATGATATCCTATGTCGCCATATATGTTTATCGTATACGAAGAAGTTCAAATGGGCTGCCAAAGGCGTGGCCTATTGTTGGGATGATCCCGGCATTCTTCTTCCACATCAATGACTTCCTCCAGTATGTCACCAGGGTCTTACAATCAAGCGACTGCAACTTCATGGCCGCGGGCTTGTGGCTTTCGAGCAGCGACAGGATTTTCTTCACTGCTGATCCGGGGAATGTTCGCTACATGATGAGCACCGACTTTGGTAACTTCCCGAAAGGGCCCGTGTATAAGAGGACCTTCGATATATTTGGAGACGGGATCTTTAACGTGGACTTCGACTCTTGGAAGGCTCAGAGGAGAATGACTGAGAGGTTGCTAGTCCAGGTGAGCTATCACAAGATGCTGACAAAGATTACAAGGGCCAAACTTCAGGACGGACTTAGAGAGCTATTGGACAGATTTTGCGAAAGAAGCACTGAGTTTGACTTGCAGGATGTGTTCATTCGGCTGGCTTTCAACTTGACGTGCATGACTGTCACAGGGTTCGACCCTGGAGTACTTTCTGCGGACACCCCTGAAGCTAAGTACTCGAACTCGATGAGTGATGCCGAAGAAGTGATTTTCTACCGCCACGTGTTTCCGGAATGGTCATGGAAACTTCCTCGTATATTTGGGATCAGAATGGATGCAAAGTTGATGACCGCATGGAAAGCCATGGATGAGATCATTTGGGGTTACATCAAAGCCAAAAGGAAGGGAAAAGAAGAGATTCCGGAAGAAGGACATGTCGACATGATGGCGGCTTTCATGCTTGAAAGCTCAAAATCAGACAAGGCAGGGGACGACAGATTCGTAAGGGACGCCACATTCAACTTTCTGTTTGCTGGAGCGCAAGGGAGTGGTGCAACCATGATGTGGGTTTTTTGGTGCCTTTCCGAAAACCCCATGGTGGAATCGAAGCTTCGGGAAGAGATCGACTCAACGATTCAGGAAGGTGGAGAAAACGGCCTAGAGAAGCTAGTCGACAAGATGGTCTACTTGCAAGCTGCAGTTTGCGAGACTCTGAGGCTGTATCCACCGATTCCGTTCCAGCACAAGTGCCCGACCAACCTGGTCGTTCTCCCAAGCGGCCACCGGGTTGACCCAAAGACAAAGATTCTGATATGCACGTACGCGATGGGGAGGATGAAATCCATCTGGGGTGAAGACTGCCTCGAGTTCAAGCCGGAGAGGTGGATCACAGAGAAAGGGAAGATAAAGCACCAGCCATCGCATAAGTTCTTCACGTTCCATACGGGACCAAGGGCGTGTCTAGGGAAGGATATTGCGATCTCACAACTGAAGATCATCGTGGCATTCATCATCCGCAACTACAAAGTTCACGTCGTGGAAGGACAAAAGGTGGAGTTCACGAATTCTATACTTCTTCGGATGAGGCACGGATTGAAGGTGAGGATCACCAAGAGGCGGAGTGCTTGAGATTTCTTACAGCTCGTTCAAAGATGAATCATTCATGGAGGAGTTGCATTTAGACTGACTTCTTCTTCATTTTGATGTATGTTTTTCTTTGAGAGAGGAAATACTCGGGCTAAAATATGATGTAATCTATGCATAAGTTAGAACTGGACTCGTAAATTTTCAATGATTTGAGTTTATTGTCTCCCATTCATTGGCACTATCAGACTTTATAACTCGTTTATCTGCAGCTCCGCGAAGCCTCCAATCTCCTCCAGCTGCATGATATTCTTAAGCCTTGACGTATCATCCACGCTCTCTCTGGACTCGCATTTTTCCGTCGGAAAGCGATTAAGATTCTTTAGCGGTTATTTAGACAAGATAATTTCTAACCTTCGATTATAATGCTCAGTCGACTAAATACTGAAGTGAGACTACCAAGCTCAAGGTACACTGAATTAAGTCCACTAAATATTGAAGTCAATTAACTGAAGTCAGACTTAGTCTACTAAGACAGTCGATTAAAGTCTATTTATACAAGAAATCTTGCAAGCCGTTGGAGGATTTACGCAACGATGAAAACGTGTATTTTATTTTATTTTATTTTTTCAATAAAGAAGTTGACACGAAGAATAACTTTCGTTCTAGGATTCTCTGTAATTAGGACTTTATTGTTTTGTTTACAGCAACACAACCTCAGACATCTTAGTTTTAGGTTGGGAAATCTCTACGGGAACTTAGGAAATTCTTCTGTTTGTTTTCTTTTGGTTGACGGCCAAAATTTATTTTCTTTGAATTTAATGGGTTCGTCCCGCCATAATCGTGATGTATTACGATTTTAATTGTTGACAAGTTTTCGGCGAATACGATGAGAGATAAATGTATGATTCGTCGAGGAGTTTGTTCGATTGCCCGATGAAGACTCGGATGAGGCTCTGAAATTACCCTCCGAGAGTTAGATGCGCGAATAACGAAAACTTATTGCTAGATTTTGAAACTTGCCCTCCGAGGATTGACAGAGCGGATAGATAACTTATGTCGGGCACTAGAAAGATTGTGTCCACTGCAATGTTCTCGCTCCGGTGCATGTTTTCGAAGAAATATAACAAGTAAACGTTAAGGGTGATTCAGTACATGATGCTTCGAAAATTCAATTCACATAAAATGTTATGCTATTCAAAAGAATCGATTGTGATAAGAATTACAACAACTTCATTCATTGATTAGGAATCATCTATTTTTTGGTGGTCGTTTCTTATAGGTCGAGTTCCCAGGATTCTAGTTTTTTGGAATATCTGACGGGTTATTGAATAAAATAAATTTTAAATAAAAAGGTATTTGTTTTGGACTACATAAATTTCTCTTTTGTGATGGGTAAATGTTTGTACAAGATAATTTCTGTGGTCTTATATGAATAGAACACAATCAATGAGTAAAACAGATGAATGAAGTCTACTAAAATTAGTGTACTGAATACTGGAGGAGTAAGTCAACTGTCGTGCCTCTACTGAATTCAGTCTACTGTAACCGAAGTATATGGACAACCAACCTAACCAAGAATTGTTCCCATCGGTATCTCCCTATGCAGACGTTCATGCGGCACCTTCTTCAACTTCCATGACAGTTCTCTCCATATGTCTAGCGACGTCTCTCTATAACCATGGGGAGGCGCATGCTGGCTGAAAGCATGAAGACTAAAAGGGCTGGAGAGAATCTTTCATATTTATTTCTCTCATTTCGTGATTTAATATATTCTGATTTATTTATTTATTTTTCATTTTTAGTAGTTCAGAGAAGCTCGTTTTAGGAACTTATGTGGATTGTTGAATCCAAAGTTAGCAGCAGTTCACGAAATTTTAAAGAATAAAAAATATTTGGTATATAAATTTTTATTGAAATTATTATTATATGTAGAACGGTAGATACATTTTCTTTTTTTTCCTTGACCTCAGAAACCCCTTAATTTTTTCAACAAATTAGTAAAAAAAATCGTTCTTATAACTTAACAAAATTTATAATTATTTCATCCCATTAAGATCTGAGATATCTTGAGTTTTTCTTATTTAAAGTCCTAGATAAGATATCCACAAAATGACTACGCATGTTAGTTGAATCCCAGTGCTAATCCTTATTATCCTAAATGATATGTATGATATCATATGATACTTTTCCCTAAATAATGCATGAATTATGATTTTATCACGGGGGGTCTGATTTGACATCTATAAATTCTGAAAGAGGGTTAAACATCTTTGACAATAAATGCCTCCTAGAAATATAAATTCTGATGAAAAGCAAGAACCTCGGATTTTAGAGGGTATGATCTTTCTTTTTGTGTTGAGGAATCGCATAGTGCCTCTCTGCAAGGAAGCGCTTCGTGCTTCCCAGGACACCAAAGAATATTGATCCCCCAATGCCAATCCACATCACTCTTGGCCCTGTCATTTCCGGAACACGCAACATCAAAAGACATAAGACGACCCCCCCCCCCTCCCATCGTTGTTAGTAAGAGGATTAAGCGCTCGGAACAAACTAAAACATTACGGGAAAATGCTCCAGGAGATGTCTTAATTGTGTAATGCACATTAGCTGGATTTGAAATGGAGGAAACCAATAACATTCGAAAGGAAAAAGAAAAATGCATTACAGCAAACAACTACATGCGTTCCTGAGGGGATGACAATCTTTTCTAGAAGTTTCTCACCCAAATGCATATTTGTTTACTTCATGATTGCAATTTACGATTATGTAGCGGAAACAGTACCTTCAGAAGAGCAGTTTGGTCCTTCTTCTCTGACAATTGTCTGGACGCTATCAAAGACTCCCTGGTACTGGTTAGCTGATCCCTGTCAGTGACAATAATTGTGAAGGCCATGGAAAAATTACGGTAGATGCAGCATGTAACACATACAGTTGTTAATCATGAGTTGGCTGCAGAAAATAGATGTACTTGAACCATCAATATAGTCTTGGTAACATCGAGAGGAGTAGTTACAGCTCCAGTCAGTGCTCGGCAAAGGCCCCGATGACAGCATTCTCAGGATCATTAAGTTCTCTGGGTGTCTGCAAAAGTGATAAAAACCAAGGTCCATAACTCAAGAAATGGCCAACATTTACAGGTCGACAAATATTTAGATGATTACTGCAATTTTGTAGCCGATTCTGAGCTGCTCATATATGCAAAAATGAATTGCATCAAAGGGCAAATCCCACAACAGAAAAGATCTGTAACCCTGCATTTTACAGATCAAAAGTATGTCAGGTTAGTTTAAATCATTTCAGAATTTAATCAAACATTGTAAAACAGCACTGCTGAGGGAACTATGGTCCGATCAACATGTGCATATATGTTTTTCATCATAAACTTTCTTTCATCTTTGACCACCGGGAGTTTGGGTCTTCATCTACAAAATTGAAACTCAGCTTTTACTTCCAGAACTTATTGGGAGTACATAGAATTCATACCGCATAAAGACCTTTAATACCCTCCTTTGCCACAATGAGGCCGACAGCATCAGGGGCTGATCTAAATTGTCCAGTCCGCTTCGTTGTTTCACAACCTATAGATTGTTCAACATTAGTCACTTAGCAAGCAAAATTCTAGTTGCTAACTTCATGGAATTGATCGGAGTTGATCATACCTCCGTCGGAACACGAACTAAAGAAGCTGTCAGTCACCCTAGTGCACCAGCTGTCTGCAAAACAGAACTCGTGATTAGGCATTTCAAAAGTTTTTCAGGTTATCAAGATTTGTAGTAAACTCAAGAAGTGGTGGAAAACCTTATACAGAAGAAGAAATTCAGAAGTCGATAAGAATAGACGATAGACGAATCGGGTACAACATCACAAATTTATCCCCACCAAATGGGCAAGCACTAAGATTTTCTGGAAATGTCTTCAACAGCTTCTGCTAAGTAGGTGTATACACACCAATGAATATAGCAGAAGCCCTTACAAAAAGAAAATGTGGTGTTAAGCCGACCGCAATACGTTAGGACATAACAGACCGGGAAAATAACTGCAACAAAGGGTTAAAGACAGTCCATGTTTCAAATTCCACTAACATCGTGCCCTGTTCTATTAAGAATCCAGGACATTAATTAAGTCAACATGATTAGCATTGTCGAACTTAAACAGTCTCACAGGGTCCTGATATAAGAAAAACCAACTTAACACCCTCCCACGTTACTCCAACAATAAAATTAAGTCTCATATCACAAGTCAAAACCCATGATCATGATATGATGTCCCTACTTTGGTCTCCCACGTGTTTCTTGCACAGTGCAGAGAAGCATGTGATAGAATGACCACATAATGAAAAACCCAAAAGGGTACAGACTGACAAATCTCAAATCCACGGCTGTGAAAGAGCCGCATAAAAGAAAGGAAAATGAATGACTTGTCTTTTCCTCAAGAAGCTTACAGCAAGACACCAGCAATATTGCCAGCTAATCCAGAATATAAGCCTTTCAAGTTTATCTTCACTCCACCTTGAGCTGCCTGAAATTAAAATTGATTAGTGCAGCAGCCAAGGCGTAACATATGCATGTAAGGGTCTAAATAATTTGCCTTATATAGAATCTGAATGCTAATTCCTAGTCCTAAGAAGACTTTATGCATAAGAGATTATGTATGTGATAAGTATATTCACACGTGGGACGTACGTAGATCCACTGCATAGACATAGACATAGACATACACTAGAACTAGCTTATACTTTGTTGCGGTACCTGCAACCTTGTCTTTATTGTATCAATAGAGTATAAAGCCGTTTCAACAACTCCCCCATCTGCTCCTCCAGCAATCATTCCATCTGCATAGATGAAAAGTAAAAAGCATAGTTCAGGACATTATGTTGATGTGATGATTTGCCAAAAATTAATACTCATGTCTGTTAGAAATATGAAGAAATACTTTCAAAAAAGTAGAGATTTTTGTGTCCGTAGCATCATGTAATCAAGTTTATGTTTAATAACGACCAAGGCAAAAGATGCACATATTAATGCATGAATTACCAAGTAGAGCCTGAAGGAAATCAAAAGGTTTCTCTTCCCCCTGGTTAACTGAAGCAAAATAACTTCGGTTCTCCCAATTGCAGTTTTTGAGGACCATTATTGAGAGCATCTGCAAAACGACATTACCTGTTCAAGCAGAATACAACGGCATATACAAGACCTTAATTAGGATTCCCAAATGCTTGGCGAAATACAGCACAAGATTTTTCACAAGGTAAGTACATCAATTAAAATTTCATGCTCCATATAATTTCATCGAATGCGTGACTGGCATCTACAATAAAACAGTCAAGTAGATCCCCAACAGGAATCCGACAAGTGCCATTAACTTGACAAGTGATCCACTGTGCGACTTAACTCAATAAATTAAACCATGAGGTCACTCGAAATTAATTCGATTACTAGTGACCCGCCTCAAAGACAACATACTTACTGGAACTGAATTAGTAGTTGCTCAAAGTTCTGTCCCAAGGTTTCCTTAAAACCAACTCCGTGTCTTAAATCCCAGAAAAGAAACAAAAATCTTATCATTTGACGAAGACCCCACACCACGAGACCAAGTTTATTATTAATCACACCGCTTAATGAAATGGCAAGCTACAAGAATGGCTGATTCGGGGCGCAAGAGTCTCTGATCACATGAAAAGAAATACAACAGCAATTGCAGAGCAACACTCACCGGGAGGAGCATGTGAGGTGACTGCCAGAGGACCCATTAGTCAGTCAACCACAGAGCAACCTCCCCCTCGGAAGATATGACGGGAACAACTGAAAAACATTAATAAATCTCGATAACAGCTTAGCACTGAAAACGATCCTCCGATACAAAAGTCAAGAATTCAACCTCTAGCCCCCGTTACAAGATGCCCTGTGCAGAAAGATCGACCTCTAGTACAACCACAAACTCTGAGACTTTACAGGAAATTCATCATCAAAGACTCGAAATTTTTAACCACATCCGATAGAAATCCACGACACGCACCCACCATGCAGGAACGGCGTACAAATGCAGAGCGCAGGGGGGTTGGGATGAATGTACCGTCGAGGAAAGGGCAGACAAAATCCAGAGACTGGGGGAAGGCAGTTTTGCCCAGTCAGCACGGTGCTCTTGGTCAGGTAATTTAGGGGGTATGACAGTCTCAAAAACTTCCGTGATGTGTGTATGTTTTAGGGACGGCGGCTAAAATCAGTGGGCGGAAGCTTGGAATTTTATACTGTTTCGTAATTTATAAAATGTTTCGATACTATAGCACAAAATGATAGCACGATTTTCATAAATTTTTACAGGCCAAGCACGAATAGACTTCATAAAATCTTACCAGCTTTCGTTTCGTAAAGTACGAACAACTTCATAACTTACGAAGCGTTTGTACTATGATACGAAATACTACGGTGGACTTCGTAAATTTGTATGTACCGTTATGAAGTGCATCGGCTTACGAAAACTGCACAGTGTAAATTTGTATATACCGTTATGAACCTAACTCCGTCTCCAAATCGGAGATCAATTTGTAATTAAGAAAATTACAATTAGGTCTCCGAATTTTATGTTTAGAGGTAGAAGCAAAAACAACCGTTATAGTTTCGTAAAATACAGATGGACTTCGTCCTGTACAAATTTACGAAGCCACAATACCATACAATGTGGTTTGGACATTACAAAACAAAAGCATTTACGATTTTACAAAACTCATTCGTGTTTTACTAAATGGTCTGTACAAATTTACGAAGCTTACGATATTGTTTCATACTTTTCAAAACAGTATGGCAATGTTTCGTACTATAGTACGAAAAATACGATATTGTTTGGAACTCACGGAAGCTTCCATGAGTAGAAATTAGATAACCGCGTCCAAGGACGGCTCGTTGGAAACTTAAAAAAAGCATTACCCCTTTTTTCCATATCATCAAGAGTATGTATCACCAACCAAAACTGATCGGCCTCTAACGTCGTCATTAGGCAAAGTGAAACTAGACATCATCCCGAACATCGAAGAGGTTGTTCCTCGAGACATGGATCTTGTGCGAAGTGTAGAGGTATATTTGTCAAATTTACTTTGAGCAAACCTGGATTTCACTTAACTACGCGTGTATTCTGGCCTACTCACTCTCTTCCTATCCAACCATCGAAGAATACATTCCTGATCGAACCATACAAGTCATGTCCTTCGATTGTGACGATGTCCCCATTAACTTATATCGAGAAATACCTTCGCAAGAGAATATTCCTCATCCGAGAGAAACAGTGCCTCCTGAGAAAGCCGATGCAAGAGGTCAGGTCCCGGCTTTGACAGACACAGTACCTCCTCCAGCAAATATGGCACCCCCTAAGAACATAGATACAGGATGACGGATGCCAGAAGCGTCTAAAGGACTGGACGATCCAATGTTAGCCAAATTCTTTAACCAACTTCGGGTAAGAGACTTAACTACGCATTTTACTTTAGAGATGTGAACTAAAGTAAGTATTATTTCGAACAGCATGACTTAGAATTGTCACCAATGCAGGTTCCAGCGAGGGCCAGTCATGTCGCTTCATCGAGCGATGCAAACCGAGTGAGTGTCGATCTTAACGATTCTTCCTCACCCGCCCTAAGATTGCTCGAAGCACTGCGTCGCGAGGAACAGTTGAAATCCACCTTCGATGCAATAATCCATGCCATTGAAGCTATAGAGAGACATGCCAAGGCGTCGATCAACCTGTTAGGGATTTGTCAATGCTTCAGAGAGACATTTTGGAAATTCTGGGAAGATTGGGAGAAAGTTCTCTCGGAGGACAGACAGTAGAAGGATTTTTCTTCGAAGGTGACTTATTTCGAGTCTTGCCAGCAAAAGGTGACAGCAATTTCTGCCGAGCATCGACGTCTGACCGAGGAGCAGCGAAGACTGAAAGCCCAAATTGTAGAATTATCATTAGAGTTGGAGAAATGTGAGGTTGAGGCAGCTGCTCGCGAGAGGGAATTGACAGAGGCTCAGACAGAAGTCGAAGCTAATCGCATTCCTCTGTACAAGGTAAACAACCTAGTCAGATTCCAAAGAGCCGTGAACAAGCTCGTTGTGAAGACCAACACTCGGGCCCACTTTGCCAACCTGCTAGCTAATCTCCTATACGGCCCTGGACAGTGATTATTGTCGATGTTGAATTGTGGAAATAGCCCAATTGATCTTTCTTTTGTTGTTACTTGTGTTATGAACTTCATCGAATGAATGGCGTATTTCGACCAAGTTCTTTTCGATCGATCGCATAATTCCGATCTCTTAATCGACGCACATTTAAGATGATTAGATATGATCGTCGGGAATATCTATTAATTTAATGAGGCTGTTAAGATTCTCCGAAAACTGTTGAGATTTTCCGGAGACTGTTGAGATTCTCTACGATCAATGTAGCTTAATACTTCTGCCTATACATAGCAGATTCGTGGGACCACAAGTTCACATACTCGCAAACAATCCCAACTACAATGTCTCGCCGAGGAGCTTTCTTCCCTACCTTTCAGCGATCCCTCTAAACACAGAGCCTAGGTTCTCAACCTTAAGTCCCATGAAAGCCTAAGTCCTCAACTTTAGGTAGAGGGTTCACTTCCATCGTCCGGCACCATGGCTCCAAGTATCACCTTGAGCCAAGCAACATAAAGTTTGCCTTGATTGTAAACGTCGCTGTAATACCTCAAATTAACATGTGGGCCGCGAACAATCATCTTAGCCCATAATGAACCCAACATTAATTTCTCTTAAAATGGCCAAAGCCCAAGCACAACTCATAGCTCAAATGGCCAAAGCTCAAGCATAACTCAAAGTTCAATATTTTTGGCCCAAAGTCTAAACACAACTCAGATTTCAATATTTATGGCTAAAGCCCAAATACAACCCAAGGTTCAATTTCGGTCCAATGAATAAGCCCACCACCAAACCCATCAAACAGCGACGGTCGGTAAAGATCGAAGCCGAAGGAGAAGCCTTCATGCAGTCGGCAAGTACCATATCTAAAGCTGTCAGGACCCACATCTTTTGGCCCAATAATTGATGCTGCGATCGACGTTGTGGCAGCCAACAATGGACAGTATCATGTTCCTGTCATAATTGCTGATGGGCGGTTAACTCGGAGTCCTGATTTACCTCCAAGGAGACTCAGCCCATAAGAGCAGGCAACTATAGACTCCATAGTAACCGCCAGTCAGTTTCCACGGTCCATAATATTAGTTGGAGTTGGCGACGGACCATGGGATGCTACGAAACAGTTTGATTACAACATTCCTCAGCGTGCATTTGACAACTTTCAGTTTGTCAACTTCACGAAGATTGTTTCGGAGCACCTAGAGCCATCAAAGAAAGAAGCTGCTTTTGCCCTTGCTGCACTAATGGAAATCCCTTTCTAGTACAGGGCAGCCCAAGGCATTGGCCATCTCAGGTATTCAAAAGCTCTTCCACATCGAAACCAGCAACTTTCAACTGCTGCACGGACACAATGGCAGCAACAGCAACTCCAGCTTCCAAATAGCAAAGCCCGCGCGGCGGAGATCCCAGCCGACATCCCCACAACCCATCTCAAATCTGACGTCGGTGACGGTTCCCCTGTTTCCTATCCCTCTGGACCTTCCCAACACCACGGCCGGGCGCCTCCACTTGCCTCCACCCCGTCGCCCTTTTCATCCCGCCACCGTGACGTTCCTGCCCCAAACTGGCTCCCCATCTCGGCCTCTCTATGTAACCGACACCGGTGACAACCAGCCCAGCCATACCAGTAACCTACACCCGACGTTCTCGGCGACCACCATCAACTTGGTTCTGAGACGTAACCCATTCTCCGACATCCCAAGATCAACGACCGGCGGCGTCGGCGAAACCTCCCCCAGCTGTGGCCAGACCCCCTTTTCGACAGCTTCCCAGCCTTCCTCTGATGGCATCCCAGCAAGCCGTCTCCTCCCGCTTTCAGATCAGGTCCGACGACGGCGTCCTCCATCCTCCCCGGCGCCATCCTGGCCAAGCGGCAGCTCCCCGGGGTCTTCAAGACAGCTCCCCGTCAATAGCGGCTGGCTGGAGAAGCGGCGAACCTCCCCAACAGCAGATCTGCCCCCCCTCTCCATGTCGCCTCTGTTCCAGCCAGTCTCCTCTTCAATCGCGCAGCCTCGGCAAACCAAAGCGCTCCCCGGCGAACCCATAGCAGACCCGAGCGGCCAAGACCGGCGGCAGCTCAACTCCCCCCAATAGATCTGGAGTTTCGAGGCAGATCTCCTACTCCAGCGACCCATAACAGCTTCCCGTCCCTCCTCTCCTCGCCGCCGTCTCCGGGACCAGCTCAGATCCGGCGTCGGGTAAACGGCAGCATCGATGACCCTCCTTGGAACCAGACTCCCACGGCTGTGGCACCCCGGACGAACCGACCCCACCCTTTTTAGATGAGCTCATCTCTTAACCTTCCTCCACGCAAATGGGTTTTTTCTTCGAACGTCCGCTTCAGGTATTATCGCATAGAGGGAATCAGCAAAAGGGAAGAGACATCGGGTGGGTCTCTGAGCAAAGACAGAAAGGTAAAATCCCTCAATCCTTTTCCTTTTAATTTGATCGATTTTTTTTTGAAGTGACTAAGAAGAGCAAATTCGTAATTTCAACGACTGACAAGTAAATTATATTTAATCATTGGGGTTCTCACATGTGTGAATTAATATCTCATCTTTACGTGCATCATTAACATTCATTTTCCTCTTGTTTTGCATGAAAAATATGGCGGAGCTTGGCGAATATTTTCAACAATATACGTCAAATGAGTATCTCTGATCAAAGCGGTAAGACAAGCCTTACCTTTCTCAGTTTAATCGAATTTCATTCGAATTTGACGATACTAACTACTTCTTCATTTTTTCCTTGCATGTACATCGAGTTATTAATCTCGGAAGGTCAACCCCACAATTTCGAAGATTAACTCGAAGGCGCGTGTATCAAACCACGTGGATCTACCCCGGTCTATAAAACCGAGGGCTCGAAGTCTTCAAGCGGCCCCAACCTTCAATCAAAGGTACAAAGGGGGATGCGGGCCTCCCCGAATTTTATTTAAAGCCCACTTGTAACGGATTGCGGGCCCAAGTGTATAGGCCCGCAATCACCACCCTTCTTCGCCCTTTTTATCTAAATACTTGCTTGTGATTACATGCTTGTTTAGGCTTTTAGGATTACGTCGCATGTTTGTTTTAATCAAACAAACCTAAATTTGGGTCCAACGCCCGTTAAAACGTCGATAAAAGTCCGGACTACTCCCGGTCAGGCCCAACACCCGTCAATCAAAAGTTAAACTTTTTGGACAAATCACCACCATTTTCGCATGTTTTAAAAAATAAAGGTTAGTGAATATGAATCCCCGAACCCAAACTCTGATTTTTTCCGACTTAAAATCACACCGTTTTTAACTAAATCGGTGGCGACTCCGAACAAAGTTTTCCAAAGTTAAAATTAAACTACACCCATTTTTCGGAGCAATTTAGAATGAGGTGACGGCAGACCGAGCCGCTCCTTGAGCCTTCCCCAAAATTCGTGAACGAGGTCTTAACGCAGCTTTTCGCTCGCCACCTTCAGGGAACTGGAGATGGTTGGCGAAACGTCCCGCAGACCCGTTCGCGAATCAAAGGAAGGCCCAACCCCGGGTCCCCTTTCCGCAGCGTCCGGCGTTCGAGCCGTAACATCGACCGGACTGGGCCTCCGGGGAGCGGGTCCGGATCCTCGGGTTGCCCGCACCGCCTCGCCGCGTTCTAGGCCGAAGGGCACGCGTACATCCCGGATGGCGACTCCGCTGGGGATACTCCGCATGTGGATTCCTACTAAAAACCTTTTACAAACCACATGCGGAGGGGAGTTACTTGTTTTCGCATGTAATTGATTGGCTCGGTTCCCTTTGTATGATCTCCTTCCTGTGTCTGCTTACCGCTTTATTAGGCATATATAGGTAAGTCCCTATTCCCGAGACTAGGATCTTTAGGGGTCTCCGAAAGGCACGGCTTCGCTGCTTCCTGCGGCTTGTAGGCTATGGACCGGGACCCGCCTCCCTTAGTCCGAGGGTGGTCTTAGAAACCTTCATCCGAGTCTAGAATTGCTTGCCCACTACAGCTACAAGACGCCACACGTGCATTTGCTTGTTACTAAGTGACTGCTACTCGTGCAGGGACAGGTTCAGGTATTTGTTGTATGCGATAAACCGTGACACTAACTCTGTTCATTTTGCAGCGGTTTGGGTTGGTCACGGGGGGGTTCCAAATTCCTTTTCTCCCTTCCATAACTCCTTTTTCCGCTTTAATACATTCATACACATTCATGATCGCGTGAATCCATTTCAATTCACGATTGTTCTTGTAATACCATACATTCTATTTTACTTGAACATGATTACACAAATTGCATGCTAAATCATACCATACTACGGTTAGGGATTGGAATGTTATCATCCTGGATTGACACCCTATTATGCAGAAAGACTTCATGGAGCCCATCGCATTGCGACAGAAGAACATGTATTTCTTTTGTTTTTTCTTTTGAATACCTAACGCCCATCACCTCCACCGTTGGTTGCCGCTGTTGAGGCCATCCGAGCTCGAATTCGTGCAGTCCAAGCTCAAGGGGCTCTTCCACCTCATTCACCTGTAGTTGGATTGGGCTCTCCTGCAGAACCTGGTGGGGCGCTGGGATCCGGATTCTTTCGTCTTCCGCTTCGAGGATTTGAGGCTAGCACCATTCTACGAAGAGTACATCAACCTTGCTGAGATGCCCCACCGCACGGGAATACTGCCCTTGCCTCGGATCGACAAGCCGAAAGAATACATAGCGAGGCTTCTCCAAATCCCGTCAGCAAGTGTACCCGGACTGTTCCATTCTCAAGGAGACATCAGCGTCAATGGCATCATCGATCTGCAACTGATGCCGTACAACCCACGCATGGGAGAAGGGCAAGGATCGGCACGGGCGTTCATCCTGCTATTCGTCGGGACGATACTGTACCCGCAGAATGAGAAGACAATCAACAGGCGAGCCGTCTACATCACCAAAGCCATTTTGGAAGGCGCTCCTTTCCTGCCCAACCTGATTGGAGAAACCAACTTCAGCCTCACCAACATTGTGCGTGAAGCCAGGCGAGGAGTTCGCAACCACCGAATGACCTTCTGTCCAGCCCTACTGCAGGTGTGGTTCTACACTCATCTCGGGATCACAAGAGAGCACACACCGGGACTGCTAACCCGTATCGTGGGGCGTGCCCGCCTTCCCATACGCACCTTTGTTGGAGTCGACGCTCCATTCCGTTCTCTGGAGCCTGCCGACTTCTATCAAAGAGCCCCCTACCTCGACGGACGGATACTTCATTCCAATCATGGGGTTCGAAGGCACTTCCTACTACGTGCTATTTCAAGTCCGACACCAGCTGGGATTGACTCCGAGGATCAGAGCACCTCCACAGCAGCTCTTCCGACCGCTCAGCCTCGACGACAAAGTGATCAAGACAGCACTCCGGAGGGTGATCGCGCACATCTCCCGCACATGGATGACCCTCACGGAGGAAATCTGCGAGCTTCCACCAGAGCCCGAGGAGGAGGATCGCGCAGCTCAGTCCCAGCGCTTCTGGAGGAAGCGTAACGCTCAGTGGGATCGCACCTGATCGACGACGTCTTCTTGCAGCTATCGGGCCTACGAACCCATTCTATCTTTCCTTTCAGTTGATTCTATTTTAACTTTTACGAAGATGTTGAACTTGTTGGTCTCTATTTAATTCGTTTCCTTTGGGGTTAAATTTGAATGACAACAATCCAGTCCCTTCATTAGACATATCATGCATCACTGCATGTCATGCATCCATAGTATCGCTACTTGACGCTGATCGGATTTTCCTTTGTTTTCAACCAAGGAACTGAGCAATAGATCCATACCGAAAGCGCCCCAATATCGTGCCATCCGAGCAGTGATGACCGAAGCTTCGGCAGGACAAGCACCGACTCCCATGGTCCTGTCTCCGGCAGCAGAAGAAGAGATAGCCCCGGCTGCCGGAGTCACCATTGCCGTCCCGTCAACCGCTGCCATCGACTTCTCGGCCGCGATGGAAGCTCCCTCACCTTTCCCAATGTTCGCCTTCCCGTCGTTGCCCCAGACTATCCTCGCTACTGGGCAACCCTCAGATGGGAGGACCTCACCGATGTACGTCCCACCGTTGGTTGCGTTAACAGCGCCGTCGATGATGTCGTCAGCTGCTCTACTGGCGGTAGCTCCCCTCAATTCAACTTCAAACATACTGGCCCAAGGCGCCGGCTCTCCTTCACTGGGAGACAAGGTGGAGAGTCTCACAGCCGAGCTCTCTTCTTTGAAGACGATGATGGCTGAGCTTCTCCAATGACAGCTAGCAGCCACCCCTGCTCCTGCCACCTCTCAAAACCCCCACCTTCCTCCTGTCATGCCAGGACCCCAAACATCAACATACCCATTCCATTCTAACCCAAACACTTCACCAAATATTCTACCTCCCTATAATCCGGTCATGCCCGGATCCGCTACCTCCACAAGTGTAGCACCTTTATCTAACCCATACATGAGTGCGCCATCGATTTCCCTTCCCATGCCTCCGCCATATCTGCCTCCATACTACCCTCAACCAACGTCCCGAGGGCCAACTCCCTACCTCCCAATGTCGTACGGGCCAACTCCCCACACTCACACTCAAACAACCGGGCCAACTCCCTACCCTCAAACAATCTCAACACCTCTCGCTTTCAGAATTCCCCAACCAATTGCCAACCCTTCAGTTCCGCATGTGGAACCAGCCTTGTCAAACCCACGAACTCGTAACGCAGAGATCGTCGACGAGTTATTTGGCGAGCAACAACAAACCAGCGCTTTCGAGACAAGGCTCGAGGCTAGGACTGCCTCAATGCAGCAAGAGGAGGCTCGCCGCATGGCAAAGTTGGAAGAGCGCCTGAACGCCATCCAGGGGTATCGGGCACACAACTAGGAGTACGCCAACTACCAGATCCCTCATATTCAAGTCCCGCCAAAGTTCAAGATGCCCGAATTTGAGAAATTCCGTGGAAACGGCAGCCCGGAATTACATCTCAAGCACTTCTGTCACAAGATGGCAGTATATCCACCAGACGATAAATTCCGCATCGCCATGTTCCAAGAGAGTTTGGCGGAATCAGCACTGTACTGGTACAACACCAAGGATGTTAGCCAGTACACAACGTTCAAAGACTTGGCCCTTGACTTCCTCAACTACTATAGCTTTAATGTTGAGATGGCGCCTACAATCTCGGATTTGCGGAAATTGAAGAGATACCGCACTGAAGACGTTAAACAGTTTGCCTACCGATTCAGGCATATCACATCACAGATAAAACTGGCGCTTACAGAAAGGGAACTCATCGACGAATTCCTCCAGCTGCTTCCACGTGAGTACATGCCCTACATGATCGGGCAGACATTCTCCACCTTCGCTCAAGCAGTCATCAATGCGGACAAACTTGACGGAGTAAATCGAGAAGGGCTGATCCCTTCCCCTTCAGCAAAACCGGCAGTGAAGCCTAGGCCCAAGGAGCTTATTGCGACTACTGAGCAGAACAGGCAATCGATGAGGGCAACACCACCCCCGACCTCGTACGCGCCAAAGACGTATGTCGCAGCTGCGCTTAGGCCCCCAGCCCCGACAACAACTCGTTTTAGACCCCCAGTCAACATGGCAGGATAACAGCAGCCAAGGCCTACACAAATGGAGCGTCCACAACAAAGGTTGGAGGACTTGACCCCAACGCCCGATCCCCTGGATGTCATGTTTGTGCGATTGAGGGACATGGGTTTCATCAAGCCCGTTGAAGCCAAAGCAACCAATCCCTCCTCGTTCGGATACAACCCCAAACCGGTTTGTCAATACCACTCCGGAGCAACGGGGCACGACACCAAGGATTGTATTGCTCTGAAGTTCAAGATTTAGAATCTGTTGGACGAAGGAGCCATCACATTTTCTGCGCCTGCAGCTGCCCCAAAGGTTAAGAGCAATCCTCTTCCTGAGCATGTAAATTATATTGGGGCAAATTTCTTTTCAATCTTGGCCGAACAGGAAGAAGAGGAGGTGAACTTGTATGAATATGAGTACGCACAACTAAGGAGTGTCAATGTCGTAAGCGTCGGTCGTGGTCGAGGTCGAGGCCGCAGCCGAGGTCGATGAAGAGGTCGTGCACCCCAGTCTAGCAAAAGTGTTCAGCCCACTATCTTGCCAGATGGATTTACATTGGTTCGCCCTCGACGGCCAAGGACGCTGTATGTTCATATTTCACTGGGATCAACACAACCTGAAGCGTATCAGACAGAATCCTCGCCTACAACGGAACCAAGGATTCTGGTCGTGATGGGACCCACCTTACACGTCTCTCAACCCAGAAGTTGAACTAATTATCCGATCCGAAAGGGTAGTGCCGGCTCCTGAAGCCTCGTCCCCTGCCGAATTTTCGAAGCCCAAGGCGCCTTCAAATGAGCAAATCCGCAAGGTGACTTATACGATGAAGGGAAGTGACTAGATATAGTCGAGCAGCTCCGAAAACAGCCAGTCTAGATCTCACTATTCGACCTCATCCATTCCTCCGACAAGCACAAGGAGATGTTGGAGAAGTTTCTAGGCGAGGTACATGTGCCAGAGTAGATTGAAGTCATGGCGTTAGATGCGTACATGAGCAGCATGCTGGCGAACAACATAATTACCTTCTCGGAAGATGATTTACCGAAACAAGGGCCGGATCACAACAATGCTCTCTTCATCACGCTCAAATGTCGTGATACCACCATCTCCAAGGTTCTCATAGATGGCGGGTCAGGGGTCAATATCATCCCGTTGGCAGTAGCTCACAAGCTCGACATCAACTTGGAGAAGCTTTCACAATCCAGCTTAACTATTCGGGCTTTCGACGGCGCGAAGCGACATGTTGTTGGGGCGTCCATGGATTCACAAGCTGGGGCACTTCCCTCAACGCTTCATTAGATGATTCGATTTTCCTCAAATGGTAAGCTCATCACAGTCCGGAGAGAACATTCGATGGAGCTTTGCCACGAGATTGACATACCATACGTGGGAGAGCCGACCGAAGAGCCATCAACAACACAGACCTTGGAGATGGTCAACATGGTGAGGCGCGACTACAAATCGGATCCTTTGATGACATGGGGCAACATCAGTGCCGCAAAGGAATTCCTTCGACATGGATATCAACCGGGCCAATGACTCGGAATTAGAGGACAAGGGATCATCTATCCGATCACTATTCCAGCTCCTACAGGGACTAGTGGACTCGGATTCACGGGCAAAATGCGGCGCAAGCAGGGCAATCACACCAGCAGCAAGTCTACCATCCGTTTCGTCCGTTCATCTGCGGCGACAATGGAAGGCAAAATCCTGTCGGAGAAGCTGGAGAATGTGAAGATTCGGAGTGATGAAGAAATCGATGGCGAGCAGACGACTGTTGAACATGTCAATGTCATCCAAGTGAATATTGGGCTCGGTCATAGGCGTCGACCTCACAGGCGTGCTCATTTCATACTGCATAACTTCACCATTTCCTGGAATCAAAAATCGGCATATGTTCAGCAAGCCAGGGCACCGTACTTTCCAGCTCCAGTGTGCCAATGCCACCCAGGACGCCTCCAAGGATCGAAGCACCCCTCCGAATAGACATGTGGACTCTCCTGCTATGAGCAAAGGAGTGGAGGAGAAAGAAGACGAAAAGACCAGGACACAAGAGTCCGGAGAAGAAGTCTGCATGATGGAAGCGTCGATCCCGGCCGAGTCAGACATGCCTCTCGACGGGTGAAACTTTTCATCTTTACTTTTCTGCACTTAGATAAGTAGAATCTAGAGTAGGTTACCTTGCTACATTTTGGTCGCGGACTAGCAAGGATGTCTATATCTAACGCGACCCCTAGGTAGTACCTAGGGCGTTTGTGGGATCGGGCCGCTGATGATCAGGGCGAATCTGAGGAAACGACGAGGGACCCGCTGAGTCCTGATGCGCATGCCTTATTATGAATTGTCATATGGAATAATATTTCAAATAAATTCATTTGAATACATAATTCTAATTTCTTCGCCTTTTCAGGAACGGCGCTTTGGGAGCACCCGAGAAAACCTCTGAACAAGCCGCAGAAGTAGTAGACGACCCCAAATCCATATATGGATATTATGGACTGGAACAAGGTCTTCAACGATATGAAGAACCGAAGGACATCACACTGCAGAAGCCAATTTCAATTGACATTGGAGCTCAAGATGATCCCAAGGAGTTGTTCATCGGTAAAAATTTATCAAAGGAGGAAACTGAAGACATCGTCAACCTGCTCAAGGAATTCTCTGACGTCTTTGCTTGGTCTTACACAGATATGCCGGGACTAGATTCAGAGATTGTGGAGCACAAGACTCCTACCGACCCGTCAGTTCATCCTATAAAGCAGAAGCAATGCCGGTACAAGCCCGAACTAGCCCTTGCCATCAAGGAAGAAGTGGATAAGCTGCTGAAGGTCAACTCTATTGAAGTGTCTACCTATCCACAATGGGTTGCCAACATAGTCCCTGTCATCAAGAAGAACGGGAATGTCCGAGTCTGCGTCGACTACCGCGACCTCAACAAGGCGAGTCCCAAGGATGACTTTCCACTCCCGCACATCGATCTATTGGTGGACAATACCGCTGGATTCAACAGATTCTCTTTCATGGATGGATTCTCCGGTTACAATCAGATTCGCATGGCCGAAGAAGACAAAGAAAAGACAACCTTCACGATGCCCTGGGGCACCTTCTGTTATCGAGTCATGCCTTTTGGACTCAAGAATGCTGGGGCAACCTATCAACGTGCTATGGTGGTGTTGTTCCACGACATGATGCATCGCGAAATTGAAGTCTACGTCGATGACATGATCGCCAAGTCCAAAGAAGGTGAAAACCACACCGTCATCCTCCGAAAGCTATTCGAACGACTTCGCAAGTACAAGCTGCGCCTCAACCCCGCCAAATGCGTGTTTGGAACAACTTCAGGAAAACTTCTTGGTTTTGTTGTCAGCAACAAATGTATTGAGATTGATCCAAATAAAATTGAAGCAATTCATGATCTCCCAACTCCAAGTTCAGTCAAAGAGATCCGCGGCTTCAAGGGACGTGTTAACTACATCGGACGGTTCATCTCCAGCCTAGTAGACACATGCAAACCACTATTCAAGAAATTAAGGAAGGACATCAAATTTGAATGGGACGATGATTGCAAGGTGGCATTTGAACATATTTGGACGTATTTGACAGAACCACCAGTTCTTATCCCGCCAAAGCCGGGGCATCCTCTCACGCTCTATCTCACCGTGAGGGAAGAATCATTTGGAGCCATGCTCGCCCAACAATTGCCAGGTGCCAAGGAGCACGCGATTTACTACCTCAGCAAGAAATTTACAAATTGTGAGTCAAGATACACAACTTCTGAGCGTACCTACTGCGCACTCATTTAGGTTCTCCACCGACTCCGACAGTATACTCTGCATTATGAGATCCTGTTAGTGTCCGAGAATGACCCACTCAAATATCTTTTCGACAAGCCAACACTGATGGGGAGAGTATCAAAGTGGCAATTGCAGCTCGCCGAATTCGACATTCGACTCCACTCCACGAAGTCAGTCAAGGGGAGAACAATCGCTGACACATCGCTGAATATCCAGGAACAGATGATTCATCTTCGGAAATCGGACTACCAGATGAGAGCATCTTGCTCATGGAACAAGAACCAAGGTGGAAGATGTACTTCGACGGTGCAGTTAATTCCTCAAGATTGGGAATAGGAGCTGTGGTAATCTCCCTAGATGGACAATATTACCCAACGGCAGCCAAAGTCACCTTTCCCTGCACGAACAACATGGCTGAATATGAAGCGGGCATCTTCGGCCTACTTCGTGCACTCGACATGCGGGTTAAGCTCCTCGACGTTCATGGAGATTTGGCACTCATCATCTCCCAAGCAAATGGAGCATGGCGCACTCGAGACCCAAAGCTCAGTCCACATCATGATTATCTACAAACACTAATTAGACAATTTACTGATATTGAATTTAATTATCTCCCGCGAACTGATAATCGATTTGCTGATGCTCTTGCAGTGCTCGCCTCAACGACTCCGTTGGCTGGAGAAATGGACATCGAGCCCTTGCGCATCAATATTGTTGATGATCCAAGCTGCATGCATATTGAGCAGAGTCAACCCGAGGATTCCCTACCTTGGTTCACGGACATCAAGAATCATTTACAATCAGGAGGATTTCCCCAGAATAGCACGGGGAAAGAACGTAAGTTCATCTGGAGGATAACAAGAAGTTATTTTCTAGACGGTGATACCTTGTACAAAAACTCCTTCACGACGGCTCTCATGCGACGCGTCACCAAGCAAGAAGCTGAAGCCCTCATTGTCGAAGTCCATGAAGGGGTTTGCGGACCGCACATGAACGGATACGCTCTCGCCTAGAAAATCATGCGACGGGGATATTATTGGCTCACAATGGAAGCCGATTGCATCAAATATGTCAAAGCATGTCACAAGTGTCAGATTTACAGCGACAAGGTACATGTGCCTCCAACAAGACTTTACCCGCTATTTGAACCATGGCTGTTCTCAATGTGGGGCATGGACGTGATCAGGCCCATCAATCCCAAGGCATCCAACGGGCATCGATTTTTATTGGTCGCAATCGATTACTTCACCAAGTGGATTGAAGCACAATCCTTCAAAGAAGTCACAGCAAACAACATCGTACGTTTCATGAGGGCGAACATCATCGCCAGATATGGAGTTCCGGAGATATTGGTCACAGACAATGGTTCAAACTTCAACAGCAAACTGATGGAATCCCTATGCGTGGAAGTTCGGATCAAACATCTCAACTCTTCACCGTACCGTTCACAAATGAATGGTGCGGTCAAAGCCGCCAACAAAAATATGAAGAAGATTCTTCAGAAGACAGCAATCACATATCGCGATTGGCACAAGAAACTCCCTTTCGCGTTACTTGCCTACAGAACGACGATGCGCACTTCGACTGGGGCAACTCCCTTCGAGCTCGTCTACGGCACTCAAGCGGTCATTCCAGCAGAGGTCAAATTGCCAACTCTCAGGATATCATCCCAAAGCAACAGGACAGAAGAAGAAAAGGCCAATCCTCGACTCGCCCACCTCGACTTCATAAATGAGAAACGACTTGCCGCAGCTCACCACATGCAATGCTATCAACAACGCATGTCTAGAGCGTTCAACAAAAAGGTCAAGCCAATCAGGTACAAACCAGGTGACCTCGTTCTTAAAAGAATCCTACCGAATGTCAAGGATCCACGAGGAAAAATCGGTCCAAACTACGAAGGACCGTTCATCGTCAAGCACGCCTTCTCAGGAGGAGCAACCATCTTAGCAAGAATGGATGGAGGAGAACTGTCACAAGCAATTAATGCAGATGCTCTCCGATGCTATTACACCTGAATGGTATTCAGATCTCAAGTCAGACTTTTGAGACGATATCCATCAAATGAGTTCTTTTACACCTCGAAGAATCACTCAGGATAAAGAACACTGACATCAGGGAAAAGGGAGAAATACACAATCATTCTTCTCCTTAGTTAAGTTACGCGAAATTACATGAACACATTTCGTTTACGTCATTTGTCTCGTGAGCAGGTACAAGGGTTCCTCACACAAATGGTACACAACTACTATGACAAAGGCGAGGGTGGCAGGGTGGCAAAGCTTCCAGCCAAAGTCTTGTAGCAAGTTCGTCAAACCTTCGATTCCTTCGGACGAAGACGCAATGATGAAACCATGCAAAAAGGGAAGTATCGAAACTCTACTTCGACTTTCTTACAAATGAAGTTACACGAGCAAACTTCATTCTTACTCTAACCGAAACAAGTTACAAGAATTTCCTTGTTTCTAGCCATCTGTTTGATTGGCACATGAACATCCTTATTCAACAGACATCAAGCAAGAGTAACAATTTCGTCAGACCTTCGATTCCATCGGACGAAGATGCAATGATGAAATCATGCAAAAAAAAGGGGAAGTATCAAAACTCTACTTCGCCTTTCATATAAATGAAGTTACATGAACGAACTTCATTCTTACTTTGAAAGAAAACAAGTTACAAGAGATCACTTGTTGTCTGTCCTTTGCCTAACATAGGAACATGAACATTCTATATTATGGACAAATACGTGGGCGGTTGGGTGGAAAATTTCGAACCAAAGCTTCGAGATTGCCTTTGTTGTCACCATGGATGACCACACCAAAAGGGAATATCATCTACATTGCTCTCTAGCGAAATTTTTATCATTCTTAAAATAGAGTCAGAATGACCATCGAGATGGACATATCCATCCCACCTCCCCAGCGAATATTTTACTTCATTCCCCCAAGCGAAGCCAAAGTACATGAACTAATTTCATCTACGTCCATTGTCAACTGTGCAGGCACATGGACATCCGTACAATATGGTACAAATTCCTAGGCAACGGCGTGGTTGGTCGGGTGGAAGCCGTTCCGAGTTCAATCTGAAAGAACGTAGAACACGAAAGTGCACAAAAGCACTATAGAGGTTTGAATACCTAAACCTTTCATTTCTTAAACATTTGTGTGCCCATTTGCATATAATTTGAAGTTACTTTTGACAATAAGAATGTTTCTGAGCGAGAATGGAGAAGGCAAACCTATTCCTAAACACTGACCCAGGATGATGAGCGCAAACACTGTGACGATTCATACACGAGCGTTCAGGCGGATAACGAATCCTTTGACAAAAGATGCTCTAAACCGAGATGAGATCGAGCATTTCTTCTCTTCCCCAAACACAGAACATCAACTATTGCTAACGCTTTTCGAGCCAAAGTTGAAGTTTTGTACACACACTACACCTAACGAGTCCAAGGACCGCCTCACATTGAGGTTAAAATGGGGATCCTATAGCTAGAAACCGGAAGCAACGGATCGTAGAGGCAACACTTCCTTAAGATTCGAGCGAAGAGACATCATCAACAGTTAAGCCTGCCAGTTGAGTCGTTCCTAAACACCGAGCTTCTCAAAGAGCTTCTCGAATTCCAAAGAAAATTATCAGGAAAAACAAAGCGGGGCAAATCCTCGTAATTCAGCAAGGAAAAGAAAGAATTAGCGCAAAGACCAAACTCTTAAAAAAAAGGAGAGCGCAAAATAAAAATCAAAAGAGCAAAATAAAGCACCAGGACCGACATTGCTGGTCGCAAAAGCAAAGGTGCTACTCTTTCAAACAGGTCAAAGACAAAACATTCCCCAAAGTGGATCGTCCATAACTACCAGTAAACCAATTATTCATCCCCCAACAAAACATGTCAACTGGTGAGCTGTCTAAAGGGTGAAGAATTTGCTTGAATGGTGAAACCTCTACAATCCAATAGCTTTCGATGAGGTCCTTAAACTCTTTCTTTCAAATGATTGATTTAAACTTTCAAACTAAAGGCCTTTCGCCAAAGCTACATTATAACCCGTATAAAGACTCCTTCGACCGGTACATGAGCATCCAAGTCAAAGGAATTCCGAAATCTAACTGAAGTTGCTTTCACCAAATAAGAGCGAAACACGAGAGAGATCAACAAACCTTCTCTGATCTCGCTTAGAAATATGCTTTTAAAGAGAAAACAAAACGAAGCATAATGTACATGTGAATTTAGCTATTTTTATTTTCGTTGCGACTAATTTCTTTGATGAGTTTTATTTTTAGGATACATGTTGATCAAGAATAATTTGAGATATCGACGATATCCTTGCAAAAGAATCTTTCCAGATTCTTTTCCAAGGAGGGGCAAACTGTAATACCTCAAATTAACATGTGGACCGCGAACAATCACCTTAGCCCATAATAAACCCAACTTTCATTCTCTTAAAACCAAAGCCCAAGCACAACTCAAATTTCAACATTCCCAAAGCTCAAGCACAACTTAAAGTTCAATATTTTTGGCCCAAAGTCTAAACACAACTCAAATTTCAATATTTATGGCCAAAGCCTAAATACAACCCAAGGTTCAATTTCGGGCCAAGGAATAAGCCCACCACCAAACCCATCAAACAGCGACGGTCAGTAAAGATCGAAGCCGAAGGAGAAGCCTTCATGCAGTCGGCAAGTACCATATCTAAAGCTGTCATGACCCACATCTTTTGGCCCAATAATTGATGCTGCGATCGACGTTGTGGCAGCCAACAATGGACAGTATCATGTTCCTGTCATAATTGCTGATGGGCGGTTAACTCGGAGTCCTGATTTACCTCCAGGGAGACTCAGCCCATAAGAGCAGGCAACTATAGACTCCATAGTAACTGCCAGTCAGTATCCACGGTCCATAATATTAGTTGGAGTTGGCGACGGACCATGGGATGCTACGAAACAGTTTGATGACAACATTCCTCAGCGTGCATTTGACAACTTTCAGTTTGTCAACTTCACGAAGATTGTTTCGGAGCACCCAGAGCCATCAAAGAAAGAAGCTGCTTTTGCCCTTGCTGCACTAATGGAAATCCCTTTCCAGTACACGGCAGCCCAAGGCATTAGCCATCTCAGGGATTCAAAAGCTCTTCCACATCAAAACCAGCAACTTTTAGCTGCTGCACGGACACAATGGCAGTAACAGCAGCTTCAATATAGACTGCCAAACCAACGAGATTGCTTTAACAGCAGCAATTACTTGGTAGTGGTGCCCTATAGGGGCACAGGTTCCACCGAACCAACTGTCCGTCGCTCCGAGACCTCAGTCAACAAGTTCCCCAGCTACTGCAATAGCGTTTGAGACAATAGATACAGCAGGAAACTAGGCTTGGGTGTTCATCCTACAAATCAGTGTATGAAATCAAGCAATGGGCTGAGCTCAAACCAAAGAAAGGGGCCGGGCGAAGTCTGAAAGCAATTCAAACCCAACCCAAAGTCAAAGAAAAGAAGGAAGCCTAAAGCTAAACCAAAGAAGGGAAGATGAAGGCAGCCCCCAATTGCTCCTAACCCAAATCCAACCCAAAAGAGAAACCCATAATAAACCTCTCAGGACTAACCACCAAAGCCAAGCCCTGTTGAAGTTTTTCCCACAGAGCCCAAATCCAACCCATTTCATTTCCCCCCGACAAAAATCCTATAGCAGCTCACAATTTCCCCAGAAAAGAAATGACAACACCTCTTCTTCAACCTCTGACACGCCTCCACAATTTCGGCAAAATCAGATTACCACCTGTAGCGAAGATATCCTGACGACCACCTCAACACAAGAAAGGATAAAAACTTACCCCTAGTGTGATAATCACCTTGGAAGAAAACCAGCACGGCTAGTGGACAACTTTGGTCCAACGGGGGAAACGACAAGGGTAGAAGACTTCCTGCATCTCGCAACTTTCAAAAGGGGGAATCACTTTCCATTCTGAAAAAAAAAAATAATTTCTTCATTGTCTTCACCTCAAGAACTATCTCATCGGTCTTCAACCAAGGTAAGCAAAAGATCGGTGCGATGGAAACCCCCCTCTGATGACCAACCCAATGGAAACAGCGAGGGCGCACCATACCTGTGGACGCAGCAAGCTCCAGCTTCCCCAGAGGCGGCGGCGTCAACTCCCATTCATGAGGACGACTTCAGCTCCATCAGCTACTCCCTTTGGCAACGGATGACCACCTGCAGCAACAACAAAGACAAAACTTCCTCCCTAGGCGCCTCAACCAGCTCCAGTTTTTCCTCCCAGCAGAAAACCGTGTCCAACCCCCCCTTTGCGGATATATGCTATTGCCATGAAGAATTTCTTTTTCTCTTGACTTGTCGCTTTCTCTTGCAGGAGTACACTATAGGGCTAGTAGTCCATTGCAGCTGTTTTTTTTTTATCCTCCTAACGACAGCAGCAGATGCAACAAACCTATGGCAACGAACCAGCTCCCTGTGGCAGCAAACTAGCTCCCCGTGGCAGTGAACCGGCTCTCCACAGCAACTCCAGCTTCCAAATAGCAAAGCCCATCTCGGCCTCTCGATGTAACCGACACCGGCGACAACCAGCCCAGCCATACCAGTAACCTACACCCGACGTTCTCGGCGACCACCATCAACTTGGTTCTGAGACGTTACTCATTCTCCGACATCCCAAGATCAACGACCGGCGGCGTCGGCGAAACCTCCCCCAGCTGTGGCCAGACCCCCTTTGCGACAGCTTCCCAGCCTTCCTCTGATGGCATCCCAGCAAGCCGTCTCCTCCCGCCTTCAGATCGGGTCCGACGACGGCGCCCTCCATCCTCTCCGGCACCTTCCTGGTCAAGCGACAGCTCCCCAGGGTCTTCAAGACAGCTCCCCGTCATTGGCGGCTGGCTGGAGAAGCGGCGAACCTCCCCGGCAGCAGATCTGCCCGGTCCGAGCGACTCACCTTCAACCCAGTCACGAGGGCGTCCAGCCCGGCCTCCATTGCCCTCCGATGGCGACGACCCATTCCGACCAAGCCATGGAAACTCTCGGCATGACAATCCGTGACCCCCCCTCTCCAGTGTCGCCTCCGTTCCAGTCGGTCTCCTCTTCAATCACGCAGCTTCGGCAAACCAGAGCGCTCCCCGGCGAACCCATAGCAGACCCGAGCGGCCACGACCGGTGGAAGCTCAACCCCCTGGTAGATCTAGAGTTCCGGGGCAGATCTCCTACTCCAACGACTCATGACAGCTTCACGTCCCTCCTCTCCTCGCCAAATCATCTCCGGGACCAGCTCAGATCCGGCGTCGGGTAAACAGCAGCATCGCTGACCCTCCCTGGAGCCAGACTCCCATGGCTGTGGCACCTCGGACGAACCGACCCCACCCAGTTTAGATGAGCTCATCTCTGGACCTTCCTCCACGCAAATGGGTTTTTTCTTCGAACGTCCGCTTCAGGTATTATCGCATAGAGGGAAATCGGCAAAAGGGAAGAGACATCGGGTGGGTCTCTGAGCAAAGACAGAAAGGTAAAATCCCTCAATCCTTTTCCTTTCAATTTGATCGATTTTTTTTTTAAGTGACTAAAATGGGCAAATTCGTAATTTCAATGACTGACAAGTAAATTATTTTTGTTTGAAAGCTAATATGAAAATATACGTCCTTTATTTTAATAATTGGTCACTGTAGGAGTTTCGATCATTTTTTTCGTTAAGTTTATGTGATTTTGTTACTTTTCAAGAGTCTTATTTTTAATCGACATGATTTTGTTATATTTAAGCTCATTGGGGTTCTCATATGTATGAATTAATATCTCATCTTTACGTGCATCGTTAGCATTCATTTTCCTCTTATTTTGCATGAAAAATATGGCGGAGCTTGGCGAATATTTTCAACAATATACGTCAAATGAGTATCTCCGATCAAAGCGGTAAGACAAGCCTTATCTTTCTCAGTTTAATAGAATTTCATTTGAATTTGACGATACTAACCACTTCTTCATTTTTTCCTTGCATGTACATCGAGTTATTAATCTCGGAAGGTCAACCCCATAATTTCGAAGATTAACTCGAAGGCGCGTGTATCAAACCGCGTGGATCTACCCCGGCCTAAAAAACCGCAGGCTCGAAGGCTTCAAGCGGCCCCAACCTTCAATCAAAGGTACAAGGGGAGGTGCAGGCCTCCCCGAATTTTATTTATAACCCACTTGTAACGGATTGCGGGACCAAGTGTATAGGCCCACAATCACCACCCTTCCCCGCCCTTTTTATCTAAATACTTGCTTGTGATTGCACGCTTGTTTAGGCTTTTAGGACTACGTGGCATGTTTGTTTCAATCAAACAAACCTAAATTCGGGTCCAACGCCCGTTAAAACGTCGATAAAAGTGCGGCCTACTCCCGGATCGGGCCCACCCTTTTCGCATGTTTTAGAAAATAAAGGTTAGTAAATAGGAATCCCCGAACCCAAACTCTGATTTTTTCTGACTTGAAATCACGTTTTTAACTAAGCCGGTGGCGACTCCGAACAAAGTTTTCGAAAGTTAAAACTAAACTATACCCATTTTTCGGAGCCATTTAGGATGAGGTGACGGCAGACCGAGCCGCTCCTTGAGCCTTCCCCAAAATTCGTGAGCGATGTGTTAATGCAGCCTTTCGCTCATCACCTTCAGGGAACTGGAGATGGTTGGCGAAACGTCCCGCCGACCCGTCCGCGAATCAAGGGAAGGCCCAACCCTAGGCGTCCGGCATTCGAGCCGTAACGTCGACCGGACTAGGCCTCGGGGGAGCGGGTCCGGATCCTCGGGTTGCCCACACTGCCTCGTGAAACGTGCTAGACTGGAAGGCGCGCGTACATCCCGGATGGCGACTCTGTTGGGGATACTCCGCATGTGGATTCCTACCGAAAACCTTTTACAAACCACATGTGGAGGGGAGTTATTTGTTTTCGCATGTAATTGATTGGCTTGGTGCCCTTTGTATGATCTCTTTCCTGTGTCTGTTTACCACTTTATTAGGCATACATAGGTAAGTCCTTATACCGGGACCTTAGGGGTCACCGAAAGGCACGGCCTCGCTGCTTCCAGCGGCTTGTAGGCTATGGACAGGGACCCGCCTCCCTTAGTCCGAGGGAGGTCTTAGAAACCTTCATCCGAGTCTAGAATTGCTTGCCCACTACAGGTACCAGACGCCGCACGTGCATTTGCTTGTCACTAAGTGACTGCTACTCGTGCAGGGACAAGTTCAGGTATGTGTTGTATGCGATAAACCGTGACACTAACTCTGTTCATTTTGCAGCGGTTTGGGTTGGTCACGGGGGGTTCCAAATTCCGTTTCTCCCTTCCCTATCTCTTTTTACCGCTTTAATACATTCATACACATTCATGATCGCGTGAATGCATTTCAATTCACGATTTTTCTTGTAATACCATACATTCTATTTTACTTGAACACGATTGCACAAATTGCGTGCGGAATCATACCATACTAGGGTTAGGGATTGGAATGTTATCATCCTGGATTGACACCCTATTATGCAGAAAGACTTCATGGAGCCCATCGCATTGCGACAGAAGAACATGCCTAACGCCCATCACCTCCACCGTTGGTTGCCGCTGTTGAGGCCATCCGAGCTCGAATTCGTGCAGTCCAAGCTCAAAGGTCTCTTTCACCTCATTCACCTGGAGTTGGATTGGGCTCTCCTACAGAACCTGGTGGGGCGCTGGGATTCGGATTCTTTCGTCTTCCGCTTCGGGGATTTGAGGCTGGCACCAATCTATGAAGAGTACATCAACCTTGCTGAGATGCCCCACCGCACGGGAATACTGCCCTTGCCTCGGATCGACAAGCCGAAAGAATACATAGCGAGGCTTCTCCAAATCCCGTCAGCAAGTGTACCCGGACTGTTCCATTCTCAAGGAGACATCAGCGTCAATGGCATCATCGATCTGCACATGATGCCGTTGACAACCCACGCATGGGAGAAGGGCAAGGATCGGCACGAGCGTTCATCCTCCCGGGAGCGGGTCCAGATCCTCGGGTTGCCCTCACCGCCTCGCGCGCGTACTAGTCTGGAGAGCGCGCGTACCGTCGCTTCATGGTGTCAGGCCATGGGTCCTTCCTGGCCTCCTCGAATGTCTTTTCCAGATATTACTTGCTGTTAAAGCCGCAATACTAGTGGACTTTCGAGGTAGGTCTAGAGCAAACGAAGCAGGAGAGATTGATGACATTGATGCAACCCTAGCCGCGGATGCGCTCCAATCACTGAGAAGTTGGAGATGTCTTCCCAACGACCACGACTATCAATCTTGGTTCTACAACTGTGCCTACGACAATTGAGCGTGCCTAGTTTCGAAGGAATGTGTAGTTTTACTTACTATGTATCGATCCACTTGTACTTGTAATATTTCATAGTGAATCGATTATGTGTATTGGCTAAATCTCTTCTGAGACATCGATTATCTTTATTAATTGTGACCATAACTCAGGACATCGATGCTGTATTTCTCTGGAATGTAAATTCCATAATGTTGGTCGATGGAGTTTTAAATGCTTGCCATTAACCTTCAAAGCGTGAGGTTCACCGTTTAAGTATGGCAAATGGTAAGCATTTTTTTAATACACTTCATCGACCCTAAAAGGACCCTCCCAAGTATGAGACCATTCCTAGAAAATAATATATCTTCCCAATCGGAATGATAATTTTCCAAACCAAGTCTCCTTTCTTAAAGGACTTTAATATGACTTTCTTATTATAACTTCGAGCGACCCTTTCTTTCTGGACCTGAATTCGATTCAGAGCTTGGAAGCGTATTGTTTCTAAGTTTTCCAATTCGACGTGTATCGATTCTTGATAATCGATAGGTCGATCTTCTTGATGGGCCAGAAATCGCAACGATTTATATCGAACCTCAATAGGTAGTATGGCGTCATGTCCATAAACTAAGCTGTATGGAGTCTGCCTGATGCTTTCTCGTTTAGTAACGCGAAAAGGCCAAAAGTACATCTAACAACAAAGTATGCCAAGATCGAGGGTTGTCGTCATTCATCTTCTGAATGGAGTTTTTAATGATCTTATTAGTAGATTCAGCTTGTCCATTCGATTGAGCGTAGTAGGGAGATGAATTTGTTAACAGAAATCCAAACTCAGACGCAAACTCTTTAATCATGGTGCCACTGAAAACAATAGCATTATTGACAACCACGTTCTGGGGCATGCCGAATCTATATATAATGTCCGATCGAAGAAAATCGATCACTTCGCTCCGGGTGATATTCTTATAAGCTTTTGCTTCGATCCATTTAGTAAAATAATTGGTAGCTACAAGGTTATAAGAATATCCGTTACTCGAGCTTGGTCTTATTTCTCCAATAATATCCATAGCCCAAGATCTCAAGGGCCAAGGTTTAACCACTGGATGTAAATGAGTTGCCGGTGCATGTGAAATTGGTCCATATTTTTGACACTTCTCGCATCCTTTGGCCATATTGATGCAATCTTTCATCATCGAAGGTCAAAAGAAGCCATGCCCCTTGATCGACCAACACATTAGGTCCTACATGATGAAGGCCCCAAAGGCCTTGGTGTGCTTATAACATTATAGGGATTGCTTCATCCATATCAACACATCTCAAAAGGACACCATCGTTCTGCTTTCGATACAATACATTATCGATTACAGTATAGAATCTTGCCGACAACTTTACTTGGCGGGTTGCCCCCTTCCCAGGATTAGAGAAGAATTCCACGAATGGTTTTCTCCAATTAGTTGTAGATTGGAAAATAGTAATGGTATTCACGTGTGTAGAATCATTGTTCAACACGGAATGTATTGTCTATACCTGCTCTCCAATTTCTTGCATCAATCGATGATTTATTTTAAAACCCGAGGCGTGTTGTGCCAATTCATTTGCTACAAAATTATCTTCTCTGAGGATGTGTTCAAAATGAACTTTTTTAAAGAAAGAAGACAAATCGTGAACTTTGTCCAGGTATCTCTGGAAATGATCGAAGGTACACATACTCGATCCTTTGACATGGTGGATGACAAGTTGTGAATCCCTTCGAAATACCGCATAGGACACTTGTAGTTCGATCATGGTCCGCAGAGCAATTATTAGAGCCTCATATTCGACGGAATTATTCGTTAATAATTCGTCGATTCTATAGGCTAACTTTCGTTTTACTTTCAAAGGAGATAGAATATAAATTCCTACTCCAACCCCTTCGTTAGATACAAATCCATCAAACCAAACTTCTCAAAATTCCTTTGGATCTTGAGAACTGGTCAATCTTGAATCCGTATATTAGGCTAAAAAGTCGGCTAATACCTGTCCGATATTGTAGATCAAAAGGGGACAAAATAAGGCTCCATTTGTTAAGCCTACCAGATAACATAGGACTATCGAACAACAGCTTTAACACAGGAGTATTCGATACTACATATACTGTGCCGCTCCCAATATAGTGTCGAATTTTCATGACAGCGTAATACAATGAAAGGCACAGCTTCTCATTATTAGTACACCTATGTTCGATGGGAGTAAGGTTCCGAGAAAAGTAACAAATAACTCGTTCTTTACGTTGATTGTCTTCTTGTAGCAACATCGATCCAAAAACCTTATCACCTGCAACAATATACAACAAAAAGGGTCGATCTTGCCTTGGAGGGGTGAGGACCGGTGGATTGATCAAGTGCTTTTTAATAGCTTCAAAGGATACCTGATGACTATCAGCCCATTCGAAACTACTTACTCCTTTCAACAAGTTAGAAAACGCTGACGTTCGACCGGCTAGATTACTTATAAATCGCCCTAGGTAATTGACTCTTCGTAAGAAAACCTGAAGCTACTTTTTAGTCGCTGGAGGAGGTAGATCTTGGATAGCTTTAATTTTGCCCGGATCGATCTCTATACCTCGATGATGAACTAAAAATCCAAAAAAAACTGACCAGCGCGAATGCCAAAAGCACACTTCATGGGATTCAGCTTCAAATTATGCTTTCTTATTTGAAGAAAAGCTTTTCTAAGATTGTCGACATGACAATGATCCGCCAACGATTTTACAACAATATCGTCAATATAAACCTCAACCGACGACCCTATTAATGGGTTAAAGATAAGATTCATTGCCCGTTGATAGGTTGCGCTAGCATTCTTTAAACTAAAAGGCATAACAACCCAATAAAAAATTCTAAAAGGGCAACGAAAAGCTGTTTTATGTATATCATTCTCAGCGATGAAGATTTGGTTATATCCAAAATAACCATCCATAAAGGACATAATCTTATGTCCTGATGTCTTATCGATGAGCTCATCCGCTATGGGCATTGGATATTCATCTTTTGGGGTTCCTTTGTTAAGTTCTCTAAAATCAATACAAACTCGAATTTTTCTATTCTTCTTTTTTGACAGGAACAATAGAAGAAATCCATATCGAGATGTCCTTATGTATCCAACGTCGAATAATTTCTTCACTTCATCAAAGACCTGCTGCCTATGTTCGCTTGCTAATCGACGCGGAGCTTGCTTTACGGGTTTGAAGTCTGGCTTAGTAGGCTAAGTGTGTCCGACCAATCGTCGATCCAAGCCAGACATTTCTTTATAATCCCATGCAAAACATTCTTTGAACTCTTTTAAAAGGGTCAGGATCGATTGGAAAAGATCTTTGTCAATCGAACCACTTATGAAGGTTGGTTGCCGGATTTCATTGTCACTCAAATTTACAGTTACGAGAGGATCCCGAGGCATCATTAAAGTGCATCGATCTTCAGGAAATTTAGCTATAGATTTATCACAAAACGTTGTTTTATTCATAGTAGGATGACATACAATACCAGTCGAATCTACACACACTTTCAAACCAGGATTTGACACATCCTCTTCAGCACGCTGGTCGAGACTATTTACGTCCAGCGAACCGGTTTCCAGACACATTTCTAGACTAACTACAGGTCTAGTTAGCCTATACACTCGTAGTCGCTCTAAGACATCAGCGATTACGTCTTCCTGATCATTTTCAAGCATCTTCCTCCTCCCGGAGGAGTCTCTCGGGCTCCAAGTTCGGGTTACTACCATTAGCGTCCTTTTCTCTACCTTCAGTATGAGGATTCACTCCTTCGTCGATAGGTTCGACATTTTCCTCTTCAGCAATAGGGAGTAATCCAACAGCTTCTTTAATAGAGCGGAGGATTCCAGCGAGCTCTGCCTCCTTTTTGCCTAAGCCTCAGCTTCGACTGCTGGAGGTACCTCATCAGAGTCCCAACCAAATATGGGATGTGGAGGACCTCCATATTTGACCAGGTATTTGAACTTTCCTGTCGGTTCTCCCAGGGGTCCTACATTTGGATCTCCAAGAGAATACCTCTTCTTCAAACTCATGTCATCGACAGCACCAATAACATTTCTTGTATAGATTTTGACAGGGGTAAGACAAGTATTGATGGACAAATCAGCTTTAACGACATCAACTTTAGAATCTAGCCAAAGCATAAGTTCCCGATGGAGAGTTGAAGGGATAACTGCCGCCTTATGCAGCCAATCTCGACCCAAGAGAGCAATAAAGGTAGTATCGACTTCTACTATGAAAAAAGCAGTATTGATCGTGGACCTTCCAACTTTCAATTTGATTGAGAATATTCCCACACACTTCGACATAAGGCCATTGAAACCCATTATGCCAACATCAGTGTTGGTAACGTCGGCCCTGTCCTATCCCAAGTATTTGAGAGTGCGCAAAGGCATCACGTTGACCGTTACACCATTATCGATCAAAACTTTCTTCAGTAGAATCCCAATAACAACTTCTATGTATAAAGAATGCATCTGAGACTGCATCGACGGACTAGGCTTAATAAACCAATTTACTGGAAAGCCTATAGTACAACTAACGACCCGAGAACTCGAAGTTTTAAGAATACCTTGGATAGGTTTATCGATTGTAGGTCCCGCAAACTCTGTGGGTAACATGATGACATTACACTTTACAGGGTTGTCAGGAACATCGAACCTGACTGGATTGTAATCCGAGTCGTTGAAGGTATCTTCACATTCATCGTCCTCAACAATCTTTCCCTTATCATTAGGAAGGTCATCTTGTTGGACAAAATCATCGATCATAAACAAATCGTCATGGTCGATTTTCTCTCCTTCAACCTTTGTAGGGTCAATGGACTTTTGCCATTTCTCTTCTGCTCTCCTTCGACGTCTTTCCTTCCTTTTCCTACAGTTCTTAGACATTGGTGGAGATCGTCAATTTTTCACCTGCCTCCACTCATCATCATCAGAACGGAAAAAATCAAGTCGACGTCGACAGGATTGATGATGCTCAGGATATACCTGGACATGCTGTCCATTCTCGGGGTCGTATCCTTGGACTTGCCCTACATTTTCTTTGCCAACAAAAACAGGCATTCAATATAATGAGTTTGTTTCGATCATACCTTGGATTGGATTGTTGACTAGAATGATGTCGAATTTGTTTGCCGAGGACATGACGATCATCTTTTGTAAGTAATTGTAATAGCACAGGTGGCATAGCTGAGAGATTAGTATCTTGTGCCTCAGAATAGAGTTGCATCGATTGCAAGTATCAGCTTTCTCGAGAAATTGTGCAATGGGAAGTCCATCTTTGAGAGCTTGTTCGTCGAGGCGGGGTGAGGGTCGAAGGCAATCCTTAACATTGCCTCTTTTGATAGTCTCCTTGGACAGGTCACTTGACTTAGCAGGGGAATCCACGTCGCTGTTGACTGGCAGCGGGGTAATCTGTGCATCAAGGTTACGAGGTGGTGCGTTCACCTTCTGGATGACATGTCCTTTGTCATGAAAGACCTATGAGCATCAGGGGCAGAGCCTCTTCCTCTGGGATTATGATTAAACACCTTCAAAGGCTCCTTACGAGAAATCCCTATTGCAGCCCTTTCAACAGGAGTCAGATCGAACCAATCCTCCATCTGGTGAGATTGGTGAAACTTCTTAAAAGTGAAACACTTGTCAGTGGTATGGGTTTCGTCCATGTGCCACCAGCAGACCTCATTTTTCAGCTTCGACGCAACTCTAGGGCAAGAGACCACACCATTATCTAGAAGCCTCTTGAACAGCTTGTTGACCACAAAGGTCTCTCCAAAAACATTAAACCCTTGAAAGGAACGTCGAACAATGTCAACCATGTTAATGTCAAACGTAAGAACTTCACAATCAGAAAATGGTTTTTGATCGACAGAAGACGGATCTTTAGACTCTTTGAAACACAAAATTTTTGCTTCGATGAGATCCTGAATAAGATTTCTAAAAGTTAGACAGTCACGCGTGGCGTGGGTAAAAGACCTATGCCATTTGCAATAACTCTTCTTCTTTTCCCTGTCTATCTGAGGAAGTCGATGGCCAGGCTTCAGTTTGATTTTATCTCGCTTATGGAGTCAGTCGAAGATTTCATCGGCTTTCTCAATATCGGAGTATTTTTGCTCCTCATTTGACTTCTGAGATGCCTTAGCTTTGATGTTTTTCTTCGACAATGGGTCATAAATAGTAGCTTCGCCCTTGACAAATTTAGCCATATCGACTTCAACAAGCATATGCTCGATCTGATATGTCGTACGTTCCCTCGATTCTTCCCTGAATAAATTTTCATACTTAGTAGCCCTCAAGGAGAGTTCATAGAGATCCCTGAACCTTTCCCCTTGAATTTTCTTTCTGATATGAATATCAAGGGCATCCTGGGCTACGTTTACCAACTCAGCTTCGATGATTGATGTCTTACATCTGAGTCGAGCCTTTCGGAATCGCTGCGGGAAGCTCGCTGCAAGTTCCCCAGGCTGTTGTCGCATCTTAGTCAACTCAACCAAATAAATGGTCGAATCAAGAGTAGCGAAGTTCTGCATGAACTGCACTTGCATGTCCTGCCAATTCTGCACTGAATTGGGCGAGAGATGGATGTACCAAGTGAATGCTGGTCCAGTAAGTGAATTAGGGAAAGCTTCCAATGATCATTGTTCGACGCCTCACCCGTTTGATGAGTGAACCTAGTTATATGCTACATTGGTGTTATCTCATCTTCACTAGAGAAGCGCGTGAAATCGGGGATCTTGTAACCCCTTAGGGTAGTCTCGATCGATGAACTCAGGGTAAGGCGTCCTGTAAAGGCTAACCTCCTCCCGACGCACCGCTCCTGAGACCATTTGCTCAACGATTCGAGCGATTACATCTCTGTAATCGACAGGGTCGATAGGCCTCAGTGGGACTCTGGGGACTTCTCTTTCCAAAGATTCCTATCAGCTTCCCTGTCGAAGGTAGGTGCATCTCTAGGGACATCACTGAAAAGGTTCCTCTTCGGGAGTTGACCTTCTGCAGGCGGTCCACGGACAGGATTGTCGACAGTAGATCACGTATAATGACTCTCCCTTCGACGATGAGGAGGTGCGTATGCCTGTGATCGATAGAGATCCTGCACATCATCATCAAAATCGACGAACTCGTTATTGCGATTCAATCGATCAGGCGTGGCAAATCGCCTCGATCGTCAGAAACAAAATGCGACCTACTTGGTTCAGCCCTTCGATAGTCCTGACTTGAATGGATGGGATCGTGGGTGGCCTCATGATCGAAACTTACCCTATGCTTCCCCTCTCGAATAGCAGCCCTTCTGGTTGCAATATCAGGGGAGTGTTCAGTATCGAACCTGACAGTCAATCCCTGGAGTTGTTTTTGTAATTCCAAAAAACTCTCCTGATTCTTGGCCTGCGCTTGAAGAAACACGTCCAAAGGGACTGTATCTGACACATTTGGCAGGACATTCGACACAGGGGATGTCCCTCGCTCCTGCATCTGGACATTTTGTTGTCCAGTGTTCTGGGCATTTTGTTGCCCATTTCGACGGTTCTGGCCATTGGTAACGGTTTGACCTTACCCAGAATTGGTCTCCGAATCAACACAAGTATCAGCCACTCTGTTAGCCGCACTTCGAGTTGTTGGCATTTCGTGTAGTCACAGAAACTCACTTTCTTCTCTCACTGTGGTCGCCAAAAACGTGTTCGCATGGCAAAACACGTTGCGATATATCAAAGACTCAAAGTGTTGAAAGAAAATGTGGTCACCAATAAAAGTAAAAGAAGAACGAATACAGATTCACTAAGTGTAAAAGAAAAGACTTACAGCCATCGTACAACAACACTTGAAACGATTATGAAGAGTTAGGTTAACAATCAAGCAGCTCTTCAGGGTCATGGAATGATTGTCGTGTCTTTACAATTAACCAGGGCTGACCTATTTATAGACCACTAACTAATAACTGCCAACCGACGCACATTTAACATGTTCTAAATATCTTAGGACTAGCTACTCCCTATCTTTTAAGACAACTCCATCATCGATGCTTCACGGACGAAGGCGTCGAGTCTTTTATCCATCATCTATGCTTAAGGCTTTCGAAGAAGCTTTATCTTCGAACATCCTTTCTGTCGAACTGCACTCCATCGACTTGTTCCTGACTCCAACAGCGAATCTTTGTTCTAGCACGACGATCGAAGATCTTGCGAGGGGCATCGATCCTGGAATCTTCCAAAGCCCATCGCAGAAGCCCAAAATGGCGATTTTGTGAGGGGTGTAGCGGGCTACTCCTCTCACAAGCACACATAACCGGCGCATGGCCTCTCCGCATACTTCACTGCCTCCTTCGTCTTCCCCTCCCTCGTCTTCCCTGCAACAGCACCGTCAATGCCTCGACATTCCTCGGGTCACCCTCCAGAACCCTCTCTCACATCCCATTACCCCGTTCCTTGTCCCCTCCGACCCCAGGACGATTACCGCCGCAGTCTCGGACATAAATTCAAAAAATCTCCTATTCAGGGGATGCTGCGAAGAGGCCGATTGCTCGAGCCACAGCCATAATGGAGGACGAGGGCGTGTTCGCGCACAAAACGGATCACGTTGGAAATATTTGGCAATGGACTCACAGTAGTTGTATTGTGGTCGCCAGTAAGAAGATGCACTAATTTATACAGAAATAATGCAAGTCTTACAATCTTTAGAGAATTAAAAGAAAAGGGCTTACAGCCATTAAAAGGGAAAAAAGGAAACGGTGGTGACGATGCGGGATCTTGTAGCGGCGGAGAACACGTGACGAATGCCTTGGAAGCTCGCTTCGTCGGATGTGGTCGCTGGCGGAGAGTTGTGACGAAGGCCCTACGAGCTCACTTCGTCGGTGGAGTTGCTGGCGAAGGATTGACGGCAAAGGCCCTACGAGCTCACTCTGTCGGTGGAAGGGTAGTTGCCCTATAAACCGGGTCAGGGCATCTAATTCCTAAGGTTGACGAACAAACTTCAGAGTTTTGGCTGTGTATGGTCGTGTTTTGTCTTGAAAAATTCATCTGCTATTTATACAGGACTTGTACGTGTTTAACACGTAACAGATAGATCGTGTTATAGATCGTGATCTCTAATGTCGTGGGAGTGTCTCAACAACCCCCTTGATATATGGGATCACGTTCCTGGATATTTAAGATCAGTTACGATCCTTAACAAACGTGATTGAAAATGAATAAATTTATTTCAACCTCGTCGACTTGACTGATCTGTACGGACTGCAATCGACTTGGTCGACTTTATCCAGGATTCCGTCGACTTGACCCTACTAGTAGACCTAGCTACTGTTGAGTCATCTTGATTGGCTTTGATCATCATATTCCTTCATCGTGAGTCGACCTAGTCGACCCCGTTTATAAGTCGACCCAATCGACTTCGTCATAAATCGACCTAGTCGATTTCGTCGTGAGTCGGCCTAGACGACTACATCTTGGGCCGACTCGGAGTGTGACTTGGGGGATTACTGGGTTTCTGTTCTAATCCCAGGCCCAAAATTAATTGCCATGTCAACATAAGCCCCCCTTTTATGCTGAGTTGGCTATGCCGACTCAGCAAAAATCATACCCTATATAAAGGAGAGTCATCGTCCTTTTCCCGCACTTTTCTTCCTTGCTCAACACTTCTCCATCTTCTCCAAGAAACCCGAAACCCTCGCTTCCCAGAAAACTCTTCGTCTCCCTCCTCAAAACTTTTCCGATCCTTAAAAAGATGTCGACTTTTAAGGCTTTCGAGCTCTATAATCTGCGTGCGGGGCCAACCGGACCCGTTCCGGTCGCAGAGGATCAGGGATCGGGTGTCACTCTCGAACCTATCCTGCCGGAGCATTTTTTCCCGGGGACGGTGCCGCTCAACTACCTCGTCACTGAGAAGCCCATCCCGATTTGCCATCCCAACTTCGTCGATCCCCTCAACTGGGAAGGTCATGGATCTTTCCTGTGTTTTCCTTCCGCATCTAAATCTGAGATGGTGGAATGGCTCGAGATGTGGGAGGAGCACTTCGCAGAGAGGTTTAGGAATCAGAAAATCTTGAGGTTCTTTAGAATGTCCGTGGCAGACAAGAGCTGTGATCCTAGGGTTTGCTTGGTCATGCTGCCTTTCTGGAACTCTGCTGTCAATTGCTTCTATTTCCCGGAGGGTCCCATGTCTGTTACATTGGCAGATGTGAAGATTTTGACCAGGTGCAAGATCAATGGCCTCCCTGTTCGACAATACTCTCAGGCAGGTGATATTAATCCTAAGGGCGCCCTTCAGTACATGGAGGTGGTGAGCAGACACTTAAAAATGGCCTCAGCAGGCAAAGAGCCAGATAAAAAGTTGTCGACCGAAGGTTTTGGCGCCCGGGAAGAGGTCGAGTTTCTCAGCACTTGGTTAAGCAAGTTTGTTTATTGCTTCCCTGGGAAGAAGGTCAGCCACACTTCTTATGCAGTGGCCAACTTTCTGAGGGAGACCAATGAAGAAATCTCTTGGGGCCCCTTCATTTTGGGTCTTCTTTACCATGATCTGGACAGAGCGACGACTCAGATCAAGCCATTTCCAAAACATCCAGCGGGGGGGTTGCTCTGGTTAGTTCACCTCTGGTCGGCTATGTGGATGCCAGGATTGACTGGGTTCAAGGGCCCTGCTTCGCCCCTCGAGTCTGCCTATTATGGGGAGACCATCTTGGAGCAGTGCTGCCAGCGGAAGGATCAATGGCTTATGACATCGATCACTGGCCACATGAAGCACATCGTCGACTTCGGCAGGGTAGATCGACGCAACTGGGCACCCTTTCCAGGCGGCAAGACATTTGCTCAGGAAATTAATCCTCAAGCTGCTCGTGGCTTCTGGAATGGGGTATTGACCCGCAGGGACCTACCAGTTATCTTCGACGGCTACCTGACCTTTGAAGCCTATAACCCTCAGCTGTGTGCAAGGCAGTTTGGGTTCATCCAGGGTGTAGCGGTTCCACTTGCCGACCCTACTGGTGGCTTGTGCGGGGACAGGATGAAGAGAATCGTGTGCAAGCCGATCTCCCCGAAGACCCTCGACTTGCTCAACAGCAAGGCGCAGCTCTCCCAGATAGAATTCCCATCTGGTACTTCTGCCTGTTTCGCCACTCAGTTCTTCACTGTGCTGTGGTCGACTACCTATGAAGAGCTGCGGACTTTGATGCATTTCTTGGAGGTCTCCAAGGAGCCTGATTTTTACATAGGCGACGCGCATATCAAAGCAAAAGGTAAAGACTTAGCTTGATTTTAAAAGTATTGGGTTCTTAGTATTAATCGCGAGCTTTCTCCTTTTCAGGATCAATGATGCCTCAGGGCTCTGGAAAATCCAAGCCTAAGGCTCCCCTTGCCCCCGCTCCTTCGAGACTCAAGTCGACTGGCAAGGGGAAAGCTAAGGTGGCGAGCCCCAGGGAGAAAGCTGCAAGTGATCCCTCTAAGGCTCGACCTAAAAGCGCTCCAAAGCGCAAGGCGGTCGTGGCAGGAGATCTTGAAGAGATGCCTCTATCCCAGAGGAGGAGACTGGTGAAGGTATCATCTGCAGTGGCGGCTCCTCTTCCCAAGTCGCTGACTACCGTAGCGGCGACTTCTTCTTCGAGGTCGCCAGCAGCGGTGGCTCCATTCAGATCACCAGTAGTGAGTTCATCATCTGCTGCGGTGCCTGCGACCTTAACGACGGCCGACATCACTCGAGGAGCGACTACAGAGGTATGATTCTACTGATTCTAATTCATCTTGAGCTTCTGTATCTAACCCGCACTATATTGCCTAGGGCGAAGCGTCAACCGGAGGTGGTGACCAACCTACTCCGGTTGTGTTCGAGACAGGTGCAACGGCTTCGATCGCCGAGGTGAGCTCGACTCCCTGCTAAGATATATTACTCTAGTTCATATATGAACCTTGGTTTTATTACACTCTACTCTAGGAAGAGCAGGCTCCTGAAGTCTTGCTACAAGAAGGAACCGCTATGGTTTTAGTCGATCCTCCAACTCGGTCGACGCGAGAGGGGGCACCACCTCAGTCGATGCGAGAGGAGGAAGAACAAGGCGTTCCTTCTTCTTCAGTCCCCACTCCTGCACCACCAATGGTATGTGTTCTTCTCTCACACGGAGCATGGCGTTGTTATCGCGATTCTAACCGCGACACTTCACAGGCTCGTCCGAAGAGAGTGAAGACGACTGCTGGTCGCAAGAAGGCTCCTACTCCCTCCACTTCTTCGGGCGAAAGTTCTGAGGATTTACTACCTTCAGAGGTAAGTATTCGATTGCATGGAGGTGTTGACTGTTCGGGATATTGTGTCTTAGCAACATTTCATTTCTTATTCTGCAGGGTCCTGCTGCAGCGACCTCGACTAGCGACCCATGGGTGAAGCTTCACCAGGACATTGAAGAATTCTGCCAACTTCTGCTCATTGACCCCTTAAGCGTCGACGAGTTTAGGAGGATGCAGAAGCTGCTGAAGGAGATCGAAACATCCCCTCGGGTCACGGACGAAATAATGGGGGCCTGCAAGAGCTTCAGGTCAACGTATTGGACCCGCTGGAGGGATTACTACGCCGATCTGCTCACCTACGACTTGACCGACTCGAAGATTCAGTCGATCAACGAAGCTCGAGGGCAGGCCTCTAAAGCTGCACAGGACGCCCGCCAACGTTTGGTCGATGTGCAAGAGAAGCTGACCGAGGCAGAGAGACAGATAGAGTTCTACACGAACCTGAAGAATGACCTGACTCGGCAGCTTGCGTCGATCAATACTCAAGAAATCGAGGAGCTGGAGGCCAACGCTAAGAAGGACAGAGAAAAGGTCGTCGACCTTTATGCCCAGCGAAACAAGGTGAACGCGAAGCGACGAGCTCGTAAATCCCTTGTCCTCGATTTCAGAGAAGTTGGCGGGTTATGGAGGCTAGACTTGTAACTAAAGAACAACGCAATTCGATTATTTTTGTTTTACTGAACAAATCAAGTATCTTATGTCTCGAATGAATTTCTGCCCACTACGCTAAATTCATTCTTCCAAACAACGTTACTGAAGCCTAGCGCGATTTTCTTAGGAATTAAGCGCTTCCCAAATTAATGGAGCCCTTTGTCTTAGGATTTTATGATGAGCTTCCCAAATAGTCACGCGGTAGGATTTAAGATATTTACCATTGACCTTCAATGGATGCCTATCCCCTTCTCTGGTCTTAAGTCGATACGTATTAGATGAGTATGTCTCGCACACTTCATATGGACCCTCCCAATTAGGAGACCACTTACCCAGGACTTGGTCTTTTGATTTAAGGGGTAGGATCATCTTCCATACTAAGTCGCCCACTTTGAAGCGCTTATGGACAACCTTTTTATTGTAGTGCCTAGCAATTCTTTGCTTATGTACCTCGAGTCGGTCTATTACATCGAGTCGCTTCTTCTCTAATTCTTCTAAAGCGAGGTACATTGCCTCGTCTTGCAAGTCAGGATGAGCTACCCTGAGCGACTTGTATCGAATTTCAATAGGTAGGACAACATCTTGCCCATATACCAGCGAAAAAGGGGCTTCTCCTGTGCTGTCTCTCTTGGTGACTCTTAGAGCCCACAAGGTGTCCTGTAATAGTTCGTGCCATTTTCTTGGATTTGCACCAACCATTTTCTGAATGTTATTCTTTATGAGCTTATTAGTAGCTTCAGCTTGTCCATTCGACTGGGGGTAATAAGGTGTTGAATTAGTGATTGAAAAGCTGAACTCAGCAGCGAATTCACGCACCTTCTCATTATTGAAAACGGTGCCATTATCTACTACAATATTCTGGGGAATCCCAAATCTATAAATGATGGAGGATCTGAGAAAATCGATCACCTCTTTGTGATCAATTTTCTGGTATACTTGAGCTTCGACCCACTTGGTAAAGTAGTCAGTAGCGACTAGAATGCAGGCATCGCCTTTACTCGAGTGTGGGTGAATCTCCCCGATTATATCTTAAGCCCAAGACCTAAACGGCCAAGGCTTGATGACTGAGACTAAATTGTACGCTGGGGCCCTTGTCACCGGACCATGTTTTTGACACTCTTGGCACCCCCTAGCCATTTCTATGCAATTCTTTAGCATTGATGGCCAGTAAAAACAATGTCTTTGGATAGTCCAAGACATTTTGGTGCCAGATTGGTGAGACCCGCATAAACCCTGGTGAGTCTCCAACATAATTGGGGTCGCTTCGACTAAGTCGACGCACCTTAGTAGGACCCCTTCTTTGGTCTTTCTGTAAAGTACTCCATCTATAAGGGTGTACGACAAAGCCTGAGTCTTGATTCTTTGGCTCGCCTTTTGTGTTGGGTCGGAGAGGAAATCGGTGATTGGCCTCCTCCAATCTTCATCGCTTGCCATTATGTCCAGAGTGAACGCGTCGCCTGGGGGAGCTAGGTGGGAAGCTATTTCTGGGACACAATCGCTTCCTCTTTTGGCTTTGTACCCTGAAGCCTTTTGGGCTAAGTCGTTAGCAATTGTGTTTTCCTCCCGGCCTACAAAGAGGAAAGAAATTGCTTCAAACCGCCTGACTAGCCTTCGAGCGACTTGATGATAGGGTGCGAGTTTCTCTTGACATAGAGAGTCGCCGTTCATCTGGTTAACAACCAGTTGAGAGTCCCCCATTACTCTGACTTTCCTGGCTCCCAAGGCTAATAATTCCTTCAAGAGCGTGATCAACGCTTCATATTCAGTCGCATTGTTTGTATGAGTCGCCGACAAACGATATGCTAGACGAACGTCCTTTCCTAGTGGCGAAAGTATGTGGAGGCCTATGCCTACGCCGGATTTCGCCGAAGATCCATCAAACCAAGCTTGCCAGACATCCTCGAGGGATTCCTCTTGATCGATTAATGTAGATGAATCGTGGTTTACTAAGAAGTCGGCTAAGGCCTGCCCTTTCACCGACTGTTGAGGTTTGAAACGCAGATCGTATGCGGATAGGACCAGGCTCCATTTACTAATTCTTCCGGTCAATAAGGGACTTTCGAAAAAGTATTATATGACTGGAGACTTGGCAATAACATGAACCTCTTGGGATCCGATATAATGTCTCAGCTTCTTAACAGCATAAAAGACTGACAGGCATAACTTCTCCTTAATTGTATAGCGCTTTTCTGTAGCAGTTAGTTGTCTTGACAAATAGTAGACTGCTCTTTCGGTTTTGTCCTCCGCCTCTTGGGCTAACATGGCACCGATGACTGATTCAGTCGCTGCCACGTAAAGCAAATAGGGTTTTCCTATCCGAGGAGGGGCAAGCACAGGCGGCTTTATTAAGTACTCCTTTAAGCCTTCAAATGCTTTTTGGTGTTCGTCGCTCCACACAAAATTTCCCTTCGCCTTTAGTAAAGTTGAGAAAACTTCTGTCCGTCCAGCGACGTTACCAATAAATCGCCTTAGATAGTTGACCCTTCCTAAGAAAGCCTGTAACTGCTTCTTATTACTCGGAGGGTTCAATCTTTGAATGGCATTGACTTTATTCTGGTCGACTTCTATGCCACGTTGATGGACTAGGAACCCTAGGAAATGTCCTGCTCTGACTCCGAAGGCACATTTGAAAGGGTTTAGTTTGAGCTGATGCTTTCTCATTTGAATGAAAGCATTTCTAAGGTCATTAACATGTGACTTCTCGTCTTGCGACTTGACCACTATATCGTCTATGTATACTTCGACTGTTTTGTTAATCGAGGCATTAAATATAGCGTTCATGGCTCGTTGATAGGTTGCCCCAGCGTTTTTGAGTCCGAATGGCATGACTACCCATTCGAAAATGCCTAAGGGACACCTAAACGCAGTTTTATGGATATCCTCCTCAGCTTGGAAGATTTGGTTATATCCTGAGAAACCATCCATGAAGGACATAATTTGGTGCCCTGCAGTCTTGTCGACTAAGTCGTCTGCGATAGGCATGGGGTACTCATCCTTTGGAGTGGCATGATTCAAGTCCCTGAAGTCGATGCAAACCCTAATCTTACCATTCTTCTTAATGACAGGAACTATACTGGATATCCATTCGGTGTACCTCGATGTCCTTATATATCCAGCTTTAAAGAGCTTCTTGACTTCCTCGAATACTGCTTGAGTGACTTCATGAGTCATTCTCCTCGGCGCCTGTTGGACTGGTTTAAATCCTGTTTTGATTGGTAACTTGTGTTCCACAAGTCGGCGATCTAGGCCAGGCATCTCGGTGTAATCCCAAGCGAAACAGTCTTTAAACTCTTCTAGAGTAGCTTTGATAGAATTGAAAAGTTCTTTATTTATTGAAGAATTGATGAAAACAATTCGAGGGCTTGAAGTCTCGCCTAAATTGACACCTACGAGTGAGTCACATGGCATCATCAGTGATTCACGACTCTGGACACCACCTAAATCGGTGTCGACGTTATTACATGACCTAGCTTCAAGATTGATGTTGCTTATTTGGCACCCTACTTTCCTAGACATCCTAACATGCTTCTGAAGTCGCTGTAGGATATCAGCGACTGCATGACCTTTCTCCTCACTGTCCATACATCCCTTCGTGTAGGAGTCTATCGGGCTCCAACTCCGTCGCAGTGCTCTCTTGGCTCTTAGGCGCTTCTCCCTTGTTGCCGCTTGGGCTGTTGTTCGTCTCGCTTCCAACCTTGGTCGTGACTACCTCCTGCAGGACCTCGTCTATGTCTTTGTCTGTGAAGTCGGGCCCCCATCCTGTTGGCACAATCGGTCCTTCGTCAGGCTTGGGGTGAGAGGTGCCATAGCTTACGATGAAGTCGAACTTCCCAGAAGGTTGACCTAAGGGTCCGACTGTGGGGTCTCCCAGCTTGTAGCGCTGGTCCAGAGTAAGGTCCTTGACTGTCTTACACGTCTCTGCATGCAAAATACCCTTGTCACAACAAGAGTCTTCATCAGCCTTAACGATTTCTATTTCGGAGTCAAGCCATAAGATTAACTCCCTATGCAAAGTAGATGGAATCGCGGCGGCCTTATGAAGCCAATCGCGTCCTAAAAGCGCATTAAATGAAGGGGTTATATCGATTACAAAGAAAGCAGTTTCCTGCTCGTGTCTCCCGACGCCTAGGCGCACGGAGCATATGCCCAGGCACTCGGATTTTCTCCCATTGAAGCCACTTACAGCTACGTCGGTTCGCACCAACTCGCTAGGCTTGTACCCAAGTAATCTAAACTTGGTGAGGGGAAGAACATTGACAGTGGCGCCATTGTCTATTAAGACTCGACCCACTAAGACACCATCAAAGGTGGCTGAGATATACAGCGAATGCATATACTGTTTCATGCGGTCTGATGGTTTCCTCAACCAGTGCAGAGGGAAGCCAGAAGGAAATGTAATGACTTTAAAGTCGAGAGTTTTACCTTCCGGTGCCTCCGACTTGTCGTTGCAGGCGAACTCCGCAGGGAGGGTAAGAACGTTGTAGCTCACGAGGGGCCCTTGCTCTGCGTTGAAGTCGCAGGGCTTATCTCCTCGTAGAGGAGTGTAGTCGAAGCTCGAGCCTGGGTCTTCCGAGTAGTCAGTAGACTCGACACGCTCGGGCTCTGCAACTTGTTTCCCTGTGGCGTGGTTCCCGCCAAAGGGTGGCATCACAGGGGTCATTCTTGGTTTCTTCTGGGCGTGACTTAGACGCCTTTCTTTTCTCTTTTGAGCCCTTACGGGAAGCGTAAGCTTCCTTTCCGCCTTCTGCCATTGAGACGAAGGGTTAAGTGCTTTGACGAACCTTGGTTTCTTAGAACCAAAAGGGAGTCGACTTACCTCCACAAACCTTCCGTCGGCTGGGTCATATCCTATCTGCACAGGGTTATCTCCTGGCCTATTTGAAGAGGGCTTGTTAGGGTTCGAATTACCTGAGCCCTCCGGACGGACTGCCTTCACCAGCATCTCCCCTTTTGCGGATAAGTCGACGAGCCGCAAGAAGTAGTTAACGCGGCATGCTGTGCAGAGCTGGGTGATGAGTATGCGGTTGTGAGCGATCAGCTTGCACTTTTGGCACAGCAGCTTTTCGTCCAGGAATTGGGCAATAGGTGGCCCCCTCCGCAGCTCCTGAGGATCAACTGTCTGCGACGCGTAGCGGGGCCTGCGATTCACGGCCTGCTGAGGTTGGTCCGCTTCCTTATGCTCCTCTACCGGTCTAATCTCCTTGACAGGGGTAGTTCTCGTGTACCCCTGTCTGATAACCCTTTGGCCAGAGGAGTCTATGAACTCCAGTCGCCGTGCCGGGCGTTCTGTTCCCCGGGCGACTGTCTCTCCATTCCCCTTGTGACCCTGGGGGCCTCCTCTTCCTCCTCGCAAGGCTAATCGGCGATCTGCGCTAGGAGGGCTTTTGAGGGCGTGAGAAGATCCTCGGGGAGTGTTCAGCGACATTGCTGCTTCCTCGAACGGGGTCAAGTCGTACCACCCCTCCGTCTTGCTGTCCAGTAGGTACTTCTTGAACGTGTGGCACTGATCCGTAGTATGAGTGTCGTTCAAGTGCCAGTGGCATAGCCACTTCTCCCTTCCTTTGGGCAGAATAAAGACCCCACGCTCAGCCAGTCGCTTCATCAGGGCATTAGCCACCAGAGTCTCGCCGATTGCTTGTAAGTCCTGCGAGGGTACAGCAGAGTCGTTAATAACTTCTAAGAGATTAACCTCAGTATCAAATATGTCAAACGTATGAATGGCGACTTCGTCCCCGAATGGATTATCATCCACCACGGCGACTTCATCGACCTCGGGAAAACGGAGCTCTTTAGACTCTATTAAATCCTGGATGATATTTCTAAAGGACAAACAGTCCTTGGTAGCATGGGTGAAGGACCCATGCCACTTGCAGTAATTCCTATTCTTTTCCCTCTCTGTCTGAGGGACTCGATGGCCGGGCTTAAGCCTAATCCTTTTCCTTTGATAAAGCCAGTCGAATATAGCGTCGACTTTATCCGTGTCGAAAGAATATTTTCTTTCCTCGGCATTCTTTTGGGATGCCTTAGCTTTGGAATTCTTCTTAGCCAGGGGATCACATATAGTCGACTCCCCCTTGACAAATTCCGCCACGTCGACTTCATAAGTGTCGACTTGGTAGGCTCGAGTCAGCTGAGCTTCCTCTGTAAGGAGCTGATAATACTCAGTAGCCCTCCTTGCTAAGTCATACAGGTCAGCAAAGCGCTCGCCCTGCAGCTTTTTCCGGAATGGGATAGTCAGCGCATTTAATGCGAGAAGTAACTGATCCTTCTCCGGTATGGGGGGTGTACACCGTAGTAGGGCCTTCCTAAGTTTCATTAGAAACTGCCCTGGGTGTTCTCCGTTAGCCTGTTTAAGGCGCATTACTTCAAACATCGACATGGGGGTGTCCAGTCGAGCAAAGGTTTTAACGAACATAGACTGCATCTGAGTCCACGAGGCTACTGACCCTGGCGGCAAACTCGCATACCATGTAAAGGCATCTCCTGTTAACGAGTTAGGAAAGAGCTTTAGTTTCCAAAAGTCGTTCCCAGCCGTCTCACCAAGTTGGTGAGTGAAGCGAGCGACGTGCTCGAGTGGGGTCATTTCATCTTCACCCGAAAAACGAGTAAAGTCGGGCACCTTATAACCTCTGGGTAAAGGGAAATCCCTGTCGACATATGCAGGATAGGGAGACCTGTACAAACAGGCACCGTCTCGCCGAGCTATTCCGGGGACGACTTGCTCTATAACCTGAGTTATGGCCTCCCTCAAGTTTGGGGGTACACCGCCTACTGAGACCTGCGCTGGAGGTCGAGTTGACCTTATCGGGCTGTACGGAGATCTTTCCCCCATTGCCTGATTCGCTGGATTCCTCATGTAGAAAGAAGGCTCCTCCCGAAAGTTTCCACCTCGGGATCCAAGCTCATAGGGGTCTCCAGTCGCGTCGATTACAGGTTCTTTTCCAGGGCGACGAGACGGAATAAAATCCTCCCCTCGATCTGTTTCCTCTTGAAAATCCTCTGCCTCGTTCCAATACGTATTCGTTGGTCGATTACGTGAAGAAGAGGGTCGACCAGGGGGAACCAGATTCCCGGGTTCAAAAAGAGCATTTGTCCTTATCTCAGATTGCTCAAAAGTCACGTTACGTGGCCCTTGAGCAGTCCGTCGAGCGTCTGTCATGAACGTAGACTCCTAAAGGGGGCTTATCTCATATGAGGTCTTACTCTTTCCTCGTTTCTCGGGCCAAAAAGACGCCCTATTAGGGTTTGGACATCCATTAGAATATCCTTCATAGTAGTCAACTCCTGACGCACATCTCCCAGTTCCTTGTGGAACTCCACTCTTGAAATAAATGCAGACGGGGTATGGGAATCAAAGGTGGACTGGTTTGTAGCTGCCTGGCCTCCTAGGGCCGGCGCTGGCAAGTCCATTCCCGGAGGAAGTTCCTGGTTTTCCCCATCTAAGGGATTCTGAGACTCACGGCTTCGAGTATTTCTCGGCATTCTTTTTTTTTTTTTTTCTCAACGTACTCCCACTATGGTCGCCAAAAACGTGTTCGCGCACGAAACGGATCACGTTGGAAATATTTGGCAATGGACTCACAGTAGTTATATTGTGGTCGCCAGTAAGAAGATGCACTAATTTATACAAAAATAATGCAAGTCTTACAATCTTTAGAGAATTAAAAGAAAAGGGCTTACAGCCATTAAAAGGGAAAAAAGGGAAACGGTGGTGACGATGCGGGATCTTGTAGCGGCGGAGAACACGTGACGAAGGCCTTGGAAGCTCACTCCGTCTGTGGTGGTTGCTGGCGGGAGGTCGTGACGAAGGCCTTGGAAGCTCGCTTCGTCGGAGGTGGTCGCTGGCGGAGAGTTGTGACGAAGGCCCTACGAGCTCACTTCGTCGGTGGAGTTGCTGGCGAAGGATTGACGGCAAAGGCCCTACGAGCTCACTCTGTCGGTGGAAGGGTAGTTAACCTATAAACCGGGTCAGGGCATCTAATTCCTAAGGTTGACGAACAAACTTCAGAGTTTTGGCTGTGTATGGTCGTGCTTTTTCTTGAAAAATTCCTCTGCTATTTATAGAGGACTTGTACGTGTTTAACACGTAACAGATAGATCGTGTTATAGATCGTGATCCCTAATGTCGTGGGAGTGTCTCAACAACCCCCTTGATATATGGGATCACGTCCCTGGATATTTAAGATCAGTTACGATCCTTAACAAACGTGATTGAAAATGAATAAATTTATTTCAACTTCGTCGACTTGACTGATCTGTACGGACTGCGATCGACTTGGTCGACTTTATCCAGGATTCCGTCGACTTGACCCTACTAGTAGACCTAGCTACTGTTGAGTCATCTTGATTGGCTTTGATCATCATATTCCTTCATCGTGAGTCGACCTAGTCGACCCCGTTTATAAGTCGACCCAATCGACTTCGTCATAAATCGACCTAGTCGATTTCGTCGTGAGTCGGCCTAGACGACTACATCTTGGGCCGACTCGGAGTGTGACTTGGGGGATTACTGGGTTTCTGTTCTAATCCCAGGCCCAAAATTAATTGCTATGTCAACGGGGCGTGCAAAAAGGCGGGACCTTGACACTTTGCAATTACGGTAAAGGGTCGATCTTGAAGGAGAGAACTTGACGGATAGTTTGACGAAGGAGAAACTTGTCGGAGACGACGTCATCGGAACTCCGACACATCACGCGAAATGAGGTTGGGATGAGGGGGTTTTAGCAGGGTTTGACAAACAGTTGGATGGTGATTAGGCCGGGCCGGGCCATCCATCGCGTCAGCTCTCTCAGAAACGAGTTTACTGTAAACAGTAAGACGTTGTTATATGACCAAGGCAGAATCGGACTTCCTCTCCCCTTTCTTGGTTCCGCCGACAGCCTTGGCCTCTCAGTTATCGCGCCCCTAACACGGTTTGGCTGCCCACGGTGATCGCTCGATAGGTGGATCTCGCTCGACCTCGAGATGTTCTCCCTTTCTGACTTGTATGCAGAAACGGTTTTTGCTTTCTTTGGGTTAAACTAAGATATGCCAAATACTAAAAACGACAGCTTTTTACAGGTTGATGAATCTACAGGAGAAATATATATACATTTATTTCAATCAGAACAAAACTTCCGGCCAAAAAAATGGGCGGAGAATGTCACGAGAATTAACGCCAGAATGGGTTGGATCCATCGTCCCATAGTGTTGCTTCCCAACGTTGTTTACAAACGTCAATTCCCAAGCAACAAAAACGCTTCGTTCTAGTCACCCCCGGTTTCGACTCCCCCTCCCCTTCTCCGTTCTTCCTCTTTGGCAAGATGAGACGGCGGACGTAGTAGTTCTTGCACTGCCCCCTATCATGGGGTGCGTCCAAGGTCGCCCTTCGTCTGCCTTCTCCCCCACTCGAGGCCTCGAGAAGCTGAAGCTAGAGAGCGGTTATGGGAAACGGGAGCCTCCTAACAACAACGGCGACAACAACAACTACAATATCAACAATGGGGATCATGGCAGCGGGGATAATAGTGGTGGCATCAGTGTCGTTAAGAAGGCAGTGTACGAGTTCGATGGGAAAAGTGTGGTCAAGAGGGAGGACGAGAGGGGAGAGAAAGCTGATAAGGGCGATGGCAGTTGTAATGGAGGCAACGTTTCCAAGAGGGTGACGCCGGCACCGCCGACCATTGATGTGGCAGCAGCCGAGAAGAAGCTCAGTGGGGATGAGCAAGTGGAAGGTTGGCCAAAGTGGCTGGTGGATAACGTGAGTAAGGAAGTTTTCGAGGGTATTGTGCCGAAGAGTGCAGATAACTATGATAAGATCGCTAAGATCGGACATGGAACCTATAGCAACGTATACAAAGCGCTGGACAGGGACACAGGGAAAATCGTCGCACTGAAGAAGGTCCGGTTCGACACATCAGAGCCTGAAAGCATCAAGTTCATGGCGAGGGAGATCATGATCCTGCAGCAGCTGGATCACCCCAACATCATCAAGCTGGAAGGGATAGCCACCTCGAGGATGCAGTATAGTCTCTACCTGGTTTTTGATTTCATGGTCTCAGATCTCACGAAGATCGTCTGTCGTCCTGGTGCTCGCCTCACTGAACCACAGATCAAGTGTTACATGCAGCAGCTGTTATCCGGACTCCAACACTGTCACGAGAAGGGAATCCTGCATAGGGACATCAAGGCATCCAATTTGTTGATAGACAGGAAAGGCACGCTGAAGATTGCTGATTTTGGGCTTGCAAATTCGTTCAAGCACCGCCCGCTCACAAGCCGAGTGGTCACTCTGTGGTATAGGGCTCCAGAGCTTCTTCTGGGGTCTACCGACTATGGTGTTGGGATCGATCTCTGGAGTGCGGGGTGTTTGCTGGCAGAGATGTTCCTCGCACGACCATTCATGCCTGGCAAAACCGAGGTAAAACTCTAAAGAACAAAAATAATCCTACGACAAGTCATCAGATAAAAGGTTCCACAGCTTCTCTCGGTTCTATCTCCAGGTTGAGCAACTACACAGGATCTTCAAGCTATGCGGCTCTCCGTCAGAGGATTACTGGAAGAAAATGAAGCTGCCCGCGAGCTTCAGGCCACCACAACACTATCCCTCGAGCTTCCGTGAGATCTTTAAGGACTTCCCTGCTTCGTCGTTTGGGCTTTTGACCAAGCTCCTCGCGCTCGACCCGGCTTACCGCGGAACCGTGGCCATGGCACTGCAAAGCGAGGTTGAGCTTCCCTCAAATCAAACAAAATATTGTTAGCATAAACATGATGACTTCCATGTTTTGACAACTCTTTCTCGGTTATTTCTGAAGTTCTTCACTGCAAGTCCACCACCATGTGATGTTTCTGGTCTACCAGTAATTCAGATTGACGATGCAACAACCTCAAACATCAAGAGTGAAAGGAAGTATAATCTCTTCTTCCTCTCATTTTTCATTTTTCTCTAGTCGACAAGCTGCACAGAGATCGGAATCGTACAAGTTTAGAAACTGATGTATTCGGCCTCACGGCCGCCCCGATGTTAGGTCATATTGGGATAGGTTAAACATGTAGATTTCTGACCCTCGAGTGCTGGTGGAATCCCGATTGGAGTAAATAGGATCGTAGGAGATACCAGGGTTGAAGCTCGACTAACCAATCGACTCATCTGCAATGACTGATTCATCATTACAACCTGAGTTAGAGATCAAGTGATGACATCAAACGTCTCTGGTTCTGCAGAATTTTAACTGAATCGCCCTCTTCTTCCTCTATGCAGGCGCAGGGCATCCAGAGTGAGACACCAATCTCGTTCGCATAGGAAGTCGGTGGACGAAACCGATGAGATTCCAGGGCTCAAGACAGAAGCTGCAGCCGAGCCATCAAAAGAGGTGGATACCTGCAGTATGTTTATGAATATGGAATGGATAGTTTCAGACAGAAATTTGACCTGGACTTTGGTTTTCGATAAATATTGCAGGAAAAGATCAGCAACAACCACAGCCAAGAAGTGACAAGCAGTAGCTCGTTCATCAGCATTCAGCCAACCAAGCATGAAACAGCCCGACATACAGCTCTCTCGGCTGCACTTTCGCCGGTGAAACAACTTTCGTTGAAGAACAAGAACCCATTGTCTCCAAGGACCGAAGGCCATCCAAACGCATCCAAGAATATCCAGAACTACACCCTTCTGCAGGCTTCTGTTACGGATATCATCAATCCTAATGAAGCCAACGGCATGCCTCAATATCGCCGCTCTGTCTCCACCGTCGACTTCCGTTATCTCGATCCTGAGAATATTTCCAAACTATTCGGGCTAGAAAATTAGTGACACTACAATAATCAAAGAACTCCCTATGTGTCACTTTGGCGAAATGTCACTCCTTTCGGTGCACCTGAACACTGTCAGGCATGAATTTAATTTCTGTCTCATTGCAGAAGTGTTCCCAGAAATCAAAATCAAGAGTCTTCCACAAAAATTGAATGCCAGAACTGTTGCCGGCCTAACACCAGTATTTCAGCAAAAAGCTCATCTTGCAGGACTGCTTCCAAAGAACGAACGAATAATAAAAGCAAAAGTGATCAAACAGGTTTCAACTACCCTGCAATAATCATCATCTGCTTTAGAAATCTTGTTAGGCCTAATCCCGTAAAAGCTGAGTATTGTCAACAATGTCAAAGTTGTCAAGCAAACTTTCCCAACAGTGTCAAGATATGATATACAGAATCTGACTGACCCCAAATAGCTAAGCACAATAACAATCGTTTTAATAAGATGAAGGACATCAAGAAGACAAAGATGAGACCTGCCAGAGGCTTTCCTGATGAGGATATGGGGCAATCCCATGAGAGTTTTGGTTGGATGAGAAATGAAAAAGGTATGTAACCCCACTTTTGTCTCCGTCTCAATCCCTTTCACAAATCAATGGAAGATAATAACATCCTCTCTAGCTGGGATTCATCTGACATTTTCCCATCGGAGAAGCTGGTCTCTTATTTCCCATACTCAGCAAAAAAACCACACCCAACTAACTTCCCTTGTTCTTCTTTTCCTATATTTAAGGTCTGTCGATGCGAAAATTTTCTATTCAATGGCAAGCAAAGTGCAGAAAGTATGGGGACAGGGGGGGTCAGAAACATAGCTTGCTGCAAATAAGTAGCATCCAAGATGAGGAAAGAAAATTGTACCCAATCAAATGGTGATATTCAAATCAAGGAAGAGACATCTGCATCAAATAGCCTCAGGGTACAAAAACATATCATCTGGCGGAATTCTTGTACACATGTACAAAATCTCATGGGGTCAATTCTGAATATGCCTTTCTCTTCTACAGGGTCCCATATGGAGGTACAATTAGCACACCAATCATTGATCCAATCTTTACAGTATAAGTGTTTCAGATGTGGGCTCTGCAAAAGGTCCCAGAATTCAGAAAGAAATAACAATATAAGGTGGGGCCGCGGGGGGAGCATATCAGATGACAGGACATGCCAGTATGCGAATTACATCAGGAATCTATCCTACACACACTACGGGATAGCCCTTTAGCCCAAGTGTTTCAGAACTCTTTTGCCTCACCCAAGAGATTAGCCCACACTGCGATTCACACCGGATTGGCTAAGGACCAACCTTGGACGGAACCAGCCAACCAGCATTCATATAAAGGCATTCAATAGAATATCCTACTCATGTCAACCATATGGTACCTATGGAAGAGAAGGAACAAGATCATTTTTGACAAGACAAGCAACATCAGCTGGGAAGCTCCATCGATTATCCTAGGGGGAGCTTCGGAACTACATGCTCTCCTAAGTACGATGAACGGAAGGCAAAGCACGCTCAACAGGAAGGCCGGGTCGACAAATGGGAACCATCTAAGCAATTAGCGTATACCTTGAACACGGACATAGCTACAGGAGAGAATAGGACATTAGTAGGGTAAGGTTGGATATGAGGCTACAACAAGAAACTCCAACCAACTAACAGCATCATTGGGATACTAGCAGAGGCCTGACCCTCACAAGAAGGAATCATCCTAGTCAGATCATTAGGATTACAAGTTGTGATTATGTGACTTCAGGAAGACCTCCATCTCCCACATCCTAAGTAAAACTAGTGTAGCAGACAAGATGGCTAAGGAGGCTCTGGACAAGTAGGAGGACTTCTTTTGTTATCCTTTAAATTGGGTCATTGACTTGTCACATGGAGCTTTTCCATGTTCAAATGTGTCAATGCATGTACCTGAACATCTTCTAATTTGCTAATCTATCTACCTCCCTTTTTCTACCAAAAAGGGTAGGAGGCATCTACAAGACAACTTTACAATATCGGAGGAGTTCATAACAAGTTATCGTAATGACAAATATTAAATTGTTGAGGAATGACATGGCTCATGATGTCTACCGGTGAACCATGACAGAGTTACACGTCAGGGCCACAAAAGAGATTTCTACGACAATCTGATTGAGATGGTTCCTTCCAATTTTCGACCTAACATTGATAAGACAAACCGGGTCATGTGGACCTTGAGGAGTGATGGAGTTTTCATGATCGCCTCGGCTTTGGAAGCATCTACGTGCGGGATCCCCAACTATACCTTGGGCTACATTTGTGTGATCCTAAGGTTTCTATTTGAGGTTGTTTGATGCATGACACGTCATACACTACGAAATTTTGGTTTCAATTGGGAATTAATCGGTCGCCGAAAATGAAGTTTATGTAGCATTTATGGCGACATTGTGGACCACGTCTTTTTCTCATGCCCCCATTCAGCGAACGTTTGGAGGCTTGTCATGCAGGCTTCTGGCTCTCCATCGCTCCCGACTACTTGGAGTGAGATTCGTGCGACACTTTTGAGGCCTCTAAAGCTCGCATGCGTAAGTCTCCAACCCTTTCGAGATGATTGGGTGTTATGGTGTACTACATTTGGATGAACTGCAACAAATGGTGGATAGGAGCTGGCATCTTTCCTAAAAGATATTGGAGACTGTCATTTTGAGCGCGATTTTGGTCACAATTTTTGTGCACATGTATATGGTTGGAGCTGGCGGAGCTACATGTGTTTCTTTGTCTTGGCGGTAGAGTTTGTCGTGCAGGGTAGAACGGTGGGTATTTTAACATAGTATAGTATAGTACCATAACAATAGGTGGAGTCTTACTAAATTACTGTTAGACTCGATCTGTTACGTTTTGTTTCATCTGGGGTATGCCTATTTACCCATGTACATTTTAATTTCTATACGTCATTACTTACCAATAAAAAAAATATTTAAATTTTCATCGAAAATAATGACAAAACATAGAAAACAAAGTCCACAGTACGAAGAAAACAAAATAAAAGATCACATGAATGAAAAGATGAACACCACACATGCCAGGGGAAACATTGGCAATAAGACCCCTCAAAAGAAGATTAATGGTGGAGCCCTTTGGGATTTTGGTCTCATGTTCCATGTTTCAGCTTTGAAATCCTAAGCTTAGCACTTTCATGCAAAGGCTGGAGGAGACATTGATGTTGACTCTCATAAACTTCCAACACTAATTAGGTGGAGGTTAGTACAAAACAACACATCACTATCTGAACGCACTATTAGATGTTCTTACGATTTCACCAGGGGAAAAAATCAACTCACATGTCTTTGCGCCCTTCCGTTCCCCATTTTCCCTGTATATAAATAGGTTTGCAAACTCAGAACCACACAAGGGTTAGTGCAGAAATGGTGAACTCCAGACGAGTTGTTCTCATGACATTCTTCATCGTATGCTTCTCAACCATCAACACAGCAAATGGGAACACATGTTTCATAAAAATCTGCTTTCTATTTTATTTTTCTAGACAGAAGTTCGAATAGACACACTGAAATATGAAATGTATGCTTAATGCAGGAAGAAGTTTGAGGAGGGCAACAACAATTGCGAACACTGGAGTTCTGATCGACCAGGATATGCTAAATGCAATGGAAACCGAGGCAGAAGGCGATGCTTTTAAATCAAGTGATTACAGTCCAACTAGAAAGAAGAGTCCAATTCATAACTAAGACTGGAAATGAAGGCATATATGTATAGAATTATGATCTTTTGACGACATATAATGTATTTCGACAGGACGTGTTGATAAAGCGAGGATGATGCTAAAGAGAAGTAGATAGAGTGATACACATCATCTAGGAAAAAGAAGGAAAGGCTGCTGAGTTGATGCGCAGCATACTTTGCAGTTGAATATAAAATTTAGTGAATATATGCTTGTTTCCCAGAAGAGATTGCATTCATTATTGAGTTTCCATGCATCCCGAAAATCCAAATTCAAAGAAAATAAGTTTGCTATCAGTATATGAGTCACTGGATCAAGCATATACTTGGGCAGGTACACACAGATGTTGAAACCAATAATAATTTCTACTGAAAGGAACAATGATTTGATTTACACCAGGTCTAGGCTATCAGTTTTCAAGATGCCTCTAAACCTTCTATTAAGCATCTTTAAGACATGTACTTCAACCATGTCGAGCATGGCATGTAAGACAGGTCACAGATACTGAAATAATCACGACCTCATTTTCACGGCCACCAGGAAGTAGTCCCAAATGACCTCAATAATTTCAAAAAAAGAGAGAAAAATTCAACTTCCTAACACAAATTTCCTCTGTGCTACATATTCTCTAATTTCTCATAGAATAGTAAGCTTGCCTCGGCAGCAAGAACTTCACTTTCTGAAACATGGTACACCTGGGAATCTGAAATGTGAAACCACTGTGTACGCAGCGGCTCGGAACTGTTTCCTTCACAGCTTTCTGTACATGGCTTGGATCTTACTGCCCTGTAAACAGTGTAGTGGCCACCTCCAGTTCTTCCAAAGTGTTGGATAACGGAAATGAGCCGATACAAATTACCTTTTGATTGGTTTGTCAGGTGGATCTCACTCTGAAAATAAAAAAGTGGGAAAACACAATGTTAACCTCCAGTCACTATCTAATTGTTATGAAAATAAAAGGTTAGGATGACTTACCGTTTTATTGGAGTATCGGGTTCTTCTGTCTGTTGAGCAGCTTTCTCCATTAGACAGATCAGTATCTCTATCAATAGAACATTCGAAGTTTTGGTCTTCTGAGGCTTTGAAGATCATATCCGGTCTTTCATGTTTAGGAACATAAAATATACCCCCTGCATCACTTTGCACGTAACAAGGGGCTTCGCAGGAATGTCCTTGGTGATATTTCGATTTTCCCAGTTGGGTCGGCACATTTTCATTAATGCTTTTATCCCAAATGTTCATATATGGAGAAAGATCAAGAATCAGCGGAAAAGAAACATGGCCCTGCGATTTCACAAAAGCCAGCTTCAGGATGAACTTATCCTTGCACTAATCTTATTGAGGAAAAGGTAGAATTTATAGACACTCATGTCCAGAATATGACCATTTCATAAGTCGAAACACATCTTTTTAGGCACCCTTGGCTTCTTTTTGGGTTAAATTCAGGGACTCTTGCATGCAATTGCATCAAACTGTAATATATTATACTTTCGGGTACCTGTATTTTCACAGATTGTCCCAATACATCAACTGAAGCCCTATGCAGTTGAATGCAAAGTATCTGCAAGGACATCGCAGGCCTTATAGTTAAAGATGAAAGAGTATTTAAATTAAATATTTAAAACCTCCCCAAAAACAAAATGAAGTTCAAGGAATAAGGCCTTCGTCCAAGGAGTTGCCATCCAACGCATGGCTTTCAGCTTTAGCATTTTTCCAGAAACCGACCAAAGAACAAAACCCAGTTGTTTTAACTTAAAGCTTTTTTCTTAGTTTCTTACTAGCTCGGATAAAGAAGTTTAAGCCGCAAATCACCAAGCATCTCGGACTATACACCAATTTGATAAATACTTCTCCTTAATGCACCACTATCGACGATCAATAAAGTATACGCTCTGCACAGGATGAGAGACAGTACCTTAGGGGATCGAGTAATCGATGATTGTTTCATGGTATATGAAAACTCATTCGACCAAGGTAGTCTTTCTAGATTGAATAGACTGGAGCAATCACAGAAATCTTGAGTACACCCTTCAACTTTCTGGATGTCAACCTGAAGTGAGAAAAAATATTCTTCATAAACCTGATCTCATTAAATTCTCCATGAAAACATGTGGCCATTTCATGGAATTAAAGAAAAACTTAAGAGACGACAATGCCCTAGCATTTTGCAGAAAGCACATAAAGAAGACAAAGTTTACCGGTCCCAATGTACCTCGCTAGTGTTTGTAATGGATAGGTACTTTACTGCACCAATATGCCAACAATGTCTACAATGGTAATTCGTAACTCGCTCCGCGCGAATAAAATGCTTCAGGCAATCTTCCAGAGAACAGTCCATTGCCTATTTAGATCAACGACTCGGTGGGAAAATGGGAAAGCATTGGCATATTTTAATTTATCTGTGGAAAAGCACTGGTATGCTTTAATTTATCTATGGAAAAGCAGTCAGGACTTACATTGACTAAACCATAAGAAAGCACGGGTGAAAGAAGTAAGGTGTGGAAAAATTCTGAATTAAATGAGATCTGCAACCAAAAATACAAACTTATGACGTTATGCGTTAAACTGTCCCTGATAAACTTTAATGGTATGGAAATGCAGCTTACAATAGAGAAAATAACAACATTTCACAAGATTGTTAAACTAAAAGGGGGGAGGGGGGGGGGGGGGGGGGGGTGGGGGGAAGGGACACCAGACAACTTATCAGAAGATTTCGTCTTTTCAGTATCATCAAGTAGATTTAACAAAAACACAATAAATACACAACCCTAAGAACCAGCCTCTTGTCAAGTAATTGAGACTAAAGTTTGCTTCAGAAATTATTGTTATCTATCAAACTAAAGAGGGAACAGCTAAAACCAGAGCCACACGCAAGCAGATATATGAACAATTCAATTTTCAGATAGAGAGGATTGAGTGCTACTGTCTTATGACTTAACACCTAGGGTAAAAGATAAACATATAATAAAATGCTACCACCATTTATCAGATGATGCCTGCATCACCATACATTTAAAAGACAAGTAAATGAAAGTCCACATCCTTCAAGATCAATTCAAATGTTTTGATGAGGCCACATGAACCTGAGATGCACAACTTCGACAGGTTAAGATGGTACCAATGATCCCATCGAAAGGACCCAAAAAGTGCTTCTGCCATCTTTCTGGCTCACTTGGATGATTTGTGTGCTTTACATGGAGTACTCTAACCCCCCAATCAGGCTCCACTGAAAGAGGATGTAGAACAGGGGCATAAAACTCTGAAAGTTCTTCTCTTAAAGAAAAAAGAAGATGAAGGAATGCTTCAGCCGCATCCTGTGCATGAAAAAGAACGTCACACTTAAAAAGTAATAAAGAAAATTGACACAGTGAATTAATCTCATGATTCCAGGAAATGCGATTGACACCTGCTGGCTTGTCAGGCTGAAATTAGGTATGTAACTACTCATCTCAAGCATTACTTCCCTTGGGCTCACTACCACCTTTCTTTCGAAAGTCCCACAAAGCTCTGAAACATAAGCAATGTCACAGTAATCAAGCCCACCAAGCAGAAAAGAAATTTGGCCTAGCATCAGCAAGTTATAAATAAATAAATTCAGATAAGTCTAGAAGAATAAATTTTGTATCGAAACTGTTGATATTGCACATTAATAGCAGAGCTATGCAGAATACAGCAGACAGAGTAAAAGAATTCATCAATCATCTGAGCCCCAAAAGACAAAAGCCTCTCTTGCAAATAAAGTGTTAAAACAACACCGTTTCAACTTTTAAAGGATAATATTACCCACGAGTAATTTGTCCAAAGCAACCGTTAGAGGCATGATCTCATCTCGCTCTTCTGCATCTAGGGTCCCATATTCTTCGTTAAACCTTCCAACATAAGGATGAAAGCTGGAGCAGCTAGCTAAAGCCTGCCAAACTCAGGGCATTTCATCACCAAAGCTACATTAGACAACCATCACAAAAATGAAAAAGAAAAAGGAAAAGGAAATCTACATTAGGCAACCATCACAACCATCACAACCATCACCAAAGCTACATTAGGCAACAGGCAACAACAGAACAGGGCACGCATAGATCACGACATCAAGAACAACCGAAGAGTTCCGGCTCTCCAGGAACCCAGCAATCATGGAACTACTCAGATACTTTCCAAAGAAATACAGCACAAGAGACTCCCATCCCAACCCCGAGAAAACCCACAACCACATAAATCCGGCAACCACCAGGAATTCACCATCACCTGAAGAACGACATTAAGGAAACAGCTGTTCCCCAAGTTCTGCAACCCTGGTACGAACCACTCCTTTCCTTTCGGAGACTCCTTGTCGTCGCCAGCAGCAGACAACCTCAAAAGATTGCTCAATCCCAGAAATATGCTGTCCTTCTTTACAGCAACAACGAGGACGCCGGCAACACCCACAAGACCCGCAAGGGAGAGCCGAAGATCGGGCTTAGAGATTGAGAACCACTTCATCGAATACGCACGAAAGTAACGAACTTTCGGAGCTCTGGGCAATGATTTAAGGATGAGGAAGAAGACGGTAAGAGACGTTTCGTGTTAGGGTTTAGGGATTTACGGCAAATTATGTCTGTTCACCTAATCAAACAAAACGTGTTAAATGATGAACCTTGTAAAAGAAATTGCCCTTTTCCTCGTAATGAAAGTAATAATCATATATTGCATTCAACATTTCGCTAAGCAAGAAGAGGGATACATTCCTAGTGTGGTATAAACAATGGATACAGAGCCAAAGGCTCCCAACCCACAAACTAAACATGATTCAAGCTACTCCCCTAAACGATCTCAGCCTCGGCAACGGAAAGGAATACTGAATCAACTTCCGCAAGCCAAGCACTCCTCACGGTTTGTCAAGGAACATACCATCTGCACCATTTTGGTGTCGTCGTCCTCAGTAGGCTTTTCGTTGTCCTAGATTTTGCAGAGAAACTGTCGTGTGAGATTTGACATGAATGTCAGAAGATGGGAAAATAATGGACGGTTTCACAGTACCTTGACAAGGGATGTGTCAACCGTGAACTTGATGGCATCTGCAGCGGCACGCGTCCGCAAGTAGTACATCCCAGTTTTCAGACCCTGAAAGCCCCATGTTTGTTGGAGGTCAGGAACTTGCCACAGATAATCAATAGACCTGTGTTCCAACAAATTGATCATTACCTTGGACCAGGCATAGAAGTGTAGCGATGTAAGCTTTCCAAAGTTGGGCTGGTCCATATGAATGTTCAAGCTTTGGCTCTGATCAATGTAACAGCCACGATCCACGGCCATGTCCACCAGTGTCTTCTGCTTGATTTCCCAAACAGTCCTGAGGGAGGATGCATTGTGTCATTGTAAGCACAAAACATAAGCTATGCCACAGCACAGCCAAGATGCTTGACAAAACACCGCAAACGTACTTGTATATGTCTTTAAGTTCTTCGGGAATCTCGGGAATGTTCTGAATGGAACCGTTGGCATAAATGATCTTGTTCTTCACAACAGGAGACCAGATGCCCATCTCAGTTAAGTCATGAAGGAGATGTTTGTTCACCACCACGAATTCCCCACTGCAGAAAACACTTGCATGTTAAGCAGTAAAGTCAAGATATAAAAGACTTAGCACCACAAAACAAGTACTAACCTCAAAACCCTGCGGCTATAAATGTTGGACGTATATGGCTCAAAACACTCATTATTTCCCAGAATTTGGCTCGTCGAAGCTGTTGGCATTGGGGATACAAGAAGGGAGTTCCTCACTCCATTCTGAGAAATCATTTGACGAAGAACAGCCCAATCCCAGCGGTCTGAAGGGACAACCCCCCACATGTCTTGCTGAAGAACTCCCTGCAAAGTGCAAAGAACTCTAATTAATTTTCATCCCCCAACAAAGTTTAAGGTGTATCTCACAACAAAATGTCCAAACTGCAGAATCAGATGTCATTGTAGCATATATTGACTTTAAAAGCAGACCTTGCTCACAGGGCTTCCGTTGTAGGTCTCATAAGGGCCCTCAACTGCAGCCAGTTCAGAAGAGGATTTAAGGGCATGAAAGTATATGGTTTCAAAGATCTCTTTGTTCAGTTGCTGAGCCTGAGGATGAAATGCAGAATATCAATTAAGAAAGGGGTATCTGACATTAGGTCTGAAAGGGTAGAAAGAGTAGAACGGTAAAGCTTACCTCAGGTGAATCAAATCCCATGCCAAGCAATATAAATGTATCGGCAAGACCTTGCACACCAATGCCAATTGGCCTGTGCCGCATGTTAGATCGCCTTGCAGTTTCCACAGGGTAATAGTTGACGTCAATGATCTTGTTCAGGTTTACAGTGACCATAGCAGCAATCTATCAACAAATGGCAATAGGTTAAGGACTTATTAGGCTTACCCTCCCCCGATAAACATACTAAGTGAAACAGAAGGTACAGCTTATCACTAACCTCAGCTAACTTATCAAAATCAAAGTATCTATTCTTGCACCCTCTGCTTCCAACAAGTTTAGAAGGGCTTGATTCAGCCGCAATACCCTGAAACCAATTCAACAAAAATGAGACTGAGAATTGGAACTTAAACTGAATGACAAATTTCTTCTTGTTGCATTTTCCAAACCTTTACTCGGACAAATCTCGGCAATGCAATTGATGCAAGGTTACAAACAGCAGTCTCTGTCGGGCTGGTATATTCAATGATCTCAGTACAGAGATTCGAAGACTTAATAGTGCCCAAATTCTGCTGGTTGCTTTTCCTGTTGCAAGTGTCCTTTGCAAAAGGGAATAAAAGAACATCAGATTGTTGAATAAAGGCACAGAAAATGCAACATTTGAGCAATCAATCATTAACTACCTTAAATAGCATGTAGGGAGTTCCAGTTTCAATCTGGGCTTTTAGAACCTCAAACCATAGATTCTGTGCTTGGACAACTTTCTTCGCCTTCCCCTAGATGAATAAAGCACTGTTATGTCATTACTGTTGCTCAAGACTAGCAATACATTAAGAGTTTTAACATGCACAAAAAGCATACATACCTCTCGTTCATACCGGGTGTACAACTCCTCAAATTCCTTACCCCAACAATCAGCCAAACCTGGCGCTTCACTAGGACAAAACAAAGACCAGATACCATTGCTTTGAACTCTTTCCATGAAAAGGTCAGGAACCCAAAGAGCAAAGAATAAATCCCGAGCTCGATGTTCCTCCTACACATTAATGCAAATAGAATTTAAATATAACAATAAACAATGTGAAAAAAATCAGAAGAGCATATTATTACAGATCACAATCAACAGCAATATAATACCTTTCCATGGTTCTTCCGAAGATCAAGAAACTCAAATATGTCTGCATGCCAGGGCTCCAAGTAGACAGCAAAAGCACCTGTGTCAAGATAAAGAGCAATATAAGAATAATCAGGCTAAGTGGCAATACGTGGTACATGAGAAACAAACCTACCTTTCCTCTTGCCTCCACCCTGATCAACATATCTGGCAGTATCATTGAAAACCCTCAACATGGGCACAATACCATTTGAGGTCCCATTCGTGCCACGAATGTAGCTACCAGTTGCACGAATATTGTGCACCGAAACACCAATCCCGCCAGCTGATTTGCTAATGACAGCACACTCCTTCAAAGTGTCATATATTCCCTCAATGCTATCATCTTTCATGCACACTAAGAAACAGCTGCTTAGCTGCCAAATCACAGCAACCAAATGATTCATCATTCATCAAGTTAAATCAGGCATGTCTCGCACACTAAGACTGCACAGAGAACATAATGCACATACTTGAGGCCTTGGTGTCCCAGCATTGAAAAGGGTTGGGGAGGCATGAGTGAACCAACGCTGAGACATCATATGATATGTCGTAATGGCAGACTCAATATCTTCCTTGTGAATGCCAATGGAAACCCTCATCAGCATGTGTTGAGGCCTCTCGACAACCTTACCTTGGATCTTGAGAAGGTATGACCTCTCGAGTGTTTTAAATCCGAAGAAATCATAGTCAAAATCTCGATCGTAGATTATTTCACTGTCCAAACGAGCAGCATTCTGGCACAGCCCACAAAATAATGACAGTCAAACCAATGTAACATCATAGAAAGCAGAAATTTTTGGCAGAAGAAATCATCAACCCACCAGTTAGAGAAAAAAACTAACCTTCATGATAATTTCATAAACATCTTCAGCAATCAGAGGTGCCTTCAACCCGGATCGATCATTAAAATGGTGGTACATGTCCTTAATTCTGCAGCAACAGGACCAAATTATTCCTCATAACATATACCGAGTTATCATAATAATTCAGTGACAGCCACATATAAAGCAGCACAGAGTAACATCTTACGTCTCCGAGAATGACTTCTTTGTGTTCTTGTGCAGATTCGAAACAGCAATCCTAGCAGCCAGCTGCAGGACATAACAAAGGTATTAATCAATAACGTCACAATAACCATACACAATTGTCATGTTCGAATTGCGGCAGACTGCCCCAAAGGGGTGTTGATTAATCCAACCAAAAGAATTTTCTTGAGTCGATCACAAAAGAATCCAAAGAGCCAAACCACAAAATTAAGTCCTTCAGATACATAGTCTAGTATAATCCATCGTTCACAGAAACAATCTAAACTAATTAAATGAAACAGAACCCAGTGAAGCGTATATGTGATCAAATTGCACAAATTAAGCAGCCGACAACACATCTGCAGACATGTAAAACGGGCAAGAGCGCAACAAACAACATAAACGGCAATTCATTCACTCACACAGGCATAGTCGGGGTGGTTGGTGGTCATGGCGGCGGATGTCTCGGCGGCCAGCTCGTCGAGCTGGCTGGTGGTGACGCCCTTGTAGACGCCGGCGCAGACCTTCTGGGAGACCAAGACGGGGTCGCAGTGATCGCTGCTAAGGCCATAGCTCAACTTCTTGAGGCGGGCGGTGATCTTGTCGAAGTGGACGGCTTCCTGCCTCCCATCCCTCTTCACCACATACATCTCTGAATGATCTTTCCAACCGGATTCGCTGCTCCTTGTCGAGGAAGTCAACCGCACTGGCGCTGTTTTAAATAGCCGGGGGGGGGCGCGGGGGACAAAAAGTGTGCCGAGTACGCTTTGCTCGGAGGGAATGAAGGGATTAATTTTGAAAAAATTTAAAAAAAAAATGAAAGCAAAAAGGGTTGGAGGTTTGAATTGAATTCTTGGGGGGGGGTGGGGCTTGGCGGGAGAATTGAAGTGGAGAGGGAAGAAAAAATTGCGGAACAAGGCGGGGGGGAAGGAAATAATTTCGTCGAGCAGGTGGTGGGCGTATTTGTTGAATGCTGAAGAGTTAAGAGGACCACCTTGAAAAGAAAGAACAGCGTGAAGGAAGGAAGGAAGCGAGGGCGTAACGTTGATTGGCGGGAAAAGGTGATTGGGATTGGCGCCTTGCCGATTTAACATTTAATTTATTGCCTCCGTTCCGCCCATCAATGAATGCTCTGTTTGCTCGCGTAAGCTCTAACCCCAAGTAACCTTTATACAATCGGTAATTATATCCCAAAATAATTTTTAAATAAAAAAAAAAACATAACGATAATTTTTCATAATTTACTTGGACTTGTCTCCGCTCCGCACCAACATTTATTTTGTGGAAGGGAATTAAAAGAAAGGGTTTTTTTTTTAAATTATACACAATTTTTGTTCGAAAAAAAACACACATCCGTAATTGGTGTGGGTAAGAGAGCCCGGAAGTCACCTGCAATGACGACATTTTTTGTGAGGCGATGTTAACCTTTGGATTATGTATCACCAAGCTTAAACAATAATTAAAAAATGTCAGAGATTCAGGACTTAACATCAAATGGCGTAATCCCATTATATGTACCAAATTCGATTTTACCAATCGTATATGGCATTAACCTTTTTTTATGTCAAAAAAGGTATTTTTACTTTCTTCGTTTAATTTTATGTGAAGCATTGGCTTCAGTATTCCTTTTTTTGTTAATGGGATACTACTACACATTACGACTTCCCATTTGACAAACTTCGTCATGTTAACCTCAACTCGCTTAGGCTCACTTTAGTTTGTGCCTCCCCCATTAACAACTGGTGGTATTTCATTGCCCTCCTAATTATGTCAAAAATCCTTAGAAACTGCAGGAGAACCAAGTTGTTTGACTTTACCAACTTCTAGCAGGCTGCTTGCTACGGAACATACTCCTCGACGGTAGGCTTTACTACGAGGGCATATTCCTCGACAAGAGGTTTTTCTCGAGGTACATAATCCTCAATGAAAGGTTTTGTTTTGGGGACATATTCCTCGTATAGGAGATTTTGTTATGGGTTACGTACAGGAGTTTTTGTTATAATGACATGTACATCGATGGGTGTGGGCACATACTCAGTGACGGGAGGCTTCATATAGAAACTCTTTCTAGGTCGATGTGAATGAGCAATATTAGAATATTATTCGCATATCTATTTACCTGTCTGATATAAAAAATTTTCTACTTGTTTCGGGACGTCTTTGAGAGTAGAAGAGCCGAGTTGCTCGACTCTGGTGTCTCTAGAAGGTTATTCGTCGACGGGAGGCTTTAATAAAAGTTTTCTCTACATCGACGTGGGAAAGCATAATTTGAATATTGATTCGCGTCCATTCTACTTTGTTGTCCTCATAGACTTGATACGGGCTGCTCACCCCCGTAGACTTATCGTGAGTCCATTCCCTATCTATATATTTGGGGGATCGACTTTCGTGGAGATACATGTCTTTTCGATAAACAACATTTGGTGTCATTTGTTCCACCACTTGGGCCACGACCTCTCTTAGGACAGGTGATGTGCGCTGTTCAACCTACTGATTTCTGGTAGTGGGCCACGACCTCTCTTAGTTTGCTATATAATTTTGTTACCAACTTTTATTTTTATTTTGATTTTGGTCAATCTTGAATTTTATCGCGTGTAAGCCAAACAGACTTTAATAGACAATTTTCATTTATCGACTAAAAAAACTAAAAAAAAATGAAATAATATTGAAACATCTCATATGTTTTTATATTAAAATTTTGATGGACAAATCAAGTAAATTGGAAACCGAAGTTGGACGATAGTTACTGATGCTGTAAAAAAATACGGAAAATCAATGAGGTTGGATGATGTTCTATTATGGGGATGCTACTACGGGTTAAGTGCATTATGAGGCGAATGAATGAGAGGTTGAAACTCCATTATTATAGGACACGAGTCAGACTATATTAAGGCATTGTTTTGGTTTTCGCTAGAAGAAATTCAAGATTGGCCAAAACCAAAATAAAAACAAAATTTTGTGACAAAATTATATAACAAACTAAATTAATGATAAAATAGAAAATTGACTCGAAGTTGTTGCCATGAATTGATATTTTGCCTAAAAGAAAGTTGACAAAAAATTGGGGACACAAATTGATATTTTACTTGGATATTATTCCTTTGGGTAATGACAAAATTATATAATAAAACAGAAAGTTTGCTCAAAGTTGAGGCCATAAACATATATTTTGCGCTTTCTTTTATGGCCTAAACTTTGAAATCTTTATTTTATAGCCTTAAATCGATATTTTGAATCATTTATGGCCTTATTCTAAGATAACTTCAGCATCATTTCTCATCCAGACAACTCGTATAACTAACACTTATTTAAGCGTTACAACTAAATGGCTTCAATATCACATTTCCCCACACATCGAAAACAAACATTTCCAACAAAAATATTTCATACTCACTAACAGCCTTCTGGGATGAACAACGAAAGAAACGTCTTCCCTAGTTGCTTTTACTCCAAGATGTGAACATGTCAATTAGTAATGCGTGCTTACAGATGTGGTCGGAAAATGGCTGTTGAAAACGCCGACCGCACACTCATTTTCATTCACACACTACCACTCACTGTTGATTCAAGCAAGAAAAAATTGAATCGATCTCTGAATTCCTATGCCCCGAAAGTCATTTCCCTTTCCCCCCAAATTAAGATCGAATTAGGTTTTTCTCCTTCAATACTATTTTAAGGGAATCATCCTAAGCATGTCGTGACTAACAAAGAGAAAAGTAGTGTTAAAATATGTCACGTTAGATAATTATGACCTTTAACAAATCGTAAATTCGAGTAACGCCAATAATGACATAAATGTTTCAAAATATCGATTTAAGGCTATAAAAAAAATTTCAAAATTTAGACCGTAAAAGAAAATTGATAAAAAGGTGATGCCGCAAATCGATATTTTGTAATAAAAATAACAATAAAACTAAAGTTAGTGCTACGAATTAAAAAAAAAAATTGTTCCCAAATTTTGGGAAATAGAATAAGTCATTTCATAAAAGAAAAAATAATATCACCAAATTTTATTGAATTTTTAATTTTTATGTGAATATATCAAAATAACTAAGCCATGTTTGATAAATTAAAAGAGAAGGGGGTACAAATGTTATAGCAAATGAGGATGGAAGGCCACCAGCAACTTTCTTTATTTCTATTATATTTAGATTTTGAGTGATGCCCCACAAAACATGGATCGTTTGGACATGGACATGATGTTGGGATAAGGCTAATGTTTCGTGGGCTGGTCCTTCCGGTCACTATTTCGTAAAAATGAACTACCATTTTTGTCTTTACGAAATTTTTTATAATGGATTCGTAAGAATATATGGTACTTTACGAAATAATGTCAATGAGCTTTATATAAATATATAAATTTTTATGATAAAAAGTTCGTAAAGTACGAAAAAGTTGTTAAATGTCGTGTTAAATGACGTATTAATTTGCAATCTTAAGTGTGATGTTAATGGCCTTGGTGTTAATGGCCTTGGTAGTGGGGTGAAGTTAATGACCTAATAACTAGGGTAGAATAGATGCTTTATCTAGATCTATCCTAGGACACTATAAAAGGATAAGCAATCTCCAAATGTTGTAAGAGAGAAAAAGAAAAAAGTGTAAGAGAAAGACCAAGAAGATATTTTGGTCGTAAGAAAGAAAAAGGCTCCGCATTTAGCCAAAATATTCTCTCCAAATTTCTTGTTCTTTATTTTCAAAAACACTTCAGTGTGTCGCAGCAGTTCCGCAAAAACCTTCCTATGATACAGCAAAGCACTCCATTCCAAACAACCCCAACAATAGTTTTGTAATGAACTTCGTACAAATACGGACTTCTATGAAATATCATCAATAAATTTCATAAAAATATATTAACTTAAACAGTAAAAGTTTCGTAAAATATGAAATAGTGACAATGTTATGTAAAGCACGTCGACTTTACAAAAAATTGTCAATAAACTTTATAAAAATATAAGAGCTTTACATTATTTCGAAATTTTTACGAAGTAATTTCGTTCGTATTTTACAAAAAATTTTATACTTGAAGACCGAAGTCCGGGATTTTACAAAATAGCCAGTAAAAATCGTAAAAGGGAACAATGGACCACCGCTTCCTGCTGCACCGTTTCCTACAATCGTACAAAAACGGTGCCAGCACACGCGTCATTATCATGATACCCGATGACTAAATAATGGACAGGAAGAGATGGAATTATCAGAAAAATAAAATTGAATTTTTATTATTCAATCCCTTACTATAAATTCAGCAGCACCCCATCAACTTCCCCCATCCCATATCACAACCCCAAAACAACCCCATCAAAATGTTCACCACTGCACTAATATGCTCCATGCTACTAATCCCAATCCTCTCCATAGTCTTCCTCAGGCGAATGAAGAAGCCTCAGTCGGATGGCCTCCGTCTCCCCCCTGCTCCTCCCAGGCTCCCCCTCATCGGAAACCTTCATCAACTCGGGAAGCTTCCACACCGGTCCCTTTGGGAGCTGTCCCTGAAGTATGGCCCGGTGATGATGCTCCGTCTTGGGGATGTGCCAACCCTAGTTGTTTCATCCGCGGAGACCGCACGGGAGTTGCTTAAGACCCACGACGTCGACACCTGCAGCCGCCCTGCGTCCCCGGGTCCCGGGCGGCTTTCCTACAATTACCTAGACGTGGTTTTCTCGCCCTACACAGAGTACTGGAGGGAGATCCGGAAGCTGTTCATGTTCGAGCTCCTCGGCACAAAGCGGGCCCACTCGTTCCGGCACGTGCGGGAGGCAGAGGTGGATTCCCTGCTCGGATTCCTTAGGGAGAAGGTGGACACCACGGTCGAGATGAATGAGCAGATATTCGCCCTGACGGACAGGATCGTGGGGACCGTGGCATTCGGGAAGATGTACGGGAGGGAGCAGTTTGCTGGAAGGAACTTCCAACGGGTCCTTGACGAGGCGATGAAGATGCTGGCGGGGTTCTCGGCGGAGGACTTCTTCCCCGGGTGGGGCAGAGTGGTTGACCGTCTGACGGGACAGAACGCGAGGCTTGAGAAGATCTTCATGGACCTGGATGGGTATTACCAGAATGTGATCGACGCGCATCAGAAGCTTTCGAGGACAAACGAGCAAGAGGTCGAGGACTTTGTGGATGTCTTGCTCGACTTGCAAAAGGATCCGAAGAGCAGGATCAAAATCACCAATGACCACATCAAGGCCATCCTCATGGTAATTAATTTTGATCTGGTGAATAAATTATCGACTCGAGTTGTGCGTTTACGCTAGTTTATGTTTTTCGCTAGGACACATTCCTCGGAGCGGTCGATACAAGCTCGATCACCCTGGTATGGGCAATGTCAGAGCTGATGAGGAATCCGAGAGTCCTTAAGAAGCTGCAGGATGAGATCAGGTCCACCGTCGGCGAGAAACCAAGGGTCGAATCAGACGACATAGCAAAACTCCCTTATCTGAGCATGGTGTTAAAGGAAACCCTTAGGCTGCACCCGCCGGGCACCCTCCTAGTCCCCCGGGAGACCCTTCGACCATGCAAGATCGGGGGATACAACGTCCCCGCGAGGACAAGGGTGTTTGTGAACGTGTGGGGGATAGGGAGGGACCCCCGGAGCTGGGAGAGGCCGGAGGAGTTCTACCCGGACAGGTTCGAGGATGGGGAGAGGGACTTCAAGGGGCAGAGCTATGAGCTGCTACCGTTCGGGGGAGGGAGGAGGATTTGCCCGGGGATGACGATGGGGGTGACGACTGTGGAGTTCACGCTCGCGAACCTTTTGTGCGGGTTCGACTGGAAGCTCCCGGAGGGGACGAGGATGGAGGATTTGTCGATGGAGGAAGAAGGCGGGCTCACTACTCATAGGAAGATGCCACTGCGCTTGGTTCCTACTACACACAACAACTAATACCACCCACCCCCCAATATGATCGTATGTTGTTCTGAATGTCGTGATTTTGATTCTGATAAAATCAATAATAACTTCTTCGGAAGTCGTTTTGTTTGTTTGTTTGTTTGTATATATATATTTTAAGTTATTTTTTTTTTTTAATATGTTTGAATTCATATCTCCGAGCAAACAAATTAAATTTAGAGGCCAAAATTTGTATACAAGAGACCAAAAGAAAAACTAGTTTGTACGTGTGGTGTTCACCCTTCTATGTTCTATGTAAAGAGGGAGGGAGACTTCCTATTTATTGCATGCTCCATGCACAAAAAATGTAACTCTGCTGATATCAGCTATGCGAAAAGTTATAAACATTGGATCGACATGATAAGCAACTTGCTCGTAACTGAACCCGATTCCCCACTCATTTACTGTCGAGACCACATGGGTAAGTTAAGAAATTTCTGATCCGGACATTTTACTTTTTTGATTTTATTTTACTTTATTAAAGTATATTTTATAAAACAAGTTATGACATAAGAAAGTGCATGAAATCCTACTAAAGTATCGCGATCTTTAAAGTTATTGGGATATACGCATCTCGTTTGTTTAACGTGGCTTACGGTTGTGGTAGGCTATTTTATAACCTATGGTCCATTAATGGATAGGATATAGGCTACGGTATATTACAGCTAGGTCCATTTCCCTGTCCTTCGTACTTTTATTAATTAAAGGGTAAAATTGACTTTTTATGAGAAAATCGTATATTAGGTTTCATGTATCTCGATTAATCACCCTGTTAGTCAAATCGTCAATTTCTTTGGCCTCCTCCATCGAGAGCAGCCGTACAAAAAGAAAAAGAGGAAGAAGATCTACGCCGCCCAGGTTTCAATCTTTAGATTTACGGTATGGTGAACGTGGCGAATACGAGTACGTTTTCTTTTTCCTAAATTTTTCTCGATAACCGTAAACCAGCGTAACAGATTCAGTCTTCTGCTGTTTTCTTTGTTCGTCGTTTACGTGATTGTGTGAATTTCTCGTAAGCCCCAATTACGCCCATGGGAGAGGCGCGTCATTTACGTTTCCTCGTTACGGAACTAAAGTGACAATGATGGAGAACATGTCCATGTTCCCTGGGGGGATGGGCGGTCCATCGCATCCTCGATGGGAAGAGAGACCGAGACCACACGCGTCAGCCTCGGTTACGCACATGAGAGAGGCGCGTCATTTACGTTTCCTCGTTATGGAACTAAAGTGTCAATGATGGAGAACATGCCCTCGATGGGAAGAGAGACCGAGACCACACGCGTCAGCCTCTGTTACGCACATGAGAGAGGCGTGAGAAGCAGGGGTTGCTCTCGTCTGTCTAACTGCTTTTTAACTTTAGTTTGTAGCATGCATCATGCCCTTCATTGTCGACTGATTTTTTGGCAACAAGGTTTTTAAACAGAGATGAGTCATATATTCCTTTTTAAGTAAATCTATATATATTTTTTATTTTATTTTTTTAAAAAGGTTGGGTGCGGGCTCATTCGAAGGCCCTGTGTGAGTACAAGTAATCTATCTTGTCTTCGTTGGGATCACAAAGGACGGTTTCAATTCTCGCTCGGAATCAATCAAGAAGATCTGACCTGATCTAATATATTTATATAATTTATATTCCATGCTCGTATAAATTGTAAATATCTCTTATTTATATTTAGCATTTTTCGTAACGTATCTCTTTACGCACATACGGGTTGGTTCTTGTTCTTGGGTGATTATGACACAATGTAGTTCTGAGTTCTAAAAAGAAGGAATAGACACTTATAGGGTAGGTCCAAGTTCCTCGTCCGAAACATACTCACTCCGAATATTGCTCACACCTAAAAAGAATGAAATCTTGAATAATATTGTGTTTCAATACATGTAAAGTATTTTAATTCCTTACCAAATAGAAAGTAATTGGTTCTAAAAATTATTACTTCATTAAAATCGCTAAAATAATTATCTATCACATTTAAAGAATTCGTGTACAGGGTCAATGCGTATAATTTCAGCTATTTTTTGAAATCATCACATTTTGCATGTTATATATCTCGAGGTGTGCGACAGAGCTTTGCCTGGATGCTCGCGTAAGTGATGATGACATGATAAATAAATCAGTCCTCTCACAATGCCGTGTGTTACACTTATGGAGCAAAAGTACGGTATAACCACTGTTAAAGCGAAATAAGTATATTTTGCCATGTAAGGCACATGGTGATCGTGTCATTCAAACATGGTCTCGTATGGGGCAACATTTAGATGGAAGATGTACGTCCTTTTGGTATTACCGGCTACAAGTTACTTTTGCTCATTCAAGTGAAGATCAATTTCAAGATATATGTGCGGCGCCAGTGCATCCTGACTACAAGTTACTTGAAGTAGCGAGTTTACCCCATGAAAGAACTCGCTACTTAAAGTAGAAATTTCCTTAGTTTCAATCAAAATTGCTACTTAAAGTAGCGAGTTAATGTCCATTTGCACAGTTTATCATGAAATCTTTACTTCAAGTAGCGAGGTCATAAGCCACTAAGGAAATCACTACTTGGAATGATAATCTAAGGATTATATTTTCTAAAGAAGGAAAATTTATTTCAAATAGCGAGTTTACTTCTAAAAAAATAAAACTTATATTTTTATTTACCTCTTTAATTTAAATATACAATAAGGAAATCACTACTTTAAGCAGCGAGTTCCTACAGAAAAGCCAAATTTCATACTTACATTAAATTTTGAAAGGGAATCATTTATTACATGGGAACTCACTATTTCAAGTAGCGATTTTCTTCGTAGCTTAGGATATCGCTGCATGAAATAGAAATTTAATGAAAAGTTGTACATATGGACATCAACTCGCTACTTCAAATAGCAATTTTGGTTGGGACTAAAGAAATCGCTCAGGATCAAACTTGCCTTTCCCAGGCGCTGTGAAGTTCAAGAACACCATGATCGACCACCTGTTTGACTAGCAGAGCTCTCAGCCAAAGGAGTGTGCTGATCAAACCATCAAGGGTCTCGTCAGGGTAACAAGAATCGAACGCTTTGGTTACGATTCTTTTAACATCAAGCAAAAATGTGATTTCGATTTTCATGGTTAGTGACTTGAGGCTTAGTCCATGGAAGTCTTATATTCTCGACGTGTCTAAATATGCAGATTATCCTTTTGGCTGAAACCAGCATGTCATCCCTAACACTAGAGCGAGCGTTGTCCAATCTCCTCAACCACCTCGATGCTTTGGAGAAGGCGAGAGCAGAGCCCGATGCCCACATTGGCCAGGACCGGCCGATAGATGAACAGGACGTGCCGAAGCTGCCTTACCTGTAGAGCACCATCTCTGAAACCCTGTGGTTGAGCTCGGTGGCCCCACTTCTGGGCCCACAAAAGGCAGCAGATGAATGCACCATAGAGGGGTACGACTTACCACCGCACGGCACCATGCTTCCGGTCAACGGATGGGCTACACACAAGGAACAAGAGATTTGAAAGGATCCATTCAAGTTCAACCCTGAGAGGTTCGAGGGAGGGGAGCCAATGCAGGATTGGAACATCACCCGCAACACCCTCAAGCAACGTTGGCAAGACACCTCAAAAACCCAGCAGCAAAGAAACAACAACCAGAGTTCTTAACAATCCTCAAACACCGCCTATCATATTTCGCAGTCAACGGCGGCCACAGACCGGAGCTCATTGCCAGAAAACACGTTCACCTTTCCGCGTCATCCTCACGCTCACCCCTTCCTCCTTTTCTTTTTCTCCAGTTGGTTGCGACGGTTGTCTACTGTCTGCTTCTCGTCCCCCCATCCGACACAGCTTGAGTTAGGATGATTCTGCATGAATTTGATAACATTTTTTTGTTACTTTTTGTCTCTAGGACACGTCTCTGGGAGCAATCGAATTCGCTTCAATCACCATACTATGGGCAATGTCCGAGCTGATGAGGAAACCGAGAGTCCTGAAGAAGATACAATATGAGGTCAGGGTCTGCGTCAACAAGAAACCGAGGGTAGAATCTGACGAAGTCATGAAGCTCCCTTATCTGAGGATGGTAGTGCAGGAAATCTTTAAGGTTGTACCTGCCGAACATCCTCCCTGTCCCACATGAGACCCTCTAACCATGCAAGAACTGGGGATACGACATCCCTGCGAGGACGAGGGTGTTCATGAACGTGTGGGGGATAGGGAGGTATCCCACGAGCTGGAAGAAGCTGGAGGTGTTCGATTAGGACAGGTACGAGGGGGTGGAGAGGGACTTCAAGGGGCAGAACTACAAGCTGCTGCCGTTTCGGGGGAGGGAAGAGGATGTGCCCGGGGATTATGATGGTGGTGACATCGGCGGAGTTCACGCTCGCGAACCTTTTGCGCGGATTCGACAGGAATATCCCGGAAGGGACGGAGGGCGGAGGATTTCTCGACGGAGGAAGAAGGCAATCTCGTCATTCATGGGAAGATGCCATTGCGTTTGCTTCCAACTACATACTATTAACACCACCCTAATCATATGTTGGTCATATCTCGTGATCAAGTTTGTAATTTATTTCCTGTGGCTTTTGTTTCTCTATGTTCGAAATGGAAATTATAACAAAAAAATGGAAAATCCCATTTACCAGCAAACAGGAGGAAGAAAGAAGAAGAAGTAAACAATGGATGATCCCAACTGGGATTGTTCAACCGGTGTAACGCTTACAGTGAGTGATGACGCTGCAACCACGCTTGTAAGGATTAGCATTCTTCATCTTGGTGCAATTGTAATACGACTGACCTTTCCTGTTGCACGGCACCTCGTCCTTCTTCAGTGCGTCGTAGCTTATGTGCCTTGTGTTCTTCCCCGCCCCTGCCGCGAGTAGCCCCCGTCTTATGTCTGAATCCATCGCCATCTTCATCTTCGCCCCGACACATTCCCCCGCCATCTTGCAGGAAGAAGAGATGGCATTGTGCAGCAGAAGCCCCGGTTCCCCAATGTCCGCCAACCATGATAACGCAAACAAGATCACCCAGATTCGAGAACCCATTTCGAGAAAGTTGGGAAGATGCAGCAAATTTTGATTCAAGAAGATCTTAGGATGAATGGATTAGAAGATGGATGGGAATGGTTTTGCTTGTTTGCCCAATTCCTTCTCCGTGATTTTCTCTTTGAATTCTTCCATGATGGTGTGGTGACGCTTCAAACTTGATTAATTAGAGGAAACCTTTCCTTAATTACCCAAATTAGCGATCAAATCACCTTTTCATTAGAGCACAAAGAGTTCGAGCATATTATTAATTCATAAGACCTAAGCACATCACTCATAGTCAAAGAGAGGTTCCGGCGGTCGGAGAGACGGGCGGTTCGCCTATTTCGGGGAGACAGAGTTCGCCACATCGATCACGAACCTGTACTTCACGTCTGACTTGGCGAGGCGTTCCAGGGCCGTGTTGATTTCGTTCATCTTGATGACCTCCACGTCAGCAGCGATACCGTGCTTCGCACAGAACTCGAGCATCTCCTCTGTCTCCTTGATTCCGCCGAAATCGCTCCCTCCGATGAGCCTCCTCTCTGGCAACAAAGGAAAAAACAGGACAAGTCATCAATCGTTCCGAAGGATGATTACAAAGAGTAACACATTAAGGCGGTTAGACTCACTGAGGACCAAAGGGAATATGGGAAGATCCAGCGGCTTGTTCGGCAGTCCCACGGCAACGAGTTTCCCATTCAGCTTCAACAGGCTCAGCAGCAACGGCAGAGAATGAACGGCAGAGATTGTGTCGATGATATAGTCAATAGAGCCCATTGCCGCCTAGCAAGAAGAACCATCAAACTCTTATGATCAGAAAAGTTTTGAGTAAATTCAGTCTCACCGGTTCTTCTTTATGTACTTTACCTGAACTTTGGCGGGGTCGCTGGTGGGGAGGAAAGCATCAGCACCGAGGCAATCAATTGCATCGGCTTCCTTCCCTGGGGAAGAACTAATCACGGTGACCTTCAGCCCGAACGCCTTACCAATCTTCACGGCAACATGACCGAGCCCGCCAAGGCCAGCCACGCCCAGATGCTTCCCAGGTTCGGCCATGCCGTAGTACTTCATGGGGCTATAAACCGTTATCCCAGCACAGAGAAGCGGTGCCCCTTTATCAGAGGGCAAGTTATCCGGGAACCTCAGCACATACCGCTGGTGAACAACGATACTGTCAGAGTAGCCACCAAACGCATTCGTCCCATCCCAGTCAACAGAATTATAGGTGAATATCAGCTTGTCGCAGTAGTTCTCCAGGTCTTGATTACAAGCCTCGCATTTCATGCAGGAGCCAACAATGACACCGACTCCGACCCGGTCGCCGACCTTGAATTTCTCGACATTAGCCCCGACTTTCGTCACCAAACCAACAACCTCATGCCTGAACACGAAACACGCAAAAGAAGTATACCCAAACTCCGGGCGATATACTGGGAGGAACAAAAACAAAGGAAGAGAAGAGAACAGAACCGTCGGCCTAACTCGGCATAATGATTTTAACCATACCCGGGAATGAGAGGATATCTCGTGACTCCCCACTCGTTCTTCAGAGCATGCAGGTCGGAGTGGCAGACCCCACAGAAGAGGATCTTAACAGCGACATCATCGACACCGTTCTCCCTGCAAATGGGCCCGGGGTCAGTCGCCTCCTCAGGTGATAAGAGACTAAGAACGAAGAAGCGAGCAGACAACTTAAGAACACCTCAACAAGCAACGCACCCCACACACACACACACAAAGTAAGAACAACAGATCATCGCGCACAGATACACACAAAAGAAGCCCCTCGGATCAAGGGAATCGGGAAAACGACGCCAACTTTGAGGGGGGGAGGGAACAGCACCTGCGGGAGAAAGGGAAGGGGGAAAGGATACCGGAGGAATCGTGAGCAGCCCAGCCGAAGGCCTTGTTGGGGTGCTGGTCCTCGTAATTGGTCGCCATTTGATGGATGGGTGTCTCCTTCTCTTTCACTCTCCTCGGTGAATATGTTCCCGGTGGGGGGTGGATGGGGATTCAATTTATGGGACGACTGATTTCTGGCCGAATAATTAAATATACCCTAACCTTTAAACATTTTTTTTCGATTCAGTTAAAAATTTTTTAAAATAGAACCTTATCTCAGTTATATTCTTAGTCCTTGCCGACGGAGGAAACTAACTGTCACGTTTAATTTAAAATCGAAATTATTAAACATATTTTAAATTTTTTTCTTTTTTTTTTTCGATTTACACTAACATTTCGAAAAATCTCTGTGTCACCTAATATTAAGACGCTGTTTCAAAATTATTTACCGTTAGACCTGACCCATAATAACATCCAACTTAGTGTGACGTGTGCCCCTAGTCCCAAACATAAGCCCATCCCGACCCCAACCCACCCCGCCTCACCGGTTTCTTGTCGCTGAAACTTCTATTCTAGATTCATAAATGGAAATTTCCTGGTCCCCAATGGCCCTAATTGTAGCTAATTTGAGCATGAGTGTGAGCATGTAGCATCGAAAACAACTCATCGTCCTTTTACATGTCAAGTCAATATAGAATGAATTAATTGTTAATTGTGTAATACAAAATGACAAGTCAACAAGATATACAATAAGTCAAGCATCGGGACTCGAGTTGAGTTGACGTCGAGACTGAGGCGAGATGAGTTGGCGGTGGATTGGCGTCGATGTTGGGCTTAGAGTCGAGGCTAGGGATACACGTCAACGCTAAGTCGGATGTTGCTATGGGTTGAATATAACGGTAAATAATTTTGAAATAATGTCTTGACATTAAATTATACGAAAATATTTTTAAAATATTAAGATAAATTGACTTAATTTATAAAATATTTTACGCGGTAAACACGCCCTCTTCCCTATCCATATCATCACGAGTATTTTTTTTGTTTTCAAAGGACAGAAAATAATGGCCTGTACAACGAAAAATATCCGTATAAAGTAATCATTAGGCTCTACGACCGTAATATTATGGACTGAATATTGAGTTTGAAAATGATGGGTGGGACGGACTGGGGAGGTCGATAGGGAAGATGGATTATTTAAGTCTCTGCTTGTTTATAAATTTCCCAAATCTAAAATAGTCGCCTCAGGTCATAATAATATATTTCCTTTTGCTAAATACTTTTTTGCTTGCTTGCTGTTATTTAAAGAAAATATTTACAGGGAGGGAAGTAAAATGGTGTTTTCCCTCCCTCATTGAGGAATTGATTACAGTAAAAAAAAAAGAAAAAGAAAAGGGGGAGGGTGGTCATTAAATTTACCATCCCAAACCCGCCCAATAAAGATTATGTCAGAAAATCATTGAATTCTAAGCCCACCCCCAGACGCGAGTAATGATGAATTTTTTTTATATATCAAGACCAACTGATCCACCCACCCACCCAACCCCTGCAAAAGGGAAATAAAAGGCATTCAATGCCAATCACAGGTTCTGCATCGTGGGGCGTGGCGTTCTGTAAGGATTGTTTTTTTATATCGAGTGTAAATTTATTGTTGTTGTTGTCGGTGATGGTAAAACTCTGAAGATGGGATTAATGAAAGGGAAAGCCCATCGATTAATGAAATGTTCAAGGAAAGGAAAGGAAAGGAGGTGGAACGTCAGAAATTTTGTAACATTTTCCGAAAATTATATTTTATAGTGTCCATTTCACTTTTTTTTTAATTGTAGTGATTGGTCTACTCCCGCTATGAACATTACACCTCCGTAAGAAATATAATCGCGAGATTCAAAATTCATAAAGTGATGTCCCAAAATTTCTATTTAAAGTAACGATTTTGCTTACAAAAGGAATCACGAAGTCGCTACTCGAAGTAGCGACTTCTATTAAAAGTCGCCACTTGAATTGTCGACTTTTTTATATGATAAAATGAAGTCGCTACTTGAAATAGCGCGACTTCCAACGGTTTGAGAAAAAAAAAATATTTCAAACTGGTAGGTTTCCTTATATTCAAAGTCACTATTTGAATTATCGACTTTCTTCATAAGGTAGAAGGAAGTCGCAATTTTGAACAAAAGTAACCCCATCGACAAATTTTTATTTTTCTTCACCAAGTGTTGCAAGTCGCCACCATAGCAAGGTGAAACCGCTACTTGACATAGCAACTTTTTGGCCATATTATAGGAAGGTGAAACCGCTACTTGAAGTAACGATTTTTTGGCCATCTGATTTCGCCACTATAAAGTCGCTCCTTGAAGCAGGGATATTGCCTTGCAACCCTAAAGTTGCTACTCTAAGTAGTGACTTACTTCTGTAAGCGAAGTCGTTGCTTTATGTAGAGTCTCTAGGTGATAATCTCTCAATTTTAAAACTAATATTTCGTAGATTTATTACGTCATTCCATCCCTCCCGCGCCATGATGTTTGTTATGCTCACGGCCCTCCCGCGCCATGATGTTTGTCATGCATGCTCACGGCCCTCCCGCGCCATGATGTTTGTCATCCTCACGGGAGAATGGCCTCCGCGCCCTCCCCAGCCATTATCCTCCCCGTGCAGTTCACGAAGGCGAACCCCGTGATTCTCTAAAATTGTTTGAGTCGTTCTGCCTATCTCGTAGAGGGACTTCGTGTTGCTAGAAATAAATTGATCGAACAAAACCGAACTCTTACATGTGAGACTTAGATTTGTCCCGTTTTGGTGACAACCCCGTTCAGGGGCCCTCAAAAGCCGCTTAGGATTTAAATGGGGGCACCCCGCACCAAAGGGCCCCCCGCACCAAACTCCCCAGTTGACGAGTGAGGCCGATCCACATTCACCAAAGCCTAGGACTATAACTTAAGGTAGTAATAATTACTTCCTCAATTACAAAGAAGCCTTTGTTGGCAAAGAAATACGGAGAAGTAGCAAAAGAAGGAGGGTTTCCCCTTTTGTTAACTTTATTTGTAACTTAGCATTATCATTAAGCAAATGGAGTGCCAGATTTAAAGATATCAATGGTCCGACCCTTCCTCATCATTAACCCAGTGGGTTCCAACTGAGGCAGAAAAGAAAAAGGGAACAACCCCTCCCCCCCTCTTCTTCTTACAGCTAATACTGGGTTGAACCAATGTCCTGAAATAACAAAGCATCCTATCTTTTTGCTCCTTTACATACCTGTCTTCACATTGGCTTGCCTCATAAAATATTTGGCAAAACCACAGCCTAACACTTGACAACAGGATCACATGGTCTATCTAACCTTTATTACATGGAGTATAGAGAATCCAACCGACACATATTCCTTCCCCCCAAAAGCTTCCTCCTCCTAGTTTTTGGAACTAGTTGAGTAAACACCACAACACAACTACTACAGAAATGACTAATCAGCCGGCTACACAGTTAAAACGATACCCAGTCTTTAATCACAGCCCAAAACAAGAACTGCTGACCGAGTGGCCCTCAAAGGAAGAACACGCGCCAATTTGACGTCGTCAAAATGACAACTTTAGGAAGAAATCGGAATCCACAGCAAGCTGTATTTTCAAGAATAGCAAGCAGGCACTAATACACTATAAATATTTCTCATACAATATGGACAAAGTATTTTTGCTTTGAAGAAAACCCCGAATGAAAACCTTTTATCCAAAGAGAACGAAAAAGGAACAATAGGGATATTGAAACATCAACACGAGTCCCAACTCTTCTGCTACAAACATCCTTCCCTACTACTGAAGACGACGGCTGAATTCCATTTTATCCTCACCCTCCCACAACATTACACTAGGTGCCATCACTAAGCATCGGCTCTTGAAATATGGAGGAGGAAAGTGGAGCAACTACAGGAAGCAGATTGTTATGCCAACCTAAGCATGCCAACCCACTTTCTGTTGACTGGAAATCAATATCATCTTTATCCATCATAATCGAACTCTGAGTTTCACAGGACACGACACAAAAACAAACCAGGAAAAAGCCCCACTACAGCGAGAAATATTGACTCACCAACCATAAAACTTGTTCAACTTAGAAGCACTTCCTGTGAACAATCGACGGGCCAGACTCGTCATATTCGCCCTTGGAAATCCACATCTGAAAACAAGAAGTGAAGTCGGTCAAAGGAAGACACAAATCATCATAAAAGTACCAGATCCATATCTGGGGAACTTAGCATTCACCTGCTGGAAGGTGCTGAGAGATGCGAGAATCGATCCTCCAATCCAGACACTGTATTTTCTCTCAGGCGGGGCGACAACCTTGATCTTCATGCTGCTCGGAGCAAGAGCAGTGATCTCCTTGCTCATCCTGTCAGCAATGCCAGGGAACATGGTTGAACCTCCACTGAGAACAATGTTTCCATAGAGATCTTTCCTAATATCCACGTCACACTTCATGATGGAATTGTAGGTAGTCTCATGAATTCCAGCAGCTTCCATTCCGATCAATGATGGCTGGAAGAGGACCTCAGGACAGCGGAATCTCTCAGCACCAATCGTGATCACCTGACCATCAGGTAACTCGTAGTTCTTCTCTACCGAAGAGCTGCTCTTCGCAGTCTCCAGCTCCTGCTCATAGTCAAGGGCCACATAAGCAAGCTTCTCTTTCATGTCACGAACAATTTCCCGTTCGGCAGTGGTGGTGAACATGTAACCCCTTTCAGTGAGGATCTTCATGAGAGCATCCGTGAGATCACGGCCGGCGAGATCAAGACGCAAGATGGCATGGGGAAGTGCATATCCCTCATAGATGGGCACAGTGTGACTGACACCATCACCAGAGTCAAGCACAATACCTGCCAGCCAGTATAATCGCTATCACAAACCCAACACTGGAGCTTCAAACAATGAAAATTCTGACAGATGGACGATATTTGTCACCTGTTGTACGACCACTAGCATAAAGGGAGAGGACAGCCTGGATAGCAACATACATGGCGGGCACATTGAAAGTCTCAAACATAATTTGGGTCATCTTTTCTCTGTTGGCCTTGGGGTTGAGTGGTGCCTCAGTAAGGAGAACCGGGTGCTCCTCTGGGGCAACACGAAGCTCATTGTAGAAGGTGTGATGCCAGATCTTCTCCATGTCATCCCAGTTGCTCACAATACCGTGTTCAATCGGGTATTTCAAGGTAAGGATACCTCTTTTGGACTGAGCCTCGTCACCAACGTAGGCATCCTTCTGTCCCATACCAACCATAACGCCAGTATGCCTAGGACGACCAACAATACTGGGGAAGACAGCCCTCGGAGCATCATCTCCAGCAAATCCAGCCTGCAGATGACCGGAAAGTGTCAGGATAATGCTAAGGACTACGTAAGTAATGTCTTTACATTTAATTGCATCTGGATATGAACTGAATATGAGCATTACCTTCACCATTCCAGTTCCATTGTCACAAACAAGGGGCTGGATATCTTCGGCATCGGCCATCTTTCAACAAACCTGCAACAAGTATGCCCCAGATGAGTTCCTGCAGTGTAATCAACAAGACCATTTATAAATAGCAGCAGGAATCCGGAACAGCTCTATACCTCCAAATACGGCCTGCCCCTAAATTTTCTACAAAGATCGGAAGCACAAGCATCAAGTTCTAGCAGACGGCCAACCTATAACCAAACTCCAAAGCATTATCCTAAAGATTCGACCAAGGAACTCCTAAAAACACATCAGCATGCAGCGAAGGCGCGCCATATTCCAAAACCAGAGGAACCGAAAAAAGGCAAGAGGACCAAAAACCCAGATCTCGCCTCAAACCAACAAAAACCGACACAGGAACCCAATCGAACCGCGAATTCCACTCGAACGCCACGCCTAGCATCCGGATCTCCCGTCAATCGAGCGCGCAACACAGATCCGAAGCCAAAGAGTCGATCACACCCCGATTTCGACAAGAGAAAGAACGATTCGAGCAACCACTCGTAGCGGGAAGCGGATCCAAGAAAATAAATCTAAGATCGGAGATCCAATACCTCGCGACGACGACGGAGTGACAGCGGGAGGGTGGAGGAGTGAGTGATTGCGTCGTGTGACGAGGAATGTGGGGGGGGGGATGTCTTTTATAAGGGGGGGGGGGGGGAGGGTGGGAGATGAGTAAAAGGGGAAGGGATCGAGTGGGGGAGGGCGTATGGGTGCTTTCCAGTGGGGGAGAGCCAGTTGCCTTTCTGTCTGGAAAAAAAGAGACTTCTCTCCTCCTCCTCCATCATCTGAGTTGGATGTAATAATAAAAAGTTTTATCCAACTAATTCTTGTCTTTAATTATTTTTTTATTAACTACTTTTAGCATTATTTTAATTCATGAAATCGTTTTTTAGTTTTTCTTTTAGTTGTTGAGGCGTAAGTGTAATTATAACATAAGTCAAATATAAAAAAGAAGGGAGGGAGGTCAGTTCAAATTTTGAAACGGCCCAAACCCCCCCCCCCCATATAACCAAAAATATTAATTCCAAATTCACCCCCGAGGGGAGAGGAGAGGATTCAAAAATATGGATTTAATGCACGTCCGGGTAATGTATTCAAAATTCAAGTATGCAATCTTATTGCCAAGAGACTCATCTGAATTTAAAAAAAAAATGGATTCAAAATTTCTTAAAATAAGGAATGAGATTTGTTATTTATTTGTGTATTTTTTATATATAAAATTAACTGTTAGTTTATGTTGTTAGGGTTTTGGGCATATTCGAAACCAGTGAAACCAAATTCCACTAATGACAGGAAAGATCATTGTTGACACATGAATTTCGGGCCTTGTCCCAAGTGGGCCAAAACAACGAAGCCCGGAGAGGTAATACTCGAGAAGACGCTCGAGTACTAGGAAGCGTCCCGTTCGAGAGTCGGCTCTTGAGCGCTCGAGAAGAGACTGCTTGAGAAGCATCTGTTGAGCTCGAGAGTTAATACCAACCACGCTCGAGAGTCTCGTTGAGCCACGATCTAAGAACACTTTCAAGCACACAACTAAGTTACGATCAAAGAGAATGACACGTGGTAAAGTTCATGAGAAGACAAAGTATATCTTTCAAGCAGTTTTTCCTCTACAGAGAGATCCAACCATAGGACCGAGTTCTACCGGCCCCAGGGTTGGAAGAGAAAGAAGCACAGAAGTCCTCCACTGACCCAACTAACTCCCCAAAAGCACAATGCCTGTCTCAATTCCCTCTTCAAAGTCTGGAAAGAGGAGACACGTTAGGACACGTTAGGGAAGCGGGTTGGGAGAGCATGCTCGACTTTCATTGCCTCACACTCAGGAAAGGGTGCGAGGCATGAAAGATGGAAACCCCGTCGAAGGTACCAGTAGTCTACAAGAGCCATGCGCTGCAGGTGAGCAACATGACCGCATGTGGTTATGGACCTAGGCTTTCAAAGGGTTCGAGGTTGTGAATTTAGGCTTTTGAAATCTCGAGAAGATTTTGAAGAAGAACAGCATCGTGGCAAGACATGTTTAGTGTGGTTTGGTGAACCTTCATGAAAGGGGAACGAGGTTATTTATAGCAGGAAACAAGGGTAAAGCCGGAGCAACTATTCATGAACCTCGTGACGTAACAATAGTAAATCGTAAAGATTTGATTTTGGAGAATCTTATCTTTCGGGAATCTTCGCAGCCTTAAATGCAGTATTAAAGTTGTACAGAAGGAAAACAGAGATCGCATGCTTTTACGAAACGTCTCGGAAAAGCTGAAGACGTTTCAAGGAAAGTAGTGAAAGCATTCAGTGTTGTCAAGGAAAATCATGACAATTTAGGACGACACTTGGCCAGACGGTCAATTAATTCAAGGCGTTGTTTCTCGTGAAATTCCTTCTCTTGAGAGATGGCTTGACCCATGATTTTTTCTCGAGTTGAAGGACTTGGTTCCGTGGCACCTGTCCACATAGCCCGCTTGCTCTCAAGCTTGGACTGAGCTCTCAAAAACTTTTCTTGCAGCTTGACAAGCTTTGCCATTGCCTCTTGAACAACTGCGAGACGCTTATTGTTACGCATAATCTTTTTGTCCAAAAGCCCGATTTCATGCCTGCCATGAGTTTTTGTTTGCTCACATCGATCTTTACTGGTCAAGAGATTGAAACTCCTCATATGCATCATAGGATGACCAATATTATTGTTGGATGAGCCTGTAGGCAAAGAACTAATCTGCCGTTACCAGGGGAGAGTGAATGACGCCATCCAGAGCTGCCCTGTACCGACGAAAACTTTCTTCTGTGTAGGGGGTGTTGGCACGGAGAAAATTCAATAGGAATTTAAAATCCATGCAAAGTTGATCTGCTGCATTCGGTGGGTCTTCAGAGGTCGCCCCACTACAATCCATGGGCTCTTCACAAAATCATTCCCAGAAGGGTCCTCAGCTAGATCCTATACGAAAAGACAATGGTTAAAGAACAAAGATAAACAGCCTCAAAAGACATAGAGGAAAATACTCGCTTACACCGTGCGATACATTCTCTCGAGTCACGCCCTCACAAGCTGGCTCACCACCCGAGGATCCTGCAACTAAGGTAGGAGCGACTACAGTCGTCGCTGCTGCTTCAACGATGGGAACATCTTCGGCACCCTTAGACGACAACGTTTCTCGAGTCTCCAGAACCAGAGTCACCTCTCGAGACGTTCCTTCATTTCCGAGAGAAGAAGGCTTTGAAGTATGCAGGTCGTCTCGGGAAGTTGATAAGGCAGCTTGAGGTTCTTCGCCGGTATGTTGAGGGTTCGCCTGCCCCATTCCCAAAATAAGCACCCATAAAGAAAGATAGCTAGCTATCAATGTCGTCCAGAGTAGGTAGAAATATACCTTGAGGGATGACATCTCCGGAAGAAGGGAAACAAATCCTCCTACTTTCGAATTCTAATCTAAGTCCCAAACGACCGGGTCCTTGAGCATGATTTTCACACGCCTTTGGAAAACACATTTAATTCGCCCGTGCAAGTTCTTCATCACCTTGGGACTTAGAGGGACGATCCTCTCGAGCTTTGGAGCACTCCTCTCCATGGATGTTCTATAGGGACTGTGTAGGACGAACCTTGCGTTTCCCTTTATGCATTGGGCCCTCTATTTTAGATACCATCCCGGGCGACGCCATAGCATCGGTCTCATCTGTAAAAGGCGAACAGGATTATACTCTAATGACTAGTAAACATCAATAGAGGCCAAACAACTCACCCCTTAGAGCAGGAGCTGGCACATAAAGATCGCTCAAAGGGCTACCCAGAATAAGCATAACCCCTCGCAACTCCGACCAGGTCATGGCCCAGTAAGGTTGGAAAAGCTCAGACGCAGCAACCGTACTGTTGTGATCAAGAGGAAACTGTATAGCGGACGGAGCAGTCCGAATCAAAACTTTAACTGTTTCCTTAAAGCCTAAAGATGTTGAAGGATTTTCCATGCACAAAGATGTTGAAGGATTTCGAGAAAGTCAACATTACTCGTATCCTGAAAGAAGCCGAGTTGCCTAGCGCATAACTGTGGATTGTACTTCTCGAAAGTCAATTTGTCTCCAGGGCAAACTCCCACCAAGTCTCGAGACGTTAAGAGACTATCCCAGTCGAGATGCTCGATGAGATGATCTCGAGCAGAGTAGAACTTATTGGGAGGATACGGTTCCCACTCTTGTCCCTTCTCAGGATCAGTAAATTTGCGTATTAGGGAAGTGATAGCTTCAGAAGACTAAGTATGGGAGTCACTACAAGCACGGATGGTTATATCAAGTCCAAAGCATCTATCACCTTCAAGGGTTAATTTATTGAAGGAAGATAGCTGAGGGAACCAAATGAGTGAGTGCCCATAAATGTAGAAGCCACATCGAGCCTCCAGATGGATGATTCGAAAAACCTTTGTCCTTGACAATAGTAAAAGCACCCCGAAGACTTCTGTACAATAAATGAAGGAAGAAAGGTGCAAAAGCCATAGGCTCATCAACCTGAACTAAGAAGTTCCTAATCCAGGATATGTAAATGGCAGCTTGAGCCACTCGAGATAAAAATCAAATTCCTGCTCGGCCCCCAATCGAGACGTTGTCTTCCTCGCAGCATGGAAGAGTTCCATGTGCCTGGCAACTGTGCTGCGGATCTTATGCCCATTATACTAAAACTCATCTTCTTCCACTCTGTGAAGACGAATATTAACGTCCGAAGAAGGGCAGCCAGTTAACAAACAAACATCTTCTATGGTAATAGTCATGGGACCATTTGGAAAAAGGAAAACGTTTAATCTCGAATTCCAAAAAGGAATCAAGCTTGAGCAAACCTTGGCATCCCAAAACTTCACCCTCCTCGAGATGGGCACCAGATCTTTCAAACCCAGACAATGTAGTTTCTGATCCAACTTATCATCGCACAATTTAAACCACTTTTCAGTAGTAGCATCAATGGGAGGGAACCCTACATGTTCCTTAGCGCTAAGCCATGAAACGGGAGCGCAAAAATCGGGTTGACATACCTGAATAGTCGGCGAGGTCAGGAGATAAGTCTAAGGAACGTCATGTTCTTTAAAAGCGGACAACGGGAATAGAAGAATCAGGGTCAGAACTGGCGGCTCATCACCCGGAATAGCGATGACCACGTCTTGATTGGCGAGTCCGCGGTATCGACCAAAACGGACGTAATCAGACCCCGTCTGGGAAGCCATCACTCGCAAGTGGCACTCCGACGAAGAAAAGTTTACGACTTTAGGGGGAAAAAAGGGCAAGAAACACGGTTTGATCAAAGAAAAGATCGAACTTGGGCGAAGAAACGGATTCGGGAGCCGAAACGAGATGAGGGTTTTGAAGGAACACGAAACGGTTGGTCTTCCAAGCTTGACGAATAAAAAGAGCGGGAAAAGAGACTTACTCGACAAGATTCGTAGTAAAATGTGACCGTTTCGAGATAAACATAAAGTTCTCACATTACGTTTAACAAAGGGGGGGGGTTTAATATTGCCACATTGGGAAGCGTCCCGTTCGAAAGTCGGCTCTTGAGCGCTCGAAAGGAGACTGCTCGAGAAGCAGTTGCTGAGCTCGAGAGTTAATACCAACCACGCTCGAGAGTCTCATTGAGCCACGATCCAAGAACACTTTCAAGCATACAACTAAGCCATGATCAAAGAGAAGGACACGTGGCAAGCTCGGAAGGGAGGATTGAGATACGCCGTGCATGTCTCCTACAAAATAGGAGGGAGATCGTGCACACGATCCAAGAAGATCCCGAATCTGCTGAGTAACTGCAGCCAAAAGATCCTGAGCTATAAAAGGATCGCAACAGACAACACAACACAACTATTACAAATACAAACACAGACTCTAAGTCTTTTACCCTTTGCTTTTACTTTTACCTTACCAGGGTGAGCCTCCAGCCCTTAACATCCTTCCACCGTCAGGGTGAGCCTCCGGCCCTTGACGATCAAATCTCGCCTTCGACCCACCACTAGGGTGAGCCTCAGGCCCTTAGTATCCACGTCCGTCACTACCTTCATTCCACAAGGTGAATTCCACGAAATGAGTTCGCTTCGACCGCCTCTCGTCCATTCTCGACCGTCGTGAAGCGTCACTAGGCATTTCTTGTTGTTATCCCATCCGAGTCATGTCTGTAAGTATAATGTTGTAAGTTTGATAACATTGTATTGAATTCCGATATTGTTGTTTACTTGTTATATTTGTATTCATTCACTTTGCGGTGTACAACACCAAACGCTGTAAATTCAGTATTATTGTATTGCGTTTACTTTCACTTTAACGGCGACCACATTCACCGTAAAATTCGACACGTGTTGCGGGGAATAACTTTTCTGCGCCAACAATCGTATTCGACTAGCCGTCTGTTTTGGCTTTGCTCATTAAAGAGAAACACCATTCGTGAATTGAGTGACCCTCGGGATAAATATGTCAACTTTTGTCCATTTGATTGATTCCATACTATAATAATCCTGGAGTCCTCATAACATTACTAAGGTCCGAGGCAGTTGGGTAACCGCGGAATGACTCATAACTCGATGAGTTATGATTTCTGGAATTAGAAATCAACCTCTTAGGTCAACTTGTAATATTTTCATGCATTCCTAGTTTATAAACCAACCATCGCCTAATAGTTTAAACGTTTAGGTCAAATGGTAAGGTTTCTACAAGTACGTGACTATTGACATGTGGTTATTATGCGTATTCGCGACGTTGTGACGTAATCCTCTAACTACAACATTGTGATCCTTTCAATGACATGGCCATCCGAGCCAGCAGAGGGAGGGGCCGCCTTTCGACTTCCTGTAGCGATGGCAACCCGAGATCGTGTCGAAGCCCTTGTTGGAGAGTTTGGGATGAAGTTCTACTAGCCAGTCATCCTGAACGTGATGGCGGACAAGAGCCCGTCGTTCGTGCTCTCTTTTGTAGCCTCGTGAGTTCGCCGACCAAGCTTCCTATTTGCTCAATTCTAGGGAGGAGTGAAGTCTAAGACATCATGTGAATTAATATAGTAGTTTTAACACATGGAAATTACAGCCTTTCTCGAGAAGAGCGTGTTACTCTCGAGAAAGACTTTCTGCTAGTGTCTCGAGAAACAATATCTAATTGAAGAGGCTCTTGAGAAGAGCGTATCGAGAAAGAATCTTTGATTGAGGAGTCTCGAGAAAATTCATATATTACGACACAATATATAGATTTTCTATAAAAACCTAGGCTTAAGAAGATCAGATATATTGAGGATTCGAGACAATCTTTGATTTAATATAAATATAATATCCAAGGTGAAAATATATTAAAATATATATTCAGTAAATCAGATTATTCGTGGCTAAATATATTAAAATATATTTAGTGAGATTCTCCCCAAATTAAGGAACGTGCAACTGTTCAAACAATCTGATAAAATGGAGAACGTGCGTGAAGATCAAAAACCGCCAAGGAGAACGTGGATCTATCAGCAGACGTTCTATAAAAACTCCAGTTGAACAAACACAAAGACACACACAACAACTCAAACACAGACTCAGGTCTTTTATCTTTTACTTTCGGTCGTTTATCCTTCAACCTCAGCACTGTCGATTTTGTCCAGTGGTGTTGACGCTCTCCGCCAAGCCACGACGTCGTTGAACCTGTCCGGCGTTGCGGTCTATCCTCGGTGCTGTTGATCCAGTCCGATGCTGTTGACCTGCCACCACTTCCAACATGTCTAGTGCAAAATATGACAGTTGTAGCTCGAGAAGAAAGAGAACTAACCCTATTTCCAACATGTCTAGTGAAAGTTATGCTCAAAATACCGAGAGAGTTTTGGTCTCGAGATTGATCTCGAGATTATAATAGCTACAACTTCGATCTGCCATAACACGTCTAAGGCGACCTTGAATGGAAAATATCAAAACACAAAAGTTATAGAGGAGCTAGAAAGAAAACTATCCCAAGTGATTTCGAGCTAATTTGATCTCCATAGCCAAAGTAATACTGAAAATACTTGAAGGGTGTAGTTGTTCTCGAGACCAGAACTCGAGAACAGAGAAGTTTCTAGTTCAACCTATCAAAACACAACCCAAAACTTATAGAAGAGTCAGAGAGGAACAATCCCAACTAATCTCGAGTAAATCGAGGCTTTGTAGCCAAAGTTATGCTCAGTCGACTAAAACGTCGTTCCAGCTCGAATATAAAAACATTGCGTTCCATATTTTAGCTATATCTCGAGCTACACATGCCCGATTCGGGCGCACAACCTATCCACACGACCGGGAAAGGATAAGGAAGATGATGAATATGATGTCACTCGAGTTTGTCCGTGTGTGGAAGAATAATGCTCTCGAGAGTGGACTGCCGACGCCCCGCTTTATCTTCCCAGCTATCGGCCGTCCCGAGCTCATGGGCAAGTGTTTATTCATGCATACTAACACCCAAGAAACTAGAGAAATCTTGAGGCATCCACGTCTATGCCCACATCTTGGGCACTTAAAGCCTGAGCAACAAGGAGTTAGTAAATCAACTTCTTAGTGTGGTTATTATCTCGAGCTTTTCGAGGGACGGGATGAGGACGAAATGTCGAAGGCAACATTACCTGCTTGTAGAGGCAAGGCAGAAAAATCCTCTCGAGAAGCAATCTCGTTATATTGGCCTTAATAATCCCAAATCCTCGAAGCTTATGAGAGAATTTTTCCTCCCGGTGTTCATTACATTTTACATGGAAGGGAAATAAAGAAATTCCCTTTTACCCTCACAATCAATTGGGTCGAAAAAATGCTTCGGATGTTTTCAAGTAGTCGAATGGAGCTGCACCGTCATTTTATAAATTGTTGGAAGGAACAAATGGCCCACCACAAGACAAGGAGGGTCATAATCAGATTATTGCGCGAAGCTTTCTTCCTCGAGATTCATGATTTCGAACCATGTAAGCATTGGTTGACATCACGATACAAATGGGGGGCTTAATGTTAACACATGGAAATTCCGGCCTTTCTCGAGAATAGCGTGTTACTCTCAAAAAAGACTTTCTGCTAGTGTCTTGAGAAAGAATATCTGATTGGAGAGGCTCTCGAGAAGAGGGTCTCGAGAAAGAATCTTTGATTGAGGATTCTCTTGAGAAAATCCATATACTACGACACAATATATAGATTTTCTATAAAAACCTTCAAGAAGATCCGGTATATTGAGGATTCGAGACAATCTTTGATTTAATATAAATATAATATCCAAGGTGAAAATATATTAAAATATATTTTCAAATCAGATTATCCGTGGCTAAATATATTAAAATATATTTAGTGAGATTCTCCCCAAATTAAGTAATGTGCAACTGCCCAAACAATATGATAAAATGGATAACGTGCGTCAAGATCAAAAACCGCCAAGGAGAACGTGCATCTATCACCTGACGTTCTATAAAAACTCCAGTTGATCAAACACAAAGACACACACAACAACTCAAACGTAGAGTCAAGTTTTTTATCTTTTACTTTCGGTCATTTATCCTTCAACCTCGGCACTGTCGATTTTGTCCGGTGTTATTGACGCTCTCCGCCAAGCCACGACGCCGTTGATCCTGTCTGGCGTTGCAGTCCATCCTCGGTGTTGTTGATCTCATCATGTGCCGTTGACCTCCACCACTTCAACTCCGGTTGCGACGTCGTTGATCATATCCGGCGTCCGCTCCACCCTCGGTGCTGTTGATCCTGTCCTCGCCGCACCACAAGGGTGAATTCTACGAAAGGAGTTTGCCTCGACCGCCTTACGTCCGCCTTCGACGGTCGTGAAGCGTCACCAGGCCTTTTCTGTTGTTTATAGTTTGAGTAATGTCTGTAAATGTCGCACAGTAAGCTTGATTCCGTCGCATTAAATTCCGGTGTCTTGCCTACTTGTTATATTTGTATCCATTCACTTTACGGTGTACAACACCAAACGCTGTAAATTCAGTACCGTTGTATTAAATTCCGGCATTGCGTTTACTTTCACTTTACGACGACCACATTCACTATAAAATTCGACACGTGTCGTGGGGAATAACTTTTCGGCGCCAACAAGTAGTAAGCATGCATATGTCCGTAGAGCTTGTATCTCTGAAAGTCTCGGTTGCAGGTGGAGTACTCTTCCAATCTCCGGAAAATATTAAGTTTTTCCGCATTTTTTGGGCGTTCAATTTTAAATGCTTATAAATATAAAAAAAATTCAGTCCATTTGCGAAAAGAAAAACAAGTAAAAATAAAAAAAAAATGGCTGCACCCTAATATCTTAAATTTGTTATTATCTCCTAAGAACAGGCTCCCCATTTTCCTTAGTTTTTTATGTTCAGTTTCCAGAAACCCCATTAAAAAAAGTTGGCCTTCAATATACAAGACATAACCAAATTCCATTTCCAAAATCCCTTTATTTAAAAAGAAGTATTTTTTAAAGTGATTGTCTGCAGAAGGAGTTAGGCTGTGTTTGGACGCAAAGGAAAAGAAAAGAAAGGGAAGGAAAACTCGATGTCCGTCTAATAGGAGGAAACAAGGTCCATTTTCTGCTTTAGTTTTCTATAAAAATAAAAAACAAAAAACAGTTTTCTAAATTTTCAGATAAAAAAAGCAATTTTTGAGTTTTCCGTTTTCATTGTCTATTTTTCAAAACAGAAAATGAACAATTTTTTCGGTTACCAAACAAGGCCCAAACTTTTCTCTCTCGCAATTTCAAAAGTTTCTACGTTTTCTTTTCTTTTTGTCTTCAAATAATTAGGATAATGTAAATAGGTAGGACAACAGGTGGGGTAATTATCATCTGAAATAAGATGGGCCGAAAACCGGTCCACGAACACGAACCCGGTTCAAGTTGGACCAAAGCAAACCTCCCTTGGGAATTGCCTTGTTCCCGGGGGGTGGTCACGGTCGAGCGTGTCGTGCCCATCGGGCAACCGTGTCTGTCGTCGTCGTCAAAAAGGGGTGGGTACGAGTCAGCGGCTGAACCTACAACTCTAAAAGAAAACCCATCTCTCTTTTCCTTTTTTTTTTACTGCATTCGTTGTTGCTGTGCTGCTGTTTTCTCTTTTACTAGTCGAGAGATAAGACGACGTGTGTCTTTTCCTGGGTTCTGTCTCTTTTCAACACATAAGCAAGCAACCCACCACGCACGAACTGTTAGCATCGGCTAATCCTCGTTGCTTCAATGCCCATGTTTTTAATTCCCACCACCATCACTGCCTAAGTATTCGTCCAGTCCTTCCTCGTATGCTCTGCTCTATTTTTTCTGTCTTCCTTTTTTTTTGTGCCCTGCTGCTGCTCTTCTTCTGGTTTCGGCCTGGGTTGTTTATCCCTTCCGGTTTTATGTCTGTCGGGTTAGTAAAGATCTGGAATTTCGGTGAATTCTGTTTTGGGGTGTGGGGAAGAATGGATTTTTGCTTGGAATTTTTTGGGGGTTTTTTTTCTTTGTTGTTTCGTGTGCTTCTGATAGTTACAGGTGTTTGATGGTTGAATCTTGAGTCATTGCTGATGGGTCTTGGATTTTTTTGGATAAGAGATGTCATCGTGTGCGTCTGGCATGGAGTTTTGGCCGAGTTCTGTGATATTCCTTAATGCTGGCTGGTCTTCTGTGGGCGTTTGTGTTTTCTTCTTTTGATTTCGTGGCGTGTGATAGTGCCCTTTGGATGGGCAGTGGAGTTTCAGTAGTTCTTCTTTATGGAAACTTGAGGGGGTGTGAAATTCAGGAGCTTTTCTGTAACTTATTGTCGGTTGGGATTTTGGAATGGAATGAACTGATGAACTCCAGAGTTCTAGCTGCAAAAACCCGTAGTTTAATACACTTCGGTCAAGGCTTTCCAGCTTGATCGAGTCCCTCTCCGAGTTCTTGCAACAGTTGTAGTAGCTTCATGTCCTTCTTTGCTTAATATTTGCATTTCTTTTCCTAAAGAACTTGTGGTCCTCCTCGGAGAGTTTCTGCCTAAAAGTGGAGAAATGTTTGTCTTTTCTTGGTGTTTTGCTGCAGGTGACATGCTTCTGGCCGGGCTGAATATTTAGTATCAATTCCTCTGTGGTGAATTCTGTAGTGTGCTTGAATAAGGCATGGCATCATCTCACTCGGATTCAGCAAGAATGGAGCAGATAATAACAGAATTCTTTGCCAAGAGTCTCCATATAATTCTCGAGTCTAGATCTCCTTATAGGTCCTCGCGAAATTTTAGCGGCGAGCAGGCCTTTTCTTCACCATCCTCTTCATCTTCCTCCTCCTCAAGTGTGAGGCCGAGAGACAAATGGTTCAACTTAGCTCTCCGCGAATTCCCTGAAGCCCTTGAGAATCTTGATCTTTGGAGGCAGAGCAATCACGAGCCGATGATAGTGGATGTCATTTTGATCAAGAGATCCTTAGACTGGGATTCGGTTAAACTTTCTCCTAAACCAGAGCTCATCAAGAATGCTTTATCCAAGGATGTGTATCCATATCCAAACTGTTGGGACTTTGGCAATGATGATGTTGGGAGAGGAGGAAAGAAAGAAAAGATAGTCGAGAGATGGGTGGTGCAGTACGAAGTTAAAAAAAGCAAAGATTGCCAGAGGGGTGGCAAAAGGTCCGGCTGCAATGTCTTGTCCTCGTTCTATAAGAAGTCGATGTTGCTCTTGAGATCTCTTTATGCCACAGTGAGGCTTTTGCCAGCATACAAAATCTTTCGCGACCTTTATCTGTCTGGCCACATCCGTTCCTTCTCTCTTGGTCACAGGGTTTCTTCTTTTGTGGAGCCTTTTACTCGCAAGGAGGAGGCAGAAATGCAGAGATTTGGTTTCACTCCAGTGGATACTTCTTGTGGTCGGCTTTGTCTGTCAGTCCAGTACCGATCCTCGGTGTCTGACATCAGTTTTGAGCCATCTACCCCATTGTCACCACCCCAACTCATACAGGATTATGTTGGGAGCCCACTGGCAGACCCGCTGAAGCGCTTCCCATTGCTTCCTGTGACACATGGTTCACCGTCATCTGTTCCTTTCTCAAGGCGACATAGCTGGAGCTATGATCAGTGCCGGGCATCACCTCCTTTCGCCACCTGCTCACCTTCACCAGCTCATTCCGAACCTTATACTTCAGCCTCAAATCCCACGATGTCACGCTTGCCTCCTCCAGGATTACCACCCCATCCGCCTGATACGTTACTTGGTCCCAAGGATGTTGCCAGCCTTGATGAGTGCTATCCATCCCCTATTTATTCGCCCTCTCCTTCTGCCTCACCCCCAATTTTCATACCCGAGAGTCAATTGTCTAAGGTTCTATTGCGTTCTGAAAGTGCTCCGGTAAACATACCAGGTCTGAGGTTTCATAATAACCCTGCTATAGTCAAGAACCAAATTTTGTCCCCGTCGCCACCTCTTAGAGAAGCAAGATATGAAGTTCTGAGGTCCTACAAAACACTGGGTCCAAGTCAAACTGGTGAAACTTATGAGACGGTAAGTTATGAGAATACCATATGCAGTGTTATGGTCTCTTGTAGCTTTTCATAGTGAAAGGGCTTTTTTGTTGTTTGATCAGGTATTGCATGGAAAAAAACATCTTAAGAGACTCTCTGGGATGACCTCGGCTGAGCTAGCATTTCATGATGACTTTGATGAAACTGAATACACTTGTCCCTTTGATGTTGAAGATGATGATATGGCTGAACCAGGAAGCAGGTGAAGTTCTTTCTTATGAAGCTCGTAATATATTGCTTGGTTTCTTTTCTTCCTATCAGTTCCTATGATACTGGTCAGCTAGCATTTGTAATTATGATATCATGATTGTGTATATTCTTTGCTTATATGTTTGGAACCACTTCATTCAGGTCATTCTGTGTAGATTGGATTGATAGATCCTCTCTGTGTTCTTGGTTTGAATTTCCTGGAGAGTTTGCTCAGAATGTTATGTCAATTTGCGAAGAAACAATGAAGGTCCTGATGCGCCCTTATGTAAGTTGCAGATTGGAATCATTTGACCAGAAAGGGCTTGTTTATGAACAACTTGATCCGGGTGCCTATCTGCCAGTTCGTAAATCTACTGGTGCAGCTGTTGGTGCTCTTGTGGATTTGCTGAAGAAAGCTCCTCCTCTTCGTCAGGATTCCTCGATTTTTGTCCCTACTTCACAAACCTCCGGGGTCAACACCTGTGCTAGCAGCTTTCCTGAGCCCAATCAGAGCTGCACAGAGATGCCCGTTAAAGAATTTGCTCCATGTGTCATGGCGTCGACCATTCACGTTTCCAGGACCGCTAGCGATGCTTTTGAGGAGCTCCAGGCCTATAAAGAGATGAAGAACATGCTGCTCTCTCAGTGTGAGGGGCCCCGCAACCAGGTGAGTTCTGCCCCTGCTGAGGATTCTACCCTCAAATTCGGCCATTAACTTTCACGCGGCTTGCCCATTTCGGCTCCTCCAGATCTGTACAGGACCGTTCAAGTTTATTATTTGATCTCGCTACCAAACTTCACTCATATCCACAGTTTGAGTTTTACTTTGTATAGTATGGTCGTCAGATACCTGAGAGTAGCTAACATAATTTTGCTGCTTGTGATTATGGTGGCGCTTCTTTGTTTATATGTGTGTGTCCATAGATTGATGTGGTTGACCCATGCCCGGTTCGGGCATTTCTGCAATGAACCTGCGAGCCATGTTGGTTCGGGACCCACTTCTTTTGTACATGGACATTTGTTAATGATTTGGTGTACACTTTCGGTGATCCTCGAATTCTGGTATCATTTTGTAGTCTTGTTTTTTGTTGTAATGCCTCAGCTAGCGTATCTGGCTCGAAGAATGCTCGTATAGAGTGAATCGTGTTGTCTAGAATGACTGGTCTCGCTGGCAATGTGTCCTCGATAGTAGCAGGCTTCTGGATGGCTTCAAATCGTAGTCCTAGACCCTCTATCACTGACCACAGTGGCTGGAATTGATGAATGATATCACAGGCCATCTGTCTGTCCTGAGCCGTGCATCAAATGGGGCGAATCTCAGCTAGTCGTGTTTCCTATGGAAAGCCATAGATCCAATGTAGCAGGCTCAATACAAGTTCATCCCAAATGAGGCCATCTCGCCTTCAGGTCGTTCAATTTTAGCGATCGCCCAAAGGCTTTCCGGACAAAGGACGTCTAAGATATTTTCGATATGGCAGAAGACACGATGACCTCTCCAATATTCTAGAAAGTAATTAGGATTTATGGTATAAATAGATCTTTTCAAATTATAACAATATAATTGGTTTTTACTATCTCTTGCTTTCCATGCACGACTTTGTAAAGATTGTTCATCTTACATAAAATTGTCTTTGTCAAACTTCGTTATTTTCTATCCACATGTTTTTCTAACGAGGATGAAGGCGATACATCTCCTTCGATTGAAACTTGTTTCCGCACGCGTCTGTCAAAGATGAAGGGTAAAAACTCCTTTGAACGAAATTTTTCTACGGTCATTTTCCATCGATCGCGATCGCTAGTTCTTTTGATTGACACGATAATTTTTCTGAGTTTTTAATAGAAATTTAAATGAGAATCGTATTTTCGAACTAAATTTCAAAATACGAGCCAAATTTTTCCAACGTGATTATCGGCCTTAAAAAGGTCGCACTTACCTACCGAGCTGAATATGACCCACTGCAGAAGGATCGGTCATGTCTATGTCAGATGACCGATCGGGAATGGTAGCAGGGCTCTCGAACCGCAACCATCACTGGACACCGTTCTCGGCCACCTTCCGCAATCGACCCCACATGGGCCAGGGTGTTTCATTCATATCGGCGCCATCCGTCGTCCAACTCGATAATGTAACCTCGTACTTAGAATTAACTACAGAATTCAGACAAAGGCCAAGCGCAAAAATCGTCCGACAAAGACGAGAAGAGATGCCACCCCCGTCGAAGAAAGACAAAACCTCAAAGTCCTCGAAGAACAACGCCACCGCCGAAGTTCCCAACGCCACCGGATTCCCGTCGTGTCTACGGATCATATCTCCATCCTCCGTCGCCATCACCGTCCACGCCAAGCCCGGTTCCAAGGCCGCCTCCATCACCGGTTAGGGTTCATGCGCCTTTTATTACAGTTCCCATTTTGATTGACCTCTTCAATTTCTCTTCTCACGTCTTCTTATGTTTGCGGATTGAAAGAGGTGGGCGAGGAGGCGGTGGGGGTGGCAATCGACGCGCCGGCAAAGGACGGAGAGGCCAACGCGGCGCTGCTCGAATTCATCAGCTCGGTAATGGCATTTAGGATTCTATGGGTGGTGATGTTTGTGCGGGATAAAGTATCTGAATGAAGAATTGTATCGGGATGGATTGCGAAAACTTGTGGTTAGCTGGAAACTACTCGACTCGATTGATCTCCGTTGCACAGGCAGAAAATTTTGATTTTTGCAAAGATACTGTCAGAGGGTTTGATTGTTTTCTTTTGGGGAGGCAGGTTTTAGGTGTTAAAAGGAGGCAGGTATCGATAGCGTCGGGCTCTAAATCAAGGGATAAGGTCGTGATCGTGGAGGAGGTAACTATTCAAGCTGTTTCCAATGCCTTGACGAATGCCCTGGTACGATAGACATGGATCCAGTTAAAGGAAGAGGGATGATTCTTGGAACAACCCGCATTCAGGGCTTAGTCACACTTTATTTGGAGTTTGTATGTAGCCGAGAGCTGCTGAAATGGGAGGTGTGGATCTGTTCTTTGTAGAGTTACCGTGCCAAGAAGTTCCGATAGAGGAACGGGATGTGGTGCATCCCTCGATGCTTGCGTGATTCAGCTTTTACAGTCATGTTTTTAGACATTGAGTAGTACCGAAATCATCTGACAGATGAATGTGATGCAAAAGGCAACGGAATCTATCCCTTAGTTTCTCTTCTGCGTCTTTTATTACTTCCTCCATTGTCCTGATGTGTTTGCACATGGTTGCCAACGGCAAATATGGTCGTTCCGGGTCACGTTGGATCCTCATGCGCTCAGGAGTTACCGCTGAGTGCTTATGACCACATCATAATGCTGAGTCCCAGGCCAAACTCTGCACGCTGCGATTGCCACTACTCATCTCGGCAGATTCGCTCTACGCAGAGGTCTAAAACTTGTTGCAAGGATTGATTTGACTTCTGGTGGCTTAGTTATATCCCACGTTCCTTTTATTTCATCAAGAACATTAAGTTCATTGCATCAAACCCTTTCACTTTTTCACCATGACATCATCAGCCCCCAAATCATATCACCCTTCCATGTTAAATAACAGAGGCCTCCTATTTATAAGAAAACATGTTCACCGCCTCAAATCAAGAACACAGAAACTGAGGAGGAAGATTTTCTATTAAAATTATGGATGGTGGGTACGGAGCTACGGAAGATGAAGAAGATCAGTTGGTCCAGATGGTGCAACAGTTCATTGAATCGTCATCGCCATCCAACAACACGCCTCCTCCCAATTACGTTGCTCTGAGTGTATGCCGAGAAAAACGAAACCATCTCCATTTGTTCTTCTTTCATGAGGAGCATGCATTCATGGGACCTTTACTTTTTCAGGATATGGTTGAGAGTGAGACAGAGTTGGAGGCAGAGTTGCTCGAGTGTGTGCTGCGGCATATGAGGAAGATGGACAATGGTCATGCTGCTGAGAGTAGTAGCGTGAGGAGGCGGATCGCGAAGAAGCTGAAAATGGATGGATACAGAGCTTCTCTCTGTCACAGGAGTTGGGTTTCTTCCCTCGGCTGCCCTGGAGGTATGAGCTCCGTGACCGCGATGTCACATTCACTTGAACTTCTTTTCTTTTTCCTTGTTAATTGGGGAATTCGACTTCTGGTTTCGGGACAGGGGATCATGAGTACCTGGATGTCATGGTGAGGAACGACAAGAAGTCTTCTTCGTCGACTCTGACGAGGCTCATCATTGACGTGGACTTCAAATCGCAGTTTCAGCTCGCGAGGCCCACGGATGCCTACAGGCAACTCGTGGAGATCCTGCCATCGGTGTTCATCGGGGATGAGACGAAGCTCGAAGGCATAGTCTCCCTCGTCTGCTCGGCAGCCAAACAGTCGCTCGTAGCCAGGGGGCTCCACGTCCCTCCATGGAGGACGGCGGCATACGTGATGTCCAAATGGCGTAGTTCCCCGACAACATCAAACGTGTAGTCGGAGGTCGTTGCCGATTATTCATAAATAAGCTAGTTTGTGGTCCTCGTTCCTTAGTTCTCCAACGACAAACTTTTATGAGATGCTTAGTTACGTTGATATAAAAGAAAAAGCTTTTAGTAATCGATGTACCGACACACAGTAATAAACGTTCGGGTACCGTGTGAGTTTTGATGAATGGGTAAAAACGATCTACGAATACGGAATACCGCCCAACTCATTGATTTGGAAACTCGAGGGGCGGCGGCGGCCGCGGCACCATCCACTTCCACTTTATTTTCTTACGTAATCGGTTGGCACCAAAACCATGGGTTTGAGTGATACCTAATCAATCTTATTACGACAGTTGTCTGTCCGGAAAGATTCTCATGTTAATCGGACAGGGACAACCACCGCCGTCGCTAAGGTTGGCGGGGTAGGAAAAGAAAGGAGATATGTTTTGAAATAGTGTTTGGCAAAAAAAAATTACGAAATAGAGGAAATAGTTTCAAAATTCTTGAAATTATATTCCGAAGTCGAACTTATAAAATCGGACTTAAAAAAAATGTCTGATTTAAAAAAAAAAAAGTGAAGTCCGACTAACTTTGAAACATTATTTTTAGAATTTTAAAATTATTTATCTTATTTCAAAAATTTCTTTTTACGACGTAAAAAAGGTACGTGGACGGGAGTTCTTTCTAATAATACCACGCAACACATGATATAATCCCTCCACTAGATTCGGCCCATAATCAACTTATTCAGCCCAGATTTGTTGTAGTTGGGCCACAGGCCCATTAATACGATGAACTCGGAAGGGGGAAGGATCAATCTGTCTTCGACTCCCTTGGATGCCTCTCGTGTTGAATTAGGTATCATCATCTTGGTGAAGTTGTTACTGTAGACTTATTCTGGTTATGTGCTCCCGATTTTATTGTTCCCGGGTACTTGCTCTATATCTTCTGCTAGACGTGCTGCTGCTTTTTTTTCCCGAGATGATGTTCCTCCACAAGCTGTTCAATGAGTCGGCATATCGATGCAAGTACTACGGGGAGCCTATTTTGTTTTTAATCTTACAAGTGACAATCAGGCATTTTAGTGTTTTTCTAGTGTTCTGATCTGACAACAATGCCTTTTCGCGAGACTTTAACGAACGCGCCTAAGAGTCGTGATCCATCTTTCGGAGAATCTGCTTTTCACTAGGAGTGCGAGTCTGCGATCATTTAGTAGTCCTTACAGAAGATATGGTTGAATGAATGTAGCCAGCCCTTGGTACTTAAATCTTCTGCCTCCTGCTGTACTCCTCATTTCAGCAAAGGCGCCACTTCCTTCTCGTAAATGTTGATGGTATTGACTAATATTCTCATGTGCCAGTTAGTCGTCCTTCTATCCTGATTCATTTAGATCGCATATTTTCTGCAGATTTATCGACAGAGAAAACGAACTCAGGCAGTCAAAATCTTCAACCCCTCAACCTCCACTGAGAAGCCCTCTTGATACATGGACTAAATCCAAGCTCAGCATACAATTTGCATCACCCAAAGAGGAGAAAAATTCCAGTGGAGATGATGCACCATGAGGCTTTGTCCTGAATGGTTGTCGATCATTGTTTGTGCAAAGCCTAGGGGAAGCTCTGGGTGTGAGTTATCCAGCGAAACATGGTGGAGTTTGCTGCAGTCAATCACCGAGATAATCGACGCACATTTTCACTTTCTAGCACAAGCTTTTCCCCCCATGATTGTCACTGCAGAAGATGCAGTACAACTATTTTTGCGTCTAGAGATGACTTTTCATTCACTTAAAAAATCAAAGTTCAGGAAGAGATGTGGACTTCATTCTATATCTTATGTTTCTCGCAATCGCTTCAGGCATTTTTGGAGGTGGATTCAGGAGTCTTTACGTGTTTCTCTACCTGCATCGTTTACAGGAGGAGAAGGTTAGAGTCAACTCAAAGGAAGCTATCGCTGAGTGGTGTTTGCATGCCAAGCTCATCCACCCAAAAAAGGCAAGACCCAGATGAAGACCAAACTGTGGTGTGGCCGTGGGGACACAGACAGGATCTGATTGAGGCTGCACGCGAAGCAAAAAAAAAAAAGGGAACATGAACAAGCGGCCCATGCTTCTCTCCCTCTTCCTAACTAGAAAGTTGTTGATCTGGAGCCTTTCTGAGGTTCTGAACTGGACAGCAATTATGACTTTGTAAGAAGAAGTCAAGAACTCAATGCTAACCTTTTCTTCTTCCTTTTTTTTAAACTTCTCTTTCTGGGTTAACAGGGAAGTTAGCTGGTGAACAGGTGGGAATCATCCAGACATTTGTGCGTGGATCATTCAACATGGGTGACTGTATTTCGAATATAACAGCTTCTCGAAAAAAATTCAAATCCTTTGTTCTACATGGGGTTGAATGAGATTCATGCCTTAGAGCCTACTTCCCCAAAGCCAAAAGAATTGACCAACTCAGTCTCATGTCTCTCCTGGGTGTACCCTTTAAGTTTTAACCGAAGCCTCCCTCCCTCCCCCTTTTTTATTGATTGTCTGTCAGAAAAATCGACCGACCCGAGTTAAAAAGAAGAAGTTGTCGGTCAAATATAATTTTCTAAAGTTTCAAAATCCCTCCCCCCCACAAGTGTTCATTGCTTGGCTTATACTACAACAAACACATTAACACGCCACACGTTCCTTTCCCTTTTGCCTCGATGATGAATACACGTATCACTCCTGTATCTTTCCCCAGAACTTTGCCCTCGTTCTCGTTGGGGGGCTCATCCCTTTTTTTTAAAAAAGGGAAATCCTTGGTATGACATAAGCATGCGCTGCGTGCTTCCTTGCCTCTGAGTTCCCTATCCTCTTTCCGGACATGTGCTCCTCCGGGAGGGAGGTCGAACGTCACGCGGTCCCGATGGCCCATCCGCGATTTGACGGACGAGCTTCACCGAAAACTGATCTCGAAATGGGTACGCCTCGCTCTTATTAGGGACCATTAGGAATGCGAGAGGCCACCCGTAAAACAAGAGTTAGGAGGTGGTTATCAAAACTGGTTAGTCTCAATTAGCATCTTAATCCTTGTGTTTTGACCCAGTGAAGGTTGTTTATTAACTTCATGTCTTGGTGAGACGTCGCCTTAGGAAGAAGTACCCATAAATAGGAATTCCATTTACCTTATTGTACTTTAACAAAATTTAAAAAAAAAAAGATTTTATAAAAACCAACTTCTTATTTCTTAACATTCTGAAATTGTAAAAAAGAAAAAAAGAAAAGGGTTGTGGGAAAATGACTTTTCATTCATAAAAACCAAACTTTGCTTGGGTGAAAAGTATCGCCAATAATTCAATTGTCCAAGATTTGTTTATCAGTCTTTTCTCGAATTGGATCAAACCAAACTCAAAAGCTAAGTTCCCTCAAGAAAAGCATGAACATTTCCCGTTTCGGCAAGTGAGATGGGGCATCATACCTTAACCAACAATCTAAAATGTAGGATCAAAAAAATATATACAGGTTTCCCAATTACGATACCCATTTGAACAGTGTTGTAGATGTACTTTTACTTACTATATACCTAAAACATTTCATTGTCTCCTCCCCTAACAATCCTGTATTTCTTTCCTTTTACTAGGGCAAGCAAATGACATAACACCCATTTAAAAATTGATAGGAGTAGCACAAAAATGTCTCTCACTGTCGGCCTCAATTTAAAAAAAGTGACCCTTCATCTGTTTCTTCTCCCCCAAGGTGTTTAAGATTATTACAAAACATGCAACGAAAAAGGATCCCAACAATAACAACAGCAGTCCCTCGGAATTCCTGAAGATATAATATCTGTCGCTGATTCTCATTGTTGCAAGCGATCAGAGGGTTTTTGTTTACGAATGGGTAATTCGGACTATGTCTCTTCTGCTGACTCCAAAATGTCTGTGCCAATCATACCAAGGTGAGTTTCCATGTCCTTCTCATGTTTTTTTGTTCATTCATTCACTGTTGTGTGAACTGACTTCCGAGTTATTGGGTTCTGAAAGCAGTGAAGACGCCTGCAAGAGGAGATGGAACCGGAGCAAGCCGAAGGGCCTCGTCGACAAGGCCCTCCGATTCCCGATCCACTACAAGAACAGCAACTTCAGGGCGTGTATGTTGAAGATCCTCCTTGCCATCACCGTCTGCGGAATGTTGGCCACTGTCGCATACCACCCCGATGTTTATATTAGCCAGAGTAGCCCTTCGCCCGATGCCAGGTGAGGTTTGAGGCCCTTTCCACGATCGGGGACTCGGGTGACCTTTGATTCCGTCGTTTATTGAGGATGGTTGTATTTTGATTGCAGGCCAAGTTTGGTTGAGAGGTGGATATGGGGCAGCGAGGAGGAGGACCGACGATATGTGTCTGATCTTGACATTGTTTGGGATGATGTGAGGGATATTACCGGGAGGAATATGTTTCGCAACATCGGGCTTTTGAACTTCAATGGTTCGGAAGTTGGTCAGTGGAAGGCTCTGATGCCGAGCGTCGATCGCGTCGAACATCTGCATTTGGACAGAGCCGATAAGAATGTCACTTGGGATGTGTTGTATCCAGAGTGGATCGACGAGGAAGAAGAAAGTGAAATCCCAAAATGTCCGGAGCTGCCGAAACCAAAGGACCCTGGGGTACAGCTCGACCTCATCGTGGTGAAGCTTCCTTGTCGAAATGAGTGGAATTGGTCGAGGGACGTTGCCCGGCTGCATCTGCAGCTAGCGGCCGCCACATTTGCGGCCGAAGCCAAAGAGAAGACCCCGGTACATGTGCTCTTCATGACGAGGCGTTTTCCCATGCCAAATTTGTTCCCCTGTAAGGAGTTGGTAGTGAGGAAAGGACACAGTTGGCTATACCGGCCGAATCTCGACATCCTGCGAGAAAAGCTCCAGCTGCCAGTTGGATCTTGCGAACTGGCTCTGCCTTTGAGAGCTAATGGAATTGCGAGGAATTACAAGGGGAATCTGAGACGAGAAGCATATGTGACGATACTTCACTCTGCCCATGTGTACGTGTGTGGAGCCATAACTGCGGCACAGAGCATAAGGATGAGTGGTTCGAGGCGTGACCTTGTGATATTGGTCGACAAGACCATCACCTCATATCACAGGAGTGGATTGGAAGCAGCAGGATGGAAAATTCATACAATCAATAGGATACGGAACCCGAAAGCGGAGAAAGATGCATACAACGAGTGGAACTACAGCAAGTTCCGGCTCTGGCAGCTTACAAACTACGACAAGATCATATTCATCGATGCCGACCTGCTGGTGCTGCGGAACTTAGATTTCCTCTTCAGCATGCCAGAGATAACGGCAACCGGAAACAACGCCACATTGTTCAACTCCGGCGTCATGGTCGTCGAGCCGTCGACTTGTACTTTCGACCTTCTAATGGAGCACATCAACGAGATAGTGTCCTACAATGGTGGAGACCAGGGTTACCTGAACGAGATCTTCACGTGGTGGCACCGAATCCCGAGACACATGAACTTCTTGAAGCATTTCTGGGTCGGCGACCCGGAAGAGGTCAAGGCAAAGAAGACCAAGCTCTATGGGGACGACCCGCCGTCTCTATATGTGCTTCATTACTTAGGAGTGAAACCCTGGCTTTGCTTCCGCGACTACGACTGCAACTGGAATGCCGAATACAACCGGGAGTTTGCAAGTGACGTAGCCCACAGAAGATGGTGGAAAGTGCACGACGCGATGCCAGAGCTCCTGCAGCAATTCTGTATGTTGAAGTCGAAGCAGAAGGCACAGCTCGAGTGGGACCGGAGGGAGGCCAAGCTGGCAAACTACTCCGACGGACACTGGCGAATCCCGATCAAGGACGACAGGCTGAATAAATGCATCGACAACGTTTGTCACTGGGAGGGCATGCTGAGCCACTGGGGCGAATCAAACTGGACCGATGTCGAGGAGCTCTTCAACCCGACTCCTCCTGCAATATCCACCGCGCTCCTTTCCTGAGTCGCCGAGATTTGTACCTTGCATTTTTCGTTCCGATTTTTGTTCATTAGGTATCATCACTGCCGGGGTGATTAGCCAGTAATTTTCTTTAGACTATAAAATAAACACTAATTCACACCTTCACCATACAGCTTAATGAGTTTAGATACGCTTTCGATGAATGCTACTTTATGCAATTCCTCTACACAGTGAAGGACTATATTCAGACGTGGATCCTTCCCCTCCTAATCGTTCATGTACTCCACCCTAATCAAAAAAATTGATCAGGCGAGCTTCTTTCAACATTAAGCTAACTAAGTCTAGTGAATCATGACGAAGTCGTGATCCATTCGCCCCCCTGGATGAAGTTCTCGACCGAGTACGCGTTCACGTGGTCTGCCGGAATCTGGCTACTCCATTCCACTCTGCCTGAGGTTTCGGACCCTGGGCCCGAAATATTGAACTCCCCGTAGTATAGGGTCCCCAGCGCGAAGTCGCCACTCCACGGCATCCATCCCTGGGGGTTGATCAGGGACTCGAGGACGCAACTGATGAGCACAGTCCGAGAGTACTCCTTCCATGGCCTGCCTAAATAATTCACGTGCACCTGGGGATTGGCTTTGTACAAAGCCATGTACGCGTCGGTGCCGTTGATCAAGCAATTGCGGAAGACAAACCCCGTCGTCATTGCAGGGTCTGTCCTCCCGTGTGCCGTGACTGCATTGTTCTCTCCCTTCTTGGGGTTTAACTGCCTTGGCCGGACGAGGATAGTGCAGTCCTCGAAGACTGAGGCTGACATGCCGAAAATGAAGTCGACGTTGCCCTCGATGTGGCACGACTTGTAGTATTGCCGGAGGGTGTCAGCATAGAGGGTGTCCTGATTACCTAGGAGCTCACAGTTCTCGAGCATGGAGAGGTCGCTGTCTGAACGGAAGGCAACCGCTTGGTGAGCGTCCGGACCAGCCGTGTTCTCTATCGTCAGACTGCTAGCCATGAAACCATCGCCAAGAACACCTGAACAAGAACAGATTTCAGCTCTTGCATCCACATTTCTAGAATCTTAGCAATTCGATCCTCAATCAGATGAAAATCCGAGGAGTTCAACTCACCCACAGTGGCGGAAGTGTAGGTTGTGACCCCGACCTGGCCAACGTTCATCGATCCCGTGATAACAGTTTTGCCCATCCCATCGCCCAAGAAGACAACATTCTTCTTTTCCCGGGGCACCCGCACGGTTTCCTCATAGACCCCTTCGTTAATCTTTACCACAAACTTCTTTCCCTGTGCGAGGTTGTTCGGAGCGGCATCCACAGCCTCCTGGATTGTCTTGTAGCAACCATTACTCCCATCCTTGCAAACAGTCACATCAGGCGTCATGTCGGTTGGGATGCCACCCGGGAATGTCGACCCAGAAGAACCAGTATCGCCACTGGATTCCCAGAACCCATCTCGCTCCGTCATGGGCGGCTTCCACTTCAACAAGTCATCCCTGTACACATCGTAGCTCATCATCATGCTCAGGGCATTGCTCGTAATCATCGTCAAAGTGTTCAAGAACGTCATCGTGTCATTCACCTGTTGAAAAATCGAGGAGTCACCGAAAGCGACAATCAGGACAACGCCCGGTTGAAGACGATCAACTAACCGATCGCGAAAACAGAGCAAGAAAAGAAAACGAAAGAAAAAGGCAGGGAAACCTGGGCGGTATCATTGACGTACTTGAGGCCGGACCAGCAAGCGTACTGATAAACGAGGGCGGCGCTAAGCCAAGCACGGGCGTCCTTGAGGGCGCCGTGGGGCAGGGCCTCGACGGCCATCCCGGTCCGGTAATCAGAATTGTCGAGCACCTCGAGGCAGGTCTTGGCGGCCAGAGTCCTGTTAGGGTTTCCGGAGGAAGAATCGAGAATGGACCTCACCATGGCCTGGCCTTTGTGCAGGTTATCGGAGGAGAGGGCAATGGCGGCAGAGACAATGTCGGAGGGGGATGGGGAGGGGGAGGGAGAGGAGAGGGAGGAGGAGAAGCAGAGGTCGGGGAAGCGGGTGGAGGAGCAGGCCTGGCGTTGGAGGGCGGGGTCGAGTGGGTAGGAGGAATGTGGGGAGGGGAGGGAGGTGCGGGCGGCGGAGAAGTGGAGGAGGAGGAGGAGGAGGAGGGAGAGGGCGGAGACGATGGAGATGGCGGCCATGGAGAGGCAGGAGAAGGAGGAGGTGGTGGTTGGATGGGGCGGGGAGTTGAGGGGCTGGAATTTATGGAGTGAAGGTGGAGGTGGGGAAGAAGGTGACGTCGACCGTGACGTAGGCCTGGGCGGCATTGTGGGTTGTTCTTGGAAGGTCTGAAGGGTGATGGCGATCTTGATTTTGGATTTATTTGGGATTAATCCCAAATAAAGGGAAGGAGGTGTGGGTGTTCTTTTTTGTGTGGTGTGGGGGTGAAAGGCGAATCCTCCGCCACGGGGCGGAGTTGGTATTTGGTAAGAACAAAAGAGAAAGGAATAGGAAGATGATTTGGCTTATTTTTATTTTATTTTATAATGTTTAAATTAGATACAGTGTCTCCATAATAATAAGTATTTTTGGGTATCATTGCCCAACTTCTTCCTACCTACAATAATAACCCTAATAGTAGGAGGAAACAGTCGGAATACCGATGAAAAATTTTGGGGATTAGGGTAAGAAGTTTGTAAATTCCACCCCATTTTGTCTTTTTCAGATTTTTCGGCAAAATTCTAAAATTTTGAAAAAATTACAATTAAATCCTTAAAATTTTAGGAGAAGAATTCGATAAATTCTTTTAGAACTTCTAGAAGGTTGGAGTTCGTTCCATAGTCTTGAATAGCTAGCTCCCTATGGAATAGGTAGAAGCATGAATGATTTGTTAACCCAGTAAACTGTTAAAGGGAATTTAGAAAATCTTGAAAGTCGAAACCACCTTGCTCGAAAAGTAGGCGCTATAGTAAACAAGATGTTAGACTCTCTAGAGCATGAGAGAAGTTTAAAAAGGCTTGAGACTGAGGCGGCTCCTAGACTGAAAAGTACTTCGGGAACCATTCGAAAAATTGAAACTGAGAGGAAGAAATTCCAAATAGGGTCAGGGTAAAAGTGTACATGATATGTACAAGGAGTCAGTTGCTCCTTATATTCTAGACCCGCAAAAACGATATGCAAATCTAAACTCCCAGAGTGGGGAGTTGGCAAAAGACCTAATAAAAGCCTTAGGTCTGACAGAAAAACTCCAGTTCATTTGGATAACAGAACGTTCAGCAAACTGGTGACGGTGAAAAGGGAAATATACATGCCAGACTATCCCCATATAACGAAGTTGGAATTTATTCCGATCACCCCTGGTGCGTTTTTAGACATAGGTTGTGAGAAGCACGTATCCAAAAGGATGTCTATCACTCATTCGAATGACTACATCTGCTGGGATTTTAACCGCTAGATCAGTTTACAAATTATGTGTGACAGCCCTCATGGGAACAGCGCAAAAATACTGGAAATCTTTGGTGGCTCATACAAACATAAAATAGAAGATAGATCAAGTGCTGACCGTTGATGGTGTATTAGCAATTATAGCTGATGCATTAAAACGGGAGTTCTGTGGTTTTTCGTTGTTCACTAATACTGTGGAAAAAGTGCAATCTTTAACTGCTCTGATTAAGCTACATATATACAATATGTGTCTCTTTGATAACTACATATGTGAATTTCAAAAGTTTACTAACTTTTAAATTGTTGAGCTATTGATATATGTACAAGATTGGCCAAGATCTACTTTAACTTCTATTAATATAAAGGAGATCATGAAAAATACCGAAAATAATAAATAAGTTATCTCAATTATTTTAACTTGAATTATGATGTATTTATTTTCTAATTGTGAAGCATGTCTATCGTAGCACTCATATTTCATTTATTTACAGGACATGTTTATGTAAATTTTGCCGATAGTAATTAAGAAATTACCGATATTCGATGTTTGAAGGCAATGACAAGTATAAGAAGGAGAAAATTAGTTAAGTTAGTCCCCAAATTTGCATTACTGACGATGTAGTCTTAATAATGAATGTGTGTAGAATATTAATTCACTTTGGCTTATATAATCCATGTTGTTGATATAAAGAAGAAAATTAAAGCTTCTCGGGGAGCAACTCTGTGTCAAATCGTGTTCTTCCAATGTAGCACATAACGTATTATTCTTATAGGGTTCCTTCTATTTCTTCACGTGGACTATCCGTTTTCAATCTTTGACTCAATTGTGTGATACTTATTAATGTTTTATGTGGAAAAACTGGTATCAAAATCCTCACGTTAGGTGATTTTTGATTCAAAGAGTAGGTTCTTAATTTTAATAATAAGAAATCGAACGTTATAAGTAAGTTTCAAATTCTACGTCCGGAACGTATAGTACCGAAAGCTACTTATTAGCAACACACTGCATCATCAATGAAAACTCCATTTCAAGCATTTGCTTAAAGAAAGTGTCGAGGAGAATGGTCCCCGTAACGGCTTCATGCGAACCACAACATTATTTTTATTATTACATAACTCGGAAGAATAGTTATGACGAACAACTCATCACCGGCTAGATTGGGACCCACTCACGTCAAAACGTGTCCTGAGCTGGTGGGAACGCTTTGAAATATGTGACTCAGGATCATGTTTGAAGACCAACCCCGAACGTTGTTGGACGACGAAACTTGACTTATCTAATAATGTCGAACCATAAAGTTGTGTACTAGGAGTGCATTTTTGGATGAATTTGCAGAGGTCTTTGCATTTTCAATATCACGACGAAATTCCGTGTTTCCTAACGTCAATAATAATAAAAAAAAAACAACTGGACTTCCCCACCCCACCCCACCCATGGCTTGGCTTCAATTTATCAACCTTCCTACTCTGAAAAAACTAGTTACAAAATTAAAGGAAAAAAATTACGGTGGTTGGAGAAGTAGTTAGAATAGAAACACCCCCACAATCACAATCACTGTCATTGATTATTACTAACTTCAAATCTATCCACTCCTCTGCCTGAACCACCCCCCCAAGACTTCTCTTGTAAACAAAAAGTCGCACGTTCATCCACCTCCTCGGCTGTCCTCCACGCCAAGGGAATCAAAATTCGAGTCGAGAGTTCTCGAACACTTTGCATCCCAATCCCAACCCGCTTTCGACCTAACACGACCATCTTCCAATGTGCGTCGATGTCCCGGCGCAAGTGCATCATCACCTTCCGTAACTTCAGCGACATAATGATTTCGGTCCCGCCCAACAAACAACGCCGAGTTTAAACTCCTCATCACACTACATGTCTTGGTTCTCAAAAATCCACGATTAATGTTTTCAATCTTACCACTAAATCCATGGGACAGGGGTTTGATAATTGATTCGAATGTCAACTGAATAATGGGGATCCTACCTATATTTGGATCTCTGTCAAGAACTGCGCTTCTGGAACTGTCCCTCCTTTCCCTATTACAATCTCCTATTTTTGGGTTGGGGTTGTCCTAACCAATGTCAATGTCACCACCAACTATAGGGAGAGAGGGAGAGGGGGAGGTTTATGATTACAAGGCGAGTGTGTAAAGAGAACACCATATTTGGGTCCAACAAGTCAGACACTTCTCCCCCCTCCCCCACCTTCCCATCTTCCGAATCCTCCCTTTTTGCACCCTCCCCCTACGTTCGACTAGAAAAAAGATATACCAATTCAACCCTATGTTATAGGGAACAAAGGAAAATCGAATAACATGAACTTGAAAAGGTTCGATGATGAGCAATAGAAGTCAAATATGCAAGAAATATTTTTGTAACTAATAAGATATTAATTTGATCAAAATTCTCTTGATTGCGTTTCCAAATAATTATAATAGGAATTATATTTTTCATGAAAGGAAATATATTATCTAACTATGAATCAATCTGAAGAAGCAGGAAATGGAGAGTTTGCTAGAGTGACCACAAGAGTTTATTCTTTACTAGTGGGGAGATGGGGATGCTAATTGTGCCAAAATGCAATCAGGTCATAATTTCTGAGCAGGAGCATGACATTCCTAAGGAGGAAGATACTCTTCATCCTCTAGTTCTTCTCCTGTCTCATCACTTCCTTTTTTCCCCTTCTCATCTTCTTCTGGATCACCATAGCATACAATTTCCTGTTTGCACATTTATGGTTAAACGAAAATTTTTCATCACACCAAAAACATAAATCCTTCGCCCTCTTCTCCTCTATTTCGGCTAAGGTTGCTAATCAGTTTCAGCCAGAAACTTATATATTGTAGTATTCATGGGAATAATCATCAAATCATAATCCTATTAATATGATATGATTACCTAAAGAGTAGTGACGTTTTTTGTAAATACTAAATTATAATCTTATCTAATTTTTTGGTTTCTTTATGTGCAAAAGACTGATTCATCAAAATTACCTTCTACGTTTAGAATTAGAATTTTGTATAATTAGGAGTCGATTCCATTCTCTGGTAATGTAACACGAACAACAGAGTTGCTTAATGTTGTTCGTATTTGTATATATGTGTATATTCCTGGTGTGTGGTTCTCCTTTTGTTTTGAACTAACTCTACATTAGACGCTTTAAAATGACTATTTTGGTTATTACTCGAACGTCGTTCAAGAGTTTGTTTGGTCGGCGAAATGGAGTTCTTGTACCCTCCATATCCAACACCCCCATCGGAGACATCGCGTCCTCCGATCACGAGATACATTAAGACACGGTAAGACCCATTTAGAAGATAACATTCACATGTTTTTAGCGAGTCATGTGTTCGTGATCCGCATTCCATTCCGAAACCATAATGTTATAAATATAATAAATAAAGGAATTTCAAAAGTAAGGTTTTGACGAGTTATTATTAGATTTTGTGGGAACTAAAGAATCGAATACATGGGTTTGAAGAAGAGGAGACGGAAGAAGTCGCAAACTACGAACCTGACGACTCTGAGGCGAGAGGGGTTGAATTTAACCACCCTTTCTTTTTCTCTGATCGGAAGCTGACCATCCTTCTTGCCAAATCTTATCTCCGGTTTCCTTCTCTCATTCGGTGCCCAGACAGGATATCGCGAAGTTAATCGAAGTAATCCAAAACCACTGGGAAAGAAAGAAACCTCGCCCGTGGAGGACCACCTCCTCCTATTTCGGGAGTGTCTTCCCTCCCCTACCACTTCCTTGTAATGAAACCCTAGTTCCCACTTTCGCCCCATGACCCCGGTTCCTCGTTCAGTGCGATAGACGGTAGGTACGGATGAAACGACGAGACGAGGATGTGGTCGATTAGTATCGACACGGAATTCTTAAAGCCATTTGCGGACTGATATCCTTTCCGCAGACTGGGAAAGGGTAGTTCGAGGAAAGAATGGACTCCCTTCTCGGCACGAACCCTAGAACAGGGACTTATTAGCATTTATTCGGCTCGCTGCTCGTCATAAATATGGACGGCCCCTCCGAGATAACCTATTTTTAAAAAAAAACATATATAGCCAGTTGCCGGATACATTCCCCTGTTCGTCGAGACGGCTGACTACAGAAGCTAAACTGATTCGGTTTAGGAGGATTGGGGGTGACTTCATGGATGCATACATATATTCAATACACGCACGCACGAATAAGTGTTTCTCCTTTCTTTTTACCCGAAAGGTGAGGACACGAAAAAGCCTAACCGCGCAAGTTTTCATGATGCATGCAAATTTTACTTTCTTGCGTGTTTCGCCTGCCATGGTGGTCGTCGTATGTGACGCCAGAAACAATCGATGCCCCGAGGGACGAAGAGAGGTGGGGGTGGGAATGTGTTTTTCATTGTAGAGAGGAAGGACATGATTGCAAATGGAAGCATGCGCCATCGCTGCCCCTGCAGACACCAATTAATGTAGAAGCAACTGTGTAAGAAAAGTTGGGGAGGGCAAGAAAAAGTCATTGTAATTCCAACATATGCGTATAATATATGGTTGTAATAATTGGGGGGGGGGGTCGAGCTTTCTTTTATATTTTCTTTTTGGGGGGTACTATTTGATGATATAATCTTATAGCTTATAAAGAAGATGTAGCCCATACCCAACAACAACATATACAGACAAGAATGCCTGCACTTGGGAATTACTTTGGACAGTGTCCGACATATTCTCGTTGCGGTTTTGTTAGAAATTGAGCAGTGAGAATCGTGAGTGACTCCCACATTGTTGCTGGTTAGTTTAGGGTTTAAGACTCGGATAAGGTGCGACCCAGATGCTAAAAGAACCCTAATAATTGTCGTGCCACCCCCCCTTTTTTCTCGTGAAAGGTTTTCGTCGATAGGGCGAGACCATGAGAAACACGCATCCGTGACGTCGGGTGGGGTTGCCGAAACCGGGAAAAAACGGACCGACCTTGACCGACAACGACTCCCCTCGAGCATGGCGTGGAGACATTCATGGTATCGCTGAAGCTTCAAATCATAGGATGTGTACGTGATGTCATCCTCTCGCGTGCGCTGTATCCGTCTTCGAAACGAAATGGCGATATTTGATAGGGCGTGTCCTCTTCCGCGCCATTATCTCTTTCCCCGGAGTAGCTCATCTCTTGTCCTGAGGTATCAAATCACAACTGTATCATCGTCCTTGGAGGTTTGCTTTAGAGATCATGTCATAATCACAGCGGATTACTAAAAACGAAGTCCCGTTGATATCTCCATGCGGCGAAATACTGTCATGGGCACGTAAGGTAATCGATCACTCGACAATTTAGAAGTAACAAAAGAGAGGCGTGCGAAATCCTCCTGATATGGACCTCCTTCGCTTAGAGTTGAAATTCTCCGGAAGAGTTGCACTGAGTCATTAGCAAAAATTGTCAACTCAGCTTGTCCGAAGGGATATTAGAAGTAACCCATATCAATTGGTGTGATACTATTTCATTTTCAACGCGTCACTTTACGTTGAATCGGGTTGGCATCTTTCCTTAACTTGGTGTTAGGCGCGCTTCTTTGACTCATTTTAGTAAGATACTATTGTTGTATAACAGTGATGCAAAATGTCTTAAAATTAATAAAAACGTTATATTTTTTATTTTTTATTTTCAAGAATAACTTTATAACTTTAGATTTATCTATAAATAGAAAAGCTTTGTACATAAATTTTATGAATACATATAATTAAAATCTTGGATAAAAGCTTTCTTTGTATCTAAACCGAGCTATGCAACTCAAACCTGGTGACCGAAATTAGTTTTTTTTTTACCTTGTAAAATTTCACTTTCTTAAAGAAAAGTCTTCGAGGTAAAATAAAGCAAGAAAAAATAATAAAAATTACATTGTTATTTATTTACGTGTGGGGCCCAACTACTGAAATTATGGCAATTTCCCTCAATCAAACTTTATTGGAGTTACCCTTACAATTCATCCTCACTTGAAGAACGTTTTTCCTAAAACGGATAAATAAAATTATTTCTTCTCCCTCGTTCCATTCTTTTGCTACTTCCTCTCTTTCGTCTTTCATCTTTTCCCTTTTCATTTATTAACAAGAAAATGTGTGTTGGAAAAAGAAAGAGCCCTCTTCAGAATCAACTAAAGGAAGAACAATAGGGTTTCTTCTTTGATTGTTCAGTTCTTCTTTTCTCCTCCTTTCGCAGAAGGAAGAATTCAACCGAGCCAAAGAGATATGGCGAACTCAACCAACCCTTGGGATCTTCCTCTATCCATGGACGATCCGCTTATCGCGGGTAACAGCCCCGACGATGGCCATGGGATGGTTCCCCTCAGTGGCACCCCACTTTGGTCATCTTTCCCTTTCCAGCTCAGCTCCCATCACCCCCATGGGAACGCCCCCTCCTCGTCTCATGTTGTTTCGCCCCCTGCCCAGTTGATGAATGACGCGAGGTATGTCCCCTCCGCTGTCCTAGATATGGTTGAGGACACGGGAGAAGACGACGAGCCGGAGGAGGAGTTGGGGGCCATGAAGGAGATGATGTTCAGGATCGCGGCCATGCAGCCAGTGGATATCGACCCGTCGACGATCCGCAAGCCGAAGCGGAGGAACGTGAGGATAAGCGATGATCCGCAGAGCGTGGCGGCACGGCACCGGAGGGAGAGGATCAGCGAGAAGATCCGGATCCTCCAGAGGCTCGTCCCCGGGGGAACGAAGATGGACACGGCGTCCATGCTGGACGAGGCTATACGTTACGTCAGGTTCCTCAAGAGGCAGGTCCGGTCTCTCCAGTCCTCCTCCTCCTCCTCGAATCCCCAAGACGACAACCATCACCAGCCTAGCTCTGGCATTCCCATCCTGGCTGGAGAACCCTGGCAGATCCCGCAGTCAAAACAGCCGATAATGTCCTCAAACTCATCATCCTCGACGGAGCTGGTACTTCCAGCTGCTCAACCTGGACCAAGGTTCCTCGTGTGGGGAGGCGGGAACCAAGGGGGTGACTCCAACATGTGCTTCAGTGACGAGGTAACCGACAATCAAAGATCCTTGTGATCATATAATTAGTTATTACCTAATCCTACTATAGTATGAGCCCAAAAAGAACATGTGTGTCTGCGGACGTGGTGATTAGGCCTATGATTTTCTTAAGACCCTCTTTCATATCAAGGAGAAGCAAAACTGTCACTTGTGTTAACAAAAAAAAAAAAAAACTGTCACTTGCTCCTTTTCCTCTGATCATCTCTTGTTCAAGTTTCGGATGTTCCTAGACACGCCAAAGTAAAATATTACGGATCGTAGTTCGCGAACTGGTCCGATCCGGACCGTTCCCCAGTTAAGGAGAGGAGTAAGGATGATCTCTGATCTGATAACACCGATACCCCCCTCCACATTTCGATACAAGTTGTAGGCCGGCAGTGGGATCGTGTATTTAAGGGTTCGTTTTCTTTTGATGGTGGAGTGTTTCTTGTCACTGACTTTTGGGAAAAAGGTAAAAAGAATGAGTGATTAATGATGGGTTTTTGGGAAGAAGTTTTTGCATGATGGGGTGTTAAGATCAGAGGTTGTCTGATTGAACTGGGAACAAGTATTGAGGGTTTTCACTGAACAAGGAAATACTTCTCCTTTTTCGTGTGAGGAGGAGGGGGTGAAGAAGAAGGGAGAAAAAAAGGCGTTGCTTCTGGATGGTTTTCGACTTCCGATTTTGCAGTCTTTCTATTGAATGCACCCTCCCCACTCTTCCTTTTGTCTTTCACTACTTCTTTTTCGTACTTGGTCCACTCCATAATTCTTATTCGTGACTAACATAAAAATTGGTGTGTAAATTGCATGCCGAAGGGTTTGTGTGTGCTGGTGTTATTAAAACCCTAAACACTGGCTCAGTTTTTTCTTACAATATTTCCTTATCTCTAACTCCACTGTCTTTCTTTCTTCCTCCTTATCATCAAGGACGATACTCTCCCGTCGCTAACACAGATTAAATATCTCGGTAGTTGTCTGTTTTCTTCTGGTGTATCGTGATTTAGGAAACATATTAACAAATTATTGGAGAATGTGAAATCCTCATCCTCTGGGTAAACATAATCGATCTGAAAAAGGAGAATCCCTTTAGAAGAATCTCTATAGGTAAATATATCGAGTTTGAGTCACAGGAAAACAAAACATCCTCATCGCACAGGCATTCAAGGATTGGATCTCGAAGATTTGAACTTCGACTTAATATGTTTCAAAATAAAAGTAATATTTCGTAAACTAGCGATTAACTTTTAAAATTCAATAAATAATGCTCCTAATTCGAAATTTTGAAAAATGAGAAATTGCCGATTTAAGAATAACACATGAAATATTTTTTTTATAATCGTCTTGTACTCAAAATGACAGTCCGTGGACTTCTAAATTGAGAAGGTGGGCTAAAATTTGAGCAAGTGCCAAGTGCCCATCAGATGGAAACTAAATAGTTTTAATAAGTCCGGTCCAACTAATGTCCCAAAAGAGCAAAAATTATAGCTTCATTAGCTTTAATTAATTATCATTTTTAATTCTTACCCTCAGATAGGGGTGAAAATGAGCCGAGCCGCTCGCGAGCTAGCTCGGTCAAAGCTCGATTCGAGCTCGACTTTGACCGAGCTCGAGCCGGTTCGTTCCGGCTCGTTAACGAAACGAGCCGAGCTCGAGCCGAAACACTAACAGTTCGAAGGCTCGCGAGCCTAATATTATATAATAAATTTTAATAATTTATTAATAAAAAATTAATAAAATTACCTAAAAAACTTTTTCCTTCTCCCTCCCCACACTCTGTGGTAAAAGCAAACCCTAAAGAAAAAACCTCTCTCTCCGTCTCCTTTTGGCGTGGCGATCTCCTCTCTTCATTAGATAAGTGGAAAATAATCGGCCTTTTCATACTTTGTGTCTCGCGAGGATCGGCCGGAGCGAGCGTCAAAAAGTACCGGAGAGGAGCTGGCCGAATTTTACGCCCGCGGGTAAGCCACAGAAAGAAGTGAAGGCGTCATAGTCAAGGTACGCTTCCCATCCCCTTACCCTCTCATATTGTATTTGGGCATAATGATTCAAAGCACACGTGAATAGGAAGATCCGATGCCCTCCCATCGCTTGTTGGTTCATGATGATTTTCTATTCTGTGTTTTCCCCCTAATTTTCTTTTTTGAAAAAAAAAATTGGGTTTCGTGATTTTAAATTATCTATGCAAATGATTTGAATGATGAGACTTTTTCAAATATTAGTTATCCATGGCTGATGCATCAAGTGCTGAATATTGTTCTCCGACAAATCCTTTTTAATAAAACGTTAATGTTCACTTTTCATCTGTCAAATGTACGATAAATTTGGTCAGTTTGCCTCTTATGATGATGAATTTTAAAATTTTCATTCTTTCGAGATTTTCGCCATGCGGAAAAATATTGGAGACCTGAACTGAAGAGGCATGGCTTGATAATGTTCATGTTCTAAACAACGCCTAAACTTTTCAAATTCTTAAGCATGTATTAATTTTTTTATTATATGTTATCCATGAATTATTTTTATGCGATGACTAGTCTTATGCCGGTTATATATCTAGTGCAGAGGATCTCATATCCTTTGTGTTGGGGTCTGGACTTCTGTTGGTATTTGTGTTGGATTCATTTGGTCTCACATCTTCTCTTTGTTTGCTCCGTCAGCCGGAAACAAATATGTCAACGGATTATACGTCTTCTGCACCAACCGTAGGGAGTGGTGTTGCTGAAAGTAACGAGTTGGGGAAGGAGCTTCAAATCCAAACCGGGGCATTGGAAAGGATAGAGCTAAATTCGGCTGGTGAAACTGATAATACAATAAAGAAGGATGCACTAGAAGATGAGAACTTTAAAGCAAATAAAAGGAAGAGAACTTCAGCGGTTTGGGATGATTTTGAAGAAATTTTGGAGAATGGAGAGAAGAAAGCTAAATGCTCTCATTGCCGCCATCTCTTAACAATTCTTAAATCGGGGAGTACATCTCACTTAAAGAGGCATAGAGATAATTGTTTGAAGAGGAAGATGAACTCGAAAGAAGATGAAAGACAAACGCGCTTGAATTTTCCGTCAATCGATGGAGCTACACTTCTAGTTCCCACGTTGCATTCCGGGAAGTTTGACATGGAATAAATGCGGGAGGCAGCTGCACATTGGATTATGATGCATGAACATTTATTTTCCATTTTGGATGAACAGGGATTCAATATGATGATGAAGTTAGGGATGCCCGAATGGAAAAAGATTGGTAGAGTTATAGGCAAGACGGATTGTATGAAAATGTATGAGATTGAAAAGAGGAAGTTGAAGAAAAATCTTGAAAGTGTTAGCAAAATCAGTTTGACAACTGATTGTTGGAAATCAAAGAACCAAAAGATAGAGTATATGGTTGTTACAGGGCATTGGATTGACCAATCTTGGAAGTTGCACAAGAGGGTCTTGAGCTTCTTTCACATTCCACCCCCGAGAACAGGTATTCTGATTTTCGATGCAATTTTTAAATGCATGAAAGATTAGGCTATTGAGAACAAGGTTTATTCTGTTACTGTTGATAATGCATCTAGTAATGATGTTGCTATCAAGTATTTGAAGGAGACGATTCAAGTCTCAAGGACGTTATTGGGTGGAGGAAAGTTATTTCATGTTCGATGTTGTGCACATGTTCTGAATCTTTGTGTTCAGGATGGATTGGATGAAATTAAAGACATCATCCAAGTAGTGAGGCAATGTGTGGAATACGTGAATCGTTCCGATGATAGGCTGATAAAATTTGTTGAGTGTGTACAACAACTACAATTGAAAGAAAGGAGATTGGTTCGTGATTACAAAACTCGATGGAACTCAACTTTCGAGATGCTTAGTTGTGTTTTAAAGTTCAAGGATGCTTTTAGAATGCTCTATCAACGCGATTCATTATTTGATTGTTGCCCTTTGAATGAACATTGGGATAAAGCACACAAGATTTGTTCGTTGTTGGAGTCATTTTGGACAGCTACACATATTATTTCAGGCAGTGAGTATACTACTTCGAATTTATATCTTCAAGAAGTTCAGAAGGTAAAATCGGCCTTAGATATTGCTGCTGAACATTCAAATGAATTTATTAAGGCATTAGCATGTAAGATGAAGCTCAAGTTTGACAAATATTCGGGCGAATGCAACTTATTGATGGCTGTTGCTGCGGTGCTCGACCCAAGTCAAAAAGTGATGGCAGTTGATTTCTATTTTCCAAAGCTTTATTCTGACAGAGATGTTTCAAAGAATAAAGATTTGGTTGAAAAAACAATTGAAGGCCTTTATGAAGAATATGTTACAGAGCATTCGAAGGCATCTTCTAACTATTCGAATTATGAGAGTTTGGGTTCTTCTAGCAGTGTTGGCATGCAAGCAAGTATTACTCAAAACTGGGATGATTTTGAATCATATTGTGAAAAACTTGAGACTTCAGGGCCTAGAAAATCTGAATTGGCTGAATATTTGGGAAAAAGTCGTCTAAAAAAGAGTGAAATTGGCAAAGACTTTTCTTGTTTGGATTGGTGGAAGATGAATCGGGTACATTGCCCAATTTTGTCAAGAATGGCAGCTGATATTTTAGCCATCCCAACAAGCTCAGTGGCTTCTGAAGCTACATTCAGTGCTGGAACGAGGGTAATTGATGCTTATCGTTCATCTCTTTCTCCGAATACGGTAGAAGCATTACTTTGTGGAGGAGATTGGCTTCGACATTTACATGGGATGAAAAAAATTGAAAAGGTAAGTTTTTTTCATTTAAAGTTTTTTCAATTTATGAAATATATTATTTATTAAACATGTTACTAACCCAAGCTTTTTATTTCTCTTTTTTGTTTCTTTTACAGAAAGGGAAAACATACCAAGAGATATTTATTCAAGTACCTAATTCAATTTCTTGAAGTAAGCTAAATATCGTTGAACTTTATTATATATGTTTTCGAGCCAACTGAGCCGAGTTCGAGTCAACGTCAATATATGTATATTTTGAAATCGAGCTCGAACTTTCGAGCCAAGCTTAGGCTCGATCTACATTCGAGCCTTTCGAGCCGAGCTCAAACTCTCCATAATTGGAACGAGCCGAGTTCGAGCTCCAATTATTTAAGCTCGATCGAGCTTGAGCCGAACTCGAGCTCGAGCTTTTCCTAATCGAGCCGAGCTCGAGCCTGGGAGTACTCGGTCTCGACTCGACTTATTTTCACCCCTACCCTCGTAGGTAACTTGGGTGAATATCACATTTTTCTTTTTAACTAGAACGCTTCAGATCCAGCTCCCCCCACTTTATTTCACAATACTCTAAACCAGGAAAAACCAAAAAATAATACTTTTTTAATCTTAATGTCAATCCTGTGATTGCTTAATAAAGCTATTAACTTAAACCAGAGAGAAAATAAAAATGAAAAGCACCGGCCATGGGAGTGTTAAATTCTACTGGTAACATGGTTTATTGGTGGAGGCGTGTTTCCGACCAATGAATAATGGCCGTCGGATTGTATTGCCAATGAATGACGTCACGGCGACAAGTGCCCCCGACATCTCCTTAAAAAAATTACAAACACTATTGGAAGGGAGGAAGAAAGGAAGAGGTGGAAGTGGATTCGGCGTTTGTTGTTTTACGTTTTAGCAAAAATCTCTCCCCAGGAAGAAGAAGATTTCTTGCCTTGCCACCGTCCCCGAATCTCTCCCCTTCCCTTTCCCCAGTTCCGATCCGTAATCACCATCGACTCCCTTTCTCTCTTCGCTTCCGACCCCACCACCCCTCACGAGTTTGGTTTTCTTCTTTATATAGGCCCATCCGGGGGGGACCATTTCCTCCCGAGATCTCGAAAGTTTCGATTTTTAGGTGGCCCGGTTGTTGCCCGGATGATTTCCTTGTTGGGTATTGCTTAGCGGGTGGTATTGAGGTTTGGTGGTGAATTTGGGGGTTTGGGATTGGTTTCTGGTGGGGGATGGCCGGGGAGGGATTAGTTTTAGGAACTCCTTTTGAGAGATTGTTTTGTTTAGATTGCCGGGGTTGAGTGCCGTTTGCATGGCTCTTCCCGGCCACGATGCATCCCGTCAGCCGGACCACGTCGTTTAACCGCCGGGCGCTGAGTCTCGGAAGCCCGAGAGGTAGCAGACCGGCGGCCCACCAGGTTTGGCACGACTTCAAGGTTGTTGTTGCGGTTGGGTTCTCTCTCACGTTTCTGTTGGTGGTTTCTGGGAGTTACTTCGTTGTCATCCCGAGCTTGAAGAGTACCTTTTACGGGGATAATACCTCTAACGTCAGTGAATCCACGGGGCCTTGTGATGTTTTTAGCGGCAGTTGGGTTCGTGTTTTAGATGGTAGCGTCCCACAGTATAATGCCTCCGAGTGTCCTTTTGCCGAACGGGGATTTAATTGCCTAGGAAATGGTCGGACCGATCAAGACTATCTTACATGGAGGTGGAAGCCGTGGAATTGCGACATCATGAGGTTCGACGTGCATTTGGTTCTCGAGTGGTTGCGGAACAAGAGGGTAGTGTTTGTCGGGGATTCGATGAGTCGAACCCAATGGGAGTCGCTCATATGTTTGCTAATGACTGGTGTGGAGGACAAGAAGAGCGTGTACGAAGTCAATGGCAGTATCATCACGAAGAGGATCAGATTCTTAGGGGTTCGGTTTAGTACATTTAATTTCACCATTGAATTCTTTCGATCTGTTTTCTTGGTGGAACATGGCTGGACGCCGAGGAATGTTCCCAAGAGGGTCAGGTCTACTGTTAAGCTGGATAAACTAGATGAAATAAGCCACCGGTGGATCGGCTCGGACGTTCTTGTTTTCAATACAGGGCATTGGTGGGTGCCGGGGAAGCTCTTCGAAACGTGAGTTGACCTTCCTCCTGCATTTAACATGTTGCATTTATGGCTGTGTAGAGTTTGTCGAGTCAATTGGATTGGTGAATTCACTTTAGACCATACTTGCTATGTTCGAGTTCCAATCTCCTCAACTCGCTGAGTGCTCATGAGTTACCCTTAATCAGCATTGATAAGTCATAGGTTGTTCCGTATGTGCAACATCTGTTGAATATGTCGAGCAAGTCGACAAGAATCTTTTGCCTGGCTCTTAACCTGTTTCGCCCAGATCATTTCCTCATTACTCTCTTTTCATGCATGTTAGAGTCAGTGGCTCGATTGGTGTCATCCCATTTTAGTTGTTCCATGAATCCCCTCCGTTAGCATGACCAGTATTAAGGGTATATTATTTGCTAAATTTTATGTTGGACAGGGGATGTTATTTTCAGGTAGGTAGCTCCGTCAAGCTTGGGATGTCAATACCTGCTGCCTACAGGAGAGCACTTGAGACCTGGGCATCGTGGGTCAATAGTGCCGTCGACGGGACGAGAACACGCGTATTCTTTCGGACTTTCGAACCTTCTCATTGGGGGTACCTCTTTAACCATTTGCAGCTGTTTCGTGGATTGAGTTGTAACTTATTTCTCTTTTCCTCCCGTTTATAAGTTATTTTCGTTGTTCTGTCTTGCCAGTGACGACAATCGAACTGGAAGAGGCTGCAATTTGACTAGGAATCCCTCACAAGATCCTGGCGGACGGGACAGGCACGAATTCTCGGTCATTGCAACAGAAGTGGCGAAAACGATGACAGTCCCTGTAACAATCCTAGGGATAACTCCCTTGTCAGCTTACCGCAACGATGCCCATGTGGGAACATGGACCGAAAATCCATCTATTCCCGATTGTAGCCACTGGTGCCTCCCAGGTGTTCCTGATATGTGGAATGAAATCTTGCTTTCTCTTCTGATCCGTGATGGATTTCCAACCTGATGCGAAGGAGAGACGCCTTCCTTTCTACACTCCCAAGTAAGCACAGGCTGCTCATTTTTTCCTAGTCCAACCGCACAAAATCTGTGGAAGTAATTTTTCTTCTCCAACTTAATGCAGAAAGCAACACCTTGCGCCATTTGCTGGAAATCCTCCTATTCCCTGCTACTACTGTATCATATCTTCCTACAAAGCAGCAGGATGCTTGAGACAGATCACCGCGTTGCAGTCCTCCTACCTGGTTCAAACGCTTCTTTTTCAGATTTTCCTCCACACATACAGAGATTTTCATACAGAGGCGATGGTGATTGATTCCTCACAGCTTACCGCAAGAAGTGATTCGTTGTTCTGTTCCATTCTTTTATTTGATTCATTGAAATGGTAGAGCGGCCCCAGCGCTTCCTTTTTCTGTGAGATACATGTCGTCTCGATATTTTTGGTTGCCAGTGGCTGATTACCTGAGTTTGATCATTCGCTTTTTTTCGTTTTGTGATCTTCCTAAAATTAGTAATTAGTAAATATTAGGGACTAATTCGTAATTTCGCCAAAGAAAGACAACCAAACCATAGCAGGGTAGGAGAGCAGAACCTGGCCCCTTGTGTGAATTATACTAGAGTTTAGGGTTATTTAATAAAATATAACTAAACTTTTCTAAAATTAGGTTTTATGTGTATATATATTTTTTATGTTATTAATCATATTTCCACCATTTTTTGTTAATTATTTTTATTCATAAGATTATTCGTAATCTGAAACCTTCTGCAACGTTTATCGAAATATATTGATTAAATTAAAATATTTTTAATGAGATCACATCCCGATAATTACCGGAAGACGTCATTTGCATATTGTTGTCCTTTTGATTGCGACTAAGAGGGAGGTGAATTAATCTTTTCGCTCGAATAGAAATTCCGCGAAACTCACAGAATCCTCACAGCGAAAGATTTATCTTCTGTGATTTACAGAATGCGTGAAATTGACTTATTATAAATTTTAGACTTAGAATTTTATTTGAAATAAATAATTGATTTAGCAATTCATTAGAGGTTTATATGACATATTTTTAGAGATTTTATCAAAATGAATTTTTAATTTTTTTAATATACGATTGTTATGTCAATAATCAATATGAGTTGCCTCTGGAAAATTTCAACCATTCCTATAAAAATAACATAAAAACAACACAGTTTTTTATATTTTAAAGTAGTTTTACATTTTTATTTTATAATTAAATACAATCTAAAGATAAATTTAAATTTCTCTAATAAGAATTCTTAATATAAAATTCATAATGCGAAATTTATGCAAGTTTAATCTCATAATTATTTACCAATTTAAGGGGAAACATTATGGACTGATTCCTAATTTTGCCACCGAAAGGAAGCCAAACCATAGCAATCCTCGTATTTGCGGGCCGAGGCCTTTGGCGGTGGCGCTCTAAGGATGGCGTTTCGAGGTAGGGAAATGATGATGAAGGTGCTAAAGAGAGGGTAGGAGGAGAGCAGAACCTGGCCCCTGTGTGAAGGAAAGTCTAAAATAGTTTTCGAGAAAATTTCAACAATTCCTATAAAAATAACATAAAAACAACACATATTTTTTATATAATAAGAATTTATCTAATAAAACGAATTGAAGACCAGCTAGCGTGCACTTACACTGAAGTGACAAAAATTATCTAATAAGAATTCTTAGTATAAATTCATAATGCGAAATTTATGTAAAGTTTATTCTCGTCCAATCTATTAAAAAGGAAGGAGAAATATTAGGGACTAATTCTTAATTTCGCCAACCAAACCCCATAGCAACCCTCCCCACCTGGTGAGGAGTAACCCTAGGCGGCGTTTGACGGTGGCGGTGAGAGGATGGCGTTTCGAGGTAGGGAAATGATGAAGAAGGTGCTAAAGGCGGTAGGAGGAGAGCAGAACCTGGCCCCCGGCGTCAAGGAAAGTCTCGAAAGATCTATACCCAAGTCGAAGATCGTTATGGGGCGAGCCCACCGTGGGCTGTTTGCCGGACGACACATCCGGTTTGGTAACCGCGTCAGCGAGGACGGTGGGAATAAGTAAGTGGCTTGAGCTTGTATGAGCTTTTCTTCTGCCAGATCGATCAGGTCGTGGATTGAATTTGATTGGTCGATCACGATTTGACGATGCTTGTGACTCGAAGGGGACTCGCTTTCTGCTGATTTTGGCCGTTTGCCCGTGACTTGTGCTTCGTGTTAGTAAATGAGGTGGTACTTATTGAGTGGATTCGATTTGACACTGGTTGTCGATCCGCGACTAGGATCGCGAGCTAGCGGAAGCATAATTTGTTGATGTTCTGAAATTGTTTGTGTCCCGAGGCTCCAGAAACAATCCCGTCAATGCGTCTAATTGCCTGAGGTTTTGTTATCTGAAGGGTAAGCTCAACAGACTGACTGAGTCCCTGCTCCGGGTGCTTGGATTTCATAGTATGTGAAGTTATTTTGTGCTGGTTTATCTTCCAGTTACGGGTTCAATTAACGTTCAGTCACATTGTCCTGGGATGAAGTATGTCTCGATCCTTTGCATGGATATATTGAAAGTCATGTTGCAGCAATACTTCTGCTTTGGATATACTCCTGTTTGGTGAAGTTTGCCTGGTGCTGCTTCTGGGAATCGGGAGATGTTTTCATCATCTCGATGTCCTTCTCCGAAGAAATGCTTGTTTATGGTCTGGATTTTGTGATGGTGGGAGCAGGTCGAGGAGGAGCTGGAAACCGAATGTGCAGGAGAAGCGGCTGTTCAGTTACATAATGGACCGGCACATTCGCGTCAAAGTAACGACCCACGCGCTCCGTTGCATAGACAAAGCTGGGGGTATCGACGAGTACCTCCTGAAGACGCCTTACGAGAAGATGGACACTGAGTTGGGCCTCTACTGGAAGACAAAGATTGAGAAGATGTACGACGAGCTCGGGAAAATGGAGGTGGTGTTCTTCTCCCCCGAGGACGAAGCCAAGTTCGAGGAGGGGTTCAAGCAGCTGAAACTGGACAAGAAGGAAGCTCGCAAGGAATTCAGGCGGAGGATGTACAGGACACCCAAGGAAGGAGGGGATAAGAAGCTGGAGAGCAAGGCGGACGAACAGGGGAGGGATGACGAGGAGGCAGCAAGGGCCGGCGATGGGGGCTCAAATTCGGACGATCACGAGCGACTAGTGGCATACTCCTGAGGGCTCGAGTCCGATTTCAACATGTCCTTTGACACCGTCGTCTTGCAGCATTGTGTCATAAGATGAGTGGTAGATTCATCCAACTGTTATGAAACCGTTTGATCCGTTGCGGGGGTTTGGCAGGTGGCTGTTTGACGAGTTGGAGCGATGTCTTGTTTGACAGATGACTGAATGGTCGTGAAGGAATTCCTTTTTTTAGGTCAGAGTCAGACCGTTCAAACAACGAGTTAGCCGTCTTTTCCGAAAACACGTACGAGTTGGGAGAAATATTATTCAGGGGCGTGGGACGGGATGGAGAGTCTATTCATTCTATATATGGATTTTATGAATTTCCATTTTATTATTTGGTGAATATAAAGTTAGTTTCAAAAAATTTGCCAAAAATTTGTTTATCTACAAAGAGTTTCGAAAATAAGCCCTTTAGAACGTATTTTGAAAATGCGTGGGGAATTTATACACTTTACGTTTTGTTTATTTCCCACCACCCCCAGCTTTGCTAGTCGACCAGTTTTTCTACGTTGTTTCCAAGCGGCACTCCACCACTTGCAGCAGGTGTGAATCCCCCACCGAAAACTAGTAAAATACTCTGAATCCCCATCTCATCCTCCTCCTCCTCTGACCCATTTCATATATATATATATATATAGAATGGCTGGCCATCTGAATGCATTAAACCACAGCTCCAAAACCACACACAGAATCCAACCAACACCATGGAGTTTGATGATAAGCCCATGCTTACAGAATCATCCACTTCCCCTCCTCCTTCTCCCCACCACCTCCTCAACCTTAACTTCCACACGCCCCACAGGGATGCACCAAACCTTGCCGACAACGACATGATGAGCGACCCCCGGTCTAATTCTCCCGGGAGACGACGCACTCCATCCCAGCCTTTCCACAAGTTCGACATGGGCGTTCCTGTAGCCGCATCCGCTAATAGTAGACTCGCCTGGCTTCGCTCTCAGATCATCGGTGGCGACGCGCTGTTTGATTCCCCGTTCGGTCCCAGGAGACTCACTTATGCAGATCACACCGCCTCCGGGAGATGCCTACGCTACGTCGAGAACTTCATCATGGATAACGTCCTCCCTTTCTACGGTAAGCCAGAAAGGACTGACAAAGTAGTAAACTAATGGATTCCACATCATTAATATGTGAAACTGTGCAGGAAACACGCATACTTGTGACAGCCATGTCGGTCACTGGACCACCAACATGGTTCATGAAGCAAGCGGATATGTAAAGAGATGTCTTGGCGGAGGACCCAACGATGCGCTCTTGTTCTGCGGATCGGGTTGCACGGGAGCAATCAAAAGGCTGCAGGAGGTCATGGGCATTGCGGTGCCATCAGTTCTGAGGGAAAAGCTTATTAACTTCATCCCGGGAGAAGAAAGGTGGGTGGTGTTCGTGGGGCCTTACGAACACCATTCGAACCTTCTGTCTTGGAGGCAGAGCTTGGCAGAAGTAATAGAGATTGGCCTGAACAGCAATGGGCTGATAGATATGGATGAACTGAGACAAAAGCTGGGGTATTTCCGAAACACCAACAGACCAATCCTAGGCTCCTTTTCAGCTTGCAGCAACGTTACCGGAATATACACCGACACAAGGGCAATCGCCAAGCTACTTCATGAATTTGAAGGCTTCGCCTGCTTCGACTTCGCAGCAAGGTCAGCCCCGATCTATTAATGGTTGAACTAAGCTTCGCTAAAGCCATGTCATGACATCTGCCTACTTCTTTCTCTGGATCCAAAATAAATCGGAGCTAACTACAAGCCTCTTCTTTGTGAATCCAGCGGACCTTATGCAGAAATTGACATGAGATCAGGAGAAATTGACGGCTATGACGCGATATTTCTGAGTCCGCATAAGTTTCTAGGTGGACCTGGATCTCCTGGAATCCTACTCATGAGCAAGGCCCTCTACCTTCTCGGTTCCTCGCCGCCATCGACTTGCGGCGGGGGAACTGTAAATTATGTAAATGGCTTTAATGAGAAGGTAAGAACGGAATGAGAGCATCCCTAGAAGACATTGTCGTCTGTATTGTTTCCTAGTTATATTTTTCTCTGGAGTCAATACTCGATGGCTGATTGCCTCTTTTTCGTGCAGGACACTCTGTACGCTGAAGAAATTGAAGAAAGGGAAAATGGAGGGACACCACAGATAATCCAGATAACGAGAGCAGCGCTTGCATTCTGGGTGAAAGAGTATGTCGGGCATAGGGTGATAGAGAAAAAGGAGCACCGGTATATCAAGGAAGCTACGAAGAGATTGCTAAAACATCCGAACATCGAGATCCTTGGGAACATATTATCCAGTAGACAAGCGATACTATCTTTCCTGATATTCTCGTCGACCAATTCAATGTCAGGCAGTGACGGAACCGCAGGTCTCTACATGTGGGGAGAAACAGGAAACACCAGAGGCAAACCTCTCCACGGCGCATTTGTCGCCAGTCTCCTCAATGACCTTTTTGGTATACAAGCAAGAGCTGGCTGTGGTTGTGCCGGACCCTATGGGCATACCTTGCTCAACGTCGACGAGGCACATTCGCTCGCTATAAGATCTGCAATTCAGAAGGTAACACTTAATGCCAACTGACTGTAAATAATATTTCCTCACGAGTTCCCCGAGAAACGTAACTTACCTAATCGAACATTACAGGGATATCATGGGGTGAAACCGGGATGGACCAGAATCAGCTTCCCTTACTACATGAAAGAAGAGGAATTTCACTTCATCATCAGTGCAGTAGAGTTTGTGGCCAATTATGCCCAGAGGTTCCTTCCGTTATATCACTTCAACGTCATGAAGGGCAGCTGGACTTTCAAGAAGAAGGTGCTCACAGATCTAGGAAGCAAACAGACATTACCTCTGACAGGGCTTATCAGCACAAAGAATACCGACGGCACTCGGGTTTCCGACGATAAGATAAAGCCCAATCGCGGAAGTCAAACTCCAACCGATGCACTGATAAATGAGTATGCATCATATTTTGAACAGGCCAGGCACATTGCAGGTCTGCTCCCCAAATTTCCTCCCCAAAGGAATCTCAGGGGAGAAGTCGATTCAAAGCTACTGTACTTCCGAATCTAGTTTCTCCGTCGAGATACGATTTAACATCCCAGTAATGTATAAAACACGCACCAGAAAAGGATTACAATAAAAAGAGCTGTCAAATTGTGGACTACCTTTTTACATTCAATACTGAGCAACTTTGTTTTCTGCAGAATTGAGCACTCTCCCTAGTGTGGACTTCTTTTCACCATGATATCAGAACATTCATTATTCAAATTTCACGTATGCAAAAATTCATAATATATGTTAAAATGGGCCAAGATACCCGTCTAGCATTGAATCTCGTCAAGAGCAAAAAAAATAAAAATAAAAATAACAGCTTATTCACGTTTTTTTTTTAAATTAACCGTATTTCCTGCTCGCGTTTTCTCTATATGATCATATTCCTAACATCCCCTAATTCAAGGAATATCACATGGGATGGAACACTGCCCGATTAAACCAATGATATCGGCTTTAGAATTTATTTATTGAGAGGAGTGGAATATCATTTAAGGAATTTATTTATCGCTTTAAAAACCGAATGCGTTTGTTTGGTTTTGTTAAGGAAAAAAAAAGTATTAAATATCAAAGAGTTTTATCTAAGACTCTTAATATTATAGAGTTAATAAAAGTATGGTCAATAATATAAAAAGTTACTTTAAGGACGTGTAAATGGGAGAAGAATGTAAATTATATAATTTACATTTTATACTTATTTATAAATCTCACTTAGTTATAATTGAATTTATTTTCTATAAAATAGAGGGACGTTACGATGGTTACGAATTCAATAAGAAACTCCAACGGAATCTTAGAGGAGAGGGAGGGTAACTAAGTTAACGGCCTTGTACCGTGATTGTCCGATTTCTTGTTTGTCCTGAAAAAATGCCGTTGTAGTCACAAAGGAGGGGACGGCAGGTGGGAAGCAAAAGAAAAAGGGAACATTCTCCCCGACGAAATGATGTCCGGCAAAAACGACAACGTTTTCAGGAGCTGCCAGCTTGGATTATCCCGGCAATCCCTAAGGAGATTATCGCATTGGAAACATCGACTCACTATAAATTAGCAACTACTAATTAATCTCGACAGATCCTCCCAATGACTTGAATGAAGAAAATACAGAAGCATCACCGTTGTAAGAGCCCCCCCAAGTGAGAAAAAACAGCAGACGGTAAGAATCGCGGCTGGTTCTGATGCTCCCTTGGCGTTTGACAGATTTTAACATGGAATCGGACATATGTTTATGTTTGATGATCCCAAGAGATGGATGTAATAATTTCCATCCATCCATAAACAAAAGAGATATTTCTCAATCCTTTTGTTATTATTAATCCCACGTGACTCACATTCCTCCTCCGTTCCCCTCCAAATAAAGGTAAAAAAAAGACGTAATCTCCATTTTTCCCTGCTCCTCTCCTACTTCCCATCATCATATCTAACTCCACTTTTTACACTAACGTCACAAAAACTTAATTATTTTACTGACTTATAACGAATCCCGTCCTACATTATATGGCTACCATTTTTTTTTTTTACTATTAGAGAGAGGAAAAAAACCTATCATCATCGTTCAACAAAAGTCTGCCCATCAAAAATCACTTTCATAAAAAGAAAAACGAGGCCGTACAACTCATTGCTAAATGAGTTGTGTATCATCTACTCCTCATTCATCAATGGTGGTGGTTTAGGGTTTACTCATTGCTATTAGCCTGCCTCTATAGTTGTTTTACTTGTCCATCCATCCATCCATCCACATCCACTCCTCTTTATTAAATTAGATAGAAAAGCAAACACCCAAGAAAGAAAAATGGCCATCGCCGTCATCATCATCTCTCGATTCTACGTCTGTCTTACACTCTTATTTTAAAAAAATATAAAATCGATACTAATTTTCAATTAATTTTTTTTTTTATTCGGAAGTTCCAATCAATCTGTTCTGTTCTGTTCGGACTTCTCTTCTTCTCGGCAACTCCGGTTACATAAAAGAAAGCCACCAACGAGGTAACGCCCCCTTCTTTCTTCCCCGCACGCACGAGGGGGAAACCTCGTCCGCTGTCCGAATTCCCGCTTCAAGATCGGGACTTTTTGATTTCCCAGAAAGGTGAAGCCCCGGTTTTGGCATACCCAGCTGGGGAGGCACCTGGGTTTTTCTTTTGGAGTTGTGGGGTTGTTGGTACCACGATGCCGGTTTGGTGGCCGAAGAAGTCCGTCAAGGCCCACAGCAAAGGTGGCGGACGTGACCAGGATCAGCAGCAGGGGACTGCCGCCGCCCCCGACGCGGCCCCTCTCCTGGGTTTTGCTAAATCTGCCAGGGTTAAGAGCGAGGGTAACAGGAAGCTCCGAAGCTTCGACGAGGTCTTCCCGAGGAACTCGCCGCTGATCAGCAGGGATGTTGGTAGCAGTACTGGGACTGGGGGATTTTCTGGGTTTGATTCCGATGGGGGCGGGAGTGGCGGAGGAGGATTGGGGGGTGGGGAGAGGAAAGGGATCCCCTTACCTCTGCCGACTGGGGTTTCTATGGTCGCTGCAGCTGTGACGGAGAACGGGTCTGTGTCCTCCAGCATGAGCTCGTCTGCGTCTTCGGATGATCACCAGATTGTTTCCAACGGTGTTCATGCGCCAATTGGGACTCAAAGGTTTGATCCCTTGAGGTGTACTCCGATTACTTTGTTTCCCCACGCTGTTTGTGTTGTTATCTAGGGATTCCGTGCTTGGTGGAGTTTGATTGCTTGTTGAAGGTTTCAGATTGCAAAAGGATCGAACTTTGACCTTTTTTTGGTCGATCGCCTTTTCATTTAATGAGTCTTGGCCCGGAATGGATTGGATGGGATTGAATTATTACTTAGCAAAGAAAGTGTTGATTCTAAGTGTCTGATTAGGAGCTGATTGATCCCTGTTTGGGACAAGTACAACTCCTCACCATGACTAGTTGGCGGAGGAAATGCTGATTAGTATCGGTTATTGGACCATCTGTTGTCCAGTCCTGGATGTCTGTCTTTCTAACATGGGTGTCTTACTTGGAAGTGCTTTCTGACTATTCCAGAAGTGTTTTGACCTTTGTATGTTTATGTCAGAGGGCCTATTGATGCAAAATATGACATGCGGTCTAGGAGTCCTGGTCCGAGCTCCAGAGGGCCCACGAGCCCTACTTCGCCTCTTCATCCACGTCTGGCTTCATTAAATATGGATTCCCCCTCCAGAAAGCAGGATGAGGGCAAGAACCAGTGTCATCCTTTGCCATTGCCACCGGGTTCTCCATCGAGCCCTTCTGCATTGTCGAATAGGTTATCCGGGATGGTCGATAGCCCAACTACTTCCTCATCAAAATGGAAGAAGGGAAGACTTTTGGGGAGGGGCACTTTTGGACATGTTTACCTTGGATTCAACAGGTTATTACTGTTTGTTACGCAATATAAATTTGGTAATTTCAGGGAAACGAAAGGACTCTTAGATTCTGGGCACTGTTTATCAGAACTCGTCTTCCGTGCAATAAATGTGGTCTTTCGAGTTTCATGGTCAAGTCGATCATAATTGTTGTTACACTAAAACTCCTGCATCCTGGAGAATATATCCTAGCCTTATTCTGAACTTTGGAGAGTTCTCTTTCTAATCTAACAGTGAAGGTGGGCGGATGTGTGCAATAAAGGAAGTGAGGGTTGCTTCTGATGATCGGTCATTTATTGAGTGTTTGAAGCAGTTACACCAGGCGAGTAACATATATGTCTAAAATTATGTGTTCTTACATGTTGATGCTGTTATGGTCATCTAAATGATGAGATTTATTCTTTCACTTCTCCAGGAGATAAACTTGCTTAGCCGGCTTTGTCATCCCAATATAGTGCGATACTATGGTAGTGAATTGGTAAGAGGCTTAAATTCTACTCTCACTTGCTTACAGATTTAAACAACGTGAAACTGTTTTTTGTTTCTCTATAACTTATGCACCTGTTATTTTTTACAGTCGGAGGAGACACTCTCAGTATATCTAGAATATGTGTCGGGTGGGTCGATTCATAAGTTACTCCAGGATTACGGTGCCTTTACTGAACCTGTTATCAGGAACTATGCAAGGCAGATTACTTCTGGTCTTGCCTATTTGCATGGAAGAAACGTGGTCCACAGGTATGTGACCGTCATTCTCTTTATCTTTAATCATCCAGGCAGTTCATTTTTCATTTTTCTTTTCCTTTTTTGGAATGCGTTTAACTGTATCCTGTCTAGGTTTCATAGTCAAGTGTGACACTTCATTTGATGGACTTTTATTGTTTTTCTTGGCAGGGATATAAAGGGGGCAAATATTCTAGTTGATCCAAGTGGTGAAATCAAGTTGGCTGACTTTGGCATGGCAAAACATGTATGCCCCTACCAATCAATTGCTGAGTTCTTTTTCTCCCTTTAACCGCCCTTGGAGAAGCTTCCTTGTGGCAGTATAGTGTGGTGGGGAAGTCTAATTATTTATTTATTTATTTTTACTTATAAAAAAAAAATCCTCGCCTTGTTTACAAATTTGGGGTAATTTTTCAGTGCAATTTGTTTTTTTTTTCTGACTACCCCTCTCTCTTCCTATAATTAGACGACTTCTTCAGCGTCGATGCTTTCTTTCAAAGGTAGTCCTTACTGGATGGCACCAGAGGTATGCAAATAATCTCGTCCTCGTCCTCTCTCTCTTTGTGAAATCAAATTTCTACATCTGTGGATATTTATGTTTTCTTTGAGTATCACCAGACTTAGGAAATGTGTCATCATCTTTGTTGAATAATCAAACTTTTACCCGTAGGTTGTGATGAATAGCAATGGCTACAGCCTAGCTGTTGATGTTTGGAGCCTTGGTTGCACAATACTTGAAATGGCAACAGCAAAACCACCATGGAGTCAATATGAAGGGGTACTGTCTGGACTCCATGGGAGTATCAATCAATTCAACTATTTTCTTGTCAATGGCTGAACTGGCTCGTCATTTATTTTTAACAGGTCGCAGCCATATTCAAGATAGGAAACAGCAAAGATATGCCTGAAATACCTGATCATCTCTCTAATGAAGCTAAAAGTTTTATTAGGCTATGCTTGCAACGGGAGCCCTCCGCACGCCCCACAGCCTCACATCTGTTGGACCATCCCTTTGTTAGGGATCAGTCGACATCCAAGGCACCAAATATTATCATAACACGGGATGCTTCGCCTTCGATTATTGACGGCAGTCGTACACCGGTAAGTTATCATATCTCATGGTCATCGTTGTTTTCAATTCTCATTTTTTTATTTCTTTATCTGTGTTTGGTGTAAATTTGTGATCCATACAAAGATATGGGTTTCTGATGCCTGAAATTGTTTCTATAAAAATAGTAGTATTAGTAGAAGAGCTTGTTGCAATCTTTCCCTTGGAAGTTTTCCCGAATTGTGATATCGTTGATGCATTCTTAAGTTGTGGAATGGATTTCAGCATGAAACATGTTGTAAGATGTTTGACGCACTTCCATTAGTTAGTCATTGTACCTTTCTCCTTGTTTTGGGTAACAGCCAGCTTTGGATTTGAATTCCAACCGGGGAAGCTTGACCCCTGACTTAGATTACATGAGAAGGCCCGTGGCGATATCGTCTCCCTCAAGATCTTTCAGAAGCCCCAGGTAGTTTTCTCTTCTTCGACGCCCTGAGACATGATAATTACTGCAGTAGTCCTAATAACCTGTCGAGCCATTTCATGAATTTCCCGTTCTCTTAGAAAAAGCTCCTGGTTTTCCTTCCTACTATCCTCAGGGATGAGCTGCGAGCGATAACATCGTTGCCAGTGTCTCCATGTTCGAGTCCAATGCGGCAGTTTGGAGTAACGACACACAGGAGTTGCTACCCATCTCCTCCTCACCCGGCTTTCGCACCCGTCGGACAAATCCCTTACATGGCAAACGACTACACAGTATATCAGACGAGACCCACCACGAAGTTTGCTCTGGAACCCTGGAACGACTTACTGAATTTCTCTAACCCATCATCCAGTGGGTCGCCCAAGAGAGCTCTCATTTGAGGATGTAAATATCAAACACGTCAGAAAATCCCGGCTCTTTCATGGAGGACGATACTAGCCACATATATCGGGACTTCAAGCGATACATCTCGCGGAGGCGTTTGTTCCGAGGTGACGGCTCTCGGGACAAAAGGTGATACGCCCTTTTTTGTAAAAATGAAAAATCTGTTGATTGCTGTAAAAGACTAAAGGATAGTGATTTGCGATGTGCCGTTTCAAATTTTGGTTTCCATGTTTCTTCTGTCCCTGACTGTCGTCGGACGAATTTGTCGTGGGTGGTGGCATCCGCCTGCCCTTCGCCGGACTCAACATCGCTCCTTTCCAGGCCCGAAGTCATCAACGGACCCAGGCCCTTTGAACAAAGGAGGAAGATCGTACTCTTTTCTTTCGGCTTCCTCAGCACGCTTTTCCCTCCTCCTTTAAATAACCGTTTTCCCTCGTTCGATTCTTTTGCGCGAATTGGAAGATCGAAGCCGAGCGGGAGAGAAGAGGAGATTCAGTTCAGGGTGGCGCAGCCGCCGAAATGCCGGTGGAGATGCCGAGGAGGCTGCCGTTCTCGGTGGATACATGGACGGCGTCCTCCCTGAGGAAGCGACACCGTTTCTTGACCCACGCGCACCGGGACCACTCCGTCGGAATCCTCAAGTATTCTTCCTTCCCCCTCTACTGCACTTCGCTCACCAGGACTCTTCTCCTGCACCAGTTCCCTCAGGTCTCTTGACTCTGGATGCGGATTGTGTGTGCTTTATTGGTTTTGATTGGTGGGTCGTGGCAATGCTCTTGGTGGCTTAGTGGGTTGATTGGATTTGTGCTCGTCCGATCGATCTGTGCAATTGGTGGTCGGGAGATGCGCTTGAAAGTTTACCCCTTTTTTCTTGATTTTCGGATTCCGGTATGTTGCGTTTTTGAGAATTGTTGTTGGGTCACGGATACATAGCGAAGATCCTTTGGATTGGGGAGTGTCACATTGGTTGAGTAAATGGAACTCTGCATCTGTTCCTAGTGACCGTAGTTAATCTGCTATTGTTTGTAATGGCTTGAATCTCTGCAAATTAGGTCTATCAGTGTGATAAATGTGTTGATTTGTTTAATTTCCTTTGTTTTGTCCCTGCAGCTTGATGAGAAATTGTTTGTGGGGATCGAAGTTGGGCAGTCCTTGGTCCTTGATGATTTGGATGGGAGTTTTACAGTTACTGCTTTGGACGCCAATCACTGTCCAGGTTAGTTTGGGATGCCTGGAAGTGTATGTATGCTACTCCCTTTTTAATTGGACCAGTGTTAACATTTTCAAATGATGAACTTTAAGGATCATACCATTACCTGTCTTTTTAAAATCCAAACTATGGAATTAGGATGATCTATGTGATTTTGGTGGCATACTCAAAATTGTAAATTTGAAGATTCTGTCCGGGTTATGTGCATCGCTATGTTGGATTTGTAGAGAATGCTATTGACAGATTATGCATCAAACTTCAGGAGCTGTGATGTTCCTGTTTGAAGGAGAGTTCGGTAACATTTTGCACACAGGAGATTCTAGGCTGACACCGGAATGTCTGCAGAATCTGCCTGAGAAATATTTTGCCCGCAGAGGCTGCGACCCCAAGTGCCGACTGGACTTTGTTTACTTAGACTGTACTTTCGGAAAATACTACCAAAGCATTCCGAGCAAGCATTCGGCAATAAGGCAGGTAGTTCACATGTCGCCACCTAAAATTATCAAGCTTCAAGAACAATTTTTTTCCGTTTTAACAAAATGGTGTTTGTTAAAATTGCTAATAAGCACTCTTTGTGCAGGTTATTAATTGTATATGGAACCATCCAAATGCTCCGGTTGTATACTTGACATGTGACCTACTCGGTCAGGAAGATATACTTGCTGAGATATCCCGGACATTCGGATCCAAAATCTACGTTGATAAAGCTGCCCATCGTCAATGTCATCTTGCATTGACCCTCACATTTCCTGATATTATTTCCGATGACGCTTCTTCTCGTTTCCATTTGTTCAGTGCATTCCCGAGGCTGCAAGATAGGGCACAAGCCATGATTTTAGAAGCCCAGGAAAACTCTTGGCCTGAACCCCTCATTATCCGTCCTTCGACGCAGTGGTATGCATGTGAGGAGGTGTATTCAAAATCCGATGTCAAGCTAAGGCAGAGATTTGATGCTGCTGTCAAGGGCCAATCCGGGATTTGGCACGTGTGTTATTCCATCCACTCATCTCGGGATGAACTCGAATGGGCCTTACAGCTTCTCGTGCCGAAGTGGGTGGTGTCGACTACGCCTAATTGTTGGGCTATGGACCTGGATTATGTAAAGAGGAATTGTTTTGTCAGTAAGATTGCTGCGGACGATCCTCTTTGGAATCTCCTCGACATTGAGTCGCAAACTCCGATTAATACTGATGTTGCTGTGGAAGATGTTGATTTCGACCCTGTGTTTTCCACTCAAAGTACTTCCTATCCAGAAGTTGAAGAAATAGAGAACCCAACAGCCACCGGGTCAGAGTTGGTGAGCTTGTCGCCTCCAAGCAAAAGAGTATCCCTGACACTGTTCGGCAGAGCTAGAGTTGGTCTTGAGAACTCCATATATTTTCATAAAGAGAAGGAGCAAATGGTTTCTAGAGAGCTTCATCTGGAAAGAGAGATGAAGGTGCATTTTCAGGAGCCTGTTCAGAAAGAAGTGAATGATGTCACTTCCAACAAAGTGGAACCCGGCAATTTGAATCGGCAGAACATTGAGGCGATGATCAAATACGATGATGGGATGAGGGGAAAAAAAGATGAACATGATGATGAAGTAAAACAGGCACAAAGTTTAGATAAGACAGTGGCACAGAGAAGCGAATGCTTGCATGCTCCAAAGAAAAAAGTGGAGGATGTAGCTTCCGCGAAAGACGGCATGGTTACAAATGAGTACGGTGACGATGTGATAAGGAATGAAGTGGAAGACCAGATCATAGAAGTAACAGGGACTCGTTTAGACTCGACTGGGTCAGGGACTTGTGAATGCCAATATTATTCACCTTCCGAGACAGAGAGCAGGCTCGGCGATGGCTTGATGGGGCTGTTCAGGTCGCGGAGAGTGCCGGTGCCACGTCCTCTGCCGTCGCTGGTGGAACTCAATGCTAGTAGACGCTATAAGAGGGCTTTCTTCAGAAGAAACAAGCCTGGCGGGGTCGGAACCTGACCCGGAAAAGCACGGTTTTCGCCATTTCCACAATGTTCAATCCTCCACGGCATATGAATATACACATACACATACAAGACACGAATTTTTTATTGTTCTCTCGAGTTCATTGATTCTTCGTTCTTCTTTGTACACATTGATTGATTGTAAGGTTCCAGTTTGGTCTTTTATTTGTATAACTTCGAGATTGTTGTTGTTGTTGTAGTTCCAACACAAGTTTTTCTTACAACATCGTACCCCTTCTCCTTTTCGTTCTACAAGAGCGATCTTGCTTTTCGATTCTAATATTAAGTGTTGGGTTGTCGCCATGAATCTCTCATCACCTCTTGGCCTTCCCCTTGTTCGTTCCATTTCTCCTTCCAGGTGAAGTTAGTCGAACCACGGGTTTTACTTGTTTACATCGGTGGGGCAAGGTGTCGAACGGTTCATGTGCGCAGGCGGTCCTTGTGCATTCGTAGAGTTATGATTTGGGTAGCGGAGTCGAATATCGTTCTGAGTCTCTTTCTGTGCACGACTTCGCCGGATGCGGTGATTTATGATCATAGTTTATGTTAGACAATGGAGAATTTTGTTGGTGTGTGCAGGAGTATTGCTTCTCCGGACCCAGGCATTTCGATCGCAGCTCGAAATGTTAACTTTGCGGTCTCCTCGAGGCTGGGGCCTGTGGTCCAAATACTCAAAGAATGCTCCATTAGTGTACCTACTGGGGAGCTCTGGATGCTTTTGGGGCCAAACGGCTGCGGCAAGTCCACCCTCTTGAAGGTAAAGTCTGTGCTAGGTTCTTGTGTATGGTCCGTGGCCTCTTCATCTGAGCTTGTTTTCTGCATAGTTTGTTCACTTTGATACAAAAAGATGTTCTGTTTGCTTATGCAAGACATTGCATATATCACGATGCATTCCGCTTCGGGACATATGAGGCCAGCAATGTACCCTGAAAGTGGTAGAAAGGGTGGTGGTCATTTTCGGCTGGGGATGTGGTTTCATTTCTTGATGGCTTTATTGAAATGTTCAGATTCTTGCTGGTCTTCTGACTCCCACCAAAGGAGAGGTATATGTCAGGAGGCCCAGGAGTTTTGTTTTTCAAAATCCTGATCATCAGGTTCCCTCTCTAATCCTCAACATTTGAATTCTTCTGCATTTGCATAGTTTTGTTCTCTCAAATTGCATCTGCTCGATACACGTACAATCTTCATTACATTTGTTGCTGATTGATGCACGGAGCCTTGTCCTAACACAATTTTCTGCAGATAATTTCTAATTCGGAGTCGGAATCTTCTCAAACCTTGTAAAATTATAAAGGAAATCCAATATATCAGTCCACTTAAAACATACCGGCTGAGCCAGATTGTCAAGTATGATTCCTTTACATCACAAAACATGGTACATGACAGGTAGTAATGCCCACCGTGGAGGCTGATGTTGCGTTTGGCCTCGGTAAATCTCGCTGCAGCCCGGATCAAGTAAGGTTGAAGGTTTCAAAAGCACTGTCTTCTGTTGGCATGTCTGATTATATGCAAGTACGTCGCCCATCTTCATCATTCTACTTGAATATATCTACCGTAGTTATTTCTTTAGCGGGGCTTTGCTCTCACTCTCGCAGAGACCAATCCAAACGCTCAGTGGAGGTCAAAAGCAGCGGGTTGCAATTGCCGGTGCTTTAGCTGAAGCATGTAAAGTGTTGTTGTTGGACGAGCTCACCACATTCTTGGATGAAACTGACCAGGTATTATTAGCAGTAGCATGTTTGACTCGAGTTTATGAATGTTCCGTCCTCGTAAGGTCTTTATTTGGAGACACTAATCCGAGAGTTTTGGGCGACCCATCATGATAGATGGGTGTGATTAAGGCAGTGAAGAATTGTTTGGATGAATCCAATGAAGTTACAGCACTATGGGTAACTCATCGCTTGGAGGAGCTTGAATATGCCGATGGCGCTATTTACATGGAAGACGGAAAGGTCCTTTGCTACGGAGATCCAGTGAAGATCACTGAGTTCATCAAGGCCAAGCAAGCTGCCTACATCGACCAGATAAATTCCTGAATTATCTTTGCCGTAGCTTCAGTTACTTCCTGACTGTGGGTGGATTCTTCTGCTGCCTGAATGTAGTTGGCTAGCTCTGGACACAATTATGGCTTCTATCTCATGCTACTTATTTGCCTGAGATGGTGCCTTTAGAGACGATGTAACCCAAATTTCGGTATGAATCCTTTAATGTTATCAGAGTGTATTTCTGCGGGCGGTAATGCTGGCTGGATTCGACATGCAGAGGATCAACATGAAACCGGAGACAGAAACGAAGGGCCTAAACTATAATTAACAGAAAAATGTTATCCTGCAAAACGAGAGGCAAAGCAGAGCGTTCCCTTTCCCTGCCAGAGAAACAGGGGACGGCTATGCCATCAATGGCGGCTTCCTCCAGAGCTCCACCGGTCATTCCACATTCATGCTCATGCCGAATGGACAAGTCCCCAATTGCCAATCTCAAGACCCTGAATTTCCCCATTCCTGGAATCAACAGGCGAAACTTCCTCCTGTCCCTCCTTGTCTTCCCTGCTGGGGAGCTCATTCTGGTCGACGCCTCATCATGTAGCGCCCTGGCAGCCGATGGTCTTGTGACTGCTTCTTCCTCGGAGGCATCGAGGAGGATAGAAGAAGCGATCAGGTTGTTGGAGCTGGGGAGGGAGTTCCAGGCCAAGGGCGATTTCGATAAAGCCCTCATGTACTTCACTCTGGTATGATTTTGTTTATAGCACGATGAAGGAGCACATCGAGGAATAGGGCGATACTGGTTCAAGCTTTGAACGACTTTGCGGTGTTTTTCACGTCTCATTGGTTTATTTCAGGTTATTGAAGGTTACAAGGACTTTGCGTTGTCGGAATACGCAAGGGTCGGGAGGGCCCTGGCACTGTATGAGGTTGGTGACCGAGATGAAGCCATCACGGAGATGGAAGACGTCTCCGTATCTTTGAAAGGTTATCCAGGTAGTCATGTTAGATCGTTTGAGCTCTCTGAGAAGAATAATCTGAAAATGACTAGACTTCATTGTGATATTAGCCTAATTCATCTATCTTCACCGTTATTTCATGTGCTTATGCCGTGCAGAAGTCCACGCAGCCTTAGCAGCTGCCTTGTATGCGGATAAGCATGCGCCCCTGCTGGCTGAGAACCAGTTCACAATCGCAACCCTGCTGGATCCCCATTACACAGATGTCTCCTATGTTAAAGACACGAAGCACTGGCCGCCGAGCCTGGTTAGTTCCTTGCAGCAGTTCATTACCCTCACCTGATGCGGATTTCCGTGGCATGATATTTAGACAATTTGTGTTCATCTGTGAATTGTAGAAATCATGATTTTGAGAAAAGACTAATGGAATGATAATAGAAAACGAGCGATTTCATGAAAAAAAAAAACTAAGAGACTGGGCATGATCGAGGTTCAAACATTCCCTTCCCAGTATTCAGGACGGACAAATAAACAGACTCGTCTACATGTGCTTGACCAGGAGCGAGGGTTCGGTCGACGGTGAATGGAATCAAGTCTTGTTATTGTATCCGGCTTTTCATTGTTCTTGCAGCTCTGGCTGTTTGTGCCGATCTTTCTACCCAGGTGATTGAACAAGGCTGATTTCTAGGGGCCATAATTTCTGGACTGCGGCGGCCATCTGCTCATATGCTGGCTATATTGATCGATGGAGATTCGGGGACTCTCTGTCATTCCTACTCCGTCGCCATGTAGTCCCCCAACAATTAGTCCCCCAACATATTGTTGGATCACTAGCACCGACACAGTTGCCATGAAGTCGGATGATGCCAAGAGATCTCCGATAGCCCCGAGTTCCGGGCACTCGCTCCAATCAGTGAGTCCTGCTGTCAACGGAGATATCATGCCTTGTCCTCTTCCGACTATGAAAAGGTCGTGCGAGCTGTCAATCGATCTTATTGCTGCGACTGTCTCCTCGCCATTGCTAACCACCACCTCCATGTAAGATACCGATTCATTGTTTGTGTTCCTCATCCGGAACTCGTTAAGGTACTCCTCGTCAAGCTGCTTGTTGCGGTCAGTATCGACGGTCAGTCTTGAGTCGCTAGTTCCATCAGCAGCCTCCAAGGTATCTCCACTGGCGACAAACCTAAGGACGGTGAGGTTAATCCCAGGGTGGTCCGCCATTCTCCAGCCATATGCCAATGCTTCCCGGTCATCAGGCCCTCCAAAAAAAAGTACGCCTACACGATGCGACGCCTGGCTTGCTGACAGCCTTGTCAGTCCGTTCAGGCCTCGGTCAACAAGAATTCCAACTGAGCAAGGAGAGTTCGCCAGCACGTTCTGGTTGACCATTCTGTAAGCAGGATTGGTGTCCTCCATGCCCCCATCAACCGTCTGTTGCTTGTGGAATGGTATGATTACGAGAGCCGCCCGTTTGTCCTCCGCTATATTACAGATGTCCTCATGCATTGTCGAGTAAGGAGATACCGCCGTGAGTGGCTGGACAGTGATGCACCCGACGTGCTGTTTGTAGTTATCGAACGCATTGATGATGTGGTCAGACTGAGCCTGGGTACGGTTGATAGCCGGCCGTCCAGACTTCCGAGTGTTGTGCACGATGAGCATGGCCGAGGCGCGTCCGGTGAGCTCAACGAGGTGGAGCACGTAAACGCCGATTGGGGATTTCTTTGTTGGATTAGAAGCTTCGAGGAGGTTAATCATTGTAGGGACGCTCCGAGGGGTATGCACGCACATGAGAATCCGGAATTCTGTCTCTGGCTTCGCCCTCTGAACCGTCCTGCGCTTGTACGGTATGAATCTTCGAGCAGGTTTGTAAATCACCGTCACAATCGGGGTGACTATGCCAGTAACGACAAGAGCAACAGCGATCATGGCTGCGAATGTAGAGTCATTCAAAACCTGCAAACACAAGTTTGTATGCTTCAAAAGTTCCTTGGCTTTAACTTTAGGAATTCTTGGCGATACCTGACTGTCATCATACCTGTTGATCTCTCCCGACATTAAGGATGATCATCTCAACAAGGCCCTTGGTGTTCATAAGCAAGCCGAGAGTAATTCCTTCGCGTGTCGTCATCTGATAGAACTGAGAGATGACGACTGTCCCCATGACCTTTCCCAACGCACTGAGAATGATGAGGAGGAACAGGATAGCCCAGCTTGAACCCCCTGAGATTGCTGAAAAGTTCGTCCGGAGCCCACTGATAGCGAAGTAAAGAGGGAGCAAGAGCCCTGAGACGAAGTCCTCTAGCTTCTCGATTAGAGTAACCCCCAGCGGTCCATTCGGTATAATGAGCCCGAACACGAAGGCCCCAAAGACGAAATGTGTTCCGATTGCATCGGTGATGAAGCCACAGATCATGACCCCGGTGAGGATCAGGCACATGTAGAACTCACTAAATGGTTCCCCTTCCGGTGTTCGTCGGATCATCCACAAGATCACTGGCCGAACAATGAAGAAGCAGACCAGGACGAACAAAATGCTTGAGAGCACAACCCAGAGGGATGCGAGCGATTTGTTGTCGTTCTCTGCCAGGGCGATAGCAAGGGCCAGCATGATCCAGGTGCATATGTCGTTAATGAGCGCGGACGACATCGCTAGACGTCCGATCTCTGTATTCAGGAGCTTCAGCTCCGCGAGTATCCGAGCCAGGACAGGAAATGCAGTCACCGAGAGGGCAACCCCTAGGAACAGTATGTAAGTGCCCTGAGACATGGCGTTGTCCTTGTGGTGGGTTAAAAATGCGAACACTAGACCAACGAGGAATGGCAAGATCATCCCGGAGACAGCAATGGCCAAGGATTTCTTCCCGGTTCGTCTGATCACAGATATGTCCATCTCAACCCCGACAAGGAAGAGGAAATACAGGAGGCCGACATTGGCCATCGTCTCGAGCACCATTACGCTCCTCAGGGGAAAGATGTATTTGGAGACCGTCTGGTATCTGCCTAGCACCGACGGCCCGAGAATCAACCCCCCCTACATCCCAACACAAAAGAAAACATTAAATTCCGGGTCCCAAAGCTTGCATAGGAATCACTCGTCATCCCTCTGCCGAACTTCCCAGAAAGAGAAAGGGAACAGAATTACCAGAATCTCGGAGATGACACGGGGCTGGCGAAAGGGTTTGAGGACATAAACCAGGACCCGAGTAATGATGACGACCAGAGTGAGCTGAAGGATGAACAGAGGAAGGGAATAATCGAGGGGGTTATCGCCCTGCCAAATACCATTGGTCGTGATCATGGTCGGGGCATAGCAGACGATGGAATCTTCCAGGCTGGTGGTCATGTTTTTGGTCGCCATGGCCGCGGAGGAGGAGAGGAACACCCCCGAGAGATGTAGAGGTAAAGGTAAGGGAAGGGCAATTCACCACACAAACAGTAGCAGCACCTGAGGGAATCGCAGAGGCCAATCTCATCATTTTATCACAGGGACGAGGAACAAGAAACATGGGAACTGAAACAGAAAAAGATCATCCAGGAGGCAAAAGTAGTCATTATTTTGTTATCCGATCATTTTAAAGTGGTTTAGCGCAGCAACCATCTGTTGGTGGGCGCGGGGGCTTGTTATATTTGTTTAGGAGGTAACAACAAAACTAACCTGTCCGCACATCAGTTGTTTTGAGTCCCCTTTTCCTTTTTGCTAGTTTGTTTGGGAGAGGAGAATTGTTAACATTATGATTTGAGTCCTGTTATTTAAACATCGATATCAACCTCCTTAAATGTTGGTGTTTCAAAGTTTTTTCTTGGAAAATATCCCTACTTTTCTTTTTTAAATATCATTATTTAAGGACATTATTTAAAGAATTTTAAAACCAACCTTATAAAATAGTTGTACCAACATTATTAACTAACATTCTTGGACGAGTGTAAATGATTCGGGATGTCATAGGGCTAAGCTTAGGAAAGTTTTAAAATGCCTCTGTTTCAAATTTTACTATTTTTTTAATTTTGGAATTCTAAAAAAGACTTCTTTTTCAATATACAATAATATCCGAGTGTGATTTTACAATATAAAATTTTTTATTACAAAATTCCGACCACATTTACGCTTTATGTAAATTAACTTACAGTAGATAGAAGTAGCAGAAAGTTTGTTTATGAAGGTAACAATTTTAGTAATTCAACCATTATTTCGATTGGTTAATGCCATATAATTAATTTCTCTCATAACGATCAATATATGAAATTATATTTTGTGAAAACTCTTCTGGATTTTTAATATAATAAAAAAAAAATTATCTCAACATTATTAATTCTTTTTTATCCGAATCAAATGCCATGATATATAATTAGTGAGTCGACTACAACTTTTCGAAAAAATACTCATAACACGTTTTGTAATATCAATTCAACGTCCTTTTTTACGGATATTATAATTCATAATAAACTTCTCTCAAAAAGAATATAAAGCATTATTAATTCAAACTTTATTTCTCCAAAGTTAAATTTGAGTGTTATTGACCATTTTAAATAGTTTTGTATGAGTTGCTTTCGTCTTAGAGACAACCGTTTTCATTATTAATTTAGAATTCTTTATGTAATTGATAATTCACTTTTAAAAATCGAGAGTTCTTTATTTAGTAAACCGTTGAATTTTCACTATTAGGAGAAATTGGTTAAAGAAGAATTAAAATCGAGAATTTTCATTTTGATGATAGTATATTTCACTTTTTGAGAAAATTAGACTTTGACTTAGGAAACTCTATTTTGTAAAGTTTGATAAATAAAACAAAACAATCAAATTTCTTATAAATACCTATTCTCGTTTCCTTTATTTTCCTTGATAGCATTTCACATTGAGTTTTCTTCCTTTCGCGATGGTTGATGCCGACAAAAGGCGTGTTTTGAAATGGAGGAAGATATTTAGAGAGAAATAATGACACTGTGAGGATACTTAGATAGAAATAAGGAAACTGGGAATCCAAACAGGAATGAGGATGAGATATGCGATGGTGTGTTACTCGAACCAGAACAAGAGCATGGAAGCTCACTCCCTACTTAGGAGGGAAGGCTTCGACGTCGCTTCCTACTGCACCGGCAATAGCTCCCTGGCCCCTCACTCAGAGGGCCCCAACGTCTACGACTTTGGCACTCCCTACAGGCACATGTTCGACGATCTCCTCCGCAAGGACCCCTAGCTGTATCTTTTTTTGCTGGGAATTGATTTTTTGTTTTTATTTGATAATCTATCCGATGGATTTGTTTGGATGCCAATTGTGGCGAGACTTACTGTTATGAGAAAGCAGCCGCCTTTGAGTTTAATGTCCCAAATCTTGGCATTGGGCAGCGAGAACGTGGCTTTCTCATCCAAATGCGAATCTGTTTGTGACCGTCTGTGTGTATTTGGGAATGGCTGTGGAAGGCTCATTTAATCTGTGTTTGTTGAAGAAAGAAGTGGTGTAGTTAGTTTATCGGTCGGAAATGTGTAGATGTTCGTTGTGTTAGTGTTTACACTTATGTGTCAAGACACTTTATTGTATTTATGGATAAATAATTAATAAAGACGAGTATTTGTCATTGATTATTTTACTTTTCTGCACGTAAAATTATTAATGATAAAGTCTCGCAGATTAATGAGTATATTAATTTGAAATAGTCCGTGATTGGATAGATGTTTGTAGGGAACATAGACGTCTAGATCATTGCTAAGTATAATTGAGGTCAGGATAGACCGAGAGATTGTGTATCTAAGTTATACTTAGGGGTGCCCTGAGATTAGGGATATTAGACACGACCCGTTTAAGAAGATACCACATATAGAACATCATTAGTCAATCCTCTTTATGGACGAGTGTAACTGATCTTTTGACTTGATACCTTCATTTATTCTATGCGTGGAGTTTTTACACTTTGTCGTCGTTAAAAGCAGTCTTTAACCGGATTGTGAGTAATACGACTATTGGGTGTGTGACAAAGGGTAGAGAGAATAGTGTTGAGTCAATATAGGATTCATCGCTCTTTTGGATTAGAGAGTTGACATCTAAGCCACTTAATAAAGATATTAGTGAATCTAAAATCCATGGCCATGGGAGGAATGTTTTACATTCAAGTGAATCTATTATATCTTGCTAATCAAGTAGAATAATTAATTTGGTGATGATGTATTTTGCGCCGGATTAATTAGGATGTCGGTTAGATGAAGAGATTGAATTACACAGTAATCGGTTCATAGTGGTATTTGATTTATTATTATTATCCTAATACGGTGGGTGACTAAAAACTATTGCTAGACGGTTACCTTAGTTTGTGTATGGATATACACTGCCTTCGTGTATAGGACCTAGAGGATCGCACGCATAGCACGTCAACACGAACATTGTATTATTGATTATTTTAATGGATACTAAAATTAATCATTTTATTTCATAATTAGAATTAATTGGATTATTAATTTATTCTGAAATATCGGAAGTAAATAAATAGTCCAAGATCGAATAAGGATCTATTCAGGTCATATTATATTAAATGAAGGATATGAAATAAACATTTAATAATTGTTTAGATTTTATATCCTAGATATTTTATTTAAGAAAGTAATATTAGATTAAATTATTTTAATGCATATATGTACAGTTTTGTTTTAACGGTTAGAATAAATTTTATATTAACATAATTTACTATTTTAATCCACGTGCATTTTCGGTTAAATTTAAATATTTATTAACTGTTATGTTAATGAGAATAAATCAGATTTAATTTATGTTTGCCATTAATATTACCGTTACTATCATTTGGAATTGGTGAAACGGAAAGATTGTTTTTTTATGGCAAGAAAATTATTGGGATTAGAATGGAGTTGTCAGATTACATGGAGATTGGGTGAGAGAGCGTGAGGATGGTGATCAGATCATCAGAAAATACCAAACCAAAAGATTGGGTTTTGCTTCCGAAATAAAATATTTCCGTCGATCCAAGAGGCTAGTACCTAAGGGATCGTCGAGAGGTTCGTGATCGTGTGCGCGTGAATACCGCTAGAGGAGTCACACGTGGGCGCTTTTGCTCGTTCCCGACAAGGTTTTGGTTTACGGGAATTTCGAAGTACGCTTTCCGGGTAAGGTTTTTCTTATTGGTTATCGTAGCTATTATATACGTACCAAGAGTTCTTAATTTTCGGCCCAATGTGTTTGTTTGCACACAAACCATACCCTTCTGTGTTCTGTGTTCTCCTTCTTAGAAGAGGTAAAACGTATAAGCTGGGATACTGAGGCTTTCACTTATAAATGCCGAGCTTTTGGAGACATCGTGATCCGACTGATATGGCCATTGTGATTGACTTGGCTTTGTTGTATGGTATTTTCTTTATCTGAATTGGTAGCTTCCCGCTTTATCATTTTTCTTTTTCAAGGAAAGCAGAACTTAGTGCATCCTTAGATACAAGCGCAACGGGATTTTGCCCATGCTGAAGAGAAACTATTCCGTGAAAGCAGCTCCCCAAAGATGGCAAGATAATGATTCCGATGGCGTCTTTGACATGGTCATGACATTTGAAGAGAAGGTCTTTGACATGGTACTGGAAGGTCCATTTCCAAACTTTATCTGCAATCTTCTTATGTGCCGCCTCTGTCAGGAGTCTTTGTGTGAATATAATATGCCTGAAGCTTGCCTATCCGACTTGAGATTTCGCGATAATTTTTTGGTGCTTCTCTCTTTTTGAAAACTATCAACAGAACACACTACCAGGAGTGATAGGTTAGGTTACTGATACAATTTGCGATATCATGTTTAGCTTCATTTGCTCTTATTAGCTTTGTCAGTTTCCCTTCTCTTTGATGTGTCACCTTCCCCAAAGCTATCGGCTCTCAGTATCTCTTGACCATATATCGTGACACTATGTTCCTGCAGATCTCCATACTCGTGAGCAAAGTCTCATGAAGCCGGTACTTGTGATCAATTTGGAGGTAAAGGATAGCCACGAAGAAGCAGCAACCGGAGCACAGCTCGATCTTGACCATTGTCGTGAGGTCAATCAGTCGATGGCCATCGTATCTGCTTGAATGTTATGCTATGCATGCCAATGTGTCAATCGTGAGTATTGGTTCTTGTTCTCTTGACAGATTGATGAAGCCGTTGAGTCTGGGAAGATTCAATCCATGACATCATCTCCGGCTTTGAAAAGCAGAACAGGAGGAAGTTGTTATACAGCGTTTGCTTCTACTGAAGTCAAGATTTTTTTAGGACAACCCATTTTGTTCATTTTCCAGCCCAGTTTTTTGGTTCAAGGAATGAGCTATGCAGTGTTATGTGCTTAGACAGTCGATAAGAGTCGACTAACCTTGTCGTGGTCCCTTATTAATATTTTTTGTTTCGGGTTTTCCTCGTGTAACATTTGACATTGTAATATGATATCAGGTTCTGTTGCTTAATCTGCCCTTGCCTTTCATGCATCAGAGTTTCAAGGATGAATAGTGTTGCTTTCAGCAGCCTGAACAAGAGTCATCAATTATCAGAAAAGAAAAAAAAAGAAATGGGAAAAACAGGAGCTGCTGGTGAACAATCACACAGCTGTTTCCACGGGCAATTCGATTCCATAAACCGGTAACAATTCAGATTCACGAGGTTCAAGAGGTTCCATAACGGGAAAATACCCAGCTCGCTTCATCTGTTTCAAAAGCGTCCCTAAGATTGCACATTCTAAGGACACCTGCTGATCTTTTCTGCGCCACATACATGCTTGAGAGCAGAACATAAGGTGCAGAATTTGAAGGGTTGATCTCTACGAGACTCTCGGCTATGAACTCGTCCAAAACTATGTTCCGGTGAACTATCTAGCAGTGAACCCCAGATGACAGCATAAACCAGCGTATATGCAACCTCAGTATCAAGTCCTTTGCCTTCATCAAGGCAACCTGCTCGGTCAAGCAAATCAACCATGCATGTGTAGCTATCTTTTTTGGGAACCAAACCGTAGTCTTCACCATTGCCTCAAAGTAACGACGCCCATCTTCGACGAGCCCCACACGGCTACATGCGGATAAAACTCCGATCATCGTCACATGGTCTGGCGTCTCGCCTTCTGCTAGCATTTTCTAGAATAATACAAGCACCTCCTTTGCGTAGCCATTCTGGGCATACCCGACAATCATTGCATTCCATGAGACTTTGTCCCTATCCACCATGTTTGCAAAACGGAAGCGGCTATTCTCCCGTGCACCGGACTTGTTGGCAGGTACAAATTTTTTTTTTAAATTAGTCAATAATGTACAAAAAAAAAAAAAATCCTAAATTAGTAATAAAAACAAATACTTTGTACTATTTTGATTTTTTTGTACTCTATTGTACAAGAATGTACGAGAAGTATATTGTGTTTTGTAAATTATAAAACAATGAAATTTATCAAATATTTTTTAGTAATAACCCGATATGCTCAGTGAGAGGATGAACAATGATAAGCTTAGTACACTTGTACATTACTGTACGATATGATTTACTAAATTTATTAGTAATTTACTATACGATACAATATGATTTACTAAATTTTTTAGTACATGTACAATACGGTACAATATGATTTACTAAATAGTGAACTGTACTAAAAAATTGTTAGGAACGGCCCAACGAGCTTAGTAATTGGTGAGAGGAATGCATAAGTGATGGACTTGTACATTTGTATAATTTTGTACGATTTACTAAAAAAATTAGTAATTTACGATACGGTACAATACGATTTACTATATTTTTAAATATTTTATTGTACCGACGTACTAAAATATTAGTAATTTACGATACGATACAATAAGATTTACTAAAAATTTTAGTGTTCATTCGTGTCATAAATTACTAAGTCTACTGGGTTGTTACTAAGAATTTTTAGTACATTTTACCGTTTAGTAAATCGTATTGTGCTGTATTGTAAATGTACTAAAATATTTATAAAATAGTAATTTACTAAAAATCCTTGGTAAACTTACATTATATGGTAAATTACTAAAAAATTTAGTAAATCGTATTGTATCGTATCGTAAATGTACTTGTTCATTCATCTAACGTGTTACTACGCCCATCGGATCATTATTAAAAAAGTTTGATAAATTTTACTGTTTTGTTTTAACTTCAGTTATGACTAATTTCCGTTGACTTTTTTTTTTTTTTTTTTTTTACATTATGATTAATTTTTAAAAATATTTTATACCTGCATGTGCAAGGGAGAATAGCCACTTCCTTGCAAAAACACTCGATATCCTGCTTCTTGCGTACATGTCGATCAGAGAATTCCCCATGAACTTAACTGGGAATATATAGCCTGTTTGTGAACAGGATCCTCACTTCCCAGCTCTCGCACTCAGGCATCTCTTCCACGTCCTTATTTTTTGGTTAACTTTGACAGGTCTTCCTGCAAATACCAGGCACACCGCTGATCGTTTGCCCGGTTACTTGCGTGCATTCAGGCCTTGGGATCTCGAAGTAGCCCTGCGGTGTTCCTCCCAGCATTTTTTTTCAGCTAGCCCACGTCGCGTCGGTTGATCTTTCTCGCTGGTAATCCAATGTTCGGAGGAAGTCCTGAAGCAGAAGTTCGGAAGAAGAGAAGGCTGCTCCATGACAATCTTTCTCAAGCGTAATCTGCTCCGAGAAACGTCCATCTAAAGCATTCATCACCACGATCTAAAATCTTTTCAAGACCAAACGCAAAACCGCCGAGGAGCATCATCATCACATCCCGTGTTCAAGATGCGCACATTTAATCCTTGAGAACTCGTTGGCCAAGTTCAATCCTCTGTCGTAATTCTTGTCCCTGTCGACTTTGCAAGTCATGAAATTCTTGTACATCGAGAAATTGCTCGTCAACAACTTTACAAGCTCAAAGGTGTGATGGGTTTCTACACACACTAACAATAGGTTGTCGGTCGGGACCTTCAGTGCACTCTCGTGCAGATACAGGGGTGAATCCGCAGAAGCTTCCGTCTGATGTCTGAAGAATTATTAGCCGTAGCCAAGTTGATCCGGCAGTTCTATCACTGTTTCCATCGATGCCGAGGATTCTCCTGGGTGATGATCATGAAGCAATGATGTTCATCCGAGACATCATCCCCACGATCTCGAACTACTGTTCCATCATATTGGCATGCATCGCTACACGAAGCATCAAGTCGGCAATGTCTGTTCACGGAGTCCTCGTAAAGACCGGGCTTTCCTGTGACACTTTTGCAATCAACCGCCTCCTCCATGCGTATTCTAAATGTGACTCCGTTGGAGAGGCCCGCAAGATGTTTGATGAAATTCCCATGAAAAATGTTCGCTCTTGGAATGCCATGGTTTCTGCTTATTCTCAAATAGGCGAATTTTCCAAGGCTCTGGAGTTATTCTCCCGAATGCCTGAAAGAGACATTGTTTGTTGCAATTCGTTGATCTCTGGTTTGTCCCATTGTGGGCTGTACAGAGAATCCTTGAAACTTTTCCAGGATTTTCAGAAGGATTGTGACTTGGTGGTTATGGATGAGTATTCTTTCGTGGATGTTGTGGGTAGCTGTGCTCGCTTAGGTGCATTGAAGTTAGTACGACAAGTTCACGGTGTCGGTGTCGGAGTTGGGTTGGATTGGAATAGGATAACCTGCAATGTTTTGATTGATGCCTATGGTAAATGCTGCGACTCTGGTGCATCTTATAAGATTTTCATCCAGATGTCCGATGAGGATAGGGATGTCGTCTCGTGGACCTCAGTCATCGTCGCGTATACTAGGGCAAATAGGTTAGATGATGCTTATGAAGTATTTGATTTGATGCCGCACAGGAATACAGTTTCTTGGACAGCAATGATTGCAGGCTATGCACAAAGTGGCAAGGGAGATGAAGCATTGGATCTGTTCAGGCAGATGAATGAAGAATCGGTAATACCCAGTCCTCTGACTTTTGTCAGTGTGCTCGGTGCTTGTGCAGATATGGCGGTTATTGAAAGAGGCAAGCAAATCCACAGCTACATAACTAGGACAATAAGCAACACGGATATGCTTAATGTGTATGTCAGCAATGCTTTGGTTGATATGTACTGCAAGTGTGGCGATATGAAGTCAGCAGAGGTGATATTCAAGGAAATGCCACATAAGGATATCGTATCTTGGAATTCCATGATAACCGGGTATTCGCAAAATGGTTTCGGTCACAAAGCCCTCTTCCTTTTCAAGGAAATGATAGAGGAAAATGTTCAACCTAATCACGTGACGTTCCTCGGTGTTTTGTCTGCTTGCAGCCACACTGGCCTTGGCAACGAAGCACTTGACATTGTGGATTTGATGGTAAATCAGCACAATGTCGTTCTAACTCTGGATCATTTTGCTATCCTGATCGACGCACTTGGGAGGAGAAATAGGCTTCAAGAGGCTACTGATTTGATCCAGCGATGCCCTGACAAATCACTTCATGTTGCGGTGTGGGGATCTCTTCTAGCCAGTTCGAGAGTCCATGGCAACATCGAGATTGCCAGAAGAGCGGCAGATGCTCTGCTTGAGTTAGAACCGTGGAATGCTGGCAGATATGTAATGATGTCAAACACCTATGCAGCAGCTAACAAATGGCATGATTCTGAAGAAGTGAGGATTCAGCTAGAAGAGAGAGCTTTGGCAAAGGATGTTGGTAACAGTTCCATTGAGGTGAAGAATGAGACGCACAATTTTGCAGCCAAGGATAAATCGCATCATCAGATGGACGATATATATGAATTGGTCAAAAGCCTCACTATACAGATGAAGTAACCTGGACATGTATCTTCCGTGCAAATACTGCAATTGTAGTAACCGACAGAGGCAGATAGTGTCGCCACTATTTCCTGCCTGAACTAGTTATCGTTGTAACATCCGGTCTGGGATTGCTGTGGCTAGCATTAGATCTTCAACCTTCTCGCAGCAGGTAATTATGTTTGTGCTGTTCCTTCTATTGTTTGGCTCTCGAAATTTCTAACTGATATTTATTGATGTATTTGTATTTCTTCATTTGAAATCTACAGCAGGATGGTGCCAAGTTGGTATAGAAACATGAAGCAACCAGCATTTCATCGTGCTGGTCCAAACAGGTCAAGCAATCAGCTGAGGTAACATTTCCAGACCTTTGACATCTTTGGTTCACCAAATAGCTATTCTACGAAGAATAGTGTAGAGATTCACTGAAAGGGGTCTTATGTGCTTCCTACTCCTTTGAAATAGCATTTGGTAGTTTGATTTGATCTTTATCCGTAGAATCTGTGTTCTATGTATTCGATGGTCGTGTTCCTTTCTTACTTGAATTAAAGGAAAAATACATGATCACACCATTCATTCTCTAGACAGAACTATTTAGTGAAGCTTTTATTCCAGTGGGATGAAAAACTCATTTGTGTTCCAGGCCTTCTAAGATGTTTAGGAGTTTCACTTCAACCTCTTGTTGTTTTGATGTCGGTTCCAAAACTATTACAGTCGGCATCCAATTCATGGACATCACAAAACATTGCAGATTGTTTGCCTTAGTCTTCTCACTGTTTAGCCAGAAAAGAAAACATCATCTAGATCTTCCTTTTCCCTGTAGAAGCATCATTTGGAATGAAATTACTGAATTGTGTCTACTGATCATTTGTTCGTGTGGACCATTGTTACATGGTCGAAACTAGACTTGCTCATGGGCTCGGGTCCCCAATTGACCCGACCAACCCGCCCGCTATTTGAGTGGATTTGGACAGTATAATTTATCGGATGGATTAGATTTGACCATAATTTCTACGCCCGATTAAATTTTGGGCCGGGTTTGGGCAAATAAAATAATAATCTTACCCGACATGTCCGACCCAGTCAAAATAATAATTAGGGTTTTTACTTTTGTTTATTTTTAATTTGGATTTTGACTTTTATTTATGTATTTAAAGAGTATTTATATGAACTTAACTTCTGTTTTTATTATGTTTTTTTTCTATTATATTGTTTCGGGCTTTTGGACCGGGCTTGGTTTTAGGTAAAAAATTTTAAACCCGATAAACCCGACCCGACGTTAGGGCCTGGACAAGTTTGGACAATGAATAAAAATGTTTGGCCCGAATAAACCCGGCCCAAAACTACCTGGACCCGCCCATTGAGTAGGTGATTCGCTCCCTCCGCGAATCCTCCGCTATTCACGTCAATCCAGCAAACAACACACGAACACAGCAGCAACACCAGCAAAACAACAACACAACCACAACCAAACACAGCCACAGTAACTGATTATCCTTCTATTCACAACACCAAACCTCCGACAACCCAAGCCAACTCAAAATCCAACGAAAACACCAACCAACGCCATCATCGCCACCCCTCACCACCCTTCTCCGGAGATCTAACCGTTTTTCCCGACTCCACACCCTGACTCTTATAGTCCCCCTTATTCTTGGGTTTGGACTTAACCCGACCCACAACACAACAACTGACCCGACTCCCAACAACAACGACCTGGCCCATTTACATAACCTGACCCTATTCAAATACTTAAACTTCCCACAACTAACGGCTATCAGCTCCCTTCCTCAGTTCCCACCATCTTCATGGTATCCATCCACCTTCAGCTGCAACTTCTCCCAACAACAACAGCCACTCATCCTCCTCGCTTTCTCCTCGCTGCAACCTCCTCCTGGGCTTCTTCCTGCATCAGTAGGTCAGTCGAAACTTTGAATTATGAGAAGTAGCCAAGATTTCTGCCTGACCGGCTAAAAAGCCGGAGGAAAAGACTCCTTGAATTCCTAGAATAGTTGACAACGAACTAATATCCCCTCCTTACGAAAACAAGAAAGCAAGATCAGCCATTTGTCCCACTTCTAGACGCCGAAGAAAATCTTGAAAATGACTTCATAATGTCTTGTTTGCATGTCTAAGGTTCGGAAGACCTTGTCATATATGATCAATTTCCAAGTGCCACCTGGAGCGACAAATTAAGTATTAGTCTGAATGCCGTTTATCTGTCTATTAATGTCATTGTGGCAACTTTTTATGTTTTATTCCTTTCTAGACATATTACTGGGACAACTGAGGCAAAAGTGGATGTCTATACTTGTCTGAATATTCCTCCTCTTTGTGCTCTGCTGCCCTTTATTTGCTTACTTGCTAGAATGATGGTTGAGATGTCAAGGAAGTTCCTCCTCTGACTATTCACATTTGCATACCTTTTGTCATGGCATAGCTTAGTTGTCCTTCACGTCCCATGTGATGATCAAAGTTTCCCCCCCTGATACTAGGAATCATGTACATTTATGGGAATATGCCGTGAACCAACCTCCACGGTCGGCTTTGGGTTCAGAACTGTTGGAGGAAGTTCGAATAGTCAGTTGTTGGCGGGATAGAAGATTTGGGAAAATAAAAATAGTTATTACAAAACATGGTTTGGCTAAATGACACATTACTAGGAGGTGGACTAGGATGTTAGAGAAAGAAAAACAAGAGACTTTGAAAGAAAACCAAACCCCAGTCCCCTCATAGACGGCACAACTTGACTTTCTTGGATCTAGTGCCTTTAAAAATCTCCCTAGAAATAAGCTACCAACTCAACACCATACTACCACACACACAATACGCATTTTTCCTGTTCTGTGAAACACAGAGTAGACAGTAAACAAAAACCTTTGGTCCCTACATATGGTACTTAGCCATATCTCTTCTTGATTTGATTCATGGATTGCTGGAAAGAGACATGGTAGAAGGAGAATTTAATTTCTGTGTTCCTGGAAGTATGCTCTACCGCCATGAGATTAGAAGCGAGGATACAAGGCTGGACGATACGCTCCCTCTCCTTTCGTCTGATCGAGGCTACAGCAGCCTTCCCCTGATGTCCAGGCCACGAAGGATCGAGAAGGGCAGGACGGATCTGATGGAGATGATCCGCGACGTGTCCGAGTCGTGTTACGAGTTGTCCTTGAAGGACATCGTCGTGGACCAGCATCAGGAAGCAGAAGGACCAGCAAGTTGTCCCGTTGAGACGTAGGTGGAAGTCGATGATAAGCAAAGGAAGAATAAGAAAAAGGGGAGGATAAAGGATGCTAGCACAAGGCCTGGTCAGGTGACGAGAACTCGCAGCATGGAGGCAGGGTCTTTCCTTATCAGGATGTTCCTTCTGGCCTTTCTGACATCGAGCAAGAAACCCGTGTCGGGACACAGATTCAACTCATCCCCGGCGCTGTTTTCACCGAGGGCATCATTGGATTGGTCTGACCGGAAGGAAAAGGTAGGAAGACGGCCTTTTCCCAGGGAAGATTGGAGTCCAGAGTGCACCAGCAGGAGCAAGAGTTGCACAAGCAGGTACAAACAAGTTTGAATCCCATCTCCTGGCTCAGACATCCATAGTTAGTCGCGGATTCTGGCAGTTCCTCTGAATCGATCCTGAGCTTTTCATGGGAAATCCTGCAGCCTAAACATCGAATCCTTCACCTTGTGTTGTAGGATTGAACACGGCGGTTTCCTATCTGGGTGTTGGCCATTTGGAGGGACAAACAACTCGAAGGCCTAAGTGATAAAAAAGGCAAGATGATTCGGCAGAAGACGTGTGCCTTCTGATTCTACGAAAGGTGGCACAAACATTATCACATTACTAGGAGCTTCCAAACAAAAGTTACGTAGCTTCCAAATAAAGCATCCGTGTGATCGGTCAATGCATACATATCCGGTCTGTCCGGTCGTGCTGCTACGACATCTTCTCGAACTCGCTATTACTGCTAATGCACATCCCGACTGGGTAAAAGAATAGGCTTTCGATGTACTCATTGTGGGCCTTACAGGAGCTCAGCTTTCTTTTAGGCCCAAGGCCCATATTATGGCTCAAAATCAATTCGGCCCAGCCTCAAAACACTAACCCCGGCCCCCTGGGGACAATTAAAAAAGGGAATGATTAAGTTTGGCCGTTTTATAATCACTTAACCATAGTCCAAGTCCTCTCAATAAAAAAAAAAAAAAAACTTTATAAGGTTGTCCGAAAGAAGAAGGGGGGGGGTTTCTAATTGGATGCCTTTTTCCCTAGATAGGATGTTGTCTGTTTCCTCATGGGAATCAAAGTTTCATACTCCTCCTCTGCAATTATTTTTCTTCTTTTTCTTCCTGTAGGAATGGGAAATAAATTAATAGGTGGGCCCTCCAATTAAAAATATCATCATTGTCCACCTAAGTATAATTGGGGGTAATTTCGACCTTTAAGGTTATTTTTCTGTAAACAAAGTTATGATAATAAAATTAATCTTATAAATTTCGACTTTTAAAATTTTAAAAGTTATTTACCCGTCAAATATTGTTATTTTTACGGAGAAATATGTTGAGAAATAGTTCCATAGAAAAAACTTGAGCGGAGTGATGAAGTGCACGACTAAGGGTTGAATCTCTCACATCTTTTGGACCCACCCCCAGTCCCCTCTCCTTTGTCAGGACAACATCTCCAAATCTTAGAGGTGTGGCTTTGTTTCGTGACTTTTGATTTTGATCGCGACCACTTCCTTTCGTTTCCACCCCAAAAAAAAACACGAAAACAGGCGACTGTTTTTATCTTAAATATCAATCCTATCCAAAAACGGGAAGAGCGCTGCGTCTGAAAGAAAAACGAGTCCAGTTTAAGATATAATCATAATATTATTATTATTATTAACATGGTATAGATTGGTATCTATAATTTTGGAACAACGACATCATTCATTCTTTCATTACTGGGTGGAGGAGGAACAGACAGACACTGACGGGATCACCTGGATTTTGGTGGGGTCTGATTGGATACGGAGTTGATGAAGGATTCGAGGGTGGCTACATCTGCCCTGTACTGGGATTGAGTGAACCTCAACATCTGACCCCATTTGAAATCTGGGTACTTCCTAACTTTCCCATCATCATCATCATCATCCTTAGTCGTCGTCGTCAGGAGGAGGTCCGGCGGGGGTGCCACGAGATGGTCCTCTGGTGGGCACATGAACAAGGCCAGCGATCTCCTCTCTTTCTCCTTGTTCACCACTGCCCTGTGGAGACAACTCTTGTACACCCCATTTGTCATCGCCTGCGAGGCGTGATATCTGTTACCCTAAGGGATGAAGATGTATGTAATAATAACATCTCCCGGCGGGTGCCTTTACCATCATGGTGTCTCCGATGTTGATGACGAACGCGTCGTGACGGGGCGTGACGGCCCGCCACGTCCCGTCGAGGAGGACCTGAAGACCGCCCACCCCGTCCTGGTGAAGTACGGTGAGGGAGGTCGGGTCGCAGTGGGGGCCCGTCCCCATGATCTCCTCCTCCTTCTCGCACGGTGGGTAGTAGTTGCACCTCATGATTGAGCTCCCTTCCTTGAATATTCTCGAGTAGTGCCCTCTGTCCACCCCGAGGCTCATGGCGATCAGCTCCATGATCGCCAGCCCCGTCTCCTTTGCCGCCTCGCAGTACTTTTGGTACGCCCATCTGCAAGAGGAGTCTAGGGTCGGTAGTGTACATAAACAATCAGGGTACATGTACTAAGGGGTGACTCCCATCCCTTACCCGACGTGTACGAAATCCCTCCCGACCACGTCCGCAAAGTAATCGACGACGCCACGGGTACTCTTCACCTGGTTATGCTCAAAACCAAACGTGAAAGTCTCCTTCCACGGGAGGTTTGACGAGTACCTATCCGAATGTGCATAGGAGTAACCCCAGAAGCTACCCTCCTTCCTCCTAAGCCCCACCTTATGGCTCATCGGCATCCCAAAGACCCTATCCGTCGCGTCATATGCCGCATCGATCAGCGAAAGGTCAACCCCGTGGCCAATCACCTGGAAGAACCCGTGGGCCATGCATGCAGCCCTAACTAGCTCGATCGCCCTCGACGTTTCCTCCGGGTGACCACGGAGGAATCCCCCGAGATCGATCACTGGCACTAAGTCGACTGGTCCCGGGCCCTCGCGAGAGCACACAAACTCCCTCTGCAAGCCTGGGGAAGGATTCAGAGGGCATGGGAACGGAGTCCAAGCGGAAGAAGGCGACGGTGATGATTTGGGTCTCTCCATTCGCACTCAACCACGTTAAAAAGAAAAATCCCACCTCTTCCTTATGATTTGGAATATGATTTATATTAAAAGGAAGCGGCTAACGAGACGTGCACTTAATCATTACATTGTTTACTAAATTCGACCAAAATTTTAGTAATCTTTACTAAAATCGACTTTTTTTAGTAAAATCGTTAGTAAATTACTAAAAAACATTAGTAATCCGTTACTAATTTTTCACTGTTTGACCATTAGGAAAGTTATTAAACTAAGTTTAGTAAATTTGCGGAAAAATTTACTAAATTTTTTAGTAACCGATTACTAAAAATAACGGTGATTTGACAGTTTTTTTTAGTAATCGTTACTAAAATTTCACTGTAGTAATCGATTACTAAAAAGTTTAGTAATTTTTTCCGCCGATTTACTAAACCTAGTTTAGTAACTTTCCGAATGGTCAAATAGTGAAAAATTAGTAACGGTTACAAATTTTTTGTAGTAAAATTTGTAATACTAGTAATTTTCCAGGTAGGCCGTCCGGAGATTTTAGTAATGATTTACTAATTTTGTAAGAAAAATTAGTAAATTACTGTGTAACGTAGTAAAGTCGTTAGTAAATTACTAAAGTCGTCTTTTTTTTTCGTAATTGTTTACTATTTTTTGAACAAAATTTAGTAATCGATTACTAAACTTTTTAGTAATTTACTAAATAGGAGAGTACATTTCGAACCTAAAACCGAACCTACTTTAAGTGTCAAATTACCATTTTACCCCTGCGGTAAAATTATAAATAGGTTCGGTTTTAGGTTCGGACTGAAAATTCGTAAACGATTTTGTAATTTATCGTAGAGGTAAAATGGTAATTTCACATTGAAAACATGTTCAGTTTTAGGTTCGAAATGTACTGTTCAGTTTAGTAAATTACTAAAAAGTTTATTAATCGATTACTGAATTTTGTTCAAAAGGTAGTAAACGATTACGAAAAAAATAAAAATTTAGTAATTTACTAACGACTTTACTATGTTACGTAGTAATTTACTAATTTTTCTTTCAAAATTAGTAAATCATTACTAAAATCTCCGGACGGCCTACCTGGAAAATTACTAGTATTACAAATTTTACTACAAAAAAAATAGTAACCGTTACTAATTTTTCACTGTTTGACCATTCGGAAAGTTACTAAACTAGGTCTAGTAAATCGGCGGAAAAAATTACTAAACTTTTTAGTAACCGATTACTAAAGTTGAACAGTGAAATTTTAGTAACGATTACTAAAAAACTGTCAAATCACCGTTATTTTTAGTAATCTGTTACTAAAAAGTTTAGTAAATTTTTCCGCCGATTTACTAAACCTAGTTTAGTAACTTTACGAATGGTCAAACAGTGAAAAATTAGTAACCGATTACTAATATTTTTTAGTATTTACTAATCATTTTACTAAAAAAAGTCGATTTTTAGTAAAGATTACTAAAATTTTGGTCGAATTTAGTAAACAACGTAATGGTTACGTCCACGTACCGTTAGCCGCTTCCATTAAACGTGGCATGAGACGTGACTGTATTTTTAATGAGCAACAATCCCAAAATGGGAAAATAACAAAATGAAAAAGGAAACAATAATCTTTTATATTGTCGTCATGTTTTTTTTTTCTATCTTTTTGCGGTATTTTTAATTATAACCAAAATATAAAACGACTTGCTGTTTTGAAAATGGAAATCTGGTTTTTAATTCCATTGGGATGTAATTTAGAGGCGGGTAACATTGGTCCAGGTGGAAATTGGGCCTACGGCCCAAAGGCCTAAGGAGCACCGGCCAACATGAAGGCCTTGTAAATAATGGGCCTGACAACATCAGGCCCACCCCAGGCTTCCTCGAGGCCCTTCACCACGTCCTCCGACAGCAGATCCACGCCCCGGTCCCTGGCCGTCACCACGGCCGACCACGACCTCAGCATCCCGACCAAACCCTCGAACGACAGCGCCTTCGGTATGTCCATCGGCACTGGCTCCCCCTCCCGTCCCATCCCCACGCTCCGGAAAGGGAACGGGAGGTCCTTGTATCCGCTGAACACGTGACGGATGTTCGGGTCCCAGTACGGGAGCGTGGTGTCGTGGAAACCCTTTAGCATGGCGTCGAACTCCGGGGTCACCTCGATGTCGTTGTAGCACCAGAGGGCTATGACTCCCCAGGGCTTCCGAAGCAGGCGGGACGCGACAGAGTAGAACCTCGGGAGGTCGAACCAGTGGACCGCCTGGGCGACCGTGATCAGGTCTACGGACCCCTCGCCCCCAATCAGGGAGACGAGATCGTCGTCCGGGATCGACTGGAGGACGTGGCGGTAGGTCACCTTGGGATGCCGCATCGCGCATCGCAGCTGCGCCTCGCTGACGTCGGTCGCAATCACCCGGTCGTAGTGCTGGGCCACCTAAAAAGTCAATACACCTCCAATCTATCAAAACCGTTGACCGATTAACCGACCCAGATAAAAATCAAAGTTTTGGGGGATCAATCTTGGACGATGACGGATCAACCGGTTCACATCCGAAGTAAGAAGTGTGTGAGTAGGGGTGTGTGGGTGCCGGGGGGGGGGGGGAGAGAGGGGAATACCCCGACGGCGGCCTGGCCGTTGCCCGTCCCAACGTCCCAGGCCAACGCGTGACGGGTAGTGAGAGAAGCCAGCTTGGAGTACCAGTCGGCCGGGTACGTCGGGCGCGCATCGAGGTAGATCTCCGCCTGCTTGTCGAACAGCTCTGCCATTTCTTGCGTCGATGGCCGGTGTCTCGGTTGTGCTGGCTGGCTGTCTGTAGCTTTTAATTATTTTTTAGCTTACCCAATCAACCTGTAAACTTTACATTTTTCGCCCGACGTTTAAAAATTTTTAATTTAGTATTAAATTAATTTTAATTTTTAATTTAACCTATTCGTAATTACGTTTATAATTTCGTCGTTAAGCGTTTCGATTATTCAACGTATCTTTTAAAATGTTTTATTATTATTTTTTTAGTTTCTTTCTTTTTTAAAACATTAAAAATTGAAACTTGGCCTTAAGAATGGAGATTTGAGCGAGGGAGTGGCGGTTGCATTTGACGATGGTGTCCACGAAGACGAAGGCCTCTTCCTTGGTGTTACCGAGGGGGATGTCGACGACATAAGACACCACCGGTGCTCTGAGCTATTAGCGGCGGTGAGTCTGGAGACGACCTCAATGCAGCGGAGGGATACTATAGAGTTGGGATCGACAGAAGAGGAGGAGATGACGTGGCAGGATCGAACGAAGTGCTTGTAGGTGGTGGGGTCGTCAAAGCGGCGAACGAAGGAGCAGACGATGGGGAGAGGGGCGTCGATGTGCTGGACGACGGCGGAGCAACACTGACTAGGGTAGACGGTGTAGGTGTGGTAGACGAAGACGACGTCGGGGACAGGGAGGGAGACGGGAAAGAGAGATTTGATCTTCGGAAGGGAAGGATGAGGAGGAGGAGGTGGGGTTAATGTAGTGGAGGAAGACGGAGGATCTTGTGTTTTCGGAACCGTAATCCATTTATTTCATTGTTACTGTTAGGTAGGAAAAACAAAAATCACGTATTAATCCGTAAAAAACACGTTGGATAATCGAAACGCTTAACAGCGAATAGTAAACTTCGTAACGAATATGACAAAATTTTAAAACGCTTGACCAAAACGTAAAGTTGACAAATTTATTGAATCAAATATTGATATTTTGTCAAATTTTTTATTAGGAATAAATGAAAGCATATATCCCTTTGTTTATTGGAGGTTTGTTACTTACATAGGCCGCTGTTCGCAAAATATTTTAAGTAAAGAGCGAATCGAATTCATTTTTAATATTTTATTAATTCTAATTTAAAAAAAAAATTAGTAAAACAATACGAATTCGAGCGTTCGAAAAGTTAAGGAACAAAAACTCTTTGTTTATTGGCGGGTGGGTTTGGTCGCCTGTATTTTTTTTCTGTCCCATAGGCCTCATTTCCCACATTCTTTCCTTTATCTCAAATCTTAAGGAGGAAATCAAAATCCTTCGTCTCTAACCATTTCTTTGCCGCAAAAGAAAGAGGAAAAAACCAAAAAGAGAGGAGAACAAATCAAAACAACAAAAATTACTTGTTCATTACCCGATTCATTCTTAGAATTCCCGCATTGCTTAAACGACTCCTTCCTATACGTTTTTGCCTCCTTGGGGGGGGACGCAGGCGAACACGACGTCCGGATCCACCACGACATGGACGATGACGACATAGAGGGAATCCCCGTGCCTCCGTGATCCTTTCGTTTACGCTCGCCACGTAGGGGAAAAATATCAGATGCCGGTAGCGGATCCCGACGCGGGGAGGAGGTTCATATGGCTTATCTCGGGCTTCCTCTTGGTTTCCGTGGCGGTCGGGGGCGGGTTCCTAGTCGCATACCTCACCCTCCCCACGTCAACGGAGACGAACACGTTCATGTACGTCGGGATGACGCTGGTATGTATCCCATGGTGCTTTTGGATCCTCACGTGTGTGTACAGATGCATTGCTCACATGACCGGGATGAGGATCGTCTGCGGGGACATCGACGCAAGCACCGCCGCCTCGAGCCGCAAGTTTGGAGCGGGGGCGGCCGGCGGGATGAGTAGGTCGGTGTCCAATAGGAACGGCAACAACAACATGACAGATTTATCTCGGGACGACGACGAAGACGCTGGGGGAGATGGCGGCAGGGGACGTGGCATGTCGACGGCGTCACACGAGAGCGAAATGCCGTTGGCGAAATCAATGGCTTCCTGATTTATTGTTATTACTAATTGTGTCCTACAAAATTAAATCTCATGGTATTCCTTCCGTTTCTTTTCTTTCCTATGAGTTCGATGTGGTGGGGATGATGATGATGATGATTTTTCTTTCTTTTTTTCTTGAATAGAGAAATGTTGTGTTTCTTTCTTCTTAGCTACTTTGGCTGGAATTAATTTTGCCACAAGGATAAGGCCCCTGCAATGAAGAAGTGGCTGTTGGAGAAGATAACCTTTGTCGGCCTTCCTTCATACCACCACCACCACCATGGTGTGGTACTTCTTGTCCCTCAAGCCCAGACAATGGTTTACTCTCCACCCGGGTTCTCACTGAAGGCTGTCCCGACTGCAACCAGTCCATGCTATAGTTTGCCCACGAGCGCCGTTGAATGCATCGCATACTGTAGCATTCGAGGGGATGGCATGACCGAAATCCTTAGTCGTTCATAGAAGTTATCTGCAAGTTCTTCCACATTTTGCCCATTTGTCAGACCAAAACAAATTTTTTGCTATTATCTCCCACTTTTCTGGAGACCAATTCCTTCGTGATCTGCCTGGAGTATCTGTTGCCATACCAAGGAGCACAGCACTTCCTCGTTCTCTCAACCCATAATGGAGTCCTCAAGGTCCGTAAACGGGGGCCATACGTGCTTAAGTGAAGCGACTCTATTCCTGTCTAATGGTCGTTTTAGCCCCAGGCTTCTTTCTTGTTTGGGAACAAAAACAACCTTCCATTTTTCTTTTGCCTTCCTACTGTCCATCTCTGAACTCGACTATTGGTAATATGCCACAATCTTATCAATTCTCGCACAAACCGACAATCCGACGGTTGTGGCCTGACATGTCTTAATAGATAGCAGGATTGTACTAGTGAACTGGGCGCGCAACATAGGACAACTTCTGGCTGCTCCAGTTCAATATTTGACTTCTGATAGAATTCAGCAATCAGCTATGGATAGTCTGCTTAGATGTCAGGGGGATGTCTAGGTATCTCATGGGGAGTACTCCTTTTCCGAAACTCGTTTCTTCCTGTGAATTTCTCTCAATTTCTGGCGCAGCTCGGCAAATTACAATATCACTTTTAGCCACATTTAGTTGCAGTCCAAACCACACCAAGAAAAGACTGAGAGCATTCGTCGACTAGCAGACGGAGAGTTTGAAGACCTTTTGGGAAAAGTAATACAGCATCCGCAAAGCTAAGATGGGTGGTTTTAGTGCGGCCACACCTCCAATGATATTTTTAGTATAACAAATAGATACGTCGAGATGGGGTCGCCTTACCGCAGCCAAGTTGCCATGTAGCTCCCTATTTATACTTTTAGAGAACTTCGTCGTGGTAATGCACTTCATAATCCAACCCAACATGCGTTTCGAGCTTCTAAAGCCTCGAAGTACCATGTAGATGAAGTCCCAGCTCACCGAGTCAAAGGTGTTAGAGATGTTTGTCTAAAGGGTTAATAGGATGTTATTCATCCTTCTTCCCTGATAAACGTCGATTATTCTATTCTAGTAATCTTTGGAAGGACATGCCAAAGTCGAGCCACAATTATTTTCTAAATGCACTTGTACACGGTGTTGCAGCAGGGAGTCGGCCGGAAATCCCCATTCAAGTTCGAGCATTCTCGATTAGGCACAAGAGTAATAACCGTGGAGTTCATTTCCTACCGAAGTTTCCCTCTTCAAAAGAAGTCTAACATAGCATTGGCAACTCGTTTTTGAAATTTCCGCCATTTATCCATCCGACCAGGGCACTTTATTTTTCCTAGTCCGAATATCACTAACTTAACTTCCTCAACTGTGACTGGGGAAGCCAGGGTCGCCGCATATTCATTAGCGATCTTCTTTGCGATTGTAGCTTCTACTATCTTGGCATCCAGGTTGGATGACGGTAGTTCCACATACAGTTCTTTGAAGTAGCCAATTGCATCGTTGCCAATGCGCCATTTGTCTAATGTTGTGATGTCACCTTCCCAGTGAATAGATGTTACTGGGTTTCGATTCTGTCACTGTTCGGCATTGCTAACGAAGAATGAAGAATGAAGTATTCCGGTTCCCCAATTCCACAATTTTTGCATGATCATTTTCTCCTCATCCTCACTAAAAGTTTGTAATCTCTGTTACCACCTTCTTTTCCCCCTATGCAATCATAACCTCGGGATCACGACTGAGTAATCTCCTTTGCATTATCCTCCAGGTTCATCCTTGCTATCGCGACTCGCGCCAGACTGAAACTATCTAATGATGTCATTCTTCGTGATTTATTCTAAGTATATCTTTTTTATACATGCATGAAATCTCCTCAAATCAATCATGTTCACTTTGTTTATTAATGAAAAGATTTCTTATTTCAAGATTTTTTTTTGGAGTAATTTTGGTCGAGTTTTTGTCTGCTGAAAGTCAAATTGCATAACAACATGGTTTTGTAAACAAATAGAAACGTTGTTTTGGTTTTCTTGACATAACTTGAGCTACAAAACTTCGTTTAGCTTGAAATAAATCGAAGTAGTTTCCTCTTTAGTTTAGCTAAAACTTTTTGTTAATTGTTTGGTTTGGAGCCATTTTGGTCGGCTTCTGTTGGCTGATTTGTTCGTGATTTTCTCTGAGGGAGATCCTCTCCCTTTTATACCCGGTCTGTTACGACATTCTGAAGATCTTCCAGACTCAACCACCCCCAAGGATCTCGGAGCCAACAAACTGACTTCCACTCGTGTGGACGTGGGTCGTTGACTCCTTTGACTTCAGGGTTAATCAATTGTCTTTTAAGACGTGCATCGGTACAGACGTGGGTTGTAAGCTCCATTTATCTCGGAGCTATTTAACCGTTCTCCATGACGTGTGTCATGTGCAAGCGCAGGCTTGTAGACTTCCTCTGGTTACAGGATCACTACTCAGCCATATAGTCTGTGTAGACTACAGGTGCAGGCCTGGTGTGTCTAACTCTGTTATGGGCTTAGCGTCTATTGTAGGCTTTGTCAGAAATAGTAGGCCCAAAATAATCTATTGTGTCAACAGGTATCACCGTTAAATAATTATTGACTCCATGACTTCATTTGTTTTCTTTTTGTTGGTGTTGACATGGTTTTGATTAAAACTAACTTCTGTTGAGTCAATGCCGGAGACGAACTCTGCCATATAATTTGATGCGAAATTATTTTTGCACTTTGTTATATTAATATTTCAAGTTTGAAATATTATAATTAAATAATTTATTTATTTTGTCCAAAACAATCGTTCATATGGGTGGGAATACGATTGTTTAATTAGTCAAATCTTAAATTAATTTGATGATGTTTATTTTTAATGGAATGTAAACATACCCTAATTAAATAAAGTTATAAAATTTGGACAATATGGTTATTGTCTTCATCCTTACGGTGGAAATAAAAAAATCAAATGATTTGATTTTTCGTAAGGAAAGAATTTTATACAATCTATAAATTGAAAGTAAATCGCATTTAATAAAACCGTGAGGAAAGAAATAAAAAAAATAGTTAGTAATCCATACTACGAGGGACAGAGAAAAAGTAAAGACTACAATTAAAGCAGCCTAAGCAAGACATCCGTATCCATATTCATTAATATTATCAATTAACATACTTACTTAGCCATCCAAGCATTTATAACTCTCATGTTATCCTGTTAATTAATCAAATAATTTGAATTTTACATAAGAAAATAATTTGATACAGTCGATTAATTAATTGTTAATCAAAATTAATAATGATAAAATCATAAGGAAAGTACGCTATAAATTCAATCATAACAAATGGAAATAAAAAATTGTTGTCTTGATTGAGATAACATTTGTCGAGAGAAAGAAGAACGTTACACTACACGAAAAAGGTGCGGTTCGAATTATTTTTGTGCAGATGAATTTTCGATGTTTTCAGTTTTGCAGGTTTACCTTAACACGGGGGTCGCCGTATAGTTAGTCACGGAGAAGCCGTGCATGTGACCCGGAATAGGGGGAGCTGTTCGCTTGCGTGGGGCTCGCCACATAGTCGCTGTCTTGAGGAGATCGTGCATTGTGGAGGCCGCCGTCGAGAAACTCTAACCTTTGACAGAGGTAGTTGTCCGCTTGCGTAGGCTCGCTACGTACTCATGTGGGGATTGCCACGTAGTCGCTATCTCGAAGAGACAGTGTAGGTTGTTGAGACCACTGTCGAGAAACTCCAACCTTGGACAGAGGTCGATGTCTGCTTGCATAGGGCTCGCTACGTGCTCGCATGGGGCTTGCCACGTAGTCGCTGTCTCGAGGAGACCGTGCAGGTTATGGAGCCGCCGTCGAGAAATTCCATCCTTAGCACAAGGGTCGATGTGCAATAGATCACAAAAATGGTTAATTGTGTCTCAATAATGGAGGAGTCATGCCTCTGTATAGGAGAAGCTATACCTCTATATAAAAGTTGCTATACGTGCTATTTTCTAATAGTGGAAATAACCCGGTTGGGTGGAGTGGACATAGAGGAGTTGGCTGAACCAATACAAAAAAATTATTGTGTTATTTATTTTTGTGCTACTAAACTTCTTGTGTGTTTTTGTGACAAGAGTTGTACATCCATACAGACGGTAATTGTGTTATGTTATCAAAACATTTTTACAACTACTTGGTTATGTTGCCTGCTCGAGTACGATTCCGTACGATACAAACGTTTGTTTCCGCAAATCGAGAAAAGTGTTTTAGTTGTCCAGAAAGTTCAATTCGAACGAAAGCCACTAATTTATCTCCCTCTTAAAATGACATTGTATCCAACAGTTGGGATCCAATCTTCCTCCTCTCTCGTTTCCAGCTCCTTCGGCCCTTATCTTTGCCTTACATAGGGTGAGTTGGTTTGGGCATATGCGTTCTATGGGGTCTCTTAACAAAATACATCAAGTGAACAAATACATCAATAGTAGACATTAAATTTTTTACTATAATATTTGGCTTAAATTATACTAGAGACTAATAGTGCCTACTTTTGGGTTGTCAACCCAACATATTTCTTATTCGGGTATAAATGAGTTATAAACCCAAACCTATAAAAGAAGTCGTCGACTTAGATGAGTTTCAAAACTAAACCCTCAAATGAATATCTTGCGCTATAAATGAACTATCAAGAGAAAGGCATTGTGCCATAAAAGGGTCGTAAGCACAATCAAAACTTATGCATTGAGCCAAACTAAGCCCAATTTTGAGCTTCGCCATAGTTTGGTGCAAGAGAAGCGGCTAATATGATGTGGTCATCTAGCTATTATAGATCGACCTTGGAGAACTATAAATAGAAGTACCTCCCTATAACATAGTTTTTAATGACACTCATCTAAAGAACATATGATATGACTCCAAATAATCATTCATTCACAGTTCACCGAAGCTCCGTTGACGTCCGTCAATCCGGTCCTTTTCTGGAACGCTTTTCCGAAGTTCTTTTGGATTAAGCCCAAAGAACCCGACAACTTCACTAAACTCCGAATTTCTACCAAATGAAGTTTTGAAATCCTGACAACTTCACAAACTCCCAAAGTACTGTCGAATCAACTCCACATGCCCCAACGATTTCAAACATCATACCTCTTAAAATTCTGCTAATAATTTCATCGGAATTTAAGTTCAACTTCAATATTCATCATTTGAGGGTCAAATTAGGGAACTCTCGTGCATCTTCTTTGACTACATACTAAACCCACTATATTTTCTATTAGACAATTTAGAAATTATTTTCGGTTTAGTATTTAGAACACGAAATTTTATTTTAGCATTCACAAATTTCTGGCATCCTCTGTAATAATCTCTACGACTAGTCTCTTCTCTGAATGAATTCACATGGCATTTAGGTTGATTAAGACCAACATTTCATGTGGTCAATTGATGGTTTTCTATCACACTTGTTTGTGGCTCTTCATCCACTAAGTCCCTGAAATGGGTCAAGACCGGATCTATGGATAAGGTTTTATGATTTGTGAGGTTACTAATTAGATATATTTTTTAAAAAATAAAAGTATAATAAAAATATAAAAAGTGTAATGTCAATTTTACTCGTGCCTTTTTTCTTAAAACGATATAAAATAAGAAAAATAGTAATTGCTCGAACTAAAAAGGCTGTATCATCCTACCTGACACGTGAAAATATGGAAAGAATCCAAATGTAATGAATTTAAAAACATTAAAATATTACATTAAACTAGTGTTACCCTAATATAAAAATTTTGTCCATTTTCCTTCACAGTTAAACTAATTAACAGTTTTTAATCCAAGAGGATCAAATAGTATGTGATTTGAAGTTCATTCCATCAGTCTTTATTAATCGTATTTGTAATTCTTTTTTTATCATAACTGCATCGTATTTTTAACATTAGAGATTCTATTAATTTTTGTTTCTTTTTTTTTCTTTAATTAATTTTACGATCCTTTTGATCCCTCCGCCTGATGGATATAAATACATATGATCGATTGATTGTAATGCATTCACACCCAAGTAGTTCCTCCTTGAGGGCCAAGTCTCGTAGTCAAAGGAAATATGGCGTCGCCCTACCCGCCTTGCATTTCCAGCGGGTGCTTCGGCTGAGGTCAGACCGCGACGTTCCCATGGTCCGGGGAAGAGGGGGGGCATGCCAGATCTGATACTGATCTTTGAATTTTCGCAACAGGGTACAGGTCCACATGGCCGGAGCTAATGGGGAAGGTCGGGAAGCTAGCGAAGCTAGTGATCGAGAAGGATAACCCCGCCATGATAGTCTTTCTCATCCCATACGGTTCGGCCGTCATCTTTGACTTCTGCTGCAACAGGGTCCGTGTCTTCCTCGTCCCCGACGGTCTGATCCTTAGAACTCCCCAGGTCGGTTAGCCCAACCAACTCGGGGACGTAGTGGAGCCGCAGAAATGTCGTGGAGGATCGGAGCTTGTTGGTGTTCGTGTTGTTTAGCAACAGAAATTCTGGACCACAGATCTCAGTCCAATCTGTGGATCGACGGTCCAGAACACACCAGGCGACCACGGATACACACCAGGCGAAGACTTGCTGGGCGAAGGGATCACCAAGCGACAGGATTACCAGGCGACGGGCGACAACAGGTCGGCGACGTGACAAGCGACAGTCAGACTGGACGAGCGAGGAAACTCTACGGCGAAGGCCAATGGCTGACACGGTCGATCAGTCAGCTGTTAAGGAAGGCTCTAGAAGATCTCGGGATCCAGAAGGATATTGTTGTCAAGTTTGCTCATATAGAAAGGAGATATTCCATGAAAACTGGCAGCAAATGAATCGTAATATATGTGCAATATTACATTACCGTATATGCGTAGGTCTAGCTTAGTATAAATAGTTATTCTTAGGCATTGTACAAATACACATCAACACCTCTCTACAGACGGGCATATATTATCCTATTTTATCTTTTCAACTATTCCAGCGTTCAAGCTCTCTTTGTGCTCCTGCGTTCCTGCTCACTCTCGAAGGCATCGTCGATGACATTCATAAGTGCTTTCGCTTAAGGTTGCCCATCCGCTGTCTTCCTCTCTTTCTTTCATTTCATACGGCGACCACACATTCAACGAATCCTCCGGGCACCAGTTGACTCGTAGTGCCAGAGATTTCCGACGTGTTTGGATCCGGCTTGTCCTCGGTCACTTCCGGAGCGAACACGCCTTTGGTGACCACAGTGGGAGCAACTAGGCTAACACGATACCAATGACTCGATCTGGTCTTAATTCAAACAATCCCGGAGGCAATAACTCCGATGGAGAAAAGAGCAATGATGGACGTAGCTCGAAATGAGCCATGGCTAGAGAACTATCGGCCATCATGAGTACTCTCCAACTCTTAATGGAGAAAGTCGGCGCTATCGACCAGAAGCACGTCACCTTTAAGGAGACAATCAACTCTAATATGGAGAATGTTTTTCAAAACCTCAGGACTGTGTCAGGGGTACCATCAGGTAGCCCCGTAGACAACAGGCGCGAATCAGCGACCAGGCATTAGCATGATTACTATTCGCGCAGACCGGTAATTGCTGAAGGAAAAAGGAATGTTGACACTGAAGATGTCCCCACCTTCATTAGTCCTGGGAAGGCAATGTACAATAACCCGCCACTTGTGATAAACGAGGACAAGAGGGTAGTGCAACAAGTCCATCATACAACATACCAACCTCCGTTCTAGAGAAGGGAAGAATTCGTCAGGCCCGCAGATAGCGAGTTTGTTCGCTCTGTAGAGGATCAAGGATATTCTGAGTGTATTCCCCATCCGGCACGAAGGAGGGGGACAACAATCCCTGAAATCATCCCACCGCCAGAGCTTTCGCCTAAGATCAGAGACTATCTTACTCAATTAGTCGAACGGGCGATCCCTGAAACATATGACACAAATGAGATTAAGCTATATCGGGCTCCTTATCCTGAAAACATCAATCAGGACTACCCATTTCCAAGGGGATACCGTGTTCCTGAATTCGCCCGCTTTTCGGGGGAAGAAGGGATTTCACCTGCTGAACACATCGTCCGTTTCACCCACCAAGCTGAGGAGGCTGCCACGAATGCTTTTTGGAAACTATGTCTATTTCCAAGCTCTCTTACAGGAGTTGCTTTCACGTAGTACATAAACCTTCCCCATAATTCAGTGAGAAACTGGGAGGACATGCAAGTCCAATTCACGGTGGCATTCGCCCAGACTAATCCAGCGGTGACTTTACAAGACCTTACTCATATGAAACAGCATCCAGACGAACCCGTGGCTGTATTTCTGAATAAATTGAGGAAAGCACGACTGAGGTGCAAAACTTCCGCCTTCTGAAGCAGAGCTTATTGTTATTGCCCAGGATTTCCTCCTTCTTCGCCTGAGGAATAAGCTAGAGGGAGAAGTGTTCAAAGACTGGAACGAATTAGCCAGAAGGGCTATTCGGTACGAGAATCTCCTTAGGGAGAAAACTCAGGCGAAAGGGAGTTTGATAGCGGGTTCTTTGGTAACCTATCAGACTGAACCAGTCGTAGACATAGATGTCGCGGAGTATGTGAAAGGGTAACCTTTGACATGCGACGAATTAGCAAAAAAGAACTTTCGGGCCAAAGCATCTCCTAAAACTCAAGAAGAGAGAAAATACTCCTTCGATGAGTCGAAAGGGGACGATATCTTTGAGTTTATGCTTCAAAACAGTCGGAATCGTCTGAAATCAGGCCATAGAATTCCTCGTACTGACAGAGAAAAGTCGATGAACTTCTATAAATGGCATGGGTCTTTCACCCATACTACCAAGGACTGCATCACGTTTAGAAACTTGGTGCAAGACCTTATTGAGTCTAAGGAGCTACGCTTCCCAGATTCACAAGACCAGACGTTAACAGAGTCACATCCCTTCGATGATTTAATCGATGTGAATACCTTTGACGTTAATTGTCTAACCACTTCTTCCTTACTAATGTAGGAAGGGAAAGATCAATCGCCTGAGACCGGTGAGGCGCTCATAGCCAACATGTTGTTCAAGCGGCTTGTGAGCAAAGGAATTTTGCAGTGCCCTGCTGAGTTAAAGGGGATGCGACACGATCGCTGCCGCTGACACATGGATTCCTCACACACTACTCTTAAGTGCCATACCTTCGGGAAATACCTGCTGAACGAAATAAAAGATGGTTGGTACGACCTCAATCGCCTTGAAGAGATGACGGTATGAATCCACAGTGGTCCGAGAGTATACCAACGTGTGGATAAGCACTCGGAACGAACGAGTCATCCGCATAAGGAAAATGAAGGGCTTTGTACTCCTGAAGAGCTGATGCGACAGGGACTCGAGAGAGAAAGTGAATCTGGGCGAAAATAAACCCACACAAAGGGGGTCCCCAGGCGGCGAGCTTCAGATTGCCTCGGACCTCAACAAGCGAAAGAAAGTCCAGCACGACAAAACCACCCTCAGAGCAACGAGGAAGTGATGAGAAAGGGCACCTCAATTTGCTTAGTTTTTAATAGCTGACATGCTTTGCTTCAGGTGCAAACCGATAGCAGCTCACAAAGTGCTCATCACCCAGCTATGTCAGCTCTGCTGCAACCAATACTTCTTGCTTCTAGTTGGAATAGCATCCGAAGGCAAGATCAAGCTGGAAAATGTTGATCCTCCGTCAGGTAACCTGTCCGACTTCGAATTTACACATTACTCGGAGACTTCGCCTAAAAAAGATTTCAAAAGGGGTTATGACCCACGTAGAAGGGAGTTTGTTTAGGTTGATAATCGCCTGCAACCCCTCGAGAATTCACACTTTATCCGCGTACCTGTCCTTCCAAATATAGGGACATGGCAGAAGGTGGGTACGGGAGTGCAACCTCAGGTACCCACCTCGAAAACTAGGAAACGCAAAGGAAGAAGGGCAAGACATGCCGTAGAGAAGCGTGTTAAGCCAGCAGCCCCTAACGCCCAGAAAAACAAAGAGACGAATAAAAGCGATCTCGCATCCAATTCAATGAGAGACTACAATCCACTTCAATCCGGGACTCCACCCAAGGCGAATGAGGTACCCTACAATGTCCTCATGCTACCGGCTGAGTCTGCCAAGAAAGAAGACGGTCAACCGAAAGGTAGGCTGGTTCTATCCTCCAAATCCAATATTCCTACTAAAATACCACAGAATTTTTTATATAGATGGTTTACAGAGCCCTCTATGGTAATGCAGAAACACATGTTTCCCCTCCATATTCGAGCGGCAATCAATAAGGTGGTGGTATGCCGAGTTCTCATCGATAACGGGGCGACCATCAACCTGCTACCTCTTGAAGCTTACAAAGCTTAAGGGATGACATAGCTGAGCTTGGGAAAACTGACGTAAGAGTCAGTGGGTTCAATGGAATTACTTCCTCTTGCTTGGGAGTAGTTTATGCTAAACTCCGAGTAGGGACGCATGAAAAGAAAACAGCTTTCTTTATTATAGACATAAAGCCCTCTTTTAATGCTGTGCTTGGGAGAGATTGGCTCCACAAGGCGGGAGCCATACCCTCTACTCTTCACCAAGAGCTTCTGCTATGGGGAAAACATGGTTTGGAAGTTGTTTCTGGGGAAGCGAACGGGAAATCTAACATACCTCATGTCTGCGCAGGAGCAATTAAATAGGTGAAGGACATGACCTTAATGTAGGGATATGCTATGGGAGACCCAAACGTCGGTCCTCTAAACGACACAGGCTATGAGTTCCTGGTTTCGTACGACGGACCACCCCTGGCACCACCTCAAAATCCAATTATCCAAACAGGATGGGGCGATGAGCTGCAGCTCGACGCCAAACAAGATCTTACTCCATTGGAAAAGCACATGTATGAAGCTGAGATACGAGACGACAACAGTACTGAACAAACTGAGACGGACTTGGAGCCCAAAAGACTCCTCAACCCATCCTCATCCAATGGAGAGTGAACAAACTGATCCAGTAGTCGATGTCCTAGAGAGATTAGTGAACGAAGAAATAAACTAGGGAACGGCTGATTCACTACGTGTTACATATCTCAGTTCGCTCGTGAACAAAGTAGAGGCGCGTAGTATAAGCGAAATCCTTCACAATTACAAGGATTGCTTCACTTGGGATTACACCGAGATGCCAGGTCTCAACCGAGATTTTGTCGAGCATCGACTCCCGACGTATAGCAATATCAAACCTGTAAAACAAAACCCGCGAAGGATGTCGCGGGAAGTAGCCCAAATGGTCTATGATGAGATTAAGAAGCTGTTCAAAGCCGGATACATAAGAACAGCTAAATACGTCGACTGGATCTCCAGCATAGTGCCGGTCGTCAAGAAAAATGGAAAGATTAGAGTCTGCATAGACTTCCGTGATCTGAACAAAGCAATACCCAAAGACGAATACCCCATGCATGTTGCTGATGATCTCATAGACAAATCGGCAGACACGAACTAATGTCCTTTATGGACGGGTATTCTGGGTAAAACCAAATTTTCATCGCTGAGGAAGACGTTCATAAAACTGCATTCCGATGCCCATTAGGAATATTCGAATGGGTATTAATGCCTTTCGAGTTGAAGAATGCAGGAGCCACCTACCAAAGAGCGATGAACTTAATCTTCACCTCACTGATAGGAAGGACAGTTGAGGTATATATAGATGATGTTGTGGTGAAGTCTAAAAAGAGACAGGATCATCCCTTTCATTTAAGCGAAGCATTTGAAAAGATGCGAAAGCACAACCTCAAACTCAATCCACTAAAATGCGCCTTTGGGGTGCAAAAGGGACAGTTTCTTGGTTTCCTTGTACACTAGCGAGGAATCGAAATAGACCCTTTGAAGACCCACGCCATTCAAAATCTTCCAGCTTCATAGAGTAAGAAGGAACTTCAAGCCTTCCTCGGCAGGGTAAATTATATCCGCCGATTTATAGGCATTGTCGCTTCTAAGACAAGTGCCTTCTCCTCAATCCTCAGAGAAAAACAGAAGGGACAGATAAACTGGACATCAAAACATGAGCGAACGTTCCAGAATTTAAAAGACTACCTAGTTAATCCGCATGTGCTGGCACCACCAAGTGCAGACCAACCGTACATTCTGTACGTAGCAGCATCCCAGTCCATTATTGGATCAATGCTAGCACAAGAGCACGACGGAGTAGAAAGGGCGATTTACTATCTGTCGCGCCTACTCACAGAAACAGAACCAAGATACACCTCAACAGAAAAGATCTGTCTTGCGGTGTACTACTCAATAACAAAATGAAGACATTATATCGGGTCAATGATGTGTATGTCGTCTCCAAGACCCCCGTTACCAAAGTATTCTTTGACAACCCCTCACTTACGGGAAGGATAGGCAAGTGGAGCCTAGTGCTTTCAGCCAACAATATCTATCATAAACCACAAGCCTCGGTCAAAGGCTATGTTTTAGCCAAATTCATAACTCATTACGGTGAAGGCAATCTCGATTCCACACTCGAGGAAGATCACCGGAACAAAGGATGGACCGTTTGGTTCGATGGGTCCTCTAACAAATTCGGAGCTAGCGTGGGCATCTTTATTGAGACACCATGGAAAGCGGAAACCAGAGTGGCTTGTCACATCAACGGAAAAGTCACTAACAACCAGATAGAGTATGAAACCTTGATTTTAGCCTTACAACTGGCACTAGACTGGAGGATGGAAATCGTAAAAATATGCTTCTAGGTTGATTAGCAACTTGGAGACATCCAAGAGCAAAGCGACGTCGTTTGTAAGCAAACGACCAGAGTTCTACGATGATGGTGAGGAGAAAACTAAAGAGGTCCACACCGCCGACTTATTCAAATAGAAAGAGGATTTGCGAGAACCAATACGATAATTCCTCAAGGATACCAGTACAAAAGTTGAAAGGAGAATTCGAGTGATCGCTAGACACTATGTACTCCTCGACAACACTCTTTATAGAAAAACCAACGAAGGCGTGTTTCTGAGGTGCATCAATCTAGACGAAGCCATTCCAATCATGATGGAAACACATGAGGGATTGTGCGGAGGACATCAAGCTGGAATTAAAATGAGCTGGTCGATCAAAAGACACGGTTTCTACTGGCCGTCAATGGTCAAGAATTGCATTGAGATGGCTCAAGCCAGTCAGGCTTGCCAACAATGTGGGCCAGTGAAGCGAACCCCCGCATCTGATATGAATGTCGTAATAAAACCATGGCCTTTCAGGGCATGGGCGTTAGACATCATAGGAGAAATCCATCCTCACTCAACCAGAGGAGACGCTTATATACTTGTTGCCACCGACTATTTCCCCAAATGGGTCGAGGCGATAGTGTATAAGTTAATTAACCAGAAGGACGTGATCCAATTCATTCAAGACTTCATTATCTATCAATATGTAGTACCTCAAAACATTGTCGTAGACATCGCAAGAGTATTCAACAGCGAACTTATGAATGAATTCGCCAAGGATTTTGGGTTCAAAGTGCTCAACTCAACTCCATACTATGCTCAGTCAAACGGGCAAGCGGAAGCATCTAACAAGCTCATCAAACGAGTGATACAGAGGACGATTGGAGACAACCCACGAACGTGGCATACTCTGCTCCAAGAGGCGTTGTGGGCCCTCCGTGTTACACAAAAAGGAAAGCATTGGCGTCGCCCCGTTTAGCCTCGTCTATGGCCACGATGCGATGCTCCCAGTAGAGGTGCGGTACCGATCGTTTAGATTCCTCAAACATTTGGGAGAATACGAAGGATATGCTGAGGACATGCATGGTGAATTAGAAAACCTGGAAACCACCAGGATCAACGTGCTGAACCATTTAGAAGCTCATAAAAGAAACATCGCCCGCTACTATTACAAGAAAGTAGTTCCTCGGTCATTCAGCGTGGCCGATTTAGTATGGAAGTTATGATTACCTGAAGGAGTCCGTGACTACTTTCAAGGAAAATGGACTCCAAATTGGGAAGGCCATTTCCGTGTAGTTGAATCCCATCTTGGGAATTCATATCGCCTAGGGGATAGATGGATCATTACACGACCTTAAGATCAATGGCAAATACTTGAAAGAGTACAGGCCGACGATGTGGGAAGCACACAAACGTGTCATTTCAAAACGTTTCCCCACCCTGTGGGGACAAATACAAACGTAGGAAAAAGTTAGATACGATGCAAGGAACATAACATAAGTTTCAGCCGGTCCTTCATGCCAGCTACCATGATTTCCTTCGCCCCAAAATCAAGGGCCTTGCCCCAATCCCGCTCGTACGCGACCTTGGCTTGGTCAAGGGCGGCACGCTCAGTCGCTTCGTTCGCACGGGCGACAACCAAACTTGGGCCAATCGCAGCAAGGTCCGCGGATGTAGCGTCCAACTCCTCCTGGAGACGCTGCATGGCAACTTCTAACTCTTCCCTTCACTTCAGAATGGCGACCTCCTGTCCAGAGAGCTCGACTATTTGGGCAGAAGACGGAGGCGGTTGCGACAGGGCAGTCTACCTTTTCTCCTGCTCCGCTTTCAGCGCGAGAGCCTCGCGCCGCTCTTTCCACGAGCACCAGAAAGATCGTCGAAGGAGGGTGATCAGAGTCTTCAACTCTGACGAACCAGCATCCACTCGTTCAAGCTCGCCCACTACGGACAGTAGCTTGGCAAAGTCCCCCTCAGTAGCAACCCTTCGCTCGAGGAGGAAAATGGCAGAAACGAGCAAAGAGTGTACAGGTTGTCGCAAAGGCACCTGATTTAGATGCAAAGTCAATGAAAAGACAAATGAAGGTTTTCTTAAGATACTCACCAAGGCTGCCTGAGCTTGGGAACCTTGGGGGGCTTCCGCCGTCTCGACTAAGGGGGCTCTTGTTCACTCACCCTCATGTGTTTCCCTCGCATCGCCTTAGGGTAGCTTCGCTATCTGGCCCGGGGAGGTCTTAGTTGCCTGACCCCGGAAGCCGCTTCGCCTGACAACTCCTGGGCGGCGGCGACATTGTCGGAAAAGGCCTCGGTCACAAGGTTCGAAGGAGGCAAAGCCTCCCGCACTGCTTCACTGGGGAGCTCCACTGACCCGGCTTAGTGGATTGGCGACTGCCGCCTAACAACGAAGAAAGAGTGACATCATCAGGATATCAACGACACCTTATTAAAAGGAAAAAGGTGTCAAAATCAAAGTCTCCATTGAAGAGTAGACAGTATGCTACAGACAATACATGTCACGTTCCCACACAGAGCCTTTCTTCTCTATCCACTTGGAGACCCAATCCCGAACGGCTTTGTTCCGGGGAGAAGGAAAACAACGGAGGTCCGCTCGAAATGACGCCCATCCCGATGGATTAAATCGACGACGGAACACTGCAGGCAGCTTGCTGGTGTAAAGGAATAAGTCGGACGAGTTAGGGACGAACGGACTAAGGGTTTGTTGGCTCGGCATAGCAGAACCGAAATCCGATTGCGCCGTGTGAACGATGGAGACGTGAGACTGCCAAGATTCGATGAAAGCATGTTGAAACCCGGCAGCATCGCCGTCCAGAAAGACCAGAGGTTCAAAGGACGATGACGATGAGCTATCAGAGGCCATGAAAGTTACTAGAACGAGGGTTTCTGAGAATCCGAAAAGACAAGAAGGAGGAGAGTTTTTCTGGGTGCGTGAGCGGGAAACCCTGACCCTCAAAGATTTTGTAACCCCAGAAACCGACAAAGGTAAGGCCCAAAAGGGACGTCGTTTGACGACCGAGGCCCAACACAGACGTCGCCTCAATCACAAGGCAGGCGACATCTAAAGCGTCGCTTCGCTTGAAAACTGATGACGATTCAATTGTCATAAGTGGGTAAGCGAAAAGGTTCACAACGAATAAACATTTATTCTCATTCAAATTCAAGAGTTACACGGGCATGGTTGTTAAAATCGCGAGTTTACTCGTAAACTCGTGCGATTTTACGAGTTCGAAGGGTTCTACGAGTTTTAACGGAACAAAAATCGTGCTTAGTAAACTCGTTATGGGATCGTAAAATCGGACGTGAAATCGTGTGAGCGAACTCGTTTTTACGATCCTACTTTAAATATTCGGCCCATTTATCAAATCCAAAACATTGGCCCAACCAAATCATATTGTCACTCATCAAATGCCCTAATTTTTTTTCCCTTCCCCATTGACTGTCTAAGCGAGCAAAGAAGAAAGAAGAAGAAGAACCTCCGCGTCGCTAAGGTAATCGGCCGATCGATTCCCGGATCTGGGCTGCGTTATCTCATTCTTATTCTTCTTCGTCGTCGTCCCGTCGTTATCTCATTTTGATGCGTTAGGGTTTTCGATCGATTTCCGGATCTGAGCTGCGTATCTGTTGAGCTGGGTTTCCGTCATTATCCAATTTTTGTTGCCTTTCGTTGCCTTATTCTTGGGATTGCGTATCTGTTGAGCTGAGCATTTAATTAGTGGGCGGCGATTAGCCACGTGACGACTTCTTGAGTTTGGATTGTTGTTGGCTATTCGTGGGATTCGCCAGCAAGATTGGGATTAAAAGAATTTTTTTGGGTTCCATATTACTTGGCCTTTTTTGGTCTGGTTTTTTTGTTTTAAGCTAAGAGTAAGCCCTTTCGGGGATTTCATAGTCTCCGAGTGAGGAGAAGATCTGAATTCTTGCATAGATGGAGTGGATTCTTCGCCCTGCTTTGAGAGAGGAATTTCCGACGAGTATTGAGCTCCAACTCAAGCCCTTTTTAAGTCATGACACATAGGTTGAAGGGTTTTTCTTTTGGGTAATGCTTGCATGACTATGGATGTAACTTAAAAATGTATTTTTAGAAACGAGGCCTTATCATTATCATTATCATGATTTCTTTACATTGTAGGATGTCTGGAACTGGAAGTGGTAGTTCTTCACACGTTGCACTTGCACCTAAACGCAAGTTTTCACAAGTTTACAAGACTTGCATGTATCTTAGGTGCAACTCGTTTTGCTACTGCATATCTCACTTTGGGATGCTTGCACGACAACAAAGGAGCTTTGGTGAGGATGTTTACATGTGATAAGTGGAAGGCCAGCCAATATGCAAAGACAAATGATGGGAAACATCTCGAAGAAATGATTACGGACAAGACATTTTGGAAGAATATTGTCATTTGTCTAAAAGGTGCGTTTCCCTTGATCAAAGTTTTAAGGTTGATTGATTCTGAAGAGAAGCCAGCAATGGGTTTTATTTATGAGGAGATGGACAAAGCTAAAGCGAAGATTCAGAGTGTCTTCAATGAAATCAAGAGAAGGTAAATATAGTTATTTTATTTTTAGCTATCTATTGCATTATTTGGCTAAATTTGCTTATCTGTTTCATTGTTTAGCTATCTGCCTTTGTGGGAAATCATTGATCGGCGATGGGATAACCAGATGCATAGGCCTCTTCATGCCGCGGGCTATTATTTGAACCCAAAGCTACATTATAGTTCGGGGTTCAAAGCTGACTATGAAGTAAAAAAAGGATTATACGACTGCATGCAAAGGATTGTGGGAGACGTTGAAGAAATCTCCAAGATTGATTTCCAGCTTGAGGAGTTTAAAAGCAAATCTGGCATGTTTGGAAATGTTGTTGGAATCAAAGCACTTGACACCAAAACACCGGGATAATGGTGGGAGTCTTATGAGAGTCAATATCCAGAGTTGCAGAAATTTGCAATTCGTGTGCTAAGCCTTACGTGCAGCTCCTCTGCTTGCGAGAGAAATTGGAGTGCTTTTGAGATGGTAACTTTCACACCACAATCTTTTTTTATTTAAATGAGAGTTCCTAGTTAATTGAAGTTGACTATTTGGATTACTTGTCTTCTTGTGTTTGTTTAGGTCCATACAAAAAGAAGAAATCGTTTGAAACAAAAAACTAAGAATGATGTGGTTTTTGTGATGGCTAACTCGACGTTGAGGAAGAAAAAGCAAACAAGGACACCGAAGGATTATGACATTCATGACATTTCCTCGGATGATGAATGGATCCTCGGTGATGATGTTGCGGAATATTTTGATGATGAGATAAGTGAAGATGTTGTGCGAGTTGGAAACGAAGTGGAAGCTAGTAGTATTGGTGATTATTTGCATATTCGAAGCTTTGAAGATGTACTCGAGGAGGAAAACGAAGATGATACGGGCAATGAGGGAAATGATTATTATGATCAAAACATGAATGTTTTGTTGGATCCTTATATATTCTTCTTATGCTTGTATGATTTATCTCTTTAGACTTGGTGTATTTTGTTTGGAAGAACTATATGTTTTATCACTTAAAGGGAATGTGTCCATTTGATATTAGGACAATTGTTTGTTGACAATGGCACCTTAAGGTTCTTGATGTTTGATGACCGTGGCACCTTATTCTGAAAGTATTCAAATTACAATTTTGTAAACTCTTCCGATTTTACTTACGATCCCACGAGTTACGATCTTACAGCCCTCTCCCGATCCCGTGTAAAATCTCGATTTTGACAACCTTGTACACGGGTTTGCCTGATAGTAAGTGTACACGAAACAAAAAAAATAAATAGATGATTCAGTAGACGATGCTTCCACTCGTTGGAAATGGTCTATTGAAGATATCACGAACGCTTGGCGTTCTTCAAGGGTTTATCCACAGAACCCAACGCACCCGGTTCTTCCCCTCAATGAAAAAAGTCCTTGGCTGCAAACGACGGGAGAGAACCCCTGGCCTCCAAGTTGCCGGGATGAACTTCACGCGATGTCATTGAGTTGAAAACCCGGTGGCTCAGGTCCTCTTCCCTTCAAGATGGAACTACCGTGTAGTTGGATACTACTCTCAGAAGGTGATGGGTATAGGCTTCTAAACAAGCTAAGGTGATGGGCATAGGCTCCAGATGGAATACCAAGGGAAAAACAGAAACTTCATGACTTAGCTATTTTCAAGAAACGGTGGCTCGTGAGTCGGAAGACGATCCGAGCCCTTCAATTTATAGTGAAGTTGTGAGGGGTAAAAGGACTTTGGTGGGAGATATTATGACAGAGATTTCGGTTATCGCAACAGTTGACCTGGAGATCTCAACCGATACGATTCAGAAATATCGACGGTCAAGGGTCATTACTCGCCTGCACACGTTACCGAGGCTGCAAGGGAATGATTAATTGGTCTTTTTCAAGGCGAGATAGATTATTCAATATGCCTTGAAGGGGGGCTTATATGTTTAGCAACAGAAATTCTGGGCCACAGTTCTCAGCCCAATCTGTGGATCGACGGTCCAGAACAGAGGCCCAAAGAAGGAAAATCCAGGAAGGAGGTGACCACGGATACACACCAGGCGAAGACTTGCTGAACGAAGGGATCACCAAGCGACGGGATTACCAGGCGATGGGCGACAACAGGTCGGCGAAGCGACAAGCGACAGTCAGACTGGACAAGCGAGGAAATTCTACGGCGAAGGCCAATGGGCGACAGGTCGATCAGTCAGCTGTTAAGGAAGGCTCTAGAAGATCTCGGGAGCCGGAATGATATTGTTGCCAAGTTTGCTCATATGGAAAGGAGATATTCCATGAAAACTGGCAGCAAAGGAAGCGTAATATATGTGCAATATTACATTACCGTATATACACAGGTTTAGCTTAGTATAAATAGTTGTTATTAGGCATTGTACAAATACACGTCAACACCTCTCTACAGACGGGCATATATTGTCATATTTTATCTTTTGAAACATTCCAGCGTTCAAGCTCTCTTTGTGCACCTGCGTTCCTGCTCACTCTCGAAAGCATCGTCGACGGCATCCGTAAGTACTTCCGCTTAAGGCTGTCCATTCGCTGTCTTCATCTCTTTCTTTCATTTCATACGACGACCACACATTCAACGAATCCTCAGGCACCAGTTGACCCGTAGTGTCAGAGATTTCCGACGTGTTTAGATTCGGCTTGTCCGCGGTCACTTCCGGAGCGAACACGTGTGGCTTCGTAATTTTCGAGTGATATAGTTAGTTTAAAAAAAATCGCCAAATATAATAAATGTTTAAAATTGCGTATTTATTGTCTTTAGAATTGATTTTCGACGGCACATCCAAAAGCTAAAAGAAGTGCCATTTCTTGAAGGTCTCGGAATGCGTATTTTTAAAGAGTATTTCTAGATCACGTTGTTCTAAAAATTATTTCGTTAAATTGGATATAAAGTCTGGAAACTCGTTAACTAAGGTTGTAAAATCGACTTTACAAATGTCTGCTTCGATTATAAAGAAAGTCTAAAATCGATTTCATAAGACTCAAATTGAAATCGGCCTTATAAAGACCGACTTTATGTTATTCGTCCTAGCCGCGTGAAGTCTTGGTGTTTGATATCGCAAAAAGCAAAATATAGCTTCTTTGCAATAGGTGAAATCTTAAAGCTTCATTTTATGTGAATTTTAAAAAGGCAAAATATCGATTTTTGGCCTCAAGTATTGGCAAACTTTTCGATTTTGCAAATCGTTTAAAAATTTTTCAGTTTGGCCTTAAATTGATGACACTTTTGTATGAGGCCTTATTTGTGACGGACGTCAGATTATTGACGGAAATGTTAGTGAATTACTTACGTGGCGTTGACATTAATATTTTTTGTCTTACGGGGAGTTACCTGGTGGGATGAATTACAGGTTAAAATCAAATCGCAGAAAGAGGGGTTAGGGTTAGGGTTCTTCAGGAAGGAGATTTGAGTTTTCTCTCCCGTGGCTTTCGTCGGCGATCCTTGAGGCGTTGTTGCACGATTCCTTGGTTTTTCTCCTCCAGGTAAGTGTATTGTCATTGTTTTCTGTTGTTGGTGTATTTCTGCGTGGGTTTGGTGGAAGGGTGAGATGCGGTTTTTTTGGAAATGCATGTGGGTAGACAGGTGGGCAACCCCAACCCCACTAACATAGCGCAACCCCACAAACAGAACGCGCAACCCCAACCTCACATTGTTTAATGATTGAATCGAGCGAGGGAAGACAAAATCAAACCTAACCCCGATTTCTAACCCAAACCCTATCCCCAATTTCTTCCCCTTTCTTTTTCCTAATTTTTTATTTCCCAGCGCTTGCCACGTAGGCTAACAAATTAAGTAATTCACATGTCGGACGCCATGTAGGCTAAGGTAACGGAGGCTAATTGACACGTCGCGAAAATCTAACGTCCGTCACAAATAAGGCCTCTTACAAAAATGTCATCGATTTAAGGCCAAATTGAAAAATTTTTAAACGATTTTGTAAAATCGAAAAGTTTGCCAATACTTGGGGCCAAAAATCGATATTTTGCCTTTAAAAAAATCACATTATTTTTTTTAAATAACCGTTTAATAATAACGCTGGATCACAACGAATAAAATGCGACTAAAGAAATCAATCCAAAATATTAAGAACCGTAATTTCATCTCCTACGAATACACAGCCCATTTCTCCTGCAGCCGCCGGCAATGGCTTTCGAACCGCCGGCAGTGTCCGGCCTCCGCCATCATCTTTCCGTCCACGTCTCTGCGGCGGCCGCCAAGATCTCCGCCTACCTGCCACCGCTTGAGCCGAGCCCTGATGCGGACAAGGTCGCCGAGATCCTCCTTCATCACCACAACCCGTTCCACTCCCTCGAATCCACCCTTCAGCTCCACGGCATCTCTCTCTCGCCACCTCTCCTCCACCAGACACTCCTCCGCTTGGTGCCCTACTCAAAGGTCTCCCTTTCGCTATTCGAGTTCTCCCGGCGGTCCCTCGACGCGCCTGTAACCCCTACCTCCTACTCCATCCTCATCCACTCGCTCTCGCTTGCCCGCCAGTTCGACGCCGTGTGGAAGCTCATCGTGGGTATGAGCCAGGATTCCATCGAATTGCCGAAACCCGCTTTCCGTCTTTTTATCCGGAGGCTGGTCTCCGCAGGACTGACCCGCCAGGCCCTCCGCGCTTTCGACGACATCCCTTGTTTCTGTGATGGTTTTGTTTCGGATGCCGAGGACAACATCTACTTGATCGATACACTGTGTAAGTACGGCCACGTGAGGATTGCGGCACCGGTTTTCAAGGAAAAGATGAAGAGTGCAGGATCCTTGTTCGGTCACGACGCTTGGGTTAGGGTTTATAGCGTGTTGGTCTATGGATGGTGTAAGATCGGCAGAGTGGACATGGCGGAGCGATTGCTGACCGAGATGGTGGAGAATGGGATCGAGCCCAACGTCGTCACCTACAACATCTTGTTGAACGGGATCTGCAGGAGGGCTTGGTTGAGTCCCGATTATCGCTTTGAGAAGGTCCTGAGGGCTGCAGACAAGATGTTCGAAGAAATGCGTGAGAGGGGGATCGAGCCTGACGTCACAAGCTACTCGACCGTTCTGCACGTTTACAGCCGAGCCCATAAGCCAGCACTGGTGATGGATAAGTTGAAGGAGATGAAGGAGACAGGAATTTGTCCGAACTTGGCCACGTACACATCGGTGATCAAGTGCCTCGTATCGTGCGGTAGGCTGAGAGAAGGGGAGGAACTAATCGAGGAGATGGTGAGCAAAGGGGTGAGCCCAAGTGCAGCCACTTACAATTGCTTCTTCAAGGAGTATCGTGGTAGGAAGGATGCGGATGCAGCGATTAGTTTGTATAGGAGGATGAAAGGGATGGCCGGGGAGGTCCAGAGCAATGTAATGTGCAAGCCGAGCATGCAGACTTATAATTTACTGCTGTCAATGTTCGTGAAGTTAGATAGGATGAGACTCGCGGAGGAGGTGTGGGAGGACATGAAGGTGAGTGGGATGGGGCCAGACTTGGATTCCTACACATTGCTTATACATGACCTGTGCTCAAAGGAGAGGTGGAAGCAGGCCTGTAGGTTTTTCGTGGAGATGATCGAGACAGGCATCCTTCCTCAAAAGGAAACCTTCGAGATGCTTTACCGAGGATTGATCCAGTCAGATAAGTTGAGGACATGGAGGAGACTGAAGAAGAGGCTCGACGAGGAGAGCACAGCGTTCGCAAACGAGTTCCCGGGTTACCATATCAAGCCCTATAGACGATGAGCCAGGATCAAAGCAGTTGCTCATAATTTCGAGATGAAAGCTCCGCCCTCCACCAGCAGATTGATTGATACACACCTGGTGAAACTGCCAATTTAGATGCAGATAATGCAACGTCTGTTTGTAACCCAGAATGCAATATGCAGGAGCCAACCTTGCTCTGTTGAAGAGGTTGGATCACCAAATCACTTAACAGAATCAGGTCCGTACAGGTCTGGGTAAATGGCCTGGAGAAGCCGGCAAGAAAAAATGCCATGAGCATGTTTGTGTTCTGTTAATGTCTCTGGGGGTTCCGTTTGGGACAGACACTAGCCAAATGAGATGGATCGCCACAGATGAAGCACCAGCCAGTAACAGGATCACCAGTTGCTGAGACAAAAAAACTCCCTGGCTACCTCTACCGCGGCCCCTTACACTGCTTCCACAGACTGGCCAGAAAAGGAAACAGACGGGTTCGCACTTGGAGGTGACTTTTTGGGGCTTGCAATTCGTGAAGGACAGTGACTAGAAGAATGACTGGTCTGTCGTCAATATACACAGGGTGCTGCCTGGGCATTGCTTCTCCTTGGGACAGAAGTAGAATGGGACGTAGGAGTTTGTGCTCTCGCCTTTAGACATACAAATAGTCAGTTTTTAGCAGTTTAATATGGCATAAAAAGTTAGGATTTTAACCTTTGATAAAAAATTTTACACCACCATATTGAACACAAACGCGATGCACCGAAATACTTGTATTGATCCAGGTAACATTCTTAAGTTATAGCAGTTCCTTAGGATGACCATTGAATGCTCAAGAAAGTACACCCAGTTGGTGACAATGTGTGAACCTCTCAGCCGCATATTTAACGATCAAGACATGTATAAATAGTTTCCGGTATAACGGACACAGACCTGCCACTCGAGATGCCGCTGCACATATTTCTGTCAACTGTCTGAGGATACATCATCACATCCTCCTTTGCAACCTGCGAAAATCGTCATAAGAATAACATTCAGCTGATGGAGAAAATCGAGCTGTTGGATTGCTTAGCAACCTGTATGCTGACAAAACATCAGGATTTGAAAACAACAAGCATCCTTTCAACTAAATCTTTTCTTTTTAATACAAGAAATGGCTCCACCAATAGTAGTTTTCTATCCTATAATTCGACTTAGCAAATGCCAGAGTCTAACAGTAGGGAACTTTGTCACAGTCAACAAGCAAGGGATTAGCTATTGAAAAGGGATTGCTTATACAAGTTACCTAAATGCATCACATCATACATAGTTCGGAGGAATTTCCAGCCGACGAAACTTGATTTGGATGTCATTACAGAGATCGGTGGTGTTTGATATCGAAACATGTTGCGATATAACGGGGACTAAAGTGTTAAAGAATGTGGTCGCCAATGATAATAAACAAACGAAAATCAAAGAAAGAGATTCACTATTGCAAAGATAGAACACTTACAGCCATGAAAATACTTCACACGAACACTTATAAACGAGACGACAATCAAGCAGCCCTTCGGGGTCAATGAATGATTGTCCGTGTGTACAATTGACTGAGGATGACTTATTTATAGACGTAAACCTAAATAACCGTCATCCTCAACATATTAAACACTTGTTTATTCTACTAGAAACTAACTATCGACCACTATATCTTCGGTGTCCATACTAGAGCAATTTCTTCGATGCAGCCAGAGCACCTTCTTTTGACAGGCTTCAACCATAGCCTCGATCTCAAGTGCCTAGATCATCATTATCGAACCGGTTTCTATCTTCAAAGTTTCATCTATTACTGGGGCGAAAATGACTTTCTTCGACACAAGTCCATCATCGATGCTCTAACCCTCGACGCCCAGAATGAAGGTTTACCATGTAAATATTTTGCCCCCGTCCTTCGATGTGTCGTTTCATCTTCCCCTTCATCTGTTATAAAATTCATTATATCCTTCTCTTTTGTTATTGTTACAGAACGGGATGTCGAGCCGGAGCTGGAGCCGGGGGGATCGCGCGGCTTAAGGGTCCTCTTCAAGTCTACGTCAGGAGAAATCAGGAAAGGCAAGATTTAGTATAATTATGAAGGGATTATCGGAGAATTTTAGATTATATTTAATAATGAAAATAATGGAGGGGATTGAGTAGATCCTAGGAGATTATATGTAAGGGGATTTGATTTGGAGGAGGGGAGTTTTTCTTTGGCTTGGTTTTCGGCCTTTGGCTTGCTTTCGGCATTTTGCTTGGAATTTCACATCGGTTACTGATTTGTTGGATCGGATCGCAACAATTTGGTTCCATTGCCGGGAAATCGAAGATGGAGACATGGACGACGACCAATACGACCAGGATATTGGAGTTAGAGATGAAAGTGGGGGAAATAGAAGGAAGATTGGCGGTCATTGATCAACGCTTGGAAACCTTGGCTGATCAGGTTGTTGATTCAAGAGCAGACACTGATCGTCAGTTACAGGAAATCCTATGCATTCTTACTGCGCAACAAGCACCATTGCCACCGCCGCCACTGCCGACTGACGACCTGATTACCACGACGACAGGTGTGGTTCCTCCGCCAACATATGCGGCGGGGGCTATCGTTCGACAACCTCCAGCGGCGTTGTCCCCAGCCAAGGATGCAGCCGACCACCTTTATTCATCGATGAAGTCTCTTCCTATTTTTGATGGACATAATCCTTTGGGCTGGTTAGCAAGGGCGGATCAATACTTTGAAACACACGGGGTAGGAGAGGCACAGAAAATTCAATTAGCCATGGTGGCTATGGAGGATGTGGCGTTGGATTGGTTTCGCTGGTACCGGGCACGACATACCCACATCACCTGGTATGAGTTCTCGCAGGCGTTGATCGGTCAATTTGATGGGCGGTACCAAGGTAGCCCGTACGAACAACTGGCGTCGATCAAGCAAGAGGGGACAGTAGGGGACTACATCCGGGAATTTATGCGGCTCACTTCCCACATCCCGGGGTTGACGGAAGTGCACTACTTGGGATATTTTCTCAGCGGGCTAGATGAGGCGATACGTGTGTGCATTAGAGCATGGAATCCAACTAACCTAGAGGCTGCAATGCATCTAGCGTGCAGCTTAGAACTCCAGCTCCAGTATGACCAGTCGGGGGCAGCCGGTCGACCACAGCGATATGCAACGCGACCTCCATGGGGGGCTATGAACCGTGCTAGAGCGATATGCAACGCGACCTCCATGGGGGGCTGTGAACCGTGCTAGAGCGATATGCAACGCGACCTCCATGGGGGGCTGTGAACCGTGCTAGCGGGTGCTCTGAGCAACAGGCTGTCGTGACATTTTCCACCCGTTCAGCGCAAGTTACTGAATCCCGACCTACTCACCCCACGATGGCGCCGACACCCCGGCATGGCCCTCCACAGACTAGAGGTCCTTTTCGTAAGTTGTCAAAGCAGGAGTATGCCGACTTACGCGCGACGAAATTGTGTTTCCGATGCCGAGAACCATACCACCCCCGACATGAATGTGCGGACAAAAAGTTGAGAGTAATCGTGAAGGGCGATGACGGGTTACCGGGATTTGAGTTGGTAGAGTGTGCGGAGTTAACTGAGGATGTGGCGATAGAAGAGTACGAGGAGGACTCAACTGAAGGCGTGACCCTCCCAATTTTTTCCATGGCGGGATTAACTAGGCCCAAGACTATGCGTGTTCGTGGGAGCATCGGGGGGAATCCTGTGACGGTGCTTATTGATAGTGGGGCCAGCCATAACTTTTTATCTCCATCCCTGGGTTCTCAAGTAGGTTTGGTCGTAGAACCCACAGAGACATTTTCAGTTCAATTGGGAGATGGGCAAAGTTTGCAATCATTCGGTCGGTGTCGGAACTTGCTCCTCGACCTACAGGTTTGCAAGATGGAGATTGATGGCTATTTCTTCCCTCTAAGGGGTGTTGATGTCATATTGGGGGTTGCTTGGCTAGCAACCTTAGGAGAGGTTAAGATGAATTGGGATTCCATGAACATGAGATTTGAGCAGGAAGGGAAGCAAGTTGTGTTGCGCTGCGACCCGACGCTTTGTAGATCCCCGATGGGTCTGTGGTCATTATTGACGAGCTCAAGCGGGGAGTTATGGGTGGTAATAGCAAAAAGTGAGGAAACCAAACAGGAGGGGAATGAGTTATCCACGGCTGTACAATCGCTCCTGGAAAAGATTCGACGGTATTTGGAGAACCAAAAGGTTTGCCTCCTCGACGAGCAACGGAACACCGAATCGAGCTGCAGCCAGGCACGGGACCAATATCTGTTAGGCCTTATAGATACGGACATGCGCAAAAAGATGAGATTGAGCGCTTAGTTGCCGACATGCTACTGGCAGGGATAATCCAGCCTAGCACCAGTCCATTCTCGAGCCCGGTAATACTGGTTAAGAAGAAGGATGGGAGCTGGCGTTTTTGTGTTGACTATCGGGAATTAAATAAGGTCACGATTCCGGATAAATACCCGATTCCAGTGATTCAGGATATGTTAGATGAATCGGCAGGAGCAACTATCTTTTCTAAGATCGACTTGCGAGCCGGGTACCATCAGATTCGTATGGCGGACGAGGATATTTCGAAGACAGCATTTCGCACGCATAGCGGGAACTACAAGTTTCTGGTGATGCCATTTGGCCTCACGAATGCCCCGTCGACCTTCCAATCGACGATGAATGATCTGTTCCGACCTTACTTGCGGAGGTTTGTGCTGGTTTTCTTCGACGACATTTTGATATACAACGAATCCTTGAGCAATCATTTGGAACACTTGAGGACCGTACTAAACATACTGGATCGCCATCAGTTTGGGCAAACCAAAGGAAGTGTGCTTTTGGAGTTCCTGAAGTAGAATACTTGGGACATATTATCTTGGAGAGGGGAGTCGCCATGGACCCAACAAAGGTCAAAGCCATGAGGGAGTGGCCGGTTCCGCGTTCAACAAAAGGAGTTCGTGGGTTCCTGAGACTGGCAGGATCTTATCGACGGTTTGTCCATAATTATGGCTCCATCGCCCGTCCCTTGACGGAATTGCTAAAGACAGATGCCCCATCCCCTTTCCATTGGACAAATGAGGCAAATTCTGCGTTTCAAGCATTGAAGGGAGCTCTGACGATGGCGCCCATTCTGGTCATGCCAAAGTTTTTGAAATCATTTGTGGTGGAGTGTGATGCGTCAGGAACAGGTGTAGGAGCAGTCCTAATGTAGGAGGAGCGACTGGTAGCATATTTTAGCAAAACTTTCAGCCCAGTGACAATGGCTAAATCCACGTATGAGCGAGAATTAATGGCACGAGTCTTGGAGGTACAACATTGGCGTCCATATTTGATAGGCCGCAGATTTACGGTCCAAACCGATCACCATAGTTTGAAGTATTTATTATCTCGGCGTATTGGGACACCATTTCAGCAGGTATGGGTAGCCAAGCTCGTCGGATATGATTTCGAGATTATTTACAAGCCAGGCAAAGTTAATTCGGCGGCGGATGTTTTGTCTCGACGGGATGGCGAAGGACAGTTTGCGGCATTGAGTAGTTCGGTGTGGCCCGCCGCATTAGACATCATCAGCGAGCAAGAGATGGATGAATTTATCCAAGGAATAAAATTAGACCTGAGAGTAGACCCGTCATCACATCCGGGATTTACTTTGGAGAATGGGGTAGTATTTTTTAAGCATAGAATAGTGTTATCCGAACATTCGGAGTGGGTACCCCGTTTACTTTTTGAATTTCATAACATCCCGATGGGAGGACATGCAGGTGCTTGGCGGACTTATAAGCGGATTGCTGCGAGTGTCTACTGGCGTGGGATGGCGAAACTGGTCCGTAGTTATGTAGCCGAGTGCTTGGAATGCCAGAAAGCTAAGTATGAGGCTATGTCACCAGCTGGTTTATTACAACATCTACCGGTCCCAGACAAGGTATGGGAAGACATTTCTATGGGTTTCATTACGTGCCTACCCAAGTCACGGGGTTTCTCTTCTATAATGGTCGTGGTGGACCGATTATCTAAATACGGTCACCTCATAACTTTACGGAGCCCCCTATCTGCGAGATCAGTGGCACAGACTTTTGTCGACGAGATCGTCAGGTTACACGGCATTCCAAGTTCCATTGTGAGTGACCGAGACCCAATATTTGTGAGTTCGTTCTGGCGGGAATTATTTCGCTTGCAAGGGACAAAATTGAGATTTAACACTGCCTATCACCCGGAGACAGATGGGCAAACGGAGGTCTTAAACAGGATTATTGAAGCCTGCACCTACGGTGTTTTATATGTGAGCAACCTAGGAAATGGGTTGCGTGGCTTTCATGGGCGGAATTCTGGTATAACACTTCCTACCACAAGTGCAAGAATGACTCCATTTGAGATTGTTTACGAACGTCCACCACCTACTCTGCATCGCTACCTACTGGGCGAGTGCCAAGTCGCCGCCGTGGGGGAAGTGTTGGGCAGCCGTGATGAAGTATTACGCCACCTCAAACTTAATTTGCAGCGAGCACAACAGAAAATGACACAGCAGGTGAATAAGCACAGGCGACCGCTGGAATTTGTGCCGGGAGACAAGGTTTTTCTCAAAATTCGGCCGCATCGACAGTTGTCAGTGGCCACTAGCCACTTTTACAAGCTGGCAGCCAGGTTTTATGGGCCATTCGAGGTTATCGAATGAGTGGGATCAGTTGCCTATCGTTTGCAACTTCCTGAGTCTTCTCGGATTCATTCGGTGTTTCATGTTTCGCAGTTGAAGCGTGTCCGTGGGAATCATCCCGTCGAACCTAACCTGCCAGATAGTCTTGAGGAGCAATTACCTGCTCTTGTCGGACCGGCAGAGAGCCCCGCGCGACGTACACTAAGGACAACGGGGGGTGATCGACGACAAGTATTAATTCGTTGGCAAAGACAGTCTCAGGATGATTCCTCGTGGATAGATATTGATGATTTATTGCAACAGTTCCCAGAGTTCCGCCTTGAGGACATGGCTGTTGTTGAAGAGGAGGAAGTTGTTACAGAACGGGATATCGAGCCGGAGCTGGAGCCGGAGGGGATCGCGCGGCTTAAGGGTCCTCTTCAAGTCTACGTTAGGAGAAATCAGGAAAGGCAAGATTTGGTATAATTATGAAGGGATTATCGAAGAATTTTAGATTATATTTAATAATGGAAATAATGGAGGGGATTGAGTGGATCCTATGAGATTATATGTAAGGCGATTTGATTTGGAGGAGGTGAGTTTTTCTTTGGCTTGGTTTTCGACCTTTGGCTTGCTTTCGGCATTTTGCTTGGAATTTCACATCGGTTACTGATTTGTTGGATCGGATCGCAACAGTTACTTTACGTTCTCTCTCATAAATCGTTGTTAACTGATTTCTTCTCCCTCTCTCTCTTAAAATATTGTCATCGTTATTCAATTATGGCGCCTCCGATGTTCTACAACTGCTCGCCGCTTTCCGGAGCGGGCATCTACTTCAAAGAGTTTAGGGGTTAGGCGAGGGAAGAACTGACGAGGCGGGCTTAGGACTTCTCTGATGACGAAGAAAGGCGACAAGGGTAGATCACTCAGTCCCTCCTTCAAAGGCAGTGCATTTAACCCTAACCAGGAGAAACCTGTGCACATCGATTACCCCCTTATCAACCATGTTGCTATCCCAGTCTGTCGAGAAACTTTCCTCAATCCAGCTAACTGGTGCAGAAATACTGACTCTGGCGACACAGGTTTACATGGTTTCCCTACTATTGGTACCGAGAGATTTCCAGAATGGATACACCATTGGACTGAGTAGCGACGCTCTAAATGGGAGCAGATTGAAATATATCATCCCGTTAAAATCTCGATCGAACCGATGAGGTGCAACCATCGATCCGTCGCTGCACTGCTATCTTTATGGAACGTCATCACCAATTGCTTTTACCTCCCAGTAGGGCCTATGTCGATAATGATCCATGACGTGTTATTTATAACAGAATGTTATCCGGTTGGTGTGGCTCCTAGGTTAATCGAAGCCTCTGGGGTTTTTTGTTTCAAAAATGAAACAGCGACTCAGATTGGTCATCAAGGAACATTTGGAGAAGGACCCTAAAGAATGGGACGACAAGGAGGAATATCAGTTCATGGTGGAATGGCTATCGAAGTATATGTACTGCAACCGCGGCAAGCAATCGATGAAGTTTATGGTTCCATTAGCGAACTTCTTAGTCCAAGCGACAGAGCCAGTAGCGATGGCACCATTTATTCCCTGCCTAGTTTATCGAGCTCATTTCAGGCACTAACTGTCGATTCTGAGAATCCAGGATTGTTCCTTGCAAGACCAGCAGGAGGCCCTTTATGGATTATTGCAGCGTGGGCACATTTATACTTTCCTCAGCTGCACAACTTTAAGCTGACTGTTAGTGACGGTCCTTTGGCTTTCTATGGATTGGACATCATTTGTTTCTTTCGATACAAAAACCGGACAAGGGACACCGCTTCTGATTGCCTTCATCAACTCCTTCATGCGGAACAGCCTTGTTGGCAACCTTATCCCAGTCATAACAGGTTATATGAGTTTCGACGCTCCTTGAGGTCACAGCCCTATTGAGATCATGTACTGACCCAAAGGGACCTGCTCGCTAGTGACCCCAAAGATTTCATTGTTGAAGTCTATACTCCGTATTTTTTTTCGAGGCAGCTCAAATTTGCTCAAAGTTGTCTGTTTCCTTTCATCAACTCTTACAACACCAACTAACGAAAAAAAAAGTTCAGGATTATCATACTAACTTAGTTGTATAAAAAAATGTTGGGAAAATGGGAAAGGGAATAACCCTCATCTAACTAAACAAGCCCGTGTGTACTTTGATAAACTAGAATGAAAATGAAAGTCACAAAATTGAGACGTATGACTATCTTTTTTTAATCAATTTTCTTAAAAAAGAAATCCAATAATAATCATTTCAACTACCCAAAAACAAGAAGAACTTAACAAGAAAATCTATTTGCAATAAAAGTCGGTTGATTAAAAAAAATTGATTTTTTTTATTTGGTCAGAAGAGTCCTCCAAATTTTATTATGATCTTGAATTAGTATTCGTAATCCGTTTCGGGAATGAAAAAAAAATGGATCTAGTCTCATTTGGTATTTTGACTTCTTATGACTATTAGAAATTTCTGATTGTGACATAAGACAGTAAATGAAATATCACTACTAAAGTATCGTTATCGCTAAAGTTATTGGAATATGCGCATTTCGTTTATTTGATGTGGTTTACGGCTGGGTGTAGACTAGTTTATATCCTATGATCTGTTGATAGATAGGACCATACAAATTTATGGTTATTTATGGTTAGGTCCCTTCCCTGTCATTCAGACTTAGGTTTCCCAGTGATATCGTCAGTTTCTTTGGTCTCCTCCATCGAGAGCAGCGGAAAGAAAAATGAGAAGAAGATCTATGCCGCTTAGGTTTCTCTCTTCAAATTTACGACATGGCGAATACGAGTACATTTTCTTTATTTGTTGTTTCTGTGTTTGTGTGAATTTCTTACTATGCAACCTCACGATTATCAACAGATGTGGCTCCGAAGACTTAGCTGTCACCCACTGTGTTGCACTGATAGGCAGTTTTCTTCCTCTTGGCAGGCAAAGGCATGCCTAGGAACTTCCTATGGCGAACTGATTCAAATAGAGCCGATCCGACATTCCATCCAAATAATGGCCGGAGTCGACCTAGTTGGATGTTCTCGGTGCATCATTCTCCGAAAAAGACAAGACCACCTTCATGCAACGCAGATTGAGATTCGAGTTCCAAGGATGGCAATAATGGATCTGCAAACGGTATAGGAACCAGCCGTCCAGATAGGCGAATTCCACCCGTTTGCTTACTATTGTTGATGTGATTTGTGAGATGTGTAATCTCGAAGTTCAAAAATGTTCATTCAGTCCAAAATGACTGGATCTTGAAATGTTGAATGAATTACGGCAATCCGAAACATTCTGTCCTAACTAATAACCATAACAGCATATGGAAGCACCCAGGCATCTGCTCAATGGATGTGCCAAGTAGAGAAGTACAAGGAAGAGAGTACCAAACCGCTGGACCATTCAACTTTACATTACATGTTTATTTCTCATGGATCTACAAATAAATGGCAATATCAATTCAGTTTATAAGATGTCCAAAAGGGATGTACATATCAACAGAAACCAACGGCAAGCACAGCATTTTTTGGGAAAAAATAGCCTATAACTGTGAACAATAGTGAGCTTGCCTGTACGGGAGCCTGTAGTTATGGCCATGGCGGTGGCAAGCACAAATTAAGCAGCCAGAGGCTCCTCCAAAACTGTATTCCGTCGAATTCTTTCAGTCAAGGTATTGAAAGAAAAAAGAAGGGCAGACAGGGGAAAAGGGAGAGGAGAGATACCTCTTTTCTTTGAAATGATTTCTGTGTTATCCTCAGTGATGCCAGCACGGGTAGATGCTTTCACGGGCACGTCAGGAAGGTCCAAGTTCTCTTCGACATCTTGAGTTGGAGCAGTGGTCGGAACCTCCGGCATATCTTGGACAGCCAACTAGTAATCAATGAAAAAAGATTGTATCCATCAGCAAGAAATGTTCAATTTAGATGGAATTCTGCACATTTCACTCAAAGGCGAAAGCCAACATATCATCATCCTACACGGTGAATCGATATGAGCAAAAAGACTAGGGATGCAAACAAAATCGACCCCACACACCAGCCCTGGACAACCAACAAGCATAATGGAAAACGACGACCAGGAGCAAATATTAGCCAGCATGAGCTTTACCTGTGTTTCCAAGCTCTCGAATTCGGCTAGGACCTCCTCCTCATCTTCTGGGGACAATTTTTCTCCAAGGATAGCATTTATTTCCTTTAATAAAAAAGTAGAAACCTATGTCAGGGAGCAACCTAATAGTCCAGGTTCCGTGGGAGAACTTTGAAGAACTAAATGTCGCCCCACCTCTTGATAAGCTTGAGCTTCAGCAGTGTCGTCCAATAGCTTTTGGACATCATCCAAGTTTATCTCACTCTGTATTGCTTTAATTGCATTGTTACCGGCCTTTAAGCTTTCAAAGACAGCTTTCTGCTTGCTCGCTAGTTCAATATCCGCCAACTGAACAAGGCCAAGTGCAAGTCACATTAAGACAGAAAAAAAAAATGCCGCCGATTACTCTTGCTCAGGAAAGACGTATCTCCTAGCTGGGATTCACAATAACCAGTTCACAATCCATTGCAAAGCAAGACAGGTTTACCTGCTGTTCTACATTGAGAAGCCAGGTATCGACTTGCTTCAGCAACTCTTCTTGTGTCTTCTTCTTCTTCAGCGCCAACAATGCTCTATCTTTTCTCTTTTCTTTAATTAGGTCGCGAGCAGCTTGCTTCTCAGCTTCGATGACTTTATCGAGCTAAGAACAAAAATAGCACTACAATCGGTAATCGCTCAAGGGTACAGAAACCTAAGGTTCTAAACATAACCCCCGCCAATCTTAACATTTTCCTGTCAATCTTAACAAGAATTTCCCCTTTTGCAGCTAAGCTACAAGCATCGCCAGATAAACTAGACAGTTGAATCTCAATCCTCCTGGTCAATATCATCTACAACTCACACCCTCTCTTTCTCTCCCTCTTTTCCTCCAGGCAAATAACTTAAATCCGTGATTCTCGCCAAAATGAAATTAAATTTCCGAAGCACCTTCCCATCATCTCACTCACCCTGGGTTCTAATCTACTGCACCGATTAGAAACCATTAGAAAAGCACCGATTACCTGACGCTGGTAATCGGCGAGCTTCCGGCGCTGGGTCTTGAGGGAAAGGATCGCCTTGTCGACGTCCGTTATCTTGGGCTTCTTCACGAATATATTCCCCATTTACCCTCTGGCACAGAACCCTAAGAACGTTCCGATCAGTGGGATACGGGGACGGGAAACAGCGGCCGATCGGGGACGACGGCGACGGCGACGGCGACGAGGACGAGGCCGCGTGTGGATTCGGGAGGATTCGGTCGACGCGGTCGGGAAATTAGGTTAAAGGAAATTATACCAGAAAATAAGAAGATAAAATTCTTTTTAGGACAAGGAGAACGCAACTGAGCTGGCGGGGGGATTCTGTTAGAGAGATGGCGTCGCTCGCCTTCAATCCCCACCCAACTCACATCCCCAGAAGCCCCGTAACGATTTCCAATGCCTTACATTTTGGATGTCATCTCAGGGCTCCTTGTCGGAGGGAGATTCTTCTCTCCGTCTTCTCGTCCTCGTTGACCGGCCTCTCGTCTGCCTCTTCGTCGTTGTTCCATGCCTCGGCCGAAGACGAGTCTCCGCTGCTCGAGAGATACACCGACTCCGCAGAGGGGTTTACTCTCCTCAAGCCATCCTCCTGGGTCAAGGTATGAGTTTTTGTATGATTTGATTGATGGGAATTGCGGCATTCCTCGAAACAGTTCGTCGGAATTGAATGTGCAGGATTGAGGTTTTTGTTCTGGTGAGTTTTGCTGGTGTTCAGGTTGATAAGGCCGGAGCGACGGTGCTGTTCGAGGAGCCGAACAAAGGGAGTAGTAACAATGCGGGAGTCGTGGTAAACCCAGCCCGTCTCGGGAGCCTCGGAGAGTTCGGGAGCGCCGAGTTCGTCGCGGAGAAGCTGATACAGGCAGAAAAGCGCAAGGTAAGATCCCTCTGTAGTCTTCCTTCTGCAGGTTTTTGTAGCTATTCACAGGTCTAGACGCCAACTAGTAAGTCAAGATCAGAGGTTTGAGGGAGTTTCGTCATGATTGTCAAACAACTGATCTGTGATTTGCGAGATTTACCCGATCCTGATCGAAATCTAGTCTGCTTTCCACTATCGTGGCATTCTGAAAATGCCCTTTGAACGTCGCTGTGGATGAGGGACATTGTCTACGGGCTGAAATCTCGAAAGACCCACGGTGGGAGTGAGTTCATGATGATGGTCTCGAGATTTTTGTCACTCAGGAAAGCACGAAGGACGCGGAGGTCATCGGATTCGGGGAGAGGACAGGGAAGGGAGGGATGCAGGTCTACGAGTTCGAGTACAGAGTGGACAGCAGCAGGGGAGGGATGAAGAGGGTGTTCTCGGCCGCGTTCGTTAACTCGAGGAAGCTTTATCTCCTCAACATCACACACTCGGACAAACCCGAGAGCCCCCTCGACAGTCGGACACGGACGATGTTGGAACAGGTCCTCCACTCCTTCGATGCAGCTCCTGCAACATAGCAACACCCTGCTCCCTAGAACCGGGTCTTGTCACTGTTACGGGCAAATTGTTCATGGCAAATGGGATCCTGAGAATGCATGCTGGCAGGGTGTGGGAAATCTTTTAATTGTCTCGGCAGGATCAGATTCATGTCAACCCTTCAGGATCAGATTTGATACAGCCGTGGATGTGTGAAAACGTGGTGGGAAATCGCTGAATCAATGAGAAAGGGCTGATAAAGTTTTTCTTTTTTCAATTCCGAAAATTGTCTTAAGATCCGGCTTTGACTTATCAAACATTAATAGAAAGAAAAATCCAAGCAATCCGATATTTTAAAAGGGGGCCGGGGGGCACACATCACGATTTCTCCTCCTCCAATTTGATCACCTCCTCTTTCTCGAGGAGTTTCGCGTTGTTCTGAGTTATCGGTGCCGGTGTCTCGATCCCCAGATGGGTTATGATACTGCGGCCGTGGCGGAGTTGGAGGGTGAAGTCATGGATTCGGGTGAGAAGCGCCTCAACGAGCTCGGCTACAAGCAGGAGCTCCGTAGAGAGATGGCAAGTGGAGTTTTCTGCGGCCTTGGTCGATTCTTCACCGTGGTTTTTGTTGTTGTTATTGCAGTGTGTTTGAGTCTCTCTGTTTTTGTTTATTCGGGATTGGTTTTCCCGGTGTTTTTCTACACAGACTCTGTTTAAGACGCTGGCGATTTCGTTCTCGACCATGACGCTGTTCACGGGGATCACGCCCTTGTATGGCTCGAGCCTGCTGTATGCGGGACCAGCAAGCCTGGTGTGGGGCTGGGTTGTGGTCTCGTTCTTCACCTGGTTTGTTGGGATCGCCATGGCAGAGATCTGCTCCTCCTTCCCGGTTCGTCTCCCAGCTCGTGCTTTGTGTCATGGAAATTTATCATTGTTTGTGTCTGCCGGATAGCCCTTGAGAACGTCCTGTGACCATCGATTAATAGGGAAGTTTATATGTACTTGACAGACGACGGGGTCCCTTTACTTCTGGGCGGCTCATTTAGCTGGGCCAAGATGGGGTCCTTTCGCTTCTTGGTGTTGTGCTTGGCTGGAAACCATCGGCCTCATCGCCGGCATCGGAACTCAGGTATGCCGATGCCCTTCATCAAATATTTCTGTCCTATCATCAGCCTACGTACTGAATCCAGGGGAACGACTTTAAGGCATATGCAGGGTCTCAGACGCTTCAGAGCATCATCCTGCTGTCCACCGGAACAAACACCGGCGGCGGGTACCTTGCCCCAAAGTGGCTGTTCCTCTGTATGTACATGGGCCTAACACTCATCTGGGCAGTCCTCAACACGTTTGCGCTTGAGGTCATAGCCTTCATCGACATCATCTCAATATGGTGGCAGGTCATTGGGGGGCTGGTCATAGTCATAATGCTTCCCCTGGTGTCCCTCACGAGGCAATCCGCTTCGTTCGTGTTCTCGCACTTTGAGACAGCAGCTGGGTCGACTGGGATATCGAGCAAGCCGTATGCGGTCATACTGTCATTCCTCGTGAGTCAGTACTCGCTGTATGGATACGACGCGGCTGCACACCTGACTGAAGAAACCAAAGGCGCAGACAGGAACGGTCCTATCGCAATCCTCTCGAGCATAGGGATCATCTCGGTTTTCGGCTGGGCTTACATCTTGGCTCTCACTTTCAGCATTCAGGTAATCGTTCTTCTAAAATTTGTCAATCAGTGTCCGACTCGAGATTGACCTCATTTTATGTTAACCTTCAGGATTTTAGTTACTTGTACGATCCGAGTAATGAGACAGCAGGAACATTCGTCCCAGCTCAGATACTGTACGACGCGTTTCATGGGAGATACCACAACTCCGCTGGCGCCATCATCTTGCTCTTCATCATCTGGGGCTCTTTCTTCTTCGGCGGGCTATCAATCACGACGAGTGCCGCCAGAGTGGTATGATGAGCACGATCATTGATTTTATTCTAGCAACGGGTTCATTTGATGCGAGAAAGATAAACGACCACCTCCCTAATCTCTCAGGTATACGCATTGTCAAGGGACAAGGGAATTCCGTTCTCTTCGATATGGCGGAAGGTTCACCCCAAGCACAAGGTCCCATCTAATGCAGTATGGCTGTGCGCAGCCCTCTGCATTCTCCTCGGCTTGCCAATCCTCAAGATAAACGTTGTATTCACTGCAATCACGTCCATATGCACGATAGGCTGGGTTGGCGGGTATGCGGTGCCAATATTCGCAAGGATGGTTATGGTAGAGAGCAACTTCAGGCCCGGGCCATTCTACCTTGGCAGAGCAAGTCGGCCGATTTGCCTTGTCGCATTCCTGTGGATATGTTACACCTGCAGTGTCTTCCTCCTTCCCACTTATTACCCGATCGGTTGGGACACCTTCAACTACGCACCAGTCGCATTAGGCATCGGATTAGGCATGATCATGCTATGGTGGGTGGTCGATGCAAGGAGATGGTTCAAAGGCCCAGTCAGGAACATCGATACGCCCAATGGGAATGTATGAGATGCGACGTACGATGTATTGCATATGCAGTTTCATCAGTTATATACAGGATTCTTTTCCAAAGAGTACTCGATCTACATTGATGCAATGTAAACAAATATGCTTGTTTAGAAATAATACAATGTCACGCCTAGGCTGTCAGAATTCCGATCCTATAAAATAAAAAAAGTTCTATCATATTGATCTCACTTATTACAATGCTACCTAGTTATACCCACCGGTCCGACCTTACCAATCCTGTCAACCATGATCACAACACATGCGGCGGGCCACCAGTAGTTCTGATTTTATCACGCTTTTGACGATCCTAACGAGATTCCTGCCGTGCCATAGATAAATTGGCAGCTGCAGGAAGTAAATACTGCGGCTGCTTCCACTGTGATTTTAGTGACATCCTCTCATTCCTACAAGCCATGAAGCTTGAGTTCCCCGCCAAGATGTCTTCGGAGAATTCCTTCTCACGAACCATCTTGCTTGTGTAGAACTCGAAATCGTTCAGTCTCTCCCTATAACAAAACCTCGACTTCCTTGGATCGCCTGTCTCGCCGTTTAGATGGTCCAGACAATCCCTTGCTTCCTCAATTCTCGCCCATAAAAAAGAGTCATGGGTCAAGCTGGCGTATCTCGTCCTGCTGGCAATGTTGGCCCTGATCTCAGCTTCATCCACGCCCTTCTTGTTCCACAGACGACCCAAGATCTCGTACTTCCTCTCCCTAAAATTCTCAACATATTGCCCCTTCTCGAGGCGCATCCCCGAGCGGTAGTTCTCTCCTACATCTAGCAGCTTCACGAGAAACTTACAGGACATAGATGAATGGACTCAGTTCGCCTAATAGTGAAAATTGTTGAGGATTACGTGTGAAAGTATTGAATAGGAAATGAGAATTTGTAAAAACAATCCGTTCTGTATTTTCGACAATCTTCTATAAAATAGCTTGAAACTTCTGTGGAGTTGTTGCATCTACGGATAGATATTTTGAATGTTTTAGTTGAAGAAAACTTTATTCTTACTTAATTCTTTTTAAATGTTAGATCATCCTCTATTTATAGGGATGAGCAAGAAACTCAAGAGTCTCTAAAATTAACTATAGAGATCATTACCTTATTAAATGGCATATATATTATGAACTTATTTACTACTTCTATATTTCCACCTCCACTAACTTGACTTCAATGCTCCACCTACTTAGAATCACAAATTACTTTCAATTTCCCCTCTTAATTTTGATTTTTAAAAGATCTTTGAAAGTCTCGCCTTAGCTAGAACATCCGCCGGTTAATAATGGATGCTAATAACCAACATGGGGTTGATCCAGTTGGTAAGGAGCTTGGATTCGCTTAAGGAGGTCTCGGGTTCGAAACCTACCATACGCAGCCATCCCTGTTGGAAGACACACCCACTATAGCCAGGTGTCCTACCCGGATCGAGTCCGGACTAGTCGGAGCGAAGCTCCTGAAACCGGGCGGGCAACCAAAAAAAAAAATAATGGATGCTAATAAACTCTAAAAGAATCTCCTTATGTAAAATCATCTATCTAATGAAATAATGACGAAGTTCCATGCTCTTTTTGTTCGTCAAGCATAACTTATTCACAACATTTAGGCTCTCCCTCGTCAGTAAGCGAAAACCATTGTGATGGTCTAAAGCTCATTGTAGCCCGAGAAAAAGACAACGTTTTTCCATGTTACTCAGACGCTACAGTCCCAAGGGCTGGTGCCAAAGACAGGGAGAACATTCTGATGAATTTTGAAGTAGCTCATAGCTAGGTAGTTTGTCCGTACTTTAATCAAGCTCGATCCTCATATTGTGTCTATTCACTCTTCATAAGGCTATTGAAACGGGATTGATTCTATTCACAGATAGCTTTCCTGCTTATCCCCGCTTTGAAGACTATGAGACAAATTCATAGTAAGCAAGCTCTTACTTTTCTCCCTTGGAAGCTACTTCAAAAACAAAATCGTACAACATAGTTGAGAGTAAAGTTTGCCATCCAATCAACAACACCACTAGAAAAGTCAACTATGGTTGCCTACTGATCTGATCAAAGGTGAAAGCCAATCCTTTTGCTTCGCACCAGGTCATAAGTCCATGCTCCCTTCGCATATCGAAAGTGAGAAAGCGAGCAACAAACTGTAAAGCCTTGCCCCCTCCCTTCTCAATGTTGAGGTATCCCTCATATTGAGGACCTCAGGCTTCCCAGACTCATAACAAATGGCTTGGGAATAAGAAGAGGGTTAGTAGTTTCTATTGTAGATCGTTTTAACTTCAGACTTTCCAGTCTTACCGAATTATTTATGACTTTACGGTTGTTGTTAACCCGATCATTCGAAATAAGATCTTAATCTCTCAGTTGTGTAACGTTTGTTCATACTATTATTTTCATAAGCTATGTCGTCTGCCAACCTCTTTACCATTAGCACGACGAAGACAGTAGCGGGAAGTACAATTGAGCTAAATCATGTTATATATATGCCGGTAGATAGTCGATTAACCATGCAGATGGAGGGTTACTACCCGCATGAAGAAGGAAGGCACGTACAGATATGCCCAGTAGGGCCTTGCTTTAATAAACCACCTAAAATATGCAAATCAATCCCATAGTCGATGAATAGAAACAGGCGACAATGGTGCCGAGAAACTTTATGCCCCAAGTTAGCAAGAAAAGAACGTCGCACCCAGGAAAAGCGGCTCAAACCCATGGGAGTTGAAAGTGCGGCCAAGGTGGTCGATATACAAGACATTCCTTTGAGGGTCGATGCTGGAGTTATACCTTCTTCTCCCATACCTAAAACGCGTATATCCGCAATCGATGCCATAGTTGATACGGATGATTGGAAGGCCGAGCCGGGAGATGTGGATTATATTCCTCTACGAAGTGCAACCACCCCGAGTCAAGACATAAATAGTGGAATTAAATGGGTCAAGGGTAATGGTGTTATGTGTCCGAGTTTGCAAATAAGAGTGTTGGTCGGCAGAATACAAGTAAACCTGAATCTTCCGCTTTCGTTGTCCCGTTGGCTTCCTAATCCATTAATTAACTAAGTAGTTCATGTATTTGGCTTTTGCATGCATCTTTTTTAAGTTCATTATACATAAATTTTATTTACGATTCATTCATGTGTTACATTTGTATTTTTTATGCCTCGGTGATTTCTACATAAAAGGCGTCCTTGTAAAAGTGAAAAGATTCGACTTTGAAATCGAATCCTACCATTTGATTATATATTTTCTCCTTATCATTTAGTATTCATCGTATCTAAGTACGATGAGTCGAGCTTCTCCTTAGAGATTCTACAGTTTAACTGGTCATCTTATTCGTACGGTAATGTATATACACCGGTCGTTGATTGCGTGAAATTATTTATTTTGTTTTTATCCTCATATCAACTCCTGATAACGAGGTTTATTTTGATGGACTTAAAAGCTCATTGTCAATAATAACAAGTTCTTACAAATCAAACTAAGTGATTTCTGGTCACATAATTTAAGGTGATATTTTCTTAATTATAAAATATTTCATAATGAACAATAAATAATATTATTGGGAGGAACAAAGGTCAATGGTTACAGCCATATGTTCATTTAAACGTGAGTTCACCCCTTTTTTAACTAGGTTCGTAACTAAATAAGATTAGTTTCGAATAAATTATGAAATATTATTTTAATTTTAGAAATACGTTGAGTTTTGTTTTTATCACAGCGTATTTATTCAGAGTCGGACTTCGTTAACGTTATGTAACTAAAATTAAAGTCATTGTATATTGAAATAATTTTCAAAATTAAGATCCTAATTTTTAAATTAATTTTTTTTTTCAAAATTAAGTCAAAGTCCGTGAAATCCAACCATTGCGACACGCTAGGTTGGTAACAGGGTATCGTACATCGAATTAAATCCATTCACGAGAGATCGTTTTCATGTCATCCCGACGACGGAAGAAAATACATCATGTTACCTGATGTTAACGCTCACCCGAATTTCAATCCTTTTCATTCTATTCACCTAACTTTCCACCTCCCCCTTCCCTCACCAGACACACCAAAACCCTATCTGTTGTTTTCACCCGGCAGCAGAGCCGTCCATCCATCCATCCGACCTTCAAACCCCTTTCCCACGTAACTCGGAGACAAAAGTCGCTGAAGCGGCTAACCTCCCACTGGTTGACGACCACTTTTTATACTAATTTCGATCCTTTTTTAATACATTATACAAGTGAAATTAGTATTATTTGTAATTAATATAATTATACTAATTTTAACTAATACAATATACAAATATTATATTAATACATGTTTGTACATTGTACTAATTTGATTTTGTACCGATTAGTATAGTTGTAATTACTATAATTGTACTAATGAAATATTATTACAATGTATAAACCGTGTATTAGTACACGCATTAGTACAATTATAGTAACTACAACTGTACCGAAGTATAAAACTTTTACCGTTCAATTTAGTACAACGTACAAACGTTGTACTAGTACACGTTTGTACGTTATACTAATTTTTCATTAAAACAATTGTAGTAATTACAATTGTACTAATCGGTATAAAACTTTTACTGTTTTAATTAGTACAATTTGGGGGACGTCCTCCATTTATACTAATTTCGACCCTTTTTTAATACATTGTATAAATGAAATTAGTATAGTTTGTAATTACTATAATTACACTAATGAAAATTTAGTACAATCGTTGTACTAGTACATGATTTGTACATTTTACAAATTTAGACCGTAAAATTTTTGTAGCGATTAGTACAGTTGTAATTACTACAATTGTACTAATAACGTTCTGTACATTGTACTAATTTTTCATTAGTATAATTATAGTAATTACAACTGTACTAATCGTTACAAAATCAAATTAATATAACGTATAAACGTGTACTAGTACAACGTTTGTACGTTATACTAATTAAAATTAGTATAATTATAGTAATTACAAACCGTACGTTTGTACAATGTACTAAAAAAGTTTCGAAAAAGTTTCGAAATGAGTAGAAAAGGGGACGTCCCAAGGCCCGTTAGCCGCGTCCGTCCGAGAAGGTTTCTGTGCAAAAATAATAACCCGTTCTTGCATCGCCTTCAGGAGGAAATGCAAACTTAATTTAGATCTCTTAAAGGCGACTTTGCCCTATTGTTAGGAATTTTCAAATATCAAAAATTTTGATTTTTTACAAAGTCAGTAAACAAGAACTTTTCCATCCTTTCGAATTAGGACCCTCTTCATCTCATGAAAAATGCGAAGTTTCCATTTATGATTAGGATTATAAAATTATTTTAGGTTAATATTACAATATATAATTTATGATTTAATAGAAAGTCTTTTGATTTTTATGGTTTAAGATTTATGACTTAATATTTAATATTTAACATATATGTTTAAGATTTAATGTTTAGGGAGGGTTTAAGGTTTATGATTTGATTTATGATTTAGGTTTTTAACTTTTAGGATTTATGATTTAGAATTTAAGGTTTAATTTTTAAGGTTTAGAATTTAACATTTCCAGTTTAATGTTTTGGGTTTGTAATTTATGGTCTATGATTTAATATTATTTTATTAATTAAATGTGTTATTTAAAAATGTCGATTTTGCTTTTATCGTAATTAAAATTATATAAAATAAGAAAATTCACGATTGTTGGAGGTAATGGAGAGGATCTGGATCCGAAGTCGGGGGATGTTTTGCCAATCTAAAATGTTATCATCATCACACCAGGAGTGAAGTATATAAAGCATGACAGCCGAGGCTGTTTTTGTCTGCTTGTGGTCCGAAAGGGAGAGTTTTTCAAGACCGCCATGCGATACGGTATCAGCGGACAAAGGAAGTGTCGCTAGACGCGAAGAGAAGGACAGGGGAGGAGGCCCCCACCATTCTCCATTCTTTCAACTCTCCTCCCCCCCCCCCCCCTCCAATCCCCGTCTCCTCCTCCGCTGCATAAATGCAGCTCTGCCCAGAACGTCGCTCTCCACGCTATCCCCCCTCTCTTCCTCCAAGTTCGCATCTTTACTCTTCCCCTCCCAAGTGGTTGCTCTTCTTGCTTTGTAAGTTTTAGTAAGGGCAAAGGGAAAAGGGGAGATGGAAGGGGAGGCCAGCAGCTGCTGTGGCGGTGACGTCATGGGTCCTCCTGTGCGGAGGGTCGTCCTCATCTCTGCCGGGGCTAGTCATTCCGTAGCTCTTCTCTGTGAGTTTTTCTTTTTTTTTTTTTGCTTCTTTCCTTTTTTTATTATGTACATAAAAGATTACTGGGTGTGCTTGTTAGTTGGGGATTTGGGATTTGCGATATGGAATGGAGGTGGGTGCTTTTTATGTCAAAGGGTGTGATTTTGGAATGCGGTTTTATTTTGGGGGAGTTTTTTTGCATGATCTTTGTGAGCTTTAGGAGATCTCCCCATTCTTGGGTCAGAAAGTAAAAAGCTCCCTTTTGTTGTTACCTCTTCTTTTTGTTGGTTTGGAATGTATAGCCGCAACATGATCAATGACATAAAATGCTTGACTTTAGCTTTCTTATCCCTTGATGGTTCTATTGGTGTTGTCCAGCTGGAAATGTTGTTTGCTCTTGGGGTCGAGGTGAGGATGGGCAGTTGGGCCATGGGGATGCAGAAGATCGCTTATTGCCCACACAATTGAGCACCCTGGATGGCCATGAAGTAGTTTCTGTGATCTGTGGGGCCGATCACACTATTGCTCTGTCCAAATTGCATGCTGAAGTGTACAGCTGGGGATGGTCCATACTTATCCTTTCCTCTTAATTGGCAGCAAAATATGGTTTTCCATTGAAACATTTATCAATACTGAAGTCTGATTATGTTAGAAGTTTAGGCCGGATAAGCGGTCTTGTCTTCGAAATAGCTCTGCCAGATGGGCAGGATGAATAAGTCTTGGGATGTTGAATGTCTTGAACACCAGGAGATTTTTCCATATTGCGAATTTTCTACAACTGTTCACTATTACTGTGTTTCTAAGGCTAGTCGAAAACTGCAATAGCAAAAAAGGAAAATTGGTTCTCAAGTGGCAGTATTTCGCTTCGTCGAATAACCTGAGCATTCAAGAAAGGCCTGAAATTTACTAGAGGCCACTTTTTATCAGGCTTTTTCAGCTTAACAAAATCTCATGGCCAAAGTGAGTTTGGCAATGTAAGTACTGGGTATATGTGGGGTAACACGGGACACTTACTGGCTATTGCTATGGTGATGTGATTTATACTTGTTGGAATTGCTTCCTTTACTTGATGAGAAGTTTATCCATCTTTGGTCTTGCAGGGGTGATTTTGGGAGGTTGGGTCATGGTAACTCTAGTGATGTTTTTACTCCACAACCTGTAAAGGCACTTCATGGTGTAAGAATAAAGCAAATCGCTTGTGGAGACAGCCACTGTTTAGCAGTGACCATGGAAGGAGAAGTTCAGAGGTTGTTCCACCGGTCTTCATTATTTGATGCCCCACTAAACAATTCGTCAATTAATCTGAGTTTTGCAGTCTACCAGATTTCTGGAGTGATTATTATGCATTCTGCATGGTTTAATCTCATCATTGGGATTCCAATTCTTTACACTGGTTATACCAATTCTTTTTGTGATTTTTCTTTATGTAATCGAAGTTGGGGAAGGAATCAAAATGGTCAACTTGGTCTTGGAAGCACCGACGATTCCCTTCTACCACAGAAAATACATGCTTTTCAGGTACTGAAATTTTTTTCTCAGGAGCTTGTGCTATAATAAACCCCATTACACTTTCATTAGTATCCATGCTGTGATGTCATCTTTAATTTGGTTTCCAACCTTCTAACATGAATCCAACGGACTCTTGATAAGGATTGGGTAGTATTAGAAATAATATAATTTTGATCCTATTTCATGGGCTTTGTGGATGTCTTCCTTCTATGACATACTGAAAAATATTCAGAGGCGCAAGGGATAATCTGTTCCTTGGATATGATTCCCTGGTGCAATACATTGTCCTTGAAATTTATGCAGGAAATCTCCTTGTAAACCAGCTCACATGTTATCTGATCGATGTTTTAGGGGGTCCCTGTGAAAATGGTCGCTGCTGGGGCAGAGCATACTGCTGCAGTGACAGAGAATGGAGAACTTTATGGATGGGGTTGGGGATGTTATGGAAACTTGGGACTTGGAGATAGAAATGATCGATTGGTTCCAGAGAGAGTTTCTTCAGTGCATGTATGCTTTTTCTATATCTAGATTTGGAACATGGTCATTTTGTTCAAGTTGGGATCATACCTTACGGTAGACAACTGTTGTTACTTCCTTTGTACTTCAAGGGAGTTTATGATAATCCTGTTATAATAAACTATTTAAGGCATCTTGTAGCAGCAGACACCATTTGGTTGCTGTTTTATGTTACCATAAAAACAATTTCTCATTGCAAAATCTTGAATGCAATGGCGCTACAAAGTCAGATATGGTCTATCAGTTTGTATGTCAGCATGTAACGTTTTACTACTTTATTATGTTCCACGGAGCTGTTCGTCTTGGCTAACCTTTTTGAAGTTGCAGGGGGAAAAGATGGTGATGGTTGCTTGCGGTTGGCGGCATACTATCTCAGTTTCTGCCTCTGGCACATTGTACACATTTGGATGGAGTAAATATGGTCAACTTGGACATGGGGATTTTGAGGATCACCTTATTCCTCACAAATTGGAGGCTTTGCAGGGAAGTATCATTTCTCAGGTGACATGAGTTTTTACCTTCCCTCTTGGTGAATCTCTATTATCTTCATGTATTCCCGGTCAAGAGTTTTTCATTGCTTCAGGTGTCCGGTGGATGGAGGCACACAATGGCACTCACGGCCGATGGGAAATTGTATGGATGGGGTTGGAATAAGGTTTGTGAGATAAACGGATTAATTTATCTGCTCTGTCCCGCTTAGGATTCACTCAAATGGGAACTGTTTGTTCTTCAAATGCCTTTCAGTTGGACTTCCCTTATTAGGGAGACAGTTTATGTTTCTGTCAGCCACTATATTTGAACTATACAATTTTGTCGACCATCTGGTTTGTCTTCTACTTCTTTCGGGCAGTTCTCTGATAACTTTTAATTGGTTTTGTTATGATATCTTCATTTGCTTTTCTTTTTCAATTTTTTTTCCAGTTTGGACAGGTTGGTGTTGGGGACAACATTGATCACTGCGCTCCCGTACAAGTCAAGTTCCCCAATGATCAGGCAAATCCTAGGCAATTTGACTTGGATATAACTAGACTTCTGACTTTTTTACTTTTAGAAAAAAAAAGTCCACCTACATGGGAATTCATTTTTCCGCTCTGCTGCTTCTTCTTCCTTGCCTTGCTATTAACAGGTGGCCCTTTTACATTTGCTTGGATGCAGAACGTTATCCAGGTTTCATGTGGATGGAGACATACCTTAGCCATTACCGAACAACAAGACGTATTCTCTTGGGGAAGGGGAACAAACGGACAGCTAGGGCACGGTGAATCTATTGACAGGTAAAAGTTAAACCACTAATCGTTGCATCCTAGATGATACCAACAAGTAGTATTTCCCCATTTATCTAGTTTGTTCCTGTCTGCTGCTGCTAAAAAATTTGACATCGAATGTTCTTTACAGAAATATACCAAAGATCATTGAGGCATTGAGCATTGATGATTTGAGTGGACAACAAATACTGTCCTCGAAACTTGATGCATCAGGTATTCCGTGCTGATCTCCCTTCCTCTTTTAGGCTGCTTCTGATATTTTATGCCGAAAGATTATGTGTGGGATGTTTTCCTTGTCAGGGAAAATTTGGGTGTCACCATCGGAAAGATATGCTGTCGTTCCCGGAGAAACTGTAAGTTATTCTTCCCTCTGGTCTATTGTTCAAAACACCCAACAAGCACCTTTTAATCCAAATGAATCTATCGGCACCACCAGATGTTTCATAAATCTGAATAAACAATAACAGGGGTATCACAGTCGATGCCTACCACCTTGTGTGTTGGCGAGAATTTCGAAGATGTCTGCAAATTGAGACTACAGTTTTTTGTGCGGCATCATTGTTTCTGATAATTTTGCGGTTTGGAAATGTACAGGTCCAGTTGGACATGGCTGTTCCGGCCTATAGCCGGGGTACTGAAGCAAACGTCCCTGAAAACGACGTCAAACGGATGAGGATATGATATCCCGTTGAACCACGTCCCTAAACTTTTGGTGCAGGCTAACCTAAATGCAGTATTTCGGAAATGATTGGCCGTTGGGTGCACATTTTGGCACGTCTTATCCCTTCAATGAGGAGGAATCATGATTCCAGGCACCCGTTATTGATAGAATATGTATCGTTGTGAATATGTTGGGATGGTATGGTACTGTCGTGTTAGTGTATCTGGGCCGTACTGATGTCTGTATATGTAGGATCAACATATATGCATGCGAGGAAGCATAAATATTCCTTGTATTTGGTTAACTGTCAGTACAACAGCATTAGCGCTGCTGAACTACTCTTTGTATCAGTGCGTGCACGCAGCGCCATTCTACTTTGCGTGGAAATGTGACTTGTGGTTTGGATCATCTGTTTCTTTCTGTATCCCTCCCTGTTGTTCTGCTTAGCCTTGAGCTGAGTGTACTCGATCAGAGGTGAACGACTTGTTGTTATGAACGACTTCGATCACTCCCAAGATTGGATGTGAACTTTTTGCGAAGAAGATGAATGTTTCTCTAGCAATGGCGGGGCTTTCATGCGGAATTCGATCGGAAATATGAAGTCAACCTTAACAGCTAGAGAAAGTTGATTGAACAAAAACTGGGGATGAAAGAGTTGACCTTTAATGTTCTTCCTTATATCACCGAGAGCCCAGCCTTGAATCTGGCTGTCAAGTCTCTTCTTCTCTGCTGCCATGGAAAAGATCAAGTCGCGTGAAGGAGTGAACGGGGGAGGAGATGATAGGCGAGGATTACGTCAGAGGCTGGAGCAGGACAGGGAAAGTTTCAGGCTCGCAGTGGAAAGTGCCACGAATGAGGTGGGCCGCAGAACAGGCAGCAAGGGAGGCACGTGTAAGTGCTGCTCCAGAGGCAAGTGAGAAGAAAGCCGAGGGGTGGTCTGCCGCAGGCAGCTCCTCCGGGGAAGCTCAGGATCGTGCGGCAGGGAAAGCCAAGGCGTCCAAACGACCGGCCACAGAGGAGGGCGGTTACCCAGGAGGGGCTGCAGGAGCCAACACTGGGGAATAACTAAAGTGCTGGATCAGATTGAACCATGACATGGGCGATCACATTCCTGTTATGCTTTTCATTGGTGAAAGAAAAATAATCACATTGGAGTCAATCTTCTGCCATTGATTTTAATTTCCGAGCTTCAATTTGTAACACCATATATAAAAATTATGCATTCATCTAACGAGCGAACAAAACCTGAAAGGTGGGGATGAGTGAGTGGCCCAATCATGAATCATCAAATCCCATATCCCATTTTCATTCTTTTTGATCAATTCAAAATTCAATTTCTTCAAACACAAAAAAATTAAATAAAATAAAACCCAACGAAAATAACAAATACAAAGTCAAGAAACAATTTCTTCAAACACAAAAAGGCAAAATAAATAAATAAAGGAGGAGGAAGAACAAGCACAAAAAAAAGAGAGAGAGGAAATAGAAGAAAGAAAGAGGGAAGAGAGCAAACTCCCCCGTCGTCGTCATCAACCCCCCAGATCCTCTTCTTCTTACCAAAATCCGATTTCAGTCGCGCATCCATTTTCAGATCGGCCAATTCATCCCACCTCCAAAAGATCGTTCCTTTACCGATACCCATTTCCCCCAATCACTCGTTAAAAGAAGGGAGCCCAAGGAAAAAAAAACATTATGAACGACTTCGATGGCCTCTTGACCTCCGAATATGGATTCAAGCCCTATCGCAAGTCCCCCCCGATCTCCTCCTCCACGTCGGCCGCTTCCCGCGATCCCGCCTTCGACGACCTCTTCCGCCCGACTTCCGCGGCCAGGCCCCGCCCCGCCCCGTCTTCCTCCTCCGCCTTCGATCTCGATTCTATTTACGAGAAGCCACCGCCTTCTTCCTCGTCTGCCGCCTTCGACAAGCCCCCCGTTTACGACAGGCCTCCTGTCTATGATGAGGATATCTTTGATGGGATCCCCGGGATCAAGACCTCCTCCGCGGGAGGAGGGGGCGGGGGTGGTAGGGTTAGTTATGACGACGATGTGTTCGCTCCCGCTGCTTCTGTGAAGAAAGGTAAGGATGGGGATGGGGATGGGGATGGGTTTGAGGAGCTGTTGGGTGGGTTTCGGGGTGCAAGGAAGGAGGTGGTTGGGGATCGGAGTGGACGCGGTGGCGGAGGAGGAGCCGCGTTCGACGATCTGTTGCAGGGTTTCAGTGTGGGAAGCGGGGGCGGAAGTGGTCGGTTTAGTTCTGCCCCCAAAGAGAGGTTTGGACCTTGTGTGATTTATGTTTTGGGTTGTTTGCTCAGTGACTCCACTGTGGCGATAGTTGTCAGGAGTTTTAATTTTCCTGATTGGTCTATCAATGGCGGAGTGAATGTATTGGGTAATAAGCAAAAGGATTGATCTACGACCCTAGATTTGTGATTGCAGTTGTATTGGCGGACTCATTTTAGCTTTGGTGCGAGTGGGAGAGCTGGTAGTTTCTTTTGCTTTGGAGAACAACTTATTTTGGCAATGGCCTGTTGGCTGCTGAGTGATATGATATGCTAGTGCAGTGGTCTGTATAGCCAAGTGGCATCAGAAGAGGACTACCAGGCTAGTGCCATTTTGTCTTAGGATTGAATGTCGGGTGGATTTGAAAGACTAATAATAAATTTCTTGGTAATGAAGGACCTCAGGTGTTTACATGTCTGTTTGTTTTTACTTTGATTTTGAGTTCAAATATAGGTCTTTGAACCCATTTAGCAGATCAGGCCATATTTTACTGTCCCCTTAACCTGGGATTCCTTTTTAACATTTTAGTCAGTATGTTTATCCAAACTTAAATTTTCTTGGTTGTTTTGTATGAGTACACTCCTGTGTCACGTTCATTGGAATTGATGCTTTGTCTTGCTATTGCATTTGAGCAGGCATACTTCCAGTTCTGCTCGGTCTTCAGAGCCAGTGAATAGTTCAAGCAAAGTGATGGATGATCCTTTTGTGTCGTTGGGAGCTACAACCTCTCCTCATGTAACCACATCTTCTGGAATTCCTACTGACCCTTTGGAAGAACTTGGCAGTTTTCGTAAATCTGAAAGCGTAAGAGCTGAGAGTCCGTTCGTATCCACTGGTGGAGCATACGATGACTCTGATCCTTTTGATGGTTTAGGAAAATTGTCATCTGAGACTAGTAACAGCGGGAAGAATTGGAGACACCAAGGAACTGATCGAGGCATGGGTCAAACTCATAGCAGCAAAGAGCAAGTTAGTAGAAACAGTGATGCTCATATTGATGAACACGCCCTTGATGATGAGGATAATGGCTCCAACCGCCCCTTTTTCGATATTCCATCAGCCTCAGGAAATTCTTTCAAGTCCCCAGATTACCCTAAGCCTATCTATGAGGTTAATTCTAATGATGCTGGCAGTCCCATGGGCATGCCACCTGAAGGAAAGACAGCATCATTTGACGAGATTTGGCTGACTGTATCTGAAATTCCACTCCGTACACAGCCAACAACTGCACCTCCTCCTTCTAGACCTCCACCTCCACGACCAGCGAGGAAGACAGCTGGTAATTCCTTTGGATCTATGAATGCAAGGAAGAATCCCCATGAATTTTCTTCTGGTCCATATTCCTTTGATGAAGTCAAGTCTCCTCCTCCTGCCTATAGCAGCTTGGATGAATTCGAGAATTTTGCAACGGGCAAGAATAGAGGCAATACCGACGACCACGAAAGATTCTATAATGGAGAAAATGGTATAATTGCAGATGCTGCTGCATCCGCTGCTGCCATGAAAGACGCCATGGAAAGAGCACAAGCTAAATTCAAACAGGCAAAGGAGGTAAGGGAGAGAGAAAGTAACAGAACCACAAGAAATAGAGACACTGTGCAGCCTGAAATGGCCGATGACCTGGACGATGATTATGACAGAGGTTACAGGGAGAGGCAGGTGAGGCTAGATCAGGATCGGCTTCAGAGGGAAAAGGAAGAGGAGGAACGCAACAAGTTAGAGAGGGAGCGGGAACGGGAAGAGAGAGAGAGAGAGCAGAGGAGGCTAGAGAAAGAGAGGGAGAGAGCCAAGGAGATTGAAAGGGAGAGGACCAGAAAAGCTGTGGAAAGGGCAACAAGGGAGGCACGTGAAAGGGCTGCTGCTGAGGCTCGTGAAAGAGCGGCTGCTGAGGTGCGAATGAAATCTGAGAGAGCTGCCGTGGAGAAAGCCAATGCTGAAGCTCGAGAACGTGCAGAAAGGGCTGCGGTTCAAAGAGCTCAAGCTGAAGCTCGTGAAAGGGCTGCTGTAGACGCCAGGGAAAGGGCTGAGAAGGTGGCTGCTGAAGCTAGGGAAAGGGAAGCAAGGGAAGCACGGATGAGAGCAGAAAGAGCTGCGGTGGAGAAAGCTGCCGCTGAGGCTCGAGAGAGGGCAGCTGCAGATGCCCGTGAAAGGGCTGCGGCAGAAGCTCGAAAAAGGGCTGCTGCACAAGCTAATCAGCAGAAGAATGATGATGATTTTGAATCATTTTTCGGAATGGGTTCTCGAGGGAGTAGTGCACCAAGGCCCAGGGCTACTTCCTCTGCAAGCGTATGGGAGCATTATTTTCCACCTCTATCATGGTCGGTTGATTATTAGGTATTGACTTCTGATGTTTACTACCTTTCTTGGAATACAGGAGACGATGTTTGACACTCAACCTCAGAACAGAAAGGCACCTGATGCGACTAGGACATCTACTTCCCAGTCTAATATAGGGAAGGCTGCTTCGAGTGCAAATATCGTCGATGATCTTTCATCAATTTTTGGAGGTACATCTATAGCTGAACTGCCGCATTCCACATTTTTTTAAGTTATTCTTACTGTTAGAACACTTTCTTTAATCTATTATAGTTGCTTTTCTCTTTTTGAATTTGCACACCTTTCCTTGTGAGTAGGGGTGCCGTCGTCTGGGGAGTTCCAGGAAGTTGAAGGAGAAACTGAAGAGAGACGACGAGCACGGTTAGAACGGCATCAAAGGACTCAAGAACGAGCAGTATGTGTTTAGTTGTGTGAAATGGTCAATTGTTCCATCTACGAGTACCTAATCCCTAAATTGGTAATTTGACCATTTAACCAACTCAGGCAAAAGCACTGGCTGAGAAGAACCAGAGGGATCTTCTGGCTCAGAGAGAACAGGCTGAGAGACATGTAAGAAACTATTGTTTTGCCTCATTGTTCTGCGTTTGGTTTCAATTGAATGGTAGGTATTCTCAGTATGTTAATTGCTTTTTATACTCGAAAGGTAAATGTAAACCCTGCACCTCAGCAAACAACAGTATTTCCATTATGGTGGTTCTTTTGTTTAATTTATGCTGCAAAATTCTGGACCTTATGAATGTGGAATTGTAATTGGGAGCAGTCTGTGACAATCAATACTAGTGTAGCTGTATGTGGCTTAAAAAGGATCGTGTCCCAATAAGGCATGATCTTCTGGAGGCAGCCCATGATCGGATTGATCATGTTTCTAGGCATTTACACGAGTCATGAATTGTGTAGATAAGGGTCTCTGAGTGAAAAGTTTCCGGCTGCTTTTCATAAGCTTTAGGATGTATCAAGTGAATTTTGGGGGTTTCAGATGCTCTAGATACTTGTTTCTAGATGAATAATAGCACAAGAAGTTTACTGGCTATTGGGACGATGATTGTGTAATCCTGTGGAAATATGGAAAAGGTTTCTAACTGAATGAAGTTGTTGCTTCATATTATACGTATTGCTTTCAGCGGATTGCTGAGACTTTGGATATTGAGATCAAGCGTTGGGCTGCTGGCAAGGAGGGAAATTTACGAGCTCTTCTATCAACTTTACAATATGTGAGTTCTTTAAAGCTGACTTTTTATCTTGCCTCAAATATCTGCATATGTTCTCAAAGTTACTATTCCTGACAACACCACTTGGACTTCATTAGGTGCTGTGGCCTGAATGTGGTTGGCAGCCAGTTTCGCTGACCGATTTGATCACTGGTGCTTCTGTGAAAAAGGTATATAGGAAAGCTACCTTATGCATCCATCCTGATAAGGTGCAGCAAAAGGGTGCTACACTTCAACAGAAGTATATTGCGGAAAAGGTCTTTGATCTCCTTAAGGTATGAAGGGCGCAAGACGTCTCTACTTTTTGTTTGTCCTGATATTTTTCACCGACAGTTGGGTCTATAGTTCCATCTTTCACTCTTCCAAAGTATGAAAGGTGTTCTTCGATGACCATGCAACAGGAAGCCTGGAACAAATTCAATTCAGAAGAACTATTTTGAATGGCTGTCTATGGTCTTATAGTCCGCTTGGTCCAACAAATGCAGCATTTTCAGAGTTGGCTCCTTACCTCTGTCAAGACAATCTTGTGGTTCTATTCTCTGTAAGGAATTGACTGGAGGATAGGATCAGGCTAATACATGGCCAAGCGGCTGATCATACTGATCACTCAACACTCTGGAGGTTTGGCCTGCAGTGTGAGTCAAGTATGATCTACTGCTTGAGGGGTGATGTAGAAAGATGCGTGGTGTCTTATCCGTCCTTCCATCCATTCACGACCCAGAATGAAAGTTTTCTTTTTTGGCGATTCCTTTTTTTCCCTCTGTTTGTGATATATCCACCTCATTTATTGGATAGTATGTACCCTCATCTGTGCTGAAATAACATTGGAGAGATTTGAGCTTTTTCCATATGAAGAGACTGGCACTTCTGTGTCGATATACTATCCATATTAGAACGCCTGTCAACTCTTGTTTAAGATATGTTATTTGATTCGGCTTCTGGCATCAGGTATTAGAGCATGATATGGCCATATTTGAGGTCGCAATGGAGTTAGTTGATTGAAAGGAATGACGATCAGGAATTTTATTCAAGAATTTGCGTTGCCGTTTGCTCTTGGCTTATATCTCTAAAATCGTGCAGAAATCTATAACTTGGCTCCATCTTTGTCTGTTCTTGGCGTCACTTCACAGCGGATGGGGAAATGCACATCGATGTGGAAGTTGATACGATCTCCAGGGAGATCTGAGATGGGTCTCCACCGATTTCCTCAAGTAGGACTAATAAGTTTGGTTCAGATCCATCGTTCAGGAAAGACCGCGGCACGTGATACCTGGTTACAAGAAGTCCATAATCAGTTCCGATTGAAGTCCATTCTCAGTATGACGGGTCGAGAATACTTGCGTACAATGATTGTGATGGTTGCCCTTCCGTCGTGAGGAATGAAACCCAGTACCGTCCAATGCTTTGCCCGTTGATCCACGCTTCACCTTTTGCCATCGAGCTGAGGTTCAGCACAAGCGGTTCATCCCCTTCCGGAGCATCGAAACTGGTCTGGAAAATACATCATGTCGCAAAAACTTCCCGTCGAACTGCAAAAAGTTTCTAGCAGATATGCAGCTAATTTACCTTGTACCAAATGAGCGATTGATTCGGCGAAGTGGCTTCGCTCCATACAACCTCATTGAGGTTTTCTTCCAGGTATATCTGCAACTTCTCACCTAGCAGGCCCACCTCAAATGACGAAAACTTTTCGGGTTAATCGTCGTAGTTTAGCATGCCCCAGAGTCATTCTGTTCATTATCATGGATCTATCCGCTTACCTGGTAGCCCCATGAATAGTTGGTGAGATTATATGACGGCTCGTCGGGGCTGCACTGAATTCCCACTTGGGTCAAACCGCTATATCTGCTCTCAAGAAACGCTCCGGAGTCCTTTCAGGAAAAATTTCATCGAATCCATGAAATCTGGGAGCTTTCAGAACAACTGCAAAGACAAGAGGTGAAAAAAATGGCCGAACTCACTGGTAGTCCAACCATAACACTCAGGATGGAGATATTAGTCATCTCTTCGCTAAACTCAAACGGAACGTCCATCTTGAAGCTCTTGGCATCATGGTTTCCATGCGCAGTACCTAAAAATCAGAGAGGATGAAATCAGTAGAATGCAAAAAGCTTTCCCCGGCTCGCTGCCCATACCTTGGTAGCAGCCACTACGCACTTACTTATTGATGTACCATTAACGAAGGCGTGAGCGACATGAGCTGTGGACTGCACTTGCAGGGTCGGTCCGGTACAGGCCGAGTCTGGCTTGAAACTAAAAATTTGAAGCACATGAGTAATGCCTGTTTCAAGTTATCAAAACATGATTCCACAGTTTTCTAGGGGAACCTGCTTTTTTACCTGAATGTATACCAGAGATAATCGGATATATCTTTTGTCGTATTTGTTTGTTCAAACAGCACATCCGACCTGAGTAAAGACTCACAGTAGTTTGGGGTCGGTTCTGCGAATTCTTCCCATTGCGCCGTGTCGAATTCTTGGTTGGTCATAAATATCCTGGTACTGTTCACACTCGCGACCGCAGCAGTGTTGAATATTTCACTCTTGCAGTCTTCGAGGATAGTTATCGACTTTGGGAGTAGATTGAAGGACTCGTTACGGAATTGCACAGAGGCGGCATTTCTCTTGTCGTTGTTCAAGAGGAACGCGACGCATCCGCCTGTCTCTTCCTCAAAGACGTAGGCCTGCATTGAGTGAGCGTGTAAGTTTCTCGTATACCAACAGTATGAAGACTGTTAGAAAGGGTCTATGCCTCTTGAAGTTGGCCGAAGGAAATGACAGATTTGGTTCCATAAAGGAGAGGACCAGAGCATCTCTTGATCGCTGCATGCAGATCTTTGAGATGGCCCCATTTCGGCTGCCGCACGAGACCTGATTTCACAGAGCATTTGATTTTCAGCAAGAAATCAAGTAAGGAATCGTATGCAAATTTTACCGTGAACTCACCATACTCATCAAGCGGAGCCTGATCGTAGTACCCGGTGATCATGTAAGCGGAACTAGTCCTGCCGAAGTTTGTCCCTCCATGATACTATGTAAAATGGGTGCCACAAGAAATCATCGTCGCATAAATATAACAAACGTCTACAATAAAATTGTCAGAATATCATTGTGCTGCACTTCAGTACCATGTAGTAGTTTATGTAACTTCCATTGAGTCTCGCAATGAAGAGAGCAGCATGGAAGGCGATGTCTTGTGCTGGCCTTATGTACGGTTCTCCGCCGAACACCTGATAACTGCGTATAGGAAACCGAAAAAAATAGGTTCAGAATCACGAGTATGCACGCAACAAAATTACTTTTCCACAGAAGAAGCTTACAAGGAGGTCCAGTCTTCTGTCCAGATCGACGGCTTGTTCGGTGAGTTAGGCCCTGCAAACGTTTCACCGCATCTCATCCCATTACAGCTATTGATCTGCGAATCGACAAAAAATCAAGCGCATTGGCCGACTACAAGTTCAAGTCTAACTCCCTCTGGGATCAAATATCACAAAAAGCTGTATAAAACATTTTTGCTCAACCACAGGGTCCGGCGCATCCTGTTGCTTGCACATCACCCACGGCACACCAGTCTCGAGACCGACAGCCATCTTAGCTGCCCAATCGACGTACAACGGCCCATCTGATCCGAAAGCCTTCTCGACATTCTGGTATTCATTCTCAATCTGCGCCGAAACGTCGACAAACAAAGAAACACTCGCAAGCATTAGCAAATGAGCGAACGTGGCCCGTCAAGAAAGGGCGCAGGGACGCGGACCTCACCTGCGAGAGGATGATGGGCCCTCCCTGGGAGGCGAAAAGGGACTCGGACTTCATCAAGTTCACTATCTTCGTGGTGAAGTTCTGCATATAAAACTGCAGCCCACCAGAGAAACCATACGAGCTCCGAAATCATTCAAATGGAATCGGACGAATAGCAGGAAGGATTTGGATAATTATTATTACCTTGAAGGGCTCATTGTTAGTCCTGTATACAATCCCAGGGACATCATGCAACCAAAATGGGAATCCCCTAAACATTGCAGATTAGAGGTTATAGATTACTACTTTTGATTGGACAGTGACAATCACGATGATGATGATTAGATCAGATTAGATTCTTAATTACCCATAATTCCATTCGCTCTCAATGAAGGGGCCAATCCTAAGGCAAGCATACAGTCCTTGGGCTTGGATCTCCTTGATGAACCTCACCAGGTCATTCCTCCCACTAAAGTCATACTTTAAGTTCATTCAAAAGATGAGAAAGATTTCGTCACAACAACAACAACAACCCAGTAAGCCAAAACCAGACAAAACCCAGTTTCCCACTTCCGGATCAGACCTGACCTGGCTGGGGCTCGTGCAAGTTCCAGAAGACGTATGTCTGAATCACATCGATCCCACCTTGTTTTGCCTTGCCTATCAGATCTCCCCACATCTGCCACATTTTGTCAAATTAATTAATCACATCACCACCACCACCTCACTCCCTCCTCGTACGACCCCATTTTTTAACAACACTTGCGTGTTTTTACCTATTTTTATTAAGAAAGAATTTGGAATCTTTCATTGTTATCATTGCCATTTTTCGCCTAACAGAGACCGAAGGCAGGCTTGGCAGGCTGGCGTTAGGAACAAGGTTTGGGGCTTACTATGGCATAGTGAAGTTATTACAACATTAAATGTATCTGAAACGTCAAAGATCAACGCTTCAAGCGTTGTTAAGCGGAGTCATCGAAACAGATCTCTAAAAATAGTCGAAAAGGCAAGCAATGACGGGGGACTGACATGCAAAGCATGAGAAAAAATGAAGAGTGATTCTCTTAAATGATATTCTTGGCATTAATGATTTCATGCATCGAGACCAGGAGGGAAACTTTTCTTGAATGCATTGGGGAAAAGGTTGTCGGAAAAGTTGACAACGTGAAGAAGGAGAAGAATTGGGATTTTCAAGTGCCCGTGATTCACTTAACCCGGGAACCAGGAGCAGAACCAGAGATATCTCTGAGAAAAAAATTCTCTCACTCCCGTCGTTCCTCCCTTTTTTACCATTGAACACCCCAAAATCACCGGGCTCTAATCACCGCCATTTGCGACGAGCAGATAACAACGGAGAATAGATGGGGGAACGTTACCTCCGGGGTGCTCCGCGGATAATGAATGGAGCCGGAGAAGAGCATCTTCCTCTGCCCATCGACGACGAGCGACCTCCCGTCGTACGTGACTTCTCCTCCACCGATGCTCGCTGCGGACAGCAACGCGACGACGACGATCGAAGAGACGACTGCGGGAAGCAATAACCATGGCCGCAACTGCTCCTTCTTCTTCATGTCTTTGTTTATTTGGTAGATGATACGCGTTCTCCCTTGTGATGTTTGGTAAGAGAGAGTTTTTGTTTGGTAAGAGAGTTTCTCTCCGTTTTGGTTGGGCGATTTTTTGTCGTATTTCCTTATTATATATATTTAACGATATTTCTTATTCATTTTCCTAAAATATTTTTTCCTTAATATTTACTCGGCCATTCGCCCTTGATTTTCTCTTTATCCAATTTACAAATTTCAAAACTTTGAATAGAAAGGCAATCTTTCCCGAATATGTTATTATACAATTACCAATTTTAAAAATAAAAAATTATGAAGGTACGATAGAGTTGAGATGGAGAATTCACGTCCCGTCAAGTATAAAATAAAAAAAATTAAAAAATCATGTGAGCCCGCCAATTACCTTAACAAGTAAATCGCTTATTTATTTGTGTTTATTCATTTTTTAAGTAAATTTTGTGATCACATCACCTCCGTCTTTATCTTCTTCTCTTACCATAACGATTTACATATATATATATATATTTCTTCCTCTAGGGGTACGTATTTAATGCACGATCTATTTTCCTTTGTGTTGTTCATACGTACATTTTCCCATCTGAAGGTGCAAAGGATAGCCGGAGCTGAGCATCGGTTAGGTTGCGGCATCAGCCACAGGGGTCCATGCCTCGCTGAGCCTCTGCTGTAAGTTTTTGCTATCCTCTATATAAACCATGGAGGTGCAGGTGATTGTTTGATTTTTACTAGTGACGGAATGATTTGGGTTATGGCGGGAAACTGCATGATATCACCGGAAGATGTGAACCGACAATGACTTGGGGGGCCGGTCGCAGTTCGCGGGAGCCCAGCCGATCAGCTGCCTCTCGTTGTCGTAGATTATTGTCTTGTCGAGCATCGATATGTCTGCGAGAAGAACACCAACAGCGTCACCGCCGAGGTGGAAAACAACTCAATCTTGTGAAAAATTGAAAATCACGGTGGTTGAGGTACCTCCGATTACGTTCATGTTCTGAAGTCCCGCTTCAGTCCCATTCAGGATCCCCAGGCAAACGTTTCCTTTGGACTGTGACGAGCAAGCCCTCAGAACGAAAGCTTTATGTGCTTTTGGAGAAGTGGGAAGTTGATGGGAAAGGAAACGCTCACCGAAATGATCAGATACGACTCGGGAGGGATATCGAATTGATTCTTGGACTTCCCTCCGTCTGCGAAGCTGAGGGCTAAGGGCTTGAAGTACTTCTTTACTTCGCGTACGCTCTTGAATGGTTTACGGCCACTCCAACAAAGTGACAGCGTGTGGTCATCCAGCGCCTCCTTGAAGGGCTTGCCAGAAAGATCTTTCTTAACCTGCAGCGAAAAATACATGGCGCCTACCATGATCGAAGAAACTATACTCAGTTTCCCCTGCAAATGCGACTTTGAAACTCACCATTGAAGTCAAGGCGTTGTAGATCTGAGAGCAGAGGTATGTGTAAGAGCTCCCCGTGTCGAAAACTATTAGTAGATCCTTCATTCCTGTTGATTTCCCTCCGAAAAGGAGCTCCGCTGTCCCGGGAGAATAGTTCCTCCTAGGAATACCAGACAGGATTTGGATTGTTCACCTGAGGAAATGGCGGTAACTAAAAGCGACGTATCTCAAAGGTTTAAAGCAATTACGTATCGCGCGCCATGGTAACCCATACGGCACGGGAATAATCGAAAGGGTCGTTGCCGAAGAATAGATAGCCTCCGCCTCTTCCGCTCAGGCAATGGCCCATCACGTTTCGGACCAAACCTTGACTGTGAAGCTGCGACAGGATTCCGGACTTCCCTTTACCGAGCCCAAGGACTCCATCCAGGAAAGGATTTGAAGCGCCCGGGAGCTGGTCATATCCACACCTGCATGCAACTCATCTCAAGTTGAGAAGTTCAACGATCAGCTGATAGAAGGTCTAGGTGATATCCGACTTTCACTGACCCAAGGATCAATCGAGGACTGACTGGGACACCGCTGGAGGATTTGAGTGAAAAGGCATCCTTCACGAGCACTCCGAGGGACGAGCCTCCATCCGCATACTCAACCTCGTAGTCACACTGCTCTGGAACGTCGTCGCAATTGTACTTGTCGTGTGAATGCAACGATGCACAGATCGGATCGCGGCAAATGACCAAGTCCTTTGTTGGACGGTATAGCGGATGAGGTGTCTGAAGATCACACAAAATTGAATAAGAAATCCCATTCCATTTCTTGACCCCCCTGTCCTGAACCCAGAACAAGGACCAACCTGCGTGCAATGTGTGCAGGGCGCATCGCACTGGAGCCAAGTGAGGTCGCTGCCAGTGTCCGGATCGAGGAAATATGGCTTCGGAGGCTGACCAACTTTGATTGTCACATTGTATGCCCTGAAAGCCAGATCCAATCACAAAAAACAGATTCATCCATCAAAGGAAACAGGGGAGCAGCTTCACACTGTGTCCCAGAATCACAAGAAATCGAGACTATAGCGGAGATTCTTCACATACCCAGTTGGGTAAACATTGCCGTGGAGTGGAAACACGAACGACGAGCCGGCAAAATTCCCCAGAACTGAATAAGATGACGACGGCGAGGAGTCTGCCCACCAGGGTGACTTAGCCCTGCCTCTTCCAAAACCATCCCTCGAGGAAGCCGATGAACGTCCAAACCCAAATCCCAGAATCACAACCGCAACCAAGGAACACACAATCATCCGTTCCTTGATCATGGTGAACTCGTAGGTGCGAAGTTTCCTGCCCCCTTGTCCGAATTTTATAATGGTGGTCGTGTCCGAACAAATCTGCCTTTGATTCTTCCACAGGTCTTTCCTTTTCTGATGATTGTCTTTTAGTTCGTCCTATGAGAAAACACGTCAATTTATAAGCTTGGAATTGCGTGTGATTGTTGGTTTGAAACAATTGGAACACAAATCATTTGGATTTAATTTATTCTTTCTTGTTGGGTTTGGTGAAATCAAAAGGAAGTTGAGATTGGTATATCTTCTGATATTGATTGGAGGAGGGTTAAGGCAAAAGAAGGTTCTTTACTTTTGTTAGGATCCAGTCCTGTCCCTTACTTCATTACAAGGATTCGATTTCTTTTGATTCCATTCCTCGGCGATACATAGATGTCTCTAGACACGTACTGCTGGTTGTGGTTCCAAGCTGTTGCAGCTCGCCTCAGTCCAGCCGATTTTGGGGCGCTCATTGCCGAAATTCAAAAATGAATACCCCTGCATTGAGATGTCTGCGATGCATTTTAGACCAGAACATGAGAAAATTTGAGCTAACGCATCCAGTGTTTTAGATCTTTTGTTACATGATGTTAATGTTCACCTCCAATGACTGTAAGACTCCCCCGTTGTCGGTCGTGTATTCCAAGGCAAATGTTTTCCCTGGATCTGGCATTGCACAAGAAATAACCTTGTTAGTCCAGACGATAGATCTATATGCATGTCTGGATGAAAGAAAACTGACCGATATGAAGAGATATGATTTAGGTACAATCTAGTATACTTTATCGCCCAAATGAAACATCAGGAGATCCAACTGATTCATGGCGACTTTTAAAATGTCTGGGACGGGTCGTTGGCTCTTCCAGCAGTGAGATCCCGCAGCGCCATTGGACACTTTCATGAACTCTCCTTTGAGCCCCTGTTCTACCTGTAAACAGTACAAAAGTATTACGATTTAAATCCCGGCTAAAGGCAGTGGCTCGCCTCACCAAGTACTAGACTGAAAACTCATGGAATGAGAGGCACCAATTTCTGCAGAAGCAGTAGCCAACATTTCGGCCGCAGCTGATAATCCTCAGTTGTTCGGACAACCTTCGTTGGATCAAAACCGGGTTCTGTACCCCATGGGATACACACTTCCTTCGACATGAAGAAACAGAACCCGGTTTTGATTCAACGGAAGTTGTCCGAACAACTGAGTATGATCGACCGCTGCCAAAATGTTGGCTTCTGCTTCCGCAGAAATTGAAGGGGCAAGACGACAGTACTATGACTGAAGCGGCTGTTAAAAAGAAGTGCGTCTCTCATCTTCATTTGAGTGTGGTTAAGATACGTGAAGACAATGAGCATTTATAAGGGGGAGGGGGGAGATTACACTTTGATCAACCGAAGTAAATGATGTCAGTTGTGTCGGGTCATAGGCAATGCTGTTGAAAGTCCTACTAAGATTGATTCGATGACTATGCAGAGTGTTGGCTTGACTCTGTATGCAGAAAAAAGATTGTTTTCATCACTCGAAAGCGACTGCATGCTCATTGTCATGGGAAGAATTTAGACCAGACAAGAACGAACTCCATCCAGATATTGGAAACGGTCAGGCATGATGTTCAGACCAGACAACTCTTGGACTGTCGAGGAAGAGCATTTGTGGCATTGGATTGGTAGACTCACCTTGATGTTCAGTCGGTCAACTACTAGTGGAAGAAGTTCCAAGGCACTATGCTCAGCTCACAATTGCGCACTCTCTCCCCTTCTCTGGCATCTGCCGTCGGGATAGCTTATAACATAACAATTGTGGTATCCTGCCATGCATTCACACGACATGGGTTATTCAGACTCCAACCATGGCCGGTAACAGGCAAAGACGGAAACTGCGAGTCTAGAAGTCTGGATCAGACAATTCTGTCGAAGGGGCTTATTCTCAATCGAGTGAAATAAGCTAAAAAGCACTTCTTTAATTACATCATCGCGCAAGAAGAAGAATGCGATGTGTTTGGCTTGTTGCCGCCTGCTCTGCCCACCTCCTTGTGGAAATAACTCATATGCATACCGTTGTCGTATCCTTCCGTGTATTTGTTTCACACGTGCTATACCGACTCCAACTGTGTCCAGTAGCTCGAGACGAACCGCGTCAAGTCGAGCATGATGAGGAGAATATGTTTACAGTTTTGTACGCTTTAAGTAGACTAACACCCCAATGCTCGTAAGAGCAACTGCCCCGGCAAAAATTCCAGCACCCAAAGAAATGCCTCCTTGTTTCTCTACCGTGGCTGTCCTACCCGAGGATGACTGTGAAGCTGACAGAGGTCCCGAGTCTGAGAAATCGGCATGCAGCCGTAAAACCTAAGAATGATAAACTAAGGCTGTCAATATGTCCTGTAGAATGCGGCTCGCTCAAATTAACTCACGCAAAATTAGTACAAGACTGCAATTAATTTATTCGAAATAAAGATTGAGGTTCAGAATCTCACACTACACCTACTAGGTCGAAGAATACACACCTTCCGCCCAGACAATCTTGCATGGCTAACAGCAGCCACGAGGTCTCCATCCGTGGACAACAATACTTTGTCGCCCTCATCATCCTCATACTAAGATAGTATAAGATGCTAGTGAGGATCAAATTGAAGCATCGGTTCTATAAGAGTATAGAAGATTACATTGGCAAAACGAGCTTAGCTTTTTCAACTCACCAATAGATGAGGATTTGGTGAATCACCGCTGGCTCCAATTCTCTGCATGACAATTGATAACAACTCGCTCAAGTTCTCCGAACCTGAAAAAAGCAAAAAATTAGTGAAAATCGGCATAGCACCATTACACACTCTATGCTGTATCAAAAGCAAGAAATCCGTTCCGAGGTTGAGTGGGAGGTCACAATTCATAGGATAGCGATCTACTTGGGCTTGTGTTTCATGGTAGTCAAAAAGAATATTCATCCTTCTTTTCAGATAAAAGGACTGCGTCGTCACCATGGATATTATTAAAGTTGAGACAATGAGACCAACTATCCAACCTCTAATCCTATGCAAGAACCAGCCATGAGCCTTCATGCTTTATACAGATGAAAGTTCAGATTATGAATCACGAGGAAGTCAGAGGGTCAACACTTACCAGAATTCAACCTGTGAACACGGCCTTTACGGTCCTCGAATTTGAAGGAAAATGAATTTCCCGAACCAATAGGAGGATACAAAAACTTTCCGCTATCCACTGGTCCGTCTGAAGTCATCATTGCAGACATTTCACTGTAATACAACACATACTTAAAAGAATGTGACAACGGGACAAGACTAGATCATCTGTATTTATGTATCAACAGCCGAATTACCCAAACAAAGAGAAAATGGAACCTCATGTACAATGCATGCACACCCCAACATTGAATGAGATCATAATATAAATATTTCAGTGAGACCTGTGTGTGTCAGAGTCATCTGCAGGATCAAATGACATAGCAGAGTCCCAAAACCTTTGCATCATTGTAGTGGCCACATCATTAACAGCGCCCGAGCTGTTCTCAACCTTTAAAAATAATAAATGAGGTTCAAATTAAATAAAAACCAGAATGATGCAGTAACTCCTTGAAGTTTTCACACAACAAGATGTTAGAAATATCTTATGCTCTATCATGATGTTGATTTTATACAATATCACCAGCAATCATAAATTGCTATAACCAAGAGCCTCACCAAGGCAAGAATAAACAATATTAGGACAGCCTAGAGTATTTCAATCTCAAATGCATATCTCTAATATGCATTGCTCATAAACTTTATTGCCAAATTCATGCAAGGTCAGGAGGTAATTAGATTCAAATTCGGCAGGAGACAAAATTCAAGCTTGAGGCAACCACAAAAGCAGCCCAGGATCAGAAACTCTTCCTTCAGCTATGAACACAAGTCACATATTCCTCGGGATGGAAATCAAAACACCAAAAGATTTGATGTTGCTAATTCAAACATTAAGTGAAAATGAATTGTCTCCTTTCTACTTACCCTGTCAAACGCAAAGCACAAGGACACGGTATATACTATATACATGAACAAAAAACTTTAGCCGATAGTTTGTACATAGGATGGAACAAACGACAGTAAAGTGATTACTGGAATCAGAAATTCTATTTGTTGTGAAGTGATTACAGATATAAGAAATTCCACTTGTTGCATCGTAAAGCAATTTGAGAATGTGAATCTTTCGCAGAATAGAGGAAAAGCAGATTACTATCGATATGGCAGCATGAGTTATTTGTAGAACATCTATACAAGCCACAGCACATCCATCTGCAAAAGAGATGTCATTCCATGAACAATAAATTGCATTAGAGTATCCAAAAGAACAAATAAATTGCATTAGAGTATCCACAAGAACAAGTGTACAATGCCTACCTCTATCGACAACAGGAAGGTGCAGAAACTTCCCATCGTGCATAATATGCAATGCATCAAGGATTGTCGTGTCCAGTGTGGCACATTCAGGATTGGACGTCATAACCTGGATATATCAATACATGTGTAAGTAATCAAACATCTCTAAAGGAAATGATTGTTTTAGTGAAAACAAGGAAAAACTTTTGACAGCTATGAAGACAGAAGAAATTCACAGCGGACCTTTTCAACCAGGGTCAATTCCGGGGAGAGGTTTTGTGCCACTACTCGCATAAGGATATCCTTTGATCTGCAGAGGTAGCAACACGTTAGAGGTGCATGTCAGTAAGTATCGCACAGGAGATCAAATGCGCCCCGGCAGTTCAAAATCAAAAAGGAAAGAAAGGGACAAGGAATAAAGAGAATAGTACGTAAGAATTCCTTGGATTTTGCTCCCGGTCATGATGATTACCGAATTGACCCGAAATTCCCGCATCTTCTTGGCAGCAACATAGACAGGATCGGATGGTGATGCTATCGCGACCCTATATGTTTTAAAAAATGGAAAAAATAAGAAGATAAGAGTCCACCCAATCAACGTAGTTAAGTTTTTCATAAAAATAAGAGGCGTCGCTTCTCAGTTTCAGTACTTTGTATTTTCACTGATGATGGTCGATAATGAAGGCTTGAACATTCGCTCCCTCAGAGTTTCTATAAATGCATGCGGGGCTGAAAGGGAAGGAAAATAATATTCAGAAGAATGATAGAGTCCATACTTGACAGTTTTTGATAAATCATCGACATCATTAGTTCCCCTTGTTAATGGATGAACCAAAGCAGAAGCTCATTCAGAAATAATAAAAATCACATTTGTATGCAGTGAGAGAGGGGCAAACCAGAGAAATTGCTTCCAAATTGACGCTCAACCCCTTCGACTGCAGCAGCAATCGCACTTCCCTGCTCTGCAGCCTTTTCCATTCTAGATATCGCATCATAAAGGCATTTTGTGATATCTAGCAAAGCAATAACTTCCCCGTTTTCCACCACAGGAAGATGTCTGAATTTACCTTCAGAACAGAAAGCAAAGCAAAGCAATCATGAACTTCGACTAGAAATGAAGTTAAAAATAAAAACTTCATTTTCTAATAAAGAGTCAGAAAGATCATTGATTTTTTTTTTCATTTCCTTTCTAGAGTTTATAAACCATAAAATTTGAAAATTGGGATATGCATCGCCAGATCACATATGTCGCATGCAAGACCATGTCAAATGATGTATATATTACCCCGCATTCACTTCATTCATCAACATAAAAAAAAAAAGGCAGCAAAGCAATATTAAAGACATTCTACTGTCATACAAGTCCTTATCAAACCAAGTGCAAAATCATAATAGTACACATTTGCATGTCCTAAGCAGAAGAATATTTGAAAAATACTTAATGTTTGGCCAGTAAAATACCCTGGACCATCTTCTGAAGAGCATCGATCGCTGAAGTATCAGATGTAACATATATGGGATTTCTTGTCATTACTTTAGACACTATGGTCTGATCAGGTCGCAACTCCTCAGCTATCACTCTGCTTGTAATGTCCTGTAGAAAATAACGCACAAAATTTATCCAATATTATCTAGAGAGCAAGCTCCAATTCAACCATGTTCGAAGTATAATTAGTGCGGCAACCTTGTCTGTCACAATCCCAGATAGCAGGGCATTGGCATCGGTCAACAGGACGGCGTCTACCCTACGAGCAGCCATACGCCGGCACGCATCGGACACGGTTGTCCCCTCGGGAATTGTGAGGGCTTTCGACAGCCGCAGCTTCTTAACAGTCCTTTCTCTGCCAGCTGAACTGCAGAATAGCAGAACGAAAAGTTTTCGCTCAGCTTCCATGCAAACGTGCATAAAAAGTCAGTGTCCTATCAATTTACCCTCTAACACAATAATCAATGCCAATCCCCCAATCAGTGTCCGGCAACGTGGACAATCCATCTCATTCACAAAAAAAAAAAACAAAAACAAAATCCTTTGCTTCGGGCGGGAAACAAAGTTGCAGCAATCCTCATTGGGTTAAAAGCACAGCAAGCATGGCTGGATAAACGCAAGAAAAACAGAAAAAGCTCCAGAAAACAAACCAAGGGACGAATCTTCTCTTCCCGGTCGAAGAGGAGAGGGAAAAAGAAAAGCAAAAGGAACGAACCCTTTTCTACCCTTCACCGCCTATTCATTCCAAAACAATCACACAAACCAACCAACCCGGAAGCAGCAACCTTGTCATCATCCCAAACCCAAAGGAAGCAACAAAAACCAGAGACAAGAGAAAAGAAGAACAGAACCGACAAACCTCTGGGCAGGGGGGGAGGAGGGTTTTGGGGGGAGAACCCCGTTGGCGGCTCCATTCTCGGACTTCCTGGGGGCCCTGTCCTTGTCCCTCTTGGTATGGAAGGACGTCCTCCTGGGACCCGTAGGAGGCGGCGCCACTTGGCTGCTCATTTGGGGGGGAGGGCTTCTCCGGGATTCCGATTAGGGTTTTAGGGTATCGGGACAACCTCGTTTTCCGCGGGCAAGGTGGGGAGGGAGGGAGGGAGGGAGAGGCTGGCTTTCGACGCTAATTGAAATTTGTAAGAGAGGGGAGGGAAGACGAGGGGGAAGGAGGAAGATTCTATTTTTTGTCCTCTCTCTCTTTTTTTTTTTTAAGGTTTTCGTTTCATCTCCATATATTTTTTTTTTCTGTCTTTATCTGTCTGCCTGTTGTCTGTCCCATCGACTCTGTGTCCTAAAAGAAAAACAAACAAATATCCAAATTTCCCATCCACATAAATAAAAATGAAATAAGTAAGTAAGTAGTAAATAGGAAAGGTGGTCCAGCAGGAGCAGCCTCCTGCCCCTTTCGAGTTATATCCAGGTTTTCGTTGCGTGGTTCCGAATGTGTATATATCAATTTTTATGTTGGGGTGTGTGTGTGTGGTCTACAACGAATTTCACCCCAAACACACCCCATCATCCATCAACAAACAAACAACCAAAGAGAGATTCTCTCTCGTTTATCCATCCCCTAGTAAGATGTATGTTTGGGCTTTTTGACTTGGTGATTCTTGCGTCATCATCTAATTATTGTAAAATGATATAACAATCTCCACTATCACCAATCAAATCATGAAAATGAGGAACTTTTGAAAAGCCCAAAATTCAATGCATGTCACGTGGGTGGCGTGAGTGAGTCTGAGTAAAGAGAAGAACATTGAGTCGGTCCATGTCTGGTCTGGGCCGAAGAAGAGGATAATGATAAAAATAGATGTGATGAGATGGGCATGGAATGAATGTAGGTAGGCCTACTACTTACTCCTACTTCTTACATTTACTACTTGGTTATTCCTGTGGGGGGGGTTTCCATCATCCATCATTCATCGACAAATAATCAATCAACCATGTCCCTCCCTCTCTCCCTCTCCCTCTCCCAAAGTCAAAAAGTAACATGTATTCTCCCCATCCTCCTCTCAATTAGTCTTCTGTCTCTCTCTCCCGGCAAGAGGCGGGAATAACGCATTTCTCTCTTTGAAAATACTTCCCCCCCCTCTCCCGGGGGGCATGATTGCCGAGAGAGAGAGATTGAAAACAAGCAAGGAAAGGAAAACAGAGACCAACAACTAGAGTCATTCCTTTCACACTAATAACTTTACTTGACATCTAAATTGTTTTATGATATTAGAAGGAGAAGGGGATGGGATGGGATCATTGGGTTCTGACATTCCTCTGAACAAGCAGGGTGATTCTCATGTTGGTTGTTGTCATTGTCCCCATCATCTCCGGGATCCCAACCCCCAGTTCCCCCTTTCTTCTTCCCTTTCTGTCCCCCCTGCATCCCGAGGAGTCTTTCAGGTATTTGGGTTTCCCTTTTTCATTTTCTTTCAATGTCGAATCTTTTTTACCGGTTTTACCCGTGTTTTGTAAAGTGGGTCGATGCCTTTGTTGGGTGCTTTTCCATGCTTATTTGTGGGTCTTCCCCCATTTCGGAGCCTTTTGGTGTGGTGGGGTGGAAGATAAAGAAGATATTTGGGTGACAAATATGGAATTGGAATTCCCTTTCGTCACGTTGTTTTCTTCTCTTTGATCGAGTGGTTTTCACAGCCTGTCTCTGCCATCTCCTGTCCTGTTGTAATAAGTCTCCCTAGTCGGGGGAGGTTGGGGGTCGCCCGGCGGCGGCCGAGCTTTATTCGTTAGGTGCCGAGTGGATTACTGGTTCGATGATTGTGGTTGAAGCAATTTCGTTTTGCCAGGCATTGTGGTTATGTTGATGGCAATCGGAGAGAATAAAAAAAGTGATCTGTCATTGGAGAATGAATTTTTTTTTTTTTTGGGGGGGGGGGGGGTGGGGGGGGGCTGTGATTTCTGTTCCATGATTGAGAAGCACCGCCATTTTCGGTTTTGTTTTCGCAGGGGTTTGTCTTTCGAGAGATCTTGAATAAGAGCAATTTTTAGCTGGTAGGATGTTGCATCGGTTAAGGTGAGTGCATTCGAAGCAAAGGCGAGAATTCCCGAAGAAACATCCTCGCATTTGGCTTGCAACAGTCGAGGTTGTTGGGTTTTCCTACTCCGGATCTTACTTTACATCGTCATGGCAGTGCATAACTTGTTTCATATTTCTACAAAGAGGGGTGTGGTCTTCTGATAGCAATGGAACGGGTATTCTTTACATAGCACGTGATGTGGGATGAAGCTTATTTGGAAATGAAGAGGTAGAAGTTGTTGAGAAGTCCGGATGGATCGCCGCAGTTGGCTGTGGCGGAGGAAGTCTTCTGAGAAGAGTCCTGCAGAAACCGAGAGTTCGGGATCTTTGTCCTCTCACTCGGAGAGGTTTTCTGATGATCAGGTCGGTTGCTGGATCCCACTGTCGGCTAAAATGATATTCTGATTCCAATTTACTTCCTTTAGGGAAGAATTCTTCCATTCTGGATTATGATGGTTGGCTTCTGCTTCATCAGGATGCACATATCTATCTGTAAGCTAATGATTGCAATTAGGTCTCGAGATTTTATTACATCTTAGGTAATGACTGTTTTCTGTGTTGCCAGAGTTTTAAGTAGCTAGATTTATCGAGAGAGAGAGAGAGAGACTATCTTGAATGACATGGTTTCAGGACAATCAAGTTTCTTAGGCGCATACCTGATGCCCCTGGATCTGGTTTTGGATTGAAAGCAACGGTGGTAGACTGTAGACAGAGCTGGGAGAACATAATTCTGAAAAAATCTGCCATCCTTGATAATCTGTGTTTAGTTTCCTCAGTTACTTGTTTCCTCGATAAACTGTGTCGTCTTTTAATATTCTCTTGTTTTTCTGAAGGCACATTCGATGCACGGAGGTCTTTCTACAGAGGTTACATCCAAAGCTTCTACGGTCGATGGCGACCTTAATGATAGCACGAGAACTTTGTCAGAGAAACTATCTGCAGCTCTCCTAAACATCAGCGCTAAGGAAGCATTAGTAAAGCAACATGCCAAAGTTGCAGAGGAAGCGGTATCTGGTATCATTTTGGAAAATTTTCATTGTAATTGTGCTTTAAGTCAAATGAAGAAGTTTAAAAGGATAACAGTCGTTTCTGTAACAATTTCGATTTCTGGATCTGATGCATTTTCAGGGTGGGAAAAGGCTGAAACCGAAGTCTCCATTCTCAAGAAGCAACTGGATGCTGCTGCTGACAGGAACTCGAAACTTGACGATCGAATTGGACAACTTGACAGTGCTCTAAAGGAATGTGTAAGACAGCTTCGACTGGCCCGAGATGAACAAGACCAGAAGATTCTTGAAGCTATCACCAAGAGAGATCGAGAATGGGAACTGGTAAAGGCCGATCTGGAATCCCAGGTCGACAAACTGCACAGCCAGATGCATGCCCCGAAAACTGAACCTCTAAGCACAACTAATCCTGAATATCATGCGAAGCTTGAAGCCGTTGAGAAAGAGAACCAATCTCTTAAGTGTCGGATCCTTGCAGTGGCCGAGGAGCTAGAAATCAGGGTTCTCGAAAGAGACTTAAGCACTCATGCAGCCGAATCAGCCAGTAAACAGTACTTGGAAAGCATGAAGAAGATGGTAAGGATAGAATCTGAGTGCCGCAGACTCAGAGCCATTTCTCGGAAAAATCCTCTTGTGAATGACTTCAGCTGTTTGTCAGTGTCGTCTGCTTATGTCGAGTCTTTCACAGATAGTCAGTCGGATGTCGGGGAACGCCTACTTGCTGTTGAAAATGACGCCAACAGGGTGAGTGGGTCGAAAATGATCGAATCAGATCCGGGAAATTTCAACTCTCGAGAATCTTTAATCTCCAAACTTGAACCTCTGGATGAGCAAAAAATTGTTGGTTCTTCAGGAGAAGTGGATATGATGGATGACTTTCTGGAAATGGAACGACTTGTTGCCTTGCCTGATTCAGAAGTGGGGGACTGCACCAGCAAACAAGATAATTTTTTGGACCGAACTCGAGCTCCTGATGTCCCACTGCCATCTGAGCTTGAGGTCATGATCAACAGAACAGCAGAATTGGAGGAAGAGCTAGAAAAGAAGGATGAAGAGAAAGTGGAACTGGAGATGGCTCTGATTCAATGTCAAAAGCAGCTCGAGGCATCCCGTCGTCAATTAGAGGAAGCTGAAGTGAAATTGACAGAGTATAAATCTCTTTTATCCATGGCAGAGCAATACAAAGAAATGGCCGAGGCAGACAAGAAAGCTGGATATGTAAGGGCGGAAATTGCAGAGTCACGCATAGAGACATCTCAGACTCGGCTAAAACAAAAGGAGGCAAGATCAGTCGAGCTTGAAAGCATGTTATCCGTGGCGGAAGAATTAAGACAAGCGGCAGAAGAGACTGCGGAGGCTGCTTTAGCAAAGGCCGAACTGGTGGAATCACAGATGGAGACATTAAAGGATCAGCTAAGTCAAACCGAAGGCAGAGTACTAGAGCTCAATAATTTGTTCTCCGAGGCAGAGGAATCCAAACAAGCAGATACAGAAAGGAAAAAGTATAGCGACATGAAATTAAAAATTACTGAATCACAACTGCAGAGTGCCGAAGACGAAATCAAACGGTTGCTCATCAAAATCAAGTTATTGGAGGAAGAGGCGAAGAGAGAGATTGCCTTATCGGCAGAAACTATGGATAAATGCAGGGGCTTGGAAGAGGAGATTAGGATGATGAAAAAAGAAGCTGATATCAAAAGCGAGGCCGAGCTTCAGCTTCATGGGGGCTCCAGAGTGGAGCATAAGATAAACCAGGTTAGTTCACTTGTTGCCTATAATCAGATAGATAACAAGACACATCCGAATGGATATTCTGCTGCTGCCTGCATCCGAAGTCCATTTTGGGAGCTTAATAATGTTTTTCCATCTTTTTTTTTCTGGCAGGAACAAGAATTAGCACTTGCTGCTGGCAGGTTTGCAGAATGCCAAAAGACAATAGCATCACTTCGTGAGAAACTAACTTCTCTAGTGTTGGTGGATGATTTCACAGCTGAACTAGAAGAGGACCCTGAACCGACTGACGAAGGATTCCATACACAAGTAACCACTGGGGAACCGTTTCAGTTGCACCCCAGAGAAATCTTCGCTTCAAAACTGATGTGACCGCCTGAATGAAGAAGATATAAAACCTTTTTTGCAGCCAGAGGAATCAAATCAAGGCCAAACTAGTCCTCCGAATAAACTCTACAGCAGCCCCAAGAAGCTATTCAGACGCAGCAAGCGAACTTCCATCATATACCTTTTCCATGCAAATAATCGATCCGAAGAAGGGTGCATAAACAAAGTTCGTGTACAAAAGGTCAACATTACGTGCTGTACTGCTTAAGGTGATCCTTTCAAAAGATACAGTAACTATGTGTATACCCATGATTGAGTCAGATGCTGCAGTAATGCGGCTCCCCGTTGTATTTATGAAAGCATATGCAGAATCATAGCAAGGTTTAGAGGATCAATCCTCAAAAAAAAGTATATCTCATCGATCGTTAGAGCTACAAGATCACTCACTGTCCAGACAGCACTTTGGATAGAGTACTCCGAAGAGAGCTACAAGATCACTCACTAAATGCTAGTAATATTGCACAGACCAACGACAATCACCTTACTTTAATGGCAGCTTCTCTGTTTCCAGGAGATGCCGATGGGCAAAATTACAGTTTCCACGTTGATTGCTTGTACAAGACCTCGATCTTGTAGTCTCTCAGCAATTGCCGCAGCTAATTCAACACCCGAGTAGCCTCAACCAACGACAGCCACACGGATTAAGTTCTCTTTCCCAAAACCTTTTCTTTCGAACGCTTTCAACTTATCGTCAACCTTCTGTACAAGGAAACAGGGCATGGAATGGGATGTCTAAGAATAATGGAAAGGAAGAGAAAACATAGGGCGAGAATCACTTCCAGGAACCTTACACATGAATCCTCAAGAGTAGAAAATGGGAATGCATATTCAGCTGCCCCTTGTATGACACGAGTTTGACTTCAGCCCCCAGTGCAAGAACCAACCTGTCTGGCCAAACCAAGAATCACGGAAAATGTAAAATCAACATTAGTAGGCATAGGAGGGCAAGACCATCCAGCACAAAAAGGAGCGAACTTCAGATGTCACAATATTCAGGACATTGAAGCCATTACTTCAATAAACTCAAGCTGACAGAAGATATAACAACAGATCATAATAATGGATGGACCAGTCATATTCGACGATGCGGCCACTCTCAAGTTGTGCCGTCCCTCCAGGACCAGATGCAACAGAGAAATTCTCTAAATGATCCGTATAGCTTGTAGGAGCTTCACTCGATTTTGAAAAAATTGCACGCCCTTATTTGCCAAAAGATCAGTGAAACGAAGAGCTATTTCCATTCCTCTACCTCTGCATTTAAAGAATAATTTCACATAATTCATTGCCCTAGCGTATAAGCCCGATGAAATTTCACTTTAAAACCAATTATACGTAAAGGGAGTAGTCCGTTTAGATTATATGCTAACCTATAACCTCTTAGGTTTCCGACGTGGGACCTGGATTTACACCCTTCAACAACAATTACAAACACCAAATGACGAAAAAACAAGTGAATTTATGTAACTTGTTACTTCGTAACAAAAGTATTAATTTACTCCATTTCATATTGATTCTTGGAGGGCGTCGTGTTGACCAGCTTTACTTGATTTATCATTGTTAGGTTTTATGGCTATACGCCAATTTCTCGTACTCTATCAGATTTTACAATCGTACTCAGGCAAGACAACCATAAGGCACGTCGATGCAAGTCCACACGAAAAAAGTCGAAGATGTGAATATTAATCTATTTCACTTCCAAATGAAGATGAAAAATAATCAAGAAACGCAACGCGCCAAGTTATTAATTCAACCATCATTGGGCAAGAGCATTGCACATATATGCCGACTAAACTGACGAAGAGACATGATCATTTGATCAAAGTCTAATTTGCTCCTCTATAAATACTCATCATCTCAATACATTTTAATTTCTGCAAAAGCAATTAGCCTACATTTCTGTTGCGACTTCCTTATTAGATTAAAATCGGGTTATGTTGCTTCCCATCCAAGGAAGTGTGTATCGCACGAGCTACGTACCCACCCGAATATGTACTCGTGAGATACATACACTTCCTTCAATGGGAAAAGTAATAGAATTCGATTTTGTTCTAACAAAGCAACCACAACTAAAACGTGGGATCCCACTTCCGTAAAAATTAATGATGTGAAAAAAGAAGAACGTCTCTTGAATATTTCTCATCTTCATTCGAATGTGATTAAAACACGTTGAGAGGATGAGTATTTTATAGACGACGAACGAATTTGACTTTGATCAAAAGAATTAAATGATCGTGTCTCTTCGTAAGTTTAGTCAGCTCATATGTGCAATGCTCTTGCCATACGAGGAGGATTGAATTGATGACTTGACGCGTCAATTCTCTTGATTATTTCTCATCTTCATTTGTGAAATAGATTAATACTCCATGGAAATATACTTCAAAGCTACTGTTGCTCATAGTGAGAACTGAAGACACTTGGAAGCATTACAGACAAACCTTTAGAAAGTAGCTCATACTGCATCGGCTTGAAGACAAACCATTCAGACTGGTGGTATACAAGAAGCATCTGGTAACACGATTATTAAAATAAGACAACCTCTCATAAGCTATAGGTTTAAAATTGACATTGCACAACATGAATTTCACTTGAAGTAGTTCTATGTCAGTATTTTGTGAACAAATTATTCCGCCTAGTCCCAAAAGAAATTCATTTTGCACAGGAAACAACCCAAATATGATGAGTTTGGAAATCAAATACTTCGATGAAGTGAACAATAACAAGCACCAGAGAAGAAGGAAAAATAAACCCACGACTTCAACCGAATATTTCGCTTAATATTTTCACATCCACTCACTACTCAAAATTTTCCTTCATTTTGGGTGTCGTTCTTTTATACGCGTATAAGATTATGATTCCAATGAGATCGACTAAATTAATTAGTTTCAAGTATTATGAAGATGAACGAGTTTTGCACGAAAATACGATTAGTCTGTATAAAAATTTGTGAAATAAGGTTTTAGTTTTTAAAATTACCACAGTACAGCCAAAGAGGCACTTTTTCACACTTGTTTAAAAATAATTGATGCGATATCCTAAAGACAGGGTGTGGGAGACGGGTATTGAAAACATACCCCCTAAAAAATAAAAGAGGCGGGGTTTTAGGAAACCGCCCCTTGAAATTTAGGCAAGGACCCATAAGGGACGCACTTACAAAACGCGATTAGGTGAATGAAGGTGAGGCGGGGGATGAAGAGAAGAGCTGCCAAATCAGGCATACGAGTATCCGACATTTGACAAGGAGGGGCATGAAAATGAAGAACGAGAAGACAAGCTCATCTTTCGAGTAACACAACTGAATGTCGAAAATTGTACACCCTACTTTGATGTTCCTTCCTATTCGATTCCAACAGCTCCAGTTAAAGAGACGGGAGATTTTAGGTAAGGGCATTCCTACTTTGATGTTCATTTGAGCTCAATTCCCGCAACACCAATTAAAGGTGAAATATATTTTATGTGTGTTCATTCCTATCAAGAAGAACTTTCTCAAATCACACAGCTGTTTTCAGGGAATTTGTTGGAGCAGCCTCGCATGGAAGAGGATCGACTCGTTATGCATTTTGTTAGAAGATCAACTAGGCATAGGGGTGATTGATGTTTCAGACCTCGTTTGTTCTGGGATGTTTTGGATGCTTACATTGTGAAGCTTAATGTTTTTAGACATGAATTTCTGGAATTTGATTTCGTTGATTGTATTCTTCGAGCAGGGAGATTTGCTATACCAGCAAACTCGCCTCTAAAAATTTTTAGAAGGACAGATTTTAAAAACCCGCCTTCTCTTCACTTTTAAGAGGGGGCGCGTTTTGTAAAGGTGCCCCCAACTGGGCTACTAGGAGGGTAAGTTCATAAAACTACCCCCTTTATTTTTTAGAGGGCAGGTGTTCAACACTCACCCCAGTTAGACACCACCTTTTTAGAATAGTTCGACGTTACGAAATGTGCAAGGGTTGCATTTTGTAAATCCGTGGCCTAAGGAGGGTGGGTTTTAAAAAATCGTCCCTTGTGGACTCCCTTGCCTAATCTTCAAGGGGCATGTTCTAGTTTTTAAGGGGCGAGTTTTCTCAACATTCACCCCGTTTTTAGAAGATCGCATCAATTATCTTTTTATTAAATATAAAAGACGAATTTTGAGAACTCGTGTTCACGTGGATATAATAATCCCGCCGTATTAAGGTTGTTTTGAAGAGTCATCCTAAAATATTTAACTTTAAAGTGAATTTTAAAAATTCACTCCTTTTATAATTAAAAGTGCCTCTTGGATTGTATTGTAATAATTTTGGAAATTTTAACCGGTGTCAAACTTCCGGACTTAACCCCAATTCCCCAATTCCACACCCCACTTGCAGAGAGAGAGAGAGGAGCGATTGGCGAATTCGGGCAACCTCGGCGTCGGCGATAAAGAAGCGGGAAAGCTGAGGAAAGCAAGAGGAGGTGGTGGCGGGAGATGGGAGACGGTAGCAGGGGCGGAGGAGGAGGAAGCAAAAGTGCCCAGAAGCCCGAGTGGCTACAGCACTACGACCTCATAGGCAAGATCGGGGAAGGGACATACGGGCTCGTTTTCCTCGCCAAGATCAAGTCCCCAGCAAGCAATCGTGGAAAATTCATCGCTATCAAGAAATTCAAACAGTCCAAGGACGGGGATGGCGTCTCCCCTACTGCCATCAGGGAGATCATGGTATCCGCGTTCCCTTTTCCCCTTCTCCATGTCGCCTGGCTTTGGATAGCGTCCAAGTTTCGGCATTAGTTGTGGACTTTGAAGCAGAAGTTCTGTTCTTTTCCTTTGTTTGTCGAAGGGAGATCAACCTTTACAATGACAGGGTTCTGCGTTTTATTGAGGAGTGTTACACTGTTTAGCTGTTGCTGTATTCGCCGTCCTAATTTATGTCTTGTTGTTTTGGAACGGGCAGTTGCTGCGAGAGATCTCTCATGAGAATGTCGTGAAGCTCGTGAACGTGCACATTAATCATGTGGATATGTCCTTGTATCTCGGTTTTGATTATGCTGAGCATGACCTCTATGTAAGTGATTGATGCCTGCGGATGTTTGAATTTCGCTGCACTACCCCTGTAATTAATAGCTACAATAGTGATGATTGAAATTTAGCTCTTGTTCTGATGCAATAAACATTTCCTTGTTGGATTCAGGAAATCATCAGACATCACAGGGACAAGGTTAACCAATCGATTAACCAGTATACCGTTAAGTCATTGCTCTGGCAGCTGCTTAATGGGTTAAACTACCTGCATAGGTGGGCCTGAAACATACTGTTCAAAATGCTGATGTACTCATTTTGTCATGTGATTCTGATTGTCATCCTTCTGTTACTTCCTCTAGCAATTGGATCATACATCGAGACTTGAAGCCGTCAAATATTCTGGTACATGTATTAGAGCTCCTGCCTTTTCTTCAGATGGGATGGTGATTGCTGGCCACTCCATTTTTTTTCGGTTAGCACACATACCATTAGCCTAATGATGTATTTCTTCTCCTCCAGGTTATGGGCGAAGGGGAGGAGCAAGGTGTTGTGAAAATCGCTGATTTTGGACTTGCACGGATTTATCAGGCTCCATTGAAGACTCTATTTGATAATGGGGTAAGATTTACATATTTGCATTTCTCCTATATACATGAGCCATTTGCCGCTCTCAAGTAAGGGAATCCTTACTGTTTAGAGTGAACAAGATTCCTAGAAATTTTTTGCAGAGCCAAACTTTCTTGACAAGCGAAAACTGGTATCGAATTGAAAAAAGAAGAAGTAGAAAACTTGGGTATTGGATGGGCACAAGCAAAACATTGATATTATGTAAAGAAATACTTACCTGACAGACAGATTTCTTATGAGGGTGAATCAATCATCATAAAATGCATTTTGTTAGATGTCGAAACGGAAATTATTCTAAAGCATTTCATCATTACCGATCTATATTTCCTTAGTTGGTCTTTTTGTGATTTATTTGGAAATAAGGACATGTAGATGATCCTCATGGAAGTCTCTTGCCCTGCAATTTGTATTATCTGTTGATTTTTTCCTACTTAACTGATTCTTGAGTCACTAATGTTCATATTCTCCTTTGAGGGACCTAGAGTTTCCGATGTGATTAATGATGTTGTTATCCTCTAAAGAACCCTGGGTGTTACTTACAGGTGGTCGTAACTATTTGGTACCGTGCACCAGAATTGCTCCTTGGAGCAAAGCACTACACTAGTGCCGTTGGTACGATCAGTCACTTGCCTTTCTATCATCATTCTGCTGTTCCAAGCCTTCAAACTACTTTTGCTAATGTATTTTTTGTAGTATTGTCTCTTAATATTTGAATAGCTAATATATGTCTAGCTTCTTAAAAATCAAGATACATTGAATGGTTTTCTGTTGATATCTTCATCATGTAAATGAATGTATCCTGTCATCTCTTCCTTTGTTCAAGTGTGAACCGAAATATTCGTTCACTTCAGTAAAATTATATTTTGGGTTGGTTCAATTGGTGGCAACAAAATATTGTTTTCTTATTTCTTACCTCAGATATGTGGGCTGTTGGGTGCATTTTTGCGGAGCTATTGACGTTAAAGCCATTATTTCAAGGTGCTGAAGTGAAAGCCAGTTCTAATCCTTTCCAAGTATGTTTTTTCCGTCTTGTAAACATTATTATGGCTTTTTGAACATCATGGCTGATGTCATGTCTATATCTGGGTGCAGCTTGACCAGCTTGACAAGATTTTCAAGGTCTTAGGTAATTTTGTTGGATGGTCAGTCCCACAACACATGATAGTTTACCATTTGACTGACAATTGAATTCCTTTAGGCCACCCAACTCAGGAAAAATGGCCCACTCTTGCTAGCCTACCACATTGGCAATCGGATTTGCAGCAGATTCAAAAGTACAAATTGTACGTATTGGGTCCCATCAATGGGAAGAGGCATCGGTCTTATTTATTCCCTCCATAAAAGAATCCTGATGTTATTTCTTTCCTATATTACAGCGACGATAATGTGCTGGGCAATGTTGTACGGCTTCCTAGTAAAACCCCTGCGTATGACCTTCTATCAAAGATGCTCGAGTATGTGGTCTCTTTTTGGAGCTTTAGGCCTTTGTCCCAACAATGGTGGTCATTAGTAAACAATTGAGTCTTGATCCATCAAGCCTCAAAGAACCGAAGGAATGCATAGGTTTTGTCTTTTGTTTCTCTCCGGCAGTGCTAATGTGCTGTTCTCTTTCTTCAGATATGATCCTCAAAAAAGAATAACGGCCGCCCAAGCCTTGGAGCATGAGTATGATGTTTGTCAACTGCGTGTTTCTTTGCTTTTATCTGTCTTCAATGATCAATCTGCTGCCGATGCTTGTGCTGGTTTGCCATCAGGAGTATGCTACTGCCTAGATACTATTAATCATTTATATATATTTCATTCGCCTTGACAAATTGAAACCTGTCATAGGATTTTCCTTTCTATGACAGATCAAAAGTTCTAGCAAATTTTATGCTCCCTTCTCCAGCAGCCTATTTATGAGGCCCAAAGTTTGTAGTTTCTGGCATCTAATGTCTTCAAATGTATCTTCTTCTGTCAGGTACTTCCGAATCGAGCCTTTACCGGGTCGTAAGTAAGAACCTTGCTCTCCCTATTGATTTCAATTAAGGGAGAGGCAACTCTGGATCTGTATCCTTCCTCTTATTGCAATACTCCCTTTGTGGCTAGATCAATAGATATCGGTGGAGTTGGACATTCTGCTAGTATTCCCTCATTTAAACACACAAATGGTGGTATTTTTATCCTCTGAAAAATGTTATTTTATTTTGCGCAGTGCTCTTGTACCCAACACCACCGGGGACAAAGTAAATTATCCCACACGTCCGGTCGATACCAATACAGATTTTGATGGGACAACTAATATTCAATCCCAGCAGGTAGAAAATCATTCTGTCCATCGCTTGAGTGAACGGGTGCTTTCCTCTTCCTGAAAATTGTCTAAGGATTGAATCTGATATGTAGAGAACATATACATCGTCTTTTGTCCTTAGATTCATTTGACAAGGTCATTCTTGTTTCTTTCACTTAGGCTTCTGGAAATATGGCAGCTGCTCACAACATAGCCAATAGATCCGTGCCTCGTATACCTATGGTTGGCATGCAAAGGATGCAGGTTCCCGGAATGGCCGCATACAACCTTGCACCTCAAGCTGGGTTGGGAGGTGCTATGAATCCCGGGAATCTGCCGATGCAGCGTGGTGTCGCTGGCCAACCGCCACAGCAGCAGGTTTGTATTATCCATTCCTTTGTTTTATCTGCATATTCTTTTGGTTAGACTTATCTTCCTTGAGTTGTATTCCCTCTTCATCCTGTCATTTAAGCAGTCAAGAAGAAAGGACCCTGGAATGGGAATGACTGGATATCCTCCGCAACAGAAATCAAGGCGATTCTGAGTTTTAGGTATCCAGTTTGCAGAATGTCTACATGGCCCCAAAACCCGTGCTCGACTGATATCATCGCGGGGCCCTTCGCATGTCCAATAAGATGTAGTCTGCTCGTGGAAGGCAGAAAATCGATTGCCAATGAGGCTGCTCAAAGCCGCGATGGACAAAACTCGTATGCAAAGAAATCTCTGCCTCTGCAGTGGGAGGGTGGCAACCGCTTGATTTTGGTCATCAGAAGATTACCCTGCTTAAGGTCGTTTGTATGAGCTTCTCTAGGAAACCTTGTCTTTGTCAGAGGATCTCACTATTTCGCATTGTTTCTCCGTATATGGCAAGCTTGAATAGCTAGGAAGTATAATAATGTTTAGATTGCTGAAGTTGTGGAATATCCCTTGATAGTTTTACACACATGCTTTGGTTTGCATAGCTGGTTTTCATTCCTGGGTGTTCCAACCAATCAAAGCAAGGATGATTCCGATGATGTTACCGCCAATCAAGGCCTTGAGAAGCCTTTGTTTCTTGGGCGTGTAAGGTGGATACCTCGTGTCGATCTCCCCACCAAACCCTCTGCTCAACACTGCCTTCTTGTGGCTGAAGGCATCAAAGGAGAACTTCCCATGGTATGAACCCATCCCACTCTCCCCTACCCCTCCGAAGGGCAGACCCGGCACCGTCAGCTGCAACCCCAACAGTTAACATGAGCCATCTGCAAAGTTAAAGAACTGGGCACAGAAAAAGGAGTGGGGAAGAGTGTACGCACGTGGAGGACAGTGTCGTTGATGAGCATGCCCCCTGCTGATACACGCTGCACGAACTGCTGCTTGAGGAGGTCGTTCTTTGTGAAGAGGTATGCTGCTAGTGGCTTTGGTCTTGAGTTCACCAATGCAATTCCATCCTCCACTTTGTCAACCTGTATCCACCCAGAAATAGTGGTAGTCCTGGAGATTTCGATCATGATACTTTGTCAACCTGTATCCACCCAGCAACAGTGGTAGTCCTGGTGATTTCGACCAGGATTGATGTCTATTTGTACTTACTGTGACAATGGGAAGGAGTGGTCCGAAAATCTCCTCCTGCATGATCTGGGAGTCTCCTGGTACATCTAGCAAGACGGTCGGAGCAATTCTTCTGTCATAAGAACAAGCGAGTCTGTAAATCTCTCCGGCTTGACAGGAAAGCATGGATTCATCCCGTTTCGGATTGTTTAGAAACTGCAGTATGCATGGAACTCACAGTTTTCCTTCATCTCTTTCGCCTCCAAAGACTATCTTCTCGGACACACCATCCTCGTCCATGAGTTTGGCCAAGCGAGCGAAGTGGTACCGATTCACCACCCGAGATATGTCCTGCGACTCCATTGGATTCTTCCCAAAAAATTCCTCAACCCCAGCCCGTAATGCTTCGATCTGTCAACAATACAACCGCTCCTGGTAAACTGACGTCCATTTGTCTGTCCCTCTGCACATAGTTTCGGTCCATGTAACAGCTTACCAACTTTGGAGCAAACAATTTCGGTGTTATGATGTGGTCCACGGCTATGCAGGCCTGTCCATTGTTGCAGATCCATTTCCCTGCCATCAATCTTTTCGCGGTGACCTACACAAGTTTCGTTCATATTAGCAAAGTGGCGTTCATATCAGCGATGGCTGTAATATTAGGAAAGCGGCAAATACGAACTTCTAAGTCGACATTTGAATCCACTATTGCGGGGCATTTGCCTCCGAGTTCAAGGATAACAGGCGTAAGGTGCTTTGCGGCTGCAGCCATAACTATACGTGCCACTCTTCCACTGCCTAGATCAAACAGAGGCAAAAACTTGTTTTGGAGAAATCGAAGAACTACTAGTAAAATCGTCTTCTTTAAAATCAAAAGCAAACCTGTGTATAGAATTTTGTCCCATCTTTGTTCCAGAAGAGCGCTTGTCTCGGAACAGCTCCCTCGACTACCCTCACCGCAGATCCATCAACATATTCTTCAAGTAATTTGGTGAGCAACGAAGATGTGGCTGGTGCAATCTCAGATGGCTTCAAGACGACAGCATTACCGGCAGAGATGGCTCCGATCAAGGGATCCAGAGACAACACTGATTAACAGAAACAATTAAACCTGGCGATTGCTACATCTGCGGATTGAGGTGTCCAAGTGTCCGCAGAACGAAGTCCTTACAGAACGGGTAATTCCATGTGGATATGATTAGCACGACGCCAAAGGGTTCTGAAACTATTTCTGCCGACGACGGGAAGGTTGTTACGCTAGTCTTGACCTGAAGCATGTTTTCGGCAACCATAACTTTGAAGGATTCTCGATTACGATGGCCGTTACTTTGAATCAACCAAAATCAAAACTAACGAGCATTCACCTTTTCCGGTTTCATCCATGCTTTCAGTTCGGAGATGGCCTTCTTGCATGCCGACTTCGTCAAAGAAATCTACGCCAATCCCAAGCAAAAGTTCGACGTTCATGACTGGAAAAAAAAAAAGAAATCCTTCAAAAATCTCGACAAGGAATTCTCCCGCCTCGGATACAAAAGCCTCGAGCTCGGGCTTCGAAAGGTCGGTCCTGAGAGCCCCGAGGATGTCCTTCTCTCTTTCCTCGACCATCCTCGCGATCGCCTTCAGCTGAAAGACCCTCCACTCGTAACTCCTCGTCCTTCCATCTTCAAAACGACTCCTCAGATCCCTCACCAAGGCCTCCGCCTTCCTCGAATCAAAAGCCTGGCCCTTCTCTTCCATCACCTCGGTCGCCATCGATGACGAAACACAGAGCGGAACTGCAGCTTTACGAGGAAGCGCCTGGAAACTGCAGTCAAGTCGCCCAGTTATTACTATGATGCTACCGCCTTCCAAACAATACAGACATTATCTACTCGTCGGTATCTATGCTGACCTGGTCTTCGCTACGTAATGTTTCGCCGGCCGAGAACTAGCTTCTCATCACTCCGGGGCAAAAATTCATTCAAATACCAACTCCTCTTAACTTATCTTTCTAAATTTATAATTCAAAAATCAAAGCTTTCCACTTAATTTTTGGAATGTTATATCATTGGATTAATACAATATTTGGCACTGTAATCAAAACCAATGAAGTTATTACACTAATCATGCGTTATGTAAGTACTGACGTGGACCTAACGGTGACGGAAGTCTCCTATCTACTAGTAAAAACAGTAAACAAATTATTTTCTGCTTGATGACGACGACGATTAGATAACATTGATTGTTGTTTATCACGCTTTGGGGTCGGCCCAAGGAAGGGTTTTTTTCATGGGTAAGTAAAAACATTCATTCATTAAATCTGGCATTGTGTCAATGAGACTTGCACTCTCATTGAACCCCTCAAAGACCACCCATAACTGGACGATACAGCTTTAAGGAAACCATAAACTGTGCCGTTTCATTGGGGATTTGGATTGGATTGGAAACCCAATTCAAGCAAATTCCTACTGTTATCAGAGAAGACAAAGGAGGCTGAAACCTGGGACGTTCTCGAGCGAGATTAACGGAGAGGCCAATGGCTGCCAGTTTGAAGTGCTGAAGAGGTAGAGGTGGAGAAGAAGAAGAAGAAGAAGAAGATAAGGCAGATTGGAAGTCGTTTTTGCTTTTTCCTCCTGCAGCCCTTCTGGACTCTTATAGATTTTTACTCGTGTCCTGCCTGGTTCATACGAACTCTCCTGTCAGTTTGGAGAGAGCACGACCTCTTTTGGGCGGGGCCAATACACGGCCCCCCTCGGTGTGGTGATTGACTCACTGGTCGTAGACTTATACCGGGGGGACCGGGCTGGGAATCACGACACGAAATTGGAGAGCCGAAAAACATGTTACATTTTGATGGTGCCCCTCAGCACCAGACAAGCGTAGCCCACGGTACTATGGGATGTCACTCTCGTAGATGCCTCTAAACCGATACAACCGTGAATTTCTCATCTATGGTCAAAGTCCATCAAGCCTGGTCCAATACTCCGGGCATGGGTCGAGCCAACTGCGGCACCCAACTCTGAAAGGCAGTCATAGAAATCTCGCTCAATTCCCTCATGTAGTGTCCCAGCTGCTCCAAACATTGCTAGTGAATACATCTCGAACAGTAGCATCCTTCGGCACACAAGATCGAGTCCTCCCATGCTCCCCGAATGTTTCATCAAGTGGTCCCCAAGGTGACCAATTATCAATCCAGAATGATATTCTGGATTCATCACCTGTCCTCCATGCAACCAATCTTCGTACTGTGTCTCAGAGGAAATATATGTTTCCAGACCCATCGACATCTATTCGGCCTCCTCACCCCCAAAGTGAAATACCCCAAAACAACACTGCCCATTACCCATTTAGATCTGATAAGATGAGCCATATATGCTTTAGCATCGCCATCTGATCCCACTCTAAGGGTTGTTTTAGTCCCAAACCCCTTCCGCCTTTGGACGACACACCTCTTCCCATGTCACCCGTGCCCTATGTGAGTTAAGTTCTTCCCCTGACCACAAGAACCACGACATCAATTGTTCCAACCATGCACAAAAAGCCATCGAGATAGGAAGGATAGAAGCCCAATATGTTTGCATCACAGAGAAGACCAAACTAGCCAACTGTAGAAGTCCCATGTAGGAAAGGCATCACTTGTCCAATGTTGTATCTGATTCGCTATCGCATCAACCAACAGGCTGCGATCCCTCGATGTCATCCTCGTGGTGATCAATGGCGATCGTGCCCTGTGAAAGCAAAGGTGCATCAGTTGCGACTTCGGACATCTCCAATGAAACTCAAATTGTGGTGATAAAGATGCTCTCCTAAGGAGACTGTACAACACTTCCACAATCATCACAGATAGATATGGTGAAAAGGGGTCTCCCTGACGTAACCTTCTAAAACTCAGAAAAAAAACCCCATTCAATTCTCCATTCCAGCATATGGAGAACCTAGCAGTGGTAACGCACTCCATAATCCGCTGAATCAGCCAGGTTGGAAACTCAAAGCTCTTCAAAACAACTAGCAGGAAGTCCCACTCTGTCGACTCAATAGGCTTTCCGTATATCAACCTTCAATGCACACCTCTTCGTCCCGCGTTTCATTTGATACCCCATGACCAGCTCATGCCCATCAGTATATTGTCTAGAATCCACCGCCCTGGGAGGAATGTTGACTGCTCCAATCCAATAAGGTCTGGCACCTCCCTAATGCACTTATATATTGTATTGCAGCACGAGATTGGCCTAACACCTCCCTAATGCACTTATATATTGTATTGCAACACGAGATTGGCCTAACACCTCCCTAATGCACTTATATATTGTATTGCAACACGAGATTGGCCTAAAATCTGATAGGTAATTCAGGTTCTTCGTCTCCGGCACCAGGGATATGATTGTAGCATTCTCCTCCTTGAGAAGTTGTCCATACTCAAGGAAGTCTGATACAACTTTGACCACCCGAGCCCCCACCATTGACTAAGAAGCGCGAAAGAACTCTAAGGTGTAACGATATGGTCCCAACGCCTTACGTGGCCCTAGCCGAAACATTGCCAATGCTGGTTTCAACTGAGGTTACCGGCTCTATCAATCTCTGGGGATGGAATGATCTAGCGATGAATCAAACGCACGCAAAACGATAAAAATTACAGAGCAAGTCATACCCATTTCACTATGATGCGAGCTCTCTCAAACTAACATCCCTCAGCCCTATGACGAAACGAAATTCTATATACTAGCTGGAATTCAAACTGACGAAGCTAACTAAAACACCGAATTATTTACCCTCATCATCTTTGTATGTGGTCGGAACAAGGCATTCCATTGTTGAGGTACAAAATCACGCCATATGAGCACCGTGCGTTCTTGAAGCCCATATGCCGAACACGAGAAACCAGAAAATGAACAGGATGGCCCAGTAATGTCCAGGAACGTACTTGATTCTGGTAAGCACAAACTGCAAAGGTATGCAGTAAAGTTAGTAGGATTGCATTTCATTTGAACTGGGTCCAACCAAGTTCTGGGGCAATAATATGAATTGAGCAGAGAAAACCAAAGCCGGGATACTTACGAAGCGGAAGAAGACCACCACTGTCAAAGCACAGACTCCACCCAAGAGTATATGAAGCACACTTTTAGCCGTTTTCTGCAAAATCAGAGAATATCTTATCTTACTCATATATAATTAGACATGTATACTTTTAATGTTAAACAACTCATAGACCATATTGAATTTATGTCACATAAACTCTCTCCCCAAATAGAGGGTGATGGCTTCACAGAGTATAGAGGATAAACAAATGAGAGAATCAGAGTTTTACAGATGGTGCTTACCTGCCAACACGAGGAGCAATAAGCCATGCCAGAGTGACAGTCAGTAATCCTGTGGCAAGCAGAATGCCTGTACCTTCAACAGCCCACTTAGTTGCTAGGTTTCCAGAAGGAACATTTTCTTCGACAACAACAACTGGAAGTTGATCGGATGCAGCTTGTAATGCAGCAATATTGGAAGTGGCAGTAATGGCATTAGCATGTGGACTGAACCACATGGATATCTCACTGAGGGTTTGCCTTCGAATTGCAGCAAGAGCGTCAGGGTCTACTGTCACATCCGATGGCAACTGTACTAGATTGGGCTCTCCACTAGCAGTTCTTTCCCTGAACACTGCATCGTCTTTCAAAGAACCCATAACCTTTTTGAAGTCACTGACCTGTATATTTTTTGCAAGCTCACCACAGATTTCACAGACAGTTGATCCATGGTTGACAAACCATTTCAATGCACAGGCATAATGTACAAGGGCAAGATCATTTTTGCAAGCACAGCCAAGCTCCATCAGGGGATTCGGTTGTCCCATTTCTATATCTGTAGAACAGATGAAACGTTCACCATCAGGACTGATAATCTCGATAAACCCCGAGTCTTTGGCACAGCTTTTGGCCTGGTATTTTTCTTTCTTAACATCATGCACACCTTTGCTCACATCCATGTCGGCTTGGCTGTCAAGTCCTTCCTGAGGAGGCGGACTACTACCAAGGAATCTTAACGCTGTGTCCCCACTATGGTCAGATTCAACACACTGACAAACCCGACAGATTCCTATGCCTACATCCTTCTCCGAACTATAGCATGAGTTAGTCCTTGATTCATCATCTGATGATGAGTATCTACCATTTACACAGCCCAAAACCCTTCCGGATGAACCCTCCTTGGCCATGACATTTACATTAACCGGCCAGTGGACCGTGAAAATGCTATCGCGAGTACTGTAGCCGGAAGGTATCTACAAGGAAAATCCATAGGCTTCCTCCCATTGACAAAGAAGAGATTATCACTCGTTTGTGCAGAATGACAAATTGGTAATTGAAATCCCGGTTCCAAAATGTTGGAACAACTGCTCCTTGGGGCACTACGCATCTGTCCAAACATCCGCACCATTTTAAAATCAAAGTAAGACATAATAAGCCCACAAATTCAAATAAAAGATAATGATTGAATTTGAGAAGACATATCACTGATAGCCTGATATCACTCCCCATAAAATAATAAAATGACTTCTACATGATAAAAAGCCTACCAAGTGAATGCAAGAGGGGACAAAGCAAGCTTAAGTAACAGGCAGGATATAATCACATGAAGCCAACTGACAAGCGTACGACAAGTACACAGCCGAGTTGCAACCGAGGTGATCGCATGTAAGGACAGGAAGAACAAAAAAAAAAATGCAGCAAGCATAGCCACATTTAACACGGACTGCCTCCCCCAATGATCACAAGGAAAAAAGCAACTACAACCTCATGGCAAATTTCACGCTATCGGATCCCGATTTCACCAGAAATCACAAATCCAACTAGTCCCCGGTTATCACAAAGATGGGTCGCTTGCCGGCATCACTAACACCAATGACAAACATCACCATCTACCAAGACAGTTCATTCCCAACACAAGGCGAAACCAACCACATGGAAGCCGGCATCTCAGGATAAAACCCAGAAAAGAATTCGAGGGCAGAAAAAGCTCAATTAAGATCTCGCATTTACCCAGCCGAGAGCCAAAAGCTTCGATTTTTACGACAAATCCAAGTAAATTCCCCCAAACCCAGTTCCCAAAAACAAAAACAAAGCGACGAGGAAGGAGAGCACAAATCGACATGGGCGACGAAGGGAGAGAAATCCACTCACCGACTGGAGAATTGGGATTGGAGGAGGAGGAGGAGCTGAAGAAGAAGAAGAAGAAGAAGAAGGAAAGATCGATTCTTTTCTTAGGAACTGAAGCGAAGCCTTACCCACCCTCAAATTTCACACCTGGTGCTGTTCTCCTACTGTTCCTTTGGCTTGCAGTGGAGAATTCTTACCCATGCCGATTCTCACTCCCACCCTTTTACCCTGGGTAAGCAACCTTACTTATCGTGTACTAAATTACACTAAAAAACAATGACATTTAGTAATGTCTCGAATTCGCTTTGGTTTAATAATGGGTAGATGATTTTAGTAAATGTTTAGTATAATTGAACAGACTTTTAATCAAATCGTGTCAACAAGCCCACTAATGGCTTTTCTTTAGTAAAATGTCAGTAAAAATGTATTACGCCTAATAATGTACAATTTAGTGTATTTTTTTTACTAAAATAGTTTGGTATATTACTAAATTACTAAAAAGTTTAGTAATAATTTAGTAAAAAGTTAGTATATTTTTACTATTATGTTTGGTAATATATTAAGTAATTGTTCGACCTCGTAGAGTATTAAGGTGTTACTAAACTGTTCATGTGAGCTTCGTAAAAACGAACGGGCTTTTATTACTAAATTTTTTTAGTACATAAGTAGTAAAAAGGGTGTGGGCTTAGTAAAGAGTTTAGTAAAATATTATTACTTTAGCGTCGAACAGTTATCTAATACATTACTAAACTTTATAGTTAAATGCACTAACGTGTTACTAAACTAATTCGAAATTTCGGAATTTACCAAACTATTTTAGTAAAAAATACTAAACTGTACAATAATAGCATCAGTACATTTATATTAACGATTTACTAAAAGAATGACCCATTAAGGGGCTCGTTTGGTAAAATGTACTAAAAAAGTTTAGTAATACCACTGATAGTTTGTACATTTTAGCTGGCTTCTTGACATAAATTTAGTAGCAGTGCAATTGTACTTAACATATACTAAGCTCATCGGCCGGTTACAAAACCAATTCAGGACATGTACTAAATTTAGTCGATTTTTAGTACAAAAATATACCAAAAAACGATGAAATTTAATATATAATAAGTAACGTTTCTTGCAGGGCATTTTAGCCGTTTCCCCTTTATTGTCATTTTTATTTAGATTATTGTACTTAAATACACTTGTTCCTTTTACTCTTTTACCATTTTCAAACTTTCGCCGAGACGCAGCTTCAAACAAATATCGTGCCATCGCTTTTCAGAAAAAAAGAAAATATGTCATCACAGGAAGAGAAGATGAAAAGAAATAGATCCAACTTACCATATATAAATGGACACGGCTAATTTTCAGTTCGTGGAAGATTCACCGGAAGATTTCGCGAGTACGAAACAATAGCGAACTGTTTCGTATTGTACTATTTTGTACTCGTGAAATATTTCACTTATGGAAATTTAACCGTTTCTGAAGTGTTAAATTATTTCGTAAAGTCTGTTCGATGGGCTTCGTATGGACTTTGTACAATAGTATGAAGTCCTTTCGTACTTTACGATATAGCCCGTATAAAAGTTCGATACGGCCTTTACCGTTTCGTACAAGTACAAACCAGTAAAATATGAATCTCTTCGTATTATAATACAAAAAGCCCGTATAAAAAAGTACGAAGCCCACGATATTATTTAGTACTATAGTATAAAACAAATCGTAAAGTAGGAATTAGTGTCACACTGGTCCGTACTAGTGGAAGCTTTCATCAATGGAAGTTTAGCCGCGTCCTATATAAGTGAACAAGTAGTCTTGGTCTAAGATTGATAAGTTTAAGCACCTCGGCTTTGGGTAGGTCGTACTTTTCTTAAGTGTATCACTTAGAGCAGATATGATTTCTGTAGTACGATGAGAGGTAGCATTCCCAATCAAGTACGCGAAAACCTCAAATAATGCACGGTGTTTCACTAGAACACACGGGGATATGTTGCCAAAAGAGAAGTTCCCGGAAACTTGGTGGCACATTCGCCGCAAAACTCGACCTCGTATTCCGACGGCGCAACTTCCTCGAAAGCACCTCTGGATCGAAAGAAGTTTAGTAATTCAAAGTTTGTAAGAGCACCCGCTCCGGCATTCTTTCTTGCCGACGAGAGCATTAGTCTCGTATGAATGGATGTTGCTATGATACCAATAAAAAGGTCACTACTGGGGAGCTGAATCCAATTTGGTAGAACACAAGAACGTATGGAAAAACAAAGAATCTTCTTCCCTTTTTCTTCTAGGAAACACTCGGAAGAACAGCTGTATTTATTATTATTATTTCCGAAATAAAACATGTAAAATTACCAAGGGCCACGATTTAGGAGGTGGGAATTGATCGGACGGCTAAGAATACATCGGACGCGTCCATTCGCGGACAAGAAATCCCCCCGTCTCTTGGACCGTCCCGCTCTTTCACAAATTTATTCTTGAATTTGTCGGTTTTCCTCTCGACGTCACAGCGATCTTCCTTTCGACCAGGGAACGTACTCCGATGATTCGTTGGACAGGAACCAGAGGAGGATGAAACTTGCTGCCGAAGAAGTTCTGTCTCGATCGTTTGCTCTCCAGAGGTTGTATTTGCTTCTCCAAAGGAGTGTGCTCCGGTCGAAATCTCCCTATCCTGATCTCGTAAGTCGATTAAAGAAGTTCCCCCACCCCCTCGCACAGTCCATCCTGGTGTCATATTTATTTCGGTTTCTCCTATCAGTTGGACGAGGAAGCGCAGATGCTGTTGAAAGATCTTCTAGTTTTCGCCTCGATGGGGATTGTCGAGGCTTTACGAAAGGTTGGTTCTTCATCACTCTCGGAATGGAGGCTGTTTCGACATGTTTCTGTGGTTAAATCATCAGATCGTGCAGGTAATTGCTGCGAAAGAGCATGGCCAAGATCCATCTCCTGCTCAACGCGAAAGCGCAATCGTCGGGTCTGCGGTGCCACCGGATTTTACTGGGAATTTTAGCTCAATCAGAGATTTCAGCACTCGAGTTGAGAAAGATGGGTTACATCGTCGGGACACCTCATCTTGGCAATTGGCCTCTGGACAATTCAGCGTTGGAACATCATCCGGCGAACTCGGACCTCGTAAAAGGATCTGTCGGGTGTGCAGCCGCCAGAAGCAGGCCATTTTGGACACAGATCCAAGTCTACCTGCTGACCGCTTGTATGAACAAGTGGTCTCAGAAACTCAAAAGGTTGATTTCGCCACGGATCCAAGTCTGCCAGCAGAGGGCTTGTATGGACAGGTCTCGGACGTACGAAAGGTCGATTTTGTGAGGGCTCACACAAGAGGCAGCCAAGGATTGGGGAACCATGCTGATCGGGACAAGTATCGGGAGACAGGAAGGAGTCCCAGCGGTATCTTGTTTGACCAAATTTCAAGCCGAAAAAGGCCTGCAGGTGCTAGTTTTACAGCTGCTGCGATTCCATTAGATAAAAGGAGCGAAGTTGTGAAAGAAGTATCCCAAAGAATCAGTGAGATCGAAGCAGGCATTTTGGCCCTCCAACTTTCTTCTTCGGATGCTAAGCCTATCGAGAACAGTTATAGACGACGAAACGGGATCAGTGGTGTAAACAGTACAATCAGTTCTCGGACAGGTGATGAAGAATGGAAGAGGCCAGTTCATTCCGGTCATTTCTCAGTAAAAGATGTAAGTTGCCGGGAAAGGATTCCTGCGCGGTTAGAAGGCACAGTAGACGTGATGGTGAATCCAGAGTCTTCTAGTCAATCATCAAGTCAAGACGCTAAAATGAGAAGTTCTGGCCCAGATTTGGTGGTTCATGGGGTAAGGGTACCGTCTAGTCATGCCTACGGATACAAACATTCGAGGAGCAGATTGCGGAGATTGTTAAAGAGCAAAGAGTCTCTCTCTGCGGCAGTGAAAACACCGAAATCAAGATATCGAATTTTGCCTGATTCAGTTAGTCAGGTGAACGAGAACAAAGATGAAAGCAATTCGTCATATAGTCGGTACAAATCATTCAAAACAATCTCAACACAGTCTCGTGGGAACCTGAACAGTAGGACATCCAGGATTTACGAGTCGGGATTGGAGGACCAGGGCTCCAGGAAAGGTCAGAGATCGAGGGAAATGATGGCAATTAGGCAGGAGAAAATTAAGCGATCGGGTCCTCTTGAATCTGAGAACTCTGGATCGGAATGGAGCTCTCGGTATCTTCCCAGTAGCCAGGAAAGTGGGATGCTTAGTGAGTCATCCTCATCATCATCACCTAGTCGGGAATATTCAGCAGATTCAGAATCATCCACCAGATTGTCTGACAAATGTTCATCCTACACCTACTCTGTTCCGAGCCATCGGGGCCACGTGAATCCTCAGAGGATTCCAGAACGGAGAAGGGAGTTCGAGATGCACGTTCAAGCGAATCACAAGAAAGCCATAGGGCGGCTTAGAAGATTGAAGAACAAGCTTGGCCTCATATTCCACCACCATCACCACCATCACCATCACCACCATGATCCAGGGCAGGACGCCATCCGAAAGCCCTTGCAGGATGCATTCTGCCAGAAAGACGAGGTAGAGATCGTAAAAAGATCGAGAAATGGGAATGGACTAGCAAGAAACAGGAATGACCAGGTTGGCCATTTCCGCATGCTATTGCATGGTCTGCGGAGCCACCTTCGGCGATCCAAGAAGCCCAAAGGGAACGTCCTGAGAAACAAGAGGGTGAAGAAGTCGCATTGGTGGAAGACAATGAGACAAAGGCACCGCAGCGGAACAACTCTGCCGAGCAGAGGGCGGGGGAAGCTGAAACTGGGTGGTAGGAGGCCCCTGATCAAAGTTCCCAAGTTGCTTAGATAAAAGCTGGCACACTTAAAGATTGCCTCCTTTCACTTGATCAAGTGCATCCAAAAGTTCTCTTTATTTCGGGCCAAAGATCGCATAAATATTCCCAACTTTCTCCAGCCGAATTCCTGATGCCTCAGCCGACCATAGAGCCAAACTCAAAAAACATGACCGTGTTCGATCAGAGATCACATTCCATCGATCTCAAACAACAGTCTTTCGCGGGTGAATCCCTTCTTCCGCTCCATTGTTCTCACGCCTACGCCTCGGGATGAGATTTCTGTTCAGCTCAACTTGTCCCATAGCCTTCTCGCCGGGAAGCCATTCATTTCTACAGGCTCACCTGCTGACAACCCTAAAGCACGATTCCTCGATTATTAAGGGGCGGATACGGTAGACTTATCACAAAAACGTGCCGGGTGGAACTCAAACTTTCAATGCAGCGTTTACCCGTTTCGACACACGTAAAGAACATGGACGATTATATGAATTAGTCCCGGATGAGAAGTATCCAACAAACGACATCTTCCTCATGAAATTCGTATACAAACTTAAGTGAATACATTTTCCCGTTTGATCACAGAGCAAATGGATAGGATGGGATGGAGTCCTTGGACCTTTTTCTCTAGACTGCACACTTCTTGCAAAATTGAATTTCCCAATAAAAAAAGGGAGGATCAGTCATGTGCATTTACACCCCTCTCATTCTCCTGTCTGTATGTCTGTCTGTCTGTCTGTGACCACCTCGAAATGACTGTCGAGTCGATGTTGGCTTTTTCAAGGACGACCGATCACCCCCTCCCCTCCACAACCCATTTCTTCTTTCTCATCTCCCTACCCTTGAAACAAACCAAGCAAGCAAAGTTGTGGGGGGTGGACAAACCATTCGTGAATATAAATAGATTCAAGCACTAAAGGGTTTTGAAATTCGATTGCAAGCTCAACGTCCTAATCGCGGCGGGAGGCTTTATTCGAGGGCGCCTCTGGTTTCTTACATCTTCTTCCTCCGTTTACTTTGGTTATTCCTCGTCATGGGCAAGGGAGAAAAGGAAGAAAAAAAAACGTCATTTCATGTAATGCCGGGTACTTGCCTTCAAGGACGTTCACATCAAAGTTAAAAAAGAAACAAGTCTACAGGACTTTAGGAAGATGATTTTTTTACACTCGTGGGGGGGGTAAAAAGTTGGAAAAATCTCACCAATTCTGTAATTTCTTTTCTGATCTATACCCTTGGGGGGGGGGGACATGTGGTAAAACAGTGATGTTGAAATCATGGGAAATCGTGAGTTAGCATGAAAATGGGTGAAAGATGTAAGAAGCTTGCTGCCGGCCCTACGGCTGGTGTAATAAGCAGCAACAGGTGACTTTCTTACATATGTTTTGAAGGAAAGGATTTCAGTTCCCCTGTTTGCAAATTGGGATGTTAAAAAAGAAACATATCTACATCAATAGGTTACATTGCATGCAGTTTAACGATGATAATCAACTTTGATAAGCGTGAAATCCACCACATGCAGCAAATGATCACTAAAAGCTACAACCGTGTTTGAGAAAGAAAACGGAAGCGGTATCGAGCGGGATTAGCGATTCTAAGAGGACTTATGCACGGCTGCTTTTCAGCAGGGACCCTCCGTCATTACCCAACACGAAAGGGATTAGCAAAAACTGGGAAAAGTATATGTGCGGTTCCAGGAAGAACTCGAGATCTTAAACTGACCGAGCTGGCAGACGCATAAGCTCATGAACGGGAGAACGGGCATCGTGGTGGGAACCGTTTGAGGGGAATGAAGCCTGGTCCGAAGCCTTAACATACTTTTTTCTTTTTTTTTTTTTCCGATTCGATCCGAAGTCGACTCCGGTATCAGATGTTGGAGCGTAGGGCATGCGAGTGCATGTTTAACTCGTATGAAAGCCTCGAGCCAGCCAACATTCCCCACAAACACACAAAAAAACGAGCACCTCGGACCCAACAGCGAAGAAAAAGGCGAGGGAGAGGGAGAGGGAGAGAGGTAGGGGCACAAAGCAAGGTTCATGGGCAAGTCCCTCTTTATATAAAGGGACATAAATTGGGTTAATGCGAAATACAAATCTAAGATATTTTTAAACTGTTTTCTTTAGGGTCAATCAAATTTCTTTCTTTCATTTCCAAGGAGGGGGGGGGGGGTTTCACTCGGTCATCTCATTTAACCTCCTTTTACCACCCCTTTATTTTGGATTTCGAATAACCAGAAAAGAAAGCAGCTTCTAGTAATTGATAAATGATAATAAACAACAACAAAAATCATGATGGCAGGGGAAAGGAAAGAAAGGAAGAAATTTGTTTGATGTGGGTGTCAAAATCTTACTTAGTCAAAAAAAAAAAAAAAAAAGAAAGAAAACCCTACCACCACCGAGACAGATAAAAAGCTGTGTAAGAGAATGAGTAAATAAACAAAATATATTTGGCTTTTTAAGAATTGAATGCAAAAAAGAATTGGGAAAAGAACGCGCGACAGAAAAAGCTGGGGACAACCCCCCGCCCCCCCCCCCCCCCACCAATTTTAATGCCGATCCTTTTGTCATCATCATTACCTTATTATTATTTCTTCCCCTCCTCTCCCCACTCGGATCCTCTCTTTGTCCGCGGTCACTTTTCTTTACCCCCAATTTTATATTACAAAAAATGAATTACTTGGTGCGGATAAGGTAACGCTCGACCCATCCCAAGCTCGAGTAAAGCAGACGGGGAGTCGCCCGGGTTAACAGCGGTTCTGGTTCAAACTTCAAATATCCGTGTATGTAAAAATCGTTTGATTCGATTTTACCACACGATGTGCTGTCATCGCTAATTGAATATTAAGTATTGTCGGGAGTACTTCCTTAGTTCAGAAGGTAATATGTTTCAACTTTCTCTTAATTAAGACTACGACACGTTGTCATTAATGTTGAGTATCGTCCAAACTTCATCATTTGCCCATAAGGTAATAGGTTTCACCCATCCGGGCGAATTACGTGGGTACAACTTTTTTGCCTATAAGAGAATAGTGGGTTTCAACCCATCCAGGTAAAGAACGTGAGTACTGCTTGATGACATGTTTTACGAAACTAAGAAGACGATTGAAATATGACACTAAAGAAACGACTCAACACAAAAAAATCACTTTGAAATCTTAGAAAGTGGTTAAGATTCATAGTATAAATAAGATTTTTATGTAGGTGCGTAATTACAATCACAACCACAAGAATTGCGTAGCCACTTTATTTTTAGGCGCTCTATTGTTTTTGCTTCCGTGTTTTCTCTATGTGAACACTGCAAGCATCCTATGACTTCTCGAATCAAATTCCAAACTCGTGCTCGTTTGTCAATATTCCCTGTGTTTACTAGGTCAACATGTGGACACACTGCGATTTCATATTATCATTTTTTTACATTTACGACGAGCGTGCGAATCCGATCGTGAAATCAACAAATCGGAGTTCACCGGACAATGTTTTCGTTTAAGGCTAGTTCATTTATTTCCATGTATCAACGACCATTATGTACATGGTGCCTTTGTAATAGAGAAGAAATATAATTTTGAGAATTAAGAAAACTTTTCCGACAATATTGTCTTTTAGTCATCTACTTCTTTAGTATATTTTTAAAGTACGACTGAGTTTGAGTGTGTCAAGTGGTGTTTATGTATCATTCGAGTTATTCATCGCCATCGTTTCATTCTCATTCTCAATGATGTATAATGTATTCGTGAAGTGTCCGAGTTTATCTCAAGTTTTTCTATCACACAGTTGGTGTTTCCTCCCTTTCTTTTCAGCAGTTGTTTATTACCTTCAGTACATACCTCCGGTCACATTACCCCCCGCGTCATTACTTGTCATGGCATTATTCGACCCATGTATGTATTCATTTTGTTGGGGTTGATATTTACATTGAAATTGTTAATAAAAGATATACAGAAGTTTTAAATAAGACATGAAGTTGTCTTTCATGTTTTTTTTTTTTTATTGTAAAAGGGACGGTGACAGACATTCCAAGGTCACCAAATTAATGCTTCCCCAACACCTCCATCTGATTCTTTATTTTTTTATTTTTCTTACAGTTTTCGTATCCCCAATAAAACCTCTGGATCCCGCTAGAAAAAACGGAAAGGAATATCATTTTTATTTTTAACATTACTCTCGGTAAATTAATAAATTATTTTCTTTAATATATTACTCTCAGTAATTTAGTAATATTTATCGATAAGTTTATGACTTAATATTTAGTTTAACATTTAGTATTTGGTGTTTAAGATAATTTAACTTTTAAGGGTTTAAGGTTTAATATTTGATTTAACATGTTTACGTTTAACTTTTAAGGTTTAGAATTTAGGATTTAACTTTTAGAATTTACGGTCTTACATTTCGAGTTTAATGTAATGTTTTGGGTTTGTAATTTGAGGTTTATGATTTATTGTGTTGTTAATTAAATGTATCGTTCTAAAAATTAAAAAACATAATTTTTTGCCCTTATTATAAGTAAAATAATGTGTAAATCGTATAATTAAAAAAAATGGTAATTACCTTAGCCATGAAATGGGAACGGAGAGGTATCCTCGTCCGAGGAGGAGGGAGGGGGGTGTGCCTTTCCGCGCCTGACATCTGAAATAAATTATCGTGTATTTAATTTCAGATGACGTGGACATGTCGACCAGAATTCAATTCTCACCCCACCCATCAATGCGTTCGAATTTAATTCGGGGGAGTGTCCAGTCCATTCCACTTTTATGATCTCCTGACATTATCATTATTTCAAAAGGAGAAGAAGAAGAAAATATTAAGAACAAGCATTTTGGGGGTCTCTCGGACGACGACGACGACGACTCTCTCCTTTAACTGTGACGAATCATAGTACCAACGAAAGGGTGCCACGTTTGACGTAATCATACCACCATGATTATCGACAGCTGCACAACCTCTCCCCCCCCATTGATGAAGATGATGAACGTGTGGAGGTCTTGGTGTCTTCCCCCCCCTCCCCACGTTAAATATTTCGCTATTATTTGAAGTCGTGGGTTTGTCCATTTTGGAAGGAAAAATAGACAGGTTTTTTCCTTCCGTACAGTTGGTTTTTTTTTTAAATTATGATAATAATTTTGAACAAACTAGTACTTGAATTAGCCGGTTAACGTCTATTTGTACGACTTCCAATGAAATCGCTATTTTAAGTCAAACGAAGAAAAGAAAATCGCTATTTAAATTTCATCCTTGGAAAATTTTGGACGAAAAAATCCAAGAGTTATTTAAATAAAAAAGAAAGTCGCTGCTTTAATCAGTTATCCTTTGAAAAAAAAAGTAAAACTTATATTTTTATTTTCCCCTTTACTTTAAATATTCAGGAAATCGTTCAACCTTTAGAAAATATAACACTTAAATCTTTCTTCCAATTTAATTTATCAAATATTTTAAAGAAATCGCTACTCAGCGACTTTCATCTTAAAAAAAAATTCTCTTAGATTTTTCTTTTCCGAATTAATTTGCCTATTTATTTTTATAAAATTCCTACTACAAGTAGTCATTTTGTTAATGGCTTAAAAAATTCGCTACTTCAAGTAGCAAGTTACCACGTAATAAACATGAGTGTATGGGAACAACACAATCCGTCGAAAAACAAATAATTTGAAAAGAAAAGTTTGAAATTGAAGCGAGGGGCTTTTCTTGAAATACGTGTTTTCCCTTTTTTTACGTACGCCAAGTAAATCACATATCATATGCACGACTTAAGTAGTATAAATCTCAACTACCTTCATAATAACTTTTTCTGTCTTTTCTCGCAAATGCGATATGTCTGTTTTAAAAGTAAAACGCATTATGAAATTTGAAAAACACATTATTATTATTATTATTATTATTATTTTCTTTTCTTAGAACGTGGTTTTGAGTTCGTGGACTGTTCTATAAACGACCAAATATTTATGAAGGCCCAATGAACAAACATGACCGAAAGTGGTCGGGCCGGGTCGATCGATGGACCGAATCATGCTCGTAGTCAGTCGATTTAACTTGCACATGATGAAAAATCAATCAGATTTCTGAAACTGAGAGTTATTAATAATGTTATGGATGATGATGGTGGTCTCTCCGCCACGGGTGGATAAGGACGTAGCCTATACTTTTTCGACATGATCATCTTTGGCGGTTGTTGGAGTCGAGGAGAGTAGAATCGGCATCGTTATCATCCCCCCCGACCACTTCGAGTTGTCCAAGAAAAGGTTCCCAGGATCCAAACACGTTAGTGACCTTTGTTCTTGTTCGATGCCCTCCCAGTAGACAAGAGCTCACTGCTCTTTACCTTGGGACTAATCGGAACCAACCCCCCCCCCCCCCCTCCCTTCCCGGGAAGTTTGATTTCGGAGCACAACCCAGAACAGGAAGGAGACCCAAAAAAATGGGGGTGGAATCGGGGAGGGTGGTTAAATGGGGTTATTTGATCAGCACTTCCTCCGACGACTGTGTTTCCGCCATCAACGAGTACTACGACCAGGTGGGGATTGTCCCCTCTTTTGATTTCTGGGTTCGATTCGTGATGTCCGTTTTTATGTAAAGATTCGATATTTCTATATGGGGGTGGAATATTGCTGCTTCTGGTGGATGACCTTGGGGGTTATGGGATGAAGGTGCTGAGTTATGGCAGAGAGCGATCGGTGATTCTTGATGCGGTGAAGCTCGACGAGTCCTGTGTCTTGGCTAACGTTTTGGCAGCTCATTTCCTGTGCTCTTATGATCCTTCTCGTGTTCCGGCACGTGTTCGGGCCGCCGAGGATCATTTGGTGAGTTCTCTGATTGTGCTCAAGTTTCTTTTGTTGCTATTTGATGATTCTCCTTTTCTTTTCCTTTTCCTCTTCCTGGGGTTAGGATTATGAGTAAATTTGTTGCTTTCAGGATCAATCTACTCCGTACGAGAAGGCTGTTTATAATGCCATTCGTAGTTTGATATCGGAGAACAGAGACGACGATGTTGCCTTCGAGGAGCATAGGAAGGTCGGTAGGGGATCATCGTTTGGTTAACAACTGATGTTCTTTGTTTGTTAACAGTGTAGAATCTTGTGTTGTTATATTCCAAGGAATAGAATCGCGGCAATGCAGATTGTAGTGTTTTTGGCTAAAAAGGATAGTTTTATTGCATTCTCCATGTCGATTTTTTGACCTAGTCCATTAAATTGTAGACTGTTGGGATCAAGTTGAGAGTTGAAGTTCTTCTACCATACATGTACAATACCACAAACAACATTTGCTCCATTGTTTTGCAGCTCTTGGCAGAATATCCCAAGGATTTGGTTTCCTTGAAGAGAGCTCAAATACTATGTTTTTACATGGGTCAGCCTGATCTTTCGCTAAACCTTGTGGAACAGGTATAATTTCTCAGGAATGCAATAGCTTTTTTTTCACTATTTGGACATTGATGTCATCTATTTGAAGGTTTGGTTGAAGAAAAAAGTACGTCTTTCTGATAATGTTAGTCCAGAAGTTTTATCTGAAAACACTTTTGCGTAAGAAACTAAATTTTGTTCTATCTGGCGTGGCTTTCATAGTTTGGATATTTTTAATTCATTTGTGGCCTCATGGCTTGAGAATTCTGGTGGTGGTTGTTATACTCCAATGGCAAATAGATTATGCTGTAGTGAACCTTTCAGACCTTGACAGATACTGCCACAAAACGCCGAAGAAAGTTACATCTATGGCATGCTTGCTTTTCCTTTGCTAGAACTCGGTCGGATGGATGATGCGGAAAAGGCTTCGAAGAAGGCCTTTGAGATAAATAATAGAGACTGCTGGGCACAGCACAATGTAATGACAACCCGCTCATTCTTTTGGCTTTAGCCTGAAAATTTAGGATCTTGCTTCATTTTCTACTGATGACATATATGATCTAATGTGCAGTTGTGCCACGTTTATCAGTACAATTGCCAATTGAAAGATGCAGTGGAGTTCATGGAGAAGTGTGCACCTTCTTGGTCGTCTTGCTCCTCCTTCATGTACGACTGTCAAATTCAGGAATTCTTGTTACCTAAATTTACGGCATAAGAACCTTCATATGACTTTCAGGATAACACATAACTGGTGGCATGTGGCACTATGTTACTTGGAAGGGTCTGCTCAAATTAGTAAAGTCCTTGATATATATGATTCTCATATATGGAAGGAGCTAGAACGGCCTGATGCTGTGAATCCAGAGGTTGGTTAATTTGGGCTGATATATAATGCCGGGTAGGAGTCGGATATAACATTGAGTAGGGGTCAGATTCACTCTTGATTGATAATGCACACACAGGTTTACTTGAATGCTTTGGGGTTGCTTTTACGGTTGTCCTTGAGAGATCATACCAATTCCTTTGGAGATCGTCTGAATGTCTTAGCCAGTTGCGTTGAGAAGAAGGTAACTGGTCTTTCTGTAGTTTCTTTTAGGTAGTCAAATTGCTGATCAATGGGAAATGCAGTTCTACTAAAAGCTGGGCAGTTTTTGTTTTATGAACCATCCAGGAAAACTGGTACATTGAATGGCATCTTGATATTCTGATTATATGGGCCTTGGCTTTCTCTGGGAAACTTTCAATGGCCGAAGAGCTGCTCGACAACTTGAAATCCAGGTTTAAGAGAGTCCTATGCTTCGGCTATATGCCTTTCTCAAATTTCAATCACTGTTTAAGTTCATCTCATTTACCTTTGACATAGATTTTCCCTGATGAACAAGAAAAAGCAATTGACCATGCAGCAGGCGATGCTGGTTTGTCTACACTCTTTCTAGTCAGTGACAAATGGTTTTCTTTTGCTAGTGTTGCACATTCAGTTACTTTTGAAAATTGCTTGGTCATGTTTTAGAGTGATCAAACTGAGAAGTTTTCTCCTTGGAGGTTAAATTGTCACACTTGAAGCTGGTCAATACATTGCATGCCAATTTGATACTCTATAGAGCCATGTCTTCGGAATCACACAATGCAACTTAGACAATTCTTGGGATAAACGTTTTGGCTTTTAGACCTGGTGCCATTAGGCCCTGTTAACGTGTGCGGTTGTTTGTTCTAGCTTGCGGAAGCCATGTATGAGTTTGGGAATGGCCGCTATAAGCAAGGCCTGGATGTGCTCGGCCTTGATTTTGATGCCGTCAGCTGCAAGGTAATGCTCTTAATTTCACGATAATGTATAAATAATAAATTTTGTAGTCTTGCTTAACCCATTGTGGCATTGTGTGTTCTCTAATGGTAGAGGATTGGGGCATCCGACGAGCAGCTTGATGTGTTCAATGAGGTATATTACTCCATGCTGCTGAACACAGGACAAGTCAAGAAGGGTGAGATGATCTTACCTTTATCTGTGGTGATTTCCTCACGGCTATTGCTCAACACATATTTACAGATTTCTAAAATCACAGCCACAGAAGCAATCGAGAAACGGGTGAAGAAGACTGATGCCAGCCCTTTTCTGTGGCACTTGCTGGTGCGCAAGCAATACTCCATACAGCACAAATTCATCTTGACGGAGGTGTTTTGACCAGTTGGGTGTTTGTTTCCAGGAAAGATGTTACCGGCAAGCGGGCAGGGTGACTGAAGCAGAGGCGGCAAACAAGAAGGTTCGGGCCCTGGAAACTGCGGCTGGACTTTAGGGCATTATCCTACGGCAGACCGATGCTTCTGCCACAGGCAGGGAATACAGATCCCATGTTCATCACATGGAGAACAGAACATGTTGAGATTTGATACAACTTGGTTGAATGTTCAGTTGCAAACAGAATCTGATCAGATGCATATAACTACAAAGTGCTTCACGTTGGTAATAATCAGACTCAAACATTTGCCATGTCGGCTTGAAGAACGGCGGACCCTGCTCCATGTGGGCAAGTGGAGGCCCGGATGCGCCTCAGTTCTGCCACTACCTCGCTCATGTCCGGGCGGTCATCCTTCTCCGCAGCCACGCACCTGAATGCTAGCTCGGCCACTGGATTTACACCTGCCTCCACAGCAATGTCGGGGTCCACTACCTCCTCTAGCAATCCCATGTGGATACTCCTCACTACCACGTCCGCCAGCGCAACCTCTCGCCCCTCACCTCTCCTCCTGTCCACTGCCCGCATCCCCGTCACAAGCTCCATGAGTACCACACCATAGCTGTAGACGTCGCTTTTTTCCGTCAGCCTGAATGATCTGTGGTAGTCTGGGTCAAGGTATCCAGGCGTCCCCTGTGGCCCCGTCCACACGTGCTTTTCATCCGAGTTTGTAGCTGCCGTCGCCAGAACCCTCGATAGCCCGAAATCGCCCACCCTCACCCTCATGTCCTTCTCTAGGAATATGTTACATGATGTAACGTCCCTGTGCACTATCGGTGGCTTCACCGCAAAGTGCAGGTACTCCAGGGCCATTGCTATCTCGAGGGCTATCTCCACCCTCACCCTCCATGTTAGCAGACGCTTCGTGAAGATGCTCTTGGGGCCATGGAGGTGGTCGGCGAGGGTGCCATTGGGAACATAATCGTATACAAGGACGAGCCCTCTCGGGTCGGAGCAGTATCCGTGGAGCCTCACCAGGTTTAGATGGCGGATGGAGGACAGGATCAGGATCTCATTGCAGAAAGACTTGGTTGAGATTGCACAAGCTCGGTGCGAGTGGAGGTGCTTCACGGCGACTGCACGGCCGTCGCAGAGTCTGCCCAGGTAGACCGAGCCAAACCCACCATCCCCTATCTTTCTCTTCGGGTCAAAGCCGTTTGTTGACGCCTCAAGCTCCTCATAGGTGAAGACAGGCGGTAATGGGCTCATGTTGCCGTGGCGCTGGAGGAAAGCAGCAGTGGGATCCTCCTCATCCTTCCCTGACCACCGACGGAAAATCGTGACAGCCGCAGCAGAAACCATTAACAGAAAGCATGCCAGAAATGCCACTAAGAAACCCAACGTGGCGATCCGATCAGGCGGTCCGGGGCGTACAATCGTGGAGGACACCCGATGCGGCTCCAGTGGCAAGCACACAAATGACTTGTTCGGGCTGGCATCATCGAAGCCGCAGACGCTCCCATTGTGGTTGGATTGACACGCCCGGCACTGGGTGAAGTAAGGATCCTGGCCGGTCTCCCACTCGACCTCGATCCCGAAATTGGAGAGCATGTTGCCAAGATAGTCGAGTACGTCGGACTGGCATCCACGATCGTTGGGACGGTGGCGGCGGTACGACTGAGGGCAGGAGGGAAGTAGGGAGAGGGGGTCACGGAAGAGGCCGCAATGCCAGGGGCAGAGGGTGCAGTTGAGGGAAAGACTGGATCGGCAGGGACGGAGGGAGGCGAGACGAGAGCAGGTGGAGTCGGAGACGCGGAAGGGCGAGCCGGAGAGGGAGATGGGACGGGAGGGGACGTAGGCTGAGGATGGACAGGAGGAGGATGAGTTGGCGGTGGAGGAGGGGGAGAGGAGGAGGGAGGAGGAGTTGGGGAGGAAGCGGAGGAGGGAAAATGGGAGGGAGTCAATGGAGAAGGTGGAGTGAGGGGAGGAGCAGGTGACGAGCGGGAAGGAAGGGTGGCCGAGTCCCGGGGTCGTCGAGAACGGGTACGGCGGAGGCGAGGAGGACGAGAACGGAGGACAGGGCCTGGACGGAGGAGGAGGAAGAGAGCCCCGGGAGGTGGGAAGGGAGGAGACGAGGATGAGGAGGAGAAGGGACGGACGGAGCGGCGGCGTTAGAGGAGGCATGGGCGTCGCCGGGAGGGAGGAGGAGGGGGGGGAGTGGGGAAGCGGTAGAAGTAGTAAGTAGTAGTTGCAAGAGGAGTGAGGGTGAGATCTGAATGAGTTGGAAGTTGATGAAAAAGCGGAAAGTCAAAAACGTTGGAGGAAGCAAAAACAAGCACAGTCCCCACCTTTCTTTGTCTTCTTCCCCCGAGCCCGGACATCGAGACAAAAGTCACGTGAAACCACTTTTTGCCTTCCAAAATATTATGCCCTGTTTGTTGTCTTCTTCTTCTTCCCCTTCCCATCATTTGTGAAATTGCTCTTAAATTAATATTTTATAAACTTAAGTCTCAAAACACATAGTTCATCTTATCAAAGGCCTCCCGTACATTTTTTTTTTTATGTTTTCTAATAATAAAACCAATGTTTTAGATTCAATCGCTGTTTATGTGACTCACTTCACTTCACTTTACATGTAACGCTGCTTTTGAGATCACGTGTGTGACAAAATATTTAGTAAAAATACTTTTAAAATTCGCCAAATAATTTACGTAATTTGACATTAAAAATGCTAAATTCAATTTGTTAAACTTCAATATTTTTAACAGAAATTATTATATTTCAATAAATATTTTTTTCATAGAACGCTTATTCTGGAACATACATGAGATCACATGGTGATGTGAAGTATGTTTGAGTACCACCAAACGCCCACCACCAACAACAAGCGAAATAGGGAGAAGGGCATTTGGGCCTACGTAAGCCCAATTAACATGGAACATGGGACCAATGAAGGATATTTTCGGCCCAGTATTGGGAAACTACCCATTGGGCCTCCCTCTACTGTTTGTGCATTCGTGAAATAATAATAATACTTCCACGAATCAAATTACATCAATCTCCCAACCCCACGGCCTGAATCAATAGGGAAGTACGAGATACTGATGAACCGATTTGTTTTTGGTTTTCGGCTTTGCTCCTGCTGAATCCATGGTCTCAAAGTGCTGAAACATGTCTCTGTTCTTAGGCTAATTGTACAAACGATCCGGTACTTCTTTTCAACACGACCGGAACGACAATGAACCGTTGAAGTGCAGACTGCCATGGCCGTTGTGGTGGTGTTGCTGTTGTTGGAGGTGGTGTCGTCCACTGCCACCGCTGGATTCCTTCTCGATCCGCCACCGGAGGTGTAGGAAGTCGTCGACGGAGCAAGGGAGCCTCAGGGGCCCCGCAGAGTGGTATCCATACGTCTCGTGGGCCCTGTCCAACAGGCGCTTGAAGAGAGGGTGATAGAGGTAGGAGATGGGGATGACGAACCGGATGCCGGGTCCTCCTCCTCCGCTGGCGTCCTCCTCCTCCGTCCCGACCTGAACCGCCAGCCACCCTTTCTTCACCTTCATCTTCTTGCCGTCCTCTTGCATGTATTGATTGAGACAGAGTTGTTTTTCCTTTTTGTTCGTACTAAGGAAGGGGGAATGTGTGCTTGTGTGTTGGGTTGGGGGAGAAGAGGAATGAATGGGTCATATATAGTGGGTGTGGATTGGATGGAAGCCAAAACCTTTGGTGGGGGCATATTTTGGTAAAATTATTTATACATACATATATATATATTTTTTTTTTTGTGTACTGGGATTTTTCCACCATCAAAGAATCATGCTAGTGTTTTTGCTTTACTGTTGTTATTATTATTATTCAAACATTTTCTTTAGTGGGGAGAGTGTTCAAAATGATTCGTGAGAGTGTGGTCCCTTTTTAAATCTTTTTTTCTACCTTTTTCTTTTGTTTTTTTTTTGCTTTTGCTTTTGTGGGTGAGGAAGATTTGTGACCAGTCAATTTTAATTCATTTGGACAGTGCCATCACCCATTTCCCATATTAATATGCCTCACTTGTTTATACTCTCATGATAGAAATGATTCTCCCAATCAAACACTTGCGTTTTGATTCAGAATCAGCATCCACCAGAAGAAAGTCTCATACTGACGGGGATATATCGGAGGGGATGTAATTTAAAAAAAAAAAGAGACTATAATTATTCCTATTACGTAATATTAATACATAATTTTTTATGATTAATTACAACAAAATCAATCAATCATTTCATATCATAAATTATTTTTATTAATTATTTTTTAATTTCTCTAACGACGGAACTAAAAGTGTGACTTTCGCTTATCTGAGTTAGGTTTCATTTATCATCACGTAAAGTGGGATCTCGGCCGGCCAAACGAGAGGTTTGTAATAGATTTAGGGTTTTTAGGGAGATGTTAAGGAAAGGAGTGCGTACGGTTGTCCTCTTTTTCTTTGATAAAATTGTGATTTTTTTTTTTTCCTTTTTGCTTCGTTTCGCGCCACCTGTGATTGCCCTCGGATTTGCTTTCTGATCTTCGTTCGGAGATGAGGAAGTCGATCTTGTTTAATTGATATCATCGCGCGTGATGTCTTTCAAAGTGCCATTAGGGTTTATGGGACACGGCCCTTGGGTCCATCGCCAACGTAACTTGTTGCCTTGACGGTTTCTGGCAATATAACTCTACCTTCCATGGACCAGCCCCGTCCCGTTTCTAGAACGTGTTTTCGAACCGGACCAAGTGGGGAGACCGACGCCTAACTCCCACAATCTAATATTATTCCGCCATCCCGTTTATGCCGTGTGGATTCCATTCCTCTTGCGCACGACACCGAAAACTTACGACTACTGTATATGCTTGGGCCATTGTCGACGACATGTCTTTGCCAACCTTTGTGGTGTTAAAGAAAGCCAAGCCAGCGTCGGCTTTGGGTCGCTGGGGGTCGGAAATATTCTTCGAGGGATCTAAAGGGATGGAAACAGATAAAGGTCGGCTGGTTTAGCCGCCGACCTTGTCGAGATAATATTTAAGCGTTAGAATCGAATCGGCGTATATGCCGAGCCCAATATATAAGGCCATCGAGGTTCCACTCTAAAACCAATTGGCTGTAGAGGGAGTAGCCCGCTTAAGCTTATATACAAGGTCGGACTCTCTTAACTATCCGATGTGGGACTTTGGATTTGCATATTGGATACAACCCTTTCCACACATGTAAGACTCAAAGCATTTAGGAGACAAGGGATGGTCTCGATCTCGATTTGAAAAGCTAAAGCAGCCATAATTAGTGGCATGTGGTAATAGATATGGTTGGCTAGAGGAAGAGGACGAGGGGATTCAGATCGAGTGGATGATGGGAGATGGATGGGGGCCAAATCTTTGAGGTGCAAATTAGAATGTATCGCTTATGTGGAATATGGCTCACTTCTCGCGAGGGCCAAGTTGGAAAGTTTTTAGGTGGGGATGGAGAGCATCTCCCTCTTCTTTTTACACCTTTTGATCCTTCATCTCCCTCTATAACCCATTCAAGTGTGTTGTTTTTATTGGTATAAGATTGCACTAAGAAGGACAGGTTGAATAAATGCCTTAAGATTTTTGACACTTTTTTAATTGTATCTGATCACAGAAGCAGTTCTCTGTTAGACTACAAAAATAGGATCTTCTGTACAGATTCCCAGTTCTGATGTATATTATCTTACGTGATAATGACACAAAGACTTATAGTGGTTCAATAAACAATGTCTACGTCCACTCTTTTAGCGCTCGCCCTAATTAGGGCGTATTCACTATATGATGATCAAAGGAAGTTACAGATGCACACTTCTACCAGAAATGTGACTAATCACTTGCACGTACACACGTGACTAACCCAACCCGCACGTAACTGACGTGACTGACTCCGGCTCCTCACTGAGATCGTAGCTTGACGGCTACTACCTGCCCTCGTGGCTTCATGACTACCACCTGCCCTTGCACACACACACTGTGTGACTAACAACCCAGAACAAGAAAGATAACTACAGAATGAACAATCTGCAACCATAGAAGAAACACTCTCTAAAGAAGAGATCAGCTCGATGAAAGAACAATGGACGCTCTAAGCTTTTGCAACAGTGAAGGGACGAAGGCTTCTAGTAAGCTGTCAAGTAGAATGACAAATTGGAGTTATGTCTTCACACTTGCTTATAAGCTTGTCCTCAGAAGAAGCTTCCTAATCAATCATAACGACTAGTTGATATCTTGTCACTTGCTCCATGATTCGATCCTGTAGGATAGCTTCCAATAATGTAAACATTATCCATAAAAACATTAGATAGATAAATAAGACTTCAAATCAAGGATAATGTATTTTGCACAGAGGCTGTTTTCTGCAACAACAGAACTAACACTTTTCCATATATGGAATTGGTATTGGGATTGATTCGTTTCCTTTATATGAAAACATTCCTATTGTAAAATATTTTCACCATACAAAGAAGATTTTAACCTGATTAGGCTGTGACTAAATTCCATAATCATATATTCACTTAAGTTTCGGAAATATATCTCACGATATCTTTCCAAATTGATATTGACAAATAAGACAAATAAAAAAGCGAATCTAGATTTAATAGCTGAGTTACTTCAATAAGAATTAACTTTAGGTCATATGAGATCATTATCTCATATGCTCGCTTAAATAACAATCTCCAACAAGGAATTGTCATTCAGAGAAGTGTCATTCTGTAACCCGTTGTAAGTACTCCAGCAAGGAGAGTTATAGTATTTGTGACATAGAAGCTCATCTCTACAATAGAGATAATGGACTCGATAATAGATTTTGTCCTCATAACACCATTTTTGATGGCTAGATCGTTTCCTCCGTTGCAGTCCTCCATATAACTCTTTTACGTATTGCTTAGATAACATAGACCAGCTTCTATACTCGAAGACATGTTCTTCTGTCATCATCAAAACCATATTATATCAATAATCTCCCCCTTTTTGATGATATCAAAACCAGGTACAACTGGAGATTAATAGTTGAATAGTTAAGCGGTTTTACAAATTTCTTTGTTGCGAGATGGTTGACACATCAATTACTTTCTATAGTAACTCTCCCATAATCTAAGCGGATTAACTTCGATCGAAATTATTACTAGGTTAGATCAGTGATTAGTTGATATATGAACTTTCGTTTTTGAGATTAGTTAATGTTCATTAACTTACTCGTTCAGAGCATTTGTATGATTTAATCAAATCAGCGCTCATGATTGCAAGAACATCCATTGTGGATAGAAGCATTGTTCTGTCATTGCTCCCCCTGAACAGATGAGTGAGTTCTAAGACGAACTTTGATTAGAGCTTTTGACTTTCAGTCAGAAGGATGATGTTATGTTCGTAGTAGTCCACAGAAGATAATTCTGTAGAACATCACACAGAAGTGGTATTCTGCATAAAAGGTTTAGACTAGATATCGTTCTCTAACTTCCCCTGAGTTTAAGCAGTTAATTTCAATCGAAATTCTATTCAATCCCAAGATGGTTTCACAGAGAATTAACTCTGTAAAAAATGTTCTCGACAGAAGCATCGTTCTGTCGAGAGTTTCTTAAGCAGAAAATAATTCTGCTAAGATCTGCAACTAAATGAGGAAATCTCCATGGTGTCTTCATGACCTGCGGATACATATATGCACACAAGAAAACCCCCCCTTTTTGCACAATAAAAAATCAAAATAAAGTTTGCAATATTAAGGTTTTAAAACATGCAAGAAAAAGAAATGAGTCAGTTTTCGAAAAAAAAACAGAATTAGAGTGGAAGCGAAGAAAGTGGGTTAGGGCTTAAGAAGAGAAATTAAGAGAAAAATGGTTTTTGGAGGAGGTGCAGGAAGCTGGTTCACATCATGTGGCACAATGGCCTTGGAAAGAGGCTCAGGAGGAGGGCCGTTGCGCTGAAGTTCAGAAACCTCCTTCTCAGCAGCTTTTGGAGGAGCAACCACCATGTCCTCAGTTTCTTTCCCAAAAACTTTTGACGTAGGAGGGTCCTCCTTCATGGGTCCAAAGCTTTAGATTTCTCAGCAGGAATGTGTTGGGACTTAGATTTTGTTCCCTCAGATGAGAAGTTGATAGTCTTAGAGCCACTTCCTTGCAGCGGAGATTGAGTCTCCTGCGACTCACCATTGGACTGAGAGACGTTGTTGAGTGAAGCGGAGTGCCTAGGCTTGGCCTTGGCAGTGCAAGGACGCTTGGTTCAAGGTGACATAAGAGTGGAGCAAAGAAAAGAGGTTAGGGTTTGTAGAAGGGAGGTTTTGGGGTGAGGTTGGAGAAAATGGGTTCTGAAGAGGATGAGTGTTTGTGATAAATGTGGGTGTCAGAGGTTGTTTTTAAATAAAAGTAAATAAGAGGGAGAGATAAAAAAATTTGGAAAGAAAATATTTCAAATATAAAAATAAAGGATTGTTCCTTAAAAAATGGAAAAGAAATATTTTTAAATCAATATTTTTACACAAATCCAAATCACACGAAATAAGGATCAATAAGATCCATTTTAGAAGGGATAACAAATCTTAAGTTCCATTCTTAATTTTGAGAATTTCTTAAAATTCAATGGTTTTGTGAAAATATAACAGAATTGTGCTTCTGTGCTTACATATTCCACAGAAATAGAACCGTTCTGAAAGAATGAAATGATGTCTAAGTTCTATATGTTTAGACCTTGAATGTTGAATCGGATTCTTGGTTAAATTTATAGCATTTGTGTTATCACATTGTATTGGAATATTGTCAAACTTGAATCCATAGTCTTCAAGTTGTTGACGCATCCACAGAAGTTGTGCACAACAACTCGTTGCTGCAACATATTCTGCTTCTGCTGTAGATAGTGAAACAGAAGCTTGCTGCATATCTCCAAGTAACTGGCAGGCTCTTGAAGTGCTCTTCCGATCGATTTTGCAACTTGCAAAGTCTGCGTCGGAGTACCCTACTAGATTAAATAATGATATATTGGAATACCATAGTCCTAGATTTGTTGTCCCAGAAAGATATCAAAATATCCTCTAAACACTGGTCAGATGTGATTCATTTGTGCTGATTAATATCTAGCACAAAGGCAGATGATGAACAGAAAGTCAGGTCTGAAGGCAGTAAGGTACAATAAGGACCCTAACATGCTCCTGTAGAAGCTGCGATCTGCATAGAAATGATTCAATCTAAATTTGTCATAGCCTCATCATCTTTATACGGTTCCCTTTGAGACAGAAACACATAATGCTCATAGAATGTTGCGTTCTGTATCCCTTTCTGTAAATCCCCAATGACTTGCTCATTGGGGTGCCTTTTCATGTACAGGGTGAGCACCCTATCTAAGATAACATCCTCAAAAGACTGATTCTCTCGAACCATATCTAAGTTTGCATTTTCTTGTCCATCTCTGGAATAGTTTTTCTACAGAAACATCAGTAGGAGCAGCAGAGCTCTTAATCTACTCTACAATAACAATAAGCGGTGAGGTAACATTTTCATTTATGACAACCCCTTTTTAGCATTCTTAGACAATAATTGGAAATTGAAGTCTCCTAATTTCCATGTCAAAGAGTGGTTTTATCCTTGTAGGAAACAAGACATTTTTCAGAAGACAGAAGATTGTCTTGAGAGGTAATGTAGATGTTCGTTTTGTATTTAGCAATAAAACAGACTTTATCGTCTGTGGAACCAGAACATCCTTCTACAATAAAAGTTATTTGATAACCTTCATCACAGAGTTGGCTCACAGTTAGTAGACTATGTTTTTTTTTATAAGTAGTAGACTATGTTTTAATCCTGTAATAAATAGAACATCATCTATCTGCATTGTTTGTGAACTACCAATAGTTCCAGTGCCTTTAATATAACTTTTGCTATCATCGCCAAATGTCACAGAACTATCGTTTTGTCACTTTAAACTTGAAAACTTAGAAGAATCCCCAATCATGTGGCATGAGCATCCACTGTCCAAGTACCATTCATCCTTCCTGGCCTTAGCTTTCAAGCACACCTACGATTAAGAACAAGTTAAGTTACAATAGGAACCCACTTTAAGCCGGTTCCATAAGATTGTTACTTGTTCCTAGAAAAAATCACATTGGATATGCTTATAGACTTTTTGATCTGACATTGTCCGATCAAATGCCCAAGCATGCCACAATAGTGACAAGGTTTAACCTTTTCTGTCAATCCGACACAGTTCTTAATCCTTGTCTTGTTACGCTTTTGCTCAGAAGTATAATATTTCACAAACTCAGGCTTATATGAAGTCACAGATTTATGTTTCTGTGCAATTCTAGGACTGGTCACAAAACATGATTTCTATGTCATATATCATACCTTATATGAACATTCAAATTTATTTTTGTGACATTTATGAGGCTGAATTTCAAGTAATAAACCTGTATTAGTCTCATTAAGTGAAGAAACCACTTTGTCAAGAACAAGTAGCTCGTCCCACACCTCAGAATGAGGTTATCTGATCAGAGGAGATACTTCTGTGATGAAGATCTCAGCTTCTTTTACCAAGGCAGCTTTTTCTCTCTATAGAGAAGATAGTTGTATCTGCAGAACCTTGGTTTGCCTTTTTACCGAGTGATATTTCGATGATACCCTTTGAAACTTGTTAAGAAACTCAATAAGAAATTCATCAAGTTCATTCGGAGGTAACTCAGACAAAGATTTAGAGAATTCCACTTTATCTATGTCAGATTCGAATACAGATTAGCCATGAAGCAGGGGTTTTCCTCCTGCTCCTCCTCGGACTTAGATTCGTCCTCCTCCTCATCACTCCAAACCAGTAAGGCTCTCTTTCTTTTGTGGAAAAACTTACGTTTCACATTTAGCAGAGGACAATCGTACTTCAAATGTCCCGATTTCTTACACTCGTAACATACCAACCTCTTTTTATCCTCTAGATTAGAAGACTTGGTTTGTTGCTTCGTTCGAAACATTTCTTGGAGAAAATTTTTACTAACCTTTTTAAAAGTAAAGAGATCTCTCATCTATTTCTGCTTCTATGTCATCTGATTCATTATCAGTAGAGGCAGATGCCTTAAAGGAAATTGATTTGGTCGTCTGAGGCTCAAATGACCGTTTCTCTTCCTCATAGGAAAGTAGAGAACCCATAAGCTGAACTAACCTTAGAGTTGTTAGATCTTTGGCTACCTCTATCGCGGTCTTCTTAGCTTCCCAAGTAATGGGCAAAGACCTAAGGACCTTCCTCATCAATTCAACATTAGTGTAATTTTTTCCAAGAAGGGCTAGGCTATTGGTGATTGTGTTAAGTCTATCATACATTTATGATATAGATTCATCAGATTTTATTTTGAAAGCATCATACTACTGAACCAGCAGAGTGATCCTTGTTTCTTTAACTTGATCCGTTCCTTCATGGGTCAAAACAAGCCAATCCCAAATCTCTTTTATTGTGGTATAAGCAGAGATTCGGTTGTACTCCATAGGAGATAGAGTACAATGAAGAAAGTTGAAAGACATAGCATTCAGCTTAATAATTTCAGTTTCTTCATAAGAATGTGAAATCGTGCTGCCACATTCAACTTTTAGATCTTGACCTATGTGAAGCAGATGACCATTTTTTATGATCCTTAAACACTTCGGTTAATGGGATGCTATCCAGAACTCCATCCTGTTGTGCCAGGTAGAGAAGTTCTGTCCATTAAATAATTATGGACTATTACTGTGGAGTCCAACAGTATGATTGTACCCCATTTGCATCCTATTATCTTACGTGTTAATGACACAAAGACTTATAGTGGTTCGGCAAACAATGCTTGCGTTCACTCTCTCTGCGTTCACTCTAATTAGGGCGTATTCACTATATGATGATCAAGGGAAGTTACAAATGCACACTTCAACCAGAAATGTGACTAACCACTTGCACGTACACACGTGACTAACCCAACCCGCACGTCACAGACGTGACTAACTCCGGCTCCTCACTGGGCTCTTGACTGGACGGCTACCACCTGCCCTCGTGGCTTCACGACTACCACCTGCCCTTGCACACAAACCCTGTGTGACTAACAACCCAGAACAAGAAGGACAACTATAGAACGAATAATCTACAACCACAGAAGAAACACTCTCTAAAGAGGATATCAGCTCGGTGAAAGAACAATGGACGCTATAAGATTTTACAACAGTGAAGGGACGAAGGTTTCTGGTAAGCTCTCAGGTAGAACGACGTATTGGAGTTATGTCTTCATTCTTTCTTGCAAGCTTGTTTACAAAAGAAGCTTCCTAATCAATCATAACGACTAGTTGATATCTTGCCATTTGCTCCAAGATTCGATCATTCCAATAATATAAAAATTATCCATAAAACATTAGATAAATAAATAAGACAACAAATCACGGGTAATGTATTTTGCACAGAGGTTGTTTTCTGCAACAATAGAACTAAAACACTTTTCCGTATATGGGATTGGTATTGGGATTGATTCGTTTCCTTTATATGAAAACATTCCCATTGTAAAATATTTTCACCAAGGAAGATTTCAATCTGATTAGGTCGTGGCCAAATTCCACAATCATAGATTCACTTAAATTTAGGAAAGATATCGTTTTGAGTGATCTTGACAAATAAATCAAATCAAAAAGCGAATCTAGATTTATTTCCTAAGTTAATTCAATAAGAATTAACTTTAGGTCATATGAGATCATCATGTGTTCGGTTAAATAACAATCTCCAACAAGGAAATTGTCATTCACAGAAGTGTCATTCTGTAATCCGATGTAAGTATTCAAGCAAGGAGAGTTATAGCATCTGTGACACAGAAGCTCATGTCTATAATGGAGATAGTGGACTCGATAATAGATCTTGTCCTCAGAACACCATTTTTGATGGTTAGATTGTTCCTTCTGTTGAAGTCCTCCACATAACTCTTTTACGTATTGCTCAGATAACAGAGACCCGTTTTTGTTCTTCTGTACACTTAAATAACACATTAGCAATACATAACATTTATCATCATCATAACCTGATTATATCAAATCAACAGTTTTCTTGAACCACATGTTCATCTTCGACCGGCCACCTCCCCTAATGTTTTCCTGTGCCCACGACATGAGCATATAACATATTGGATGGAGTAAGTATATGGCGTCCTTCGCCTGACCATCCCCAGCGAGCCGTCAAACCCTTCCTCCCTTCTCCCTGAAATTATATTTCGAGTTCGCAACGCATCGAGACTAACCGGTTTACGGCAAAACCCTCCCGTCATTTGAGAACTCGACGAGACATTGTCCTAGCCGCATGGCAATGACTAAACCTTTGGTACTTTTGGTTGTCGTTCATGAAGAAGAAGTAGGGATCGAATAAAAAGGGGATAATGTGGAGTCGTCCATTGTCGAACGGAAGATATTCCGAGGTTTAGAATCTCTTGTCACCCTCGATTTTCAAAGTCAGAACCAACAAACTTGCAACTTGGGTTTGGAGAAGTGGAATATTTCTTTCTTCCTTTCCTTTCCTTTTTCCCCTTTTCTATCTTCAAGCCTCATATCAAATCACAAGAATCATCAAATTATCCCCTTCATCTGGAAAATTCCACTCCAATTTCTCGAGGGAGGGAAGAGGCTGAGGATTTCAGTGGGCCTCTACACATACGGGCCTCATTTTATTGGGCCTGAATGGGCCCATTACAAACTGGGCCTTAATTTTTTGGCTTTAATCAAAATTTTCTTATGTTACTAAATGTCATGAGGCAAGGGGGAGTCCAAATCAAAGTATTATTAACTGCATCATCAACACTAACAACTCCCCTCTCAACAGAACCAAACTCCACCTAATCGCGAGCCGGTCCATGTCGGAACATCGTATGTGACGTGTTACGCGACCATGTAGATGTTAGTGCACCCCGTAGGAAGGTGACTTTGGGACCGTATGGACTGGTGTCATTTGAAATTTTTACTTCATCCATTCGATGGTCTGTCGTAGGTTGTCGTAATGATAGTAATCTTGTATTGAAGAAGGGAATTTTTTGTGGGTTACCGCAGGTAATCAATCGCACTGTGTTGGAACGAACGACAATGTTTCCTTGACGAGGTCGTGTACGACCATGATGTTCTGTTGCTGGATGTTCCCGAGGATCGACATTCCGGACGAGCTCCCCATGGCGAGGCATGCTATGCCGAGGTTTGAGTCCGCTATCATGTAGTTCTCCCCGGGTAGGTCCAGGTCGGCCCCCTCAAAGTGCAGGACGAGCTCCGGGATCTCTACTTTGGATTGCCCCTTGGGTAGCTTGAAGCAGAGGTCGAGGCCCGTGGTTCCTGAGGCGGAGTCGTCTACCGGGAGCTTCGTCTGGGATATGAACGCCTTCCTCACCATACTGTACACGCTCTGCTCGAGATACGTGATGGTCGTGCCCGAGTCAATGATCAGGCCGCCTGAACCGTCATCCTGCAGCTCGAAGGTGGATTTCTTGATGGGCAAGTGAGTGTTGCCGACCGAGATACCCTGGAGTGAGAGATAGTAGAACGATGGCTGGGCTGGATTCTTGATTAGCGGGGTGGTTAGGACCGTTCTGTCAGTCCCAGTTGAAACGTGGGACCCCATCTGGAGCTTGCTTGATTTCGTGCCGTCGATCGACGTCAGGCAGTAGGAGAACTTTGAGACACCAGTCTGTGACACCAACGACAACGGGCCACGGCCGAGCCCGACCAGGCCTGCACCCTGGTTGAAGCCGTCGCCGTCGTTGTCCTCACCGCAACCGAACCCAACCCCTTTGATGGCGACGTGGTCGGAGCCCGAGTGGCTGAACGTGAACGTATCGGCCGCCAGGACCCCCTGCGTGGAGGAGTAGTCCCCGTAAGTGTACAAATACTCGCAACCTTTCCCACAGTTTGATTCCGGGAGGGCCTCGCAGAGCTTGCTGCTGCACGACAACTCGGAATACGTCAACGACTTCTTCGGATCAAAGATCGGGGTCGACTGATTAAAACACTGAGTGCAGGGCTGGCACTGAGTCCATATCAGATCGCTCCCGGTATCAACAATCGCCGAGTACCAATTCGGCGGCGTCCCGATGGACAACTGCATGAGGAACTCCCCGTTCCCGGCATGAACGGGAGCCTCCACCTGCGTGTCCCTGGCCAACACCATGGAACGAAGCCTCTGGAGCCTATGCCTCCCGCGACCCACCCCACGACGCACGCGCTCGAACTTGGTGAGGTTCCTGCCAGAGTCGACGTGCTCAAGCATCGCGGTGAAACCGAACGAGTCCTCCTCCAATGGCCTGGAGGAAGAGGACAAGGGGACGGATCCCATGGTAAGTAGTAGTAGTAGCAAGGGGACAAAGTGGATCGGAGAAGCCATGATGATGAGGTGATAAAAGGTGGTCCTTTTGTCTTTGTGTTGTTGTAACAATGGTCAGCAGGAGGATTCGCAGGAGGATTCGCAGAAGAATGTTTTTGGGGTGGTGGGTTTCTATTTTATACACACACACGTTGTAATGAAATGTGGATGATCCGAAGAGGAAGAGGAAGGATGAGCCTGTCTGGAGTTGTAGTTGAGTTAAAAGAGTTGAGATGGTGGGATTTGATCTCAGTCGTCGTATCCAAACCCTGTTTTGGGTTTTGGGTTTTGCTGGGGGGGGGAGCGGGTGTTTTATTTTTCCCGTTTCCAAGGGATCTCTTTTCCTGAGCTATAAATCAGGGATTATTGCAGATTCGTGCTTGGTTGTTGTTGTTGTTGTTGTTATCGATAGGAATTTCGAGAGGATCCCACTTTGCTTTTATGTTACCAAACATTGAAAGGCCACTTCCTAACTTTACTACAACTGACTGCAATTCCGGTTTTCATACGTTACCTTTTCTTACAAGGCAATAAACATTAAAAATAAAAAATAAACAACCTTGTTCATGTCCCTCTCGAAGTTGGGTCAGATCCTGTCCAACCCTTTTTGCTTCTTCTTCCTCTCGCTCTATCTTTCCGTGACTAGGAAGCATCTCTCCTTGGGTATTCGAATCCCTTCTGTATATTGCAGAGATTTGGACCCAGAAAGCATATCACGAAGGCAAGAGATTAGAAGTACATACGAGAGGGGGGGGGGGGAGTTTGGTCGGAGTTGGAGATTTTAAGATTGGCAGAATCCGAATCAAATGATATTCCGAACTTTGAGTAAGGGGGGATTAGTCTGCCCCTGCACACCAGCTTTTAACTATTGGTGGACAAGATCCCTACGCCTTAAACTCAACAATAACTTGAAATGATAACCAAGAAATTTGGAGATCAGAATGCTTAGGTCCCGCAAAAAGAAGAAGAAAAATGGTATATACCCTTTTTAAGTCACCTACTCAGAAACCATGACGCGCTAGGGACCCAACTCGAGCTCGATCGAATCCCAGAGTTATTTCATGGACCGTGGCGTTCTGGAATTTCAGAAGCTTAGGCATGAAGTCACGAGAAGAGAGGCGGCAATGTTTGACAAGGAAAAAGCTGAAGTCCCCCTGGTGAAAATCTTTACTTATTTGCATATGAGAGTGGTTTAATTTAACTGGAGTTTTCCTGAAGTGGTTCATCTGCAGGAAAGATAAGACAAAGGAAAAACAACTACTGGACTAAAAGTGATGATGTCCCACGAGAAGTGTATGTAATAATTTCACAAGCAGCTCACTTAACTTCGTAACCCTAAGTAAGAAAAGTCACCACCTTCTCTGGTGAAGTTAGCATTCAAGATGATTCCACGAGTTCACGGTTAAGGATTCTGGCAGGTTAGGTGAGGAAACAGACTATATGACCGGGATCATAGTCACAAAAGGCCCGAAAACGTAGACCGGGAAGAGCTGCCCGGATCTTGTTCTGAGTGAATTTCATTCATTTGGCGTGCCTATACCATGGGATTGCTATCGCAGCAGAAAACGGGCTAAAACCAATACTGCGTGAATGCAAAAGTCGAGGTCAGCGTTCATTCGTGATACTGGGATCACGGTGTAGAAGAGTGCGGAGTTTTATGCAAGACTGCACAAAACAAACTCGAAAGCCACTTTCTTTGTACACTTTCTTCTTCAATCCAGGAACATAGTCTAGATTCCAAGCACAAAGATCCCCTCGGAATGCCGCCAGAAGCAGGAAAAAGGGATTTCATAACTTACAACCAGGATATCAGCTGAATCCCGGCCAAAAAGCCTATAGTTGCTGGTAATTGCCCAATTTTTAATCACGATCATAAGCCATATGCCATTTTTGGTCATGATTTGCTTTTGTGAAGTGGGTTCATTTGATTTGCACCTTCTTCTTCCTCCTACAACTTCTTTCTTCGAGAAGCTTCATCCTTTTGCCTTTGGACAAGCTCCAGTTCACGGTGCCGCTCTTCCTCCTCCCGCTGTAGCTCCAATGCTTCTCTTCTCTGTGATTCTTCTACCCTCTTCTTATTCTCTTCCAGCATTCTATCCAGTTCCTCTCGCTCTTTCCGAGCTTGTTCCTGATGGGATAATGGGCAGAGACTTATAATGACAAACAAATCGAACTCACTGGACGGCATCATTGCTTTCGAAGAGCGCCGAAAATCACCACCCTATGTTCTTATAATCACAGGTTATATCGACTCTGGAAGAAAGGAGTCCATGCCCTATAGCATCTGTTATCAAATTTTCCGAGCTTTCTAAAGAGTCAAAACATAAAATCGACAAACAAATTATCAATATAAAAAGAACCATACACAAGTAGCTCCATAATGCATGCTTACCTCTTTATGTATAGCCTCCAGCAAAGCAGCTTCCTTCTCTCGTTTTAGTTGAGCTTCTACATCATCAAACAATATCTTCCTACCTATCTCTATACGCCTCTCTATCTCAGATTTGACTTCCTCAGAGATCAAGCGCTCTTCCACATTCTTGCGAATCGTTTCCTCTAGTCTTCTTGTGGTTTCCTCTTCTAGGCGCTTCAGTTCAGCCTCCTGCTGAAGCCTGCAGGACAGTGCATAGTAAGTAAAAAAACAAGTCTGGTTCCCCATTGGAAGGAGAGAACAAAAACTATATCTTCCAAACAAATTCAACTTGCTAATCGTCATAACATTTAACTGCAAGATAATGGCGTAGCATGTATATCATTCACTTAAATCCTCTCTCACAACCATCACTTCATTCCTCTAATCTTAAAAACAACATCTAGTATCCATTAAGAAAACAAATCGAATTACCCGACTTCTGTAAGACTGCAAATGTATTATGCCACCCTCAACCACATTACGTACGCTCTTTGTCTCCCTAATGCATCCATAGTGATATAAATGGAGTCAACCAACAGTCAAATGCAAGAACGTAGGGCATAATGCAGATTCTAAAACCACAGCTGCGAAACAGCAGATGAAAGCATAGCAAGCTTCCAACCAACAACCTTTTCTTTTCCTCTATTTCCTTCCTCAGCTTATCAACCGAATTCCTCCGCTCGGCCGACGCTCGAACCGGGCTCGGAGACTTTGCCGCCACCGGAGACAAAGAAGCTGACGGACTCTTGTGCCTCCTGTGCCGCCTGCGCGCGGGAGACCGACTCCTACGACGCCTATGTGACGGCGACCGAGATCGGCTCTTGCAGCGCCGAGGGGAGTTCGAAGGACTCCTTCGCCTGGCATAAATCGGAAACAACTCCTCAAGAAACAGCGCGACGGAGATCAACGCAGAGAGCGAGAGAGGAGGGGGGAAGAAGGACCTGCCACTGTGGGAGTTAGAATAGGGAGAACGGCTCCTCTCCCTTTGGCTCCGCCGACCGGACCGGTGACCCGCCGGCGACGGTAATTTCCTTCGCCGGTACGACGGCGACCGGGAAACGCTGCGAGTGCGAGCCATCTCCTTCCTCCCCTTCCTCGGGAGGAACCCAAAACTCTAACCGGGGGATATATGGGCCTCGTGTTGGGCCCAATGGGTCATCGAAGACCCAATAGATGAGGGAAGGTATGGGCCTTGTGTTTGGCCCGATGAGCCACGACATATCACTTGCGGGTGAGCACGACGTCAGGAAGCTCGAGTGTTCGTCCGTGCGGCTTTCTCTCAGTCCGATGTACAAAAGCTGCGGTGAGGAAGTTCAAAGTATTTGGATGATAGCCGGAGCGACCCGGTACGAAAACGCATCTGAGAGCAAGCACTGGTAGTTGTTACACAAATCAGTATTTGTAATATTCTAACACATCAGACGAGATATCCAATGACTTAACAATCTAGGATACGAGATTGCTGGTCCGTATAAGTACGATCCTGTCGGGTGGTACGAGGTTTCCTAGTTTCCAGACACGGACGGATCTTGTTACCTTGCTTCCGACAGCTGTATGGCCTCGAGGTGTGTGGTTTCCTCTGCCCAGGGGAAATGGTGAGGCAGGAACGAAGACTGCCTGTTCCTCTCTTCCTCCTGTCGCTCCCATGGACCCCATCTCTCCGACAGGCCGACCCCTTGCAGCATCCCTATTACCTCCGGCATAGTAGGCCGGTCCTCGGGCGAGCAATGAGTGCACAACAGAGCGACCTGGACCATCATCTTCACGGATTGTGGGTCGTACGAAGGGAGAGCCTTGTCCACCATGTCATCGAGCCTGTTTTCCCTCATTAGCTTCTTCATCTGTCGAACCGTGGAGGGTTATGGCCATGTTGTAATGTGAAGGTATACGGGAGAGGGAGAGAGATATGGTTGGTTCTTACGTGATCGAGCAGAAGAACATCCTCTTCCTCTTCTAGCCGGGAGAAGTCTATTGCTCGCTGGCCCGTGACGAGTTCTAGGAGCGTTATGCCGTAGCCAAATACGTCGGTTTTCTCAGATGACTTCCCGGTGGACAAATATTCTGGTGCAATGTGGCCCATCGTGCCCCGCACTTGCGTTGTGACTTGGGTACGCTTTGTGTCAACCAACTTTGCCAAACCAAAGTCGCCAAGAACAGCTTCAAAGCTGTCGTCTAACAGGATATTAGCGGCTTTCAGGTCCCGGTGAATGATTTTCGGGCTGCAGTGCTCGTGCAGATACTCCAATCCACGAGCGGCTCCAAAGGCTATGCGTTTCCTTGTCGGCCAGTCCAACACTTCCTCTCCGGGCTTCAGATCTGTCGATACAGTTCATGAATGCAATCTGTGATTTAACAAAGACCAAGGAATGAAAAGAAAAAAGGATAAAACGAAAGCACCGCACCTCTCAAATGATATGCGACGCTGAGATTCTTCATGTAGGGATATACAAGTATCCTCTCCGATGGAGTTGAGACAAAACCAATCAAACGGAGGAGATTCCGGTGAACGGCAACACTTATGAGCTGGACTTCCCTTTGGAAAGCAGCTTCTCCTCCTGGACTGTTATAGTCAGCGAGACGTTTGACAGCGACCTTCGTGCCGTCAGAGAGGATGCCTCGGTAGACTTTCCCGAATCCTCCCTGCCCAATCACGTTGTTCTCATTGAAATTATCTGTGGCGATTTGAATCTCGCGCCAAGAAAACCTTTTCACTTGGGCGAACGAAATCTTTCTTTCATCGTCACCTACAAGAGCAGGAAACCGATATTAGACACCTAAACCATCGACTAATTCTCTGAAAGCAGGATTCATTTTGAAGCATCACCTGCAACATCGAAAAAGAAATCTTGTTCTTGTTTGCATAGTTGATTACATCTGTACGCAAAGAAAGCGGCAGCAGATAAAAGCACGAATCCACCACAAATGGACGAGGTTATGATAACCCGAACTTCGGACTTCCTTGTTCTGACTGCAAAACATTCCTCAGGAGTTGCCCCAATATTATAGTAACGGCTAAAAACTTTTGCATTACTGGATGGCGATATGCATGGTTGATCCCGGCCAGAGCAACATAAGAGACGTGTCCCAGTAAAGCTGGAAAGCATTTAGAGTCATTAATATGCAAAATTCTGCAAAGGCATGATTATGCGTAACAGATAATGGAGAACGAACTTGTATGAAGGAACTTTGAGTAGTTGTGCGGGGATTTTTCCACTTAAGTCAGTAGACGAAAGATCCCTGCGAGTCCATTGTATCACATAAAACATGAAGGAAGGTTTCTCATTAGCGAAAGTTATGGAAATTGCTTCGACTTACAGCTCGGTCAATCCGGTTAAATTGACAATTGATTCGGGGATGGCTCCATTCAAGTGATTTCCACTGAGTATCCTGCGCCCGAATCATCGCAAGTATGTTAGTCCTTGCTTAGTCTCCTGACTTTGCAAGAATGCGCAGAATAATTCTCACAGAGTCTTCAGATTGGAGAGTTTTCCCCATGAAGACGGTATACTGCCCACGAAACCGTTGTTAGCGAGATTCAAGGTTTCTAGACTCTCCATGTCTCCCAGGAATTCGGGCAACACACCAGATAGCCTGTTGTTCTGCAAGTCCCTGCAAAATGTCAAATTTTCCCTCAAAAAAATTCCGTCATGTAATCGAATAGCAGACCGCTTCGAAAGTTGTTTCAGTTTCTGCATAAGTAGTACTTACAAAATTTCCAAGTACTTCAGTTTGGTGATAGCGACAGAAATATTTCCAGTGAATCCGATAGAAGTCAGGCTCCTGGATAACAGAAAAAATCAATTCGTTTCATTATCCATAATAGATGGTTGCTTCTTGCATAAGATCAGCTGACAGCATGATAACTCCATACGTTTCACTTACAATGATACCACATGTCCATCACGGCAAGTAACACCGGACCAGCTGAAGCACGGACTAACAAAGTGGAAGTCCCAGTTAATGCGGTGATCGGAATCATTGAGGCCTTTTAGAAAATCAACGACTGCATCATGCTCTGCCGAGGTGCTCCATGTTTTAGTCAGATAGTACTTCAATCGAGTTCGAACACCGAGAGATCAAGAATTCATCACGACTGACCTTCCATTTCAGGGCCCTTCAACGAACAGCCGGCACGGAACAACAATAGGATAGCAAACCAGCAGATTCGTATCTGGAAATGGACGCACCCCTTGCATGAAGTCTTGAGTCGGAGAAAACCAGGAGCCTCTAATGCTTTGGACGTCATCCCCTCGCAACTTTTCAGCAGATCTCCAGATAACAAGAGACGTGTCTCTCTCTTCTTAATCAAGCTCCGAAGAAAGCGGGAAACACGCAGTACATGGACAGACCTCCGGTGGAAGAAAAACAACTTTAGAATGGACAGAATAAGCATGTAAATCCAGAAAGATACTCAGGTAAAGGCAGGGGACTTGCCTGAGCTAAGACATGCCTGGAGAAGGGGAGCATGTAAGGACAGAAGGTTGTATGAGGGAAGAAGAAGCATAACGCCACTCATCGCCTTTAATCAATTGGGGCGTCACCTTTAATCAGGACAAGAGATATCCATGTACAAAGTTAGAGAGTATTGCAGAAAGGAAGCCCAAAAAAGCATTTTGGAATAACAAAACAAAAACACCCCCAGTCAAAAGCAAGGCCACAAATAAAGAAAGTGTGGAAAGAAGAAAAAGAAAAGAAAATAAAAGTTGTAATGCAAAGCTAAATAAAAAGAAAAGGCTTTGTTTTATCATAAGTGTGTGTTGTTGGAGAAATATATATTTTTTAATATATTACTGAATTCATATGCGTATGGTGGGATGAGAATTAGAATCCCACTAATTAATGGGGAGTGCCCTTTCTTTATCCTATTCCTCCTGCAGTAACATGAGATGAAATTGCATGTCAAGGACAAAATAAGATCAGTCCTTCTTTGAATAAATGCTTTCTGCCCGTTTGGGAGAATTTTCAACGGGGGATGGGGCATCAGCTGAATATGGCCACTACACACAGAAGCTTCCACATATCCACTACTAACACCACTTACCCAAAAACAATTAATGCCCATATTCTTTATTCTTATTCTGGGTGTCTGCTGTTGATGGCTGATATGACAGTGGATTCTGCCAGGAGTCCTTTGTTTCCATAAAACAGCAAAGGACAATGTCAAAGGAAGCCTTGAAGTTGCTGCTTCAACATTTAATTTCTCTTGTGTGGCCCATCATCCATTCGTGGGTCGAAAAGGGTAAGAATTGCCTGTACTCTAAATAGGTTGTGCTGAAGGTTTACTCCAGTCATCATCTGCCAAGTGGAACCCAGAACTGAAGCTTGCTTAGCCAGGAAAATATCACCAGATAACCGTGGCATCGCAAACCCTGCAGCTACCTTCATAGGGGGCTCACTTTGCCAGTCACAGAATTGGGGCAACGACATTTCTCGTTATAAAGGAGAAAGATAACATGAAAGGCCTCCATTAGATGACAAAACCAGCAAAGCTACAGAACAGTCAGGGGGTGCCTTTTGAACATGCTTTCCCATCTGAAAAGGCAATGCAATATCTGCAGATTCTTTTTTTCTTTCTTTAAGGTTGACACGGTTTGCTATAGGAACATATTGTCAGAAGCGTACGTGCACAAATGAATTCTGGCATGGTGTTGTTAATGACAACTATGAACGAGACAAGAATCTGAAGAGTGCCTGAAATATGTGGAAATTATTAAAAGATGAGGCTTCATAGAAAAATTGATCATTGCAGAGAAGTATGCAAATCTAATAACCTCTGTACAACATGCAGTGGAGTTCTGCTCTCTATCAAACTCTCAAAATCTAAACCAACATTTAGACAGACAGAGGTCTCTGCTGCAGATGCGGCCAATGGAAGCTGTGTCTAAACTCTTCAATCTCCAACAGCACTCTTGTGGTTTTCGCCACACAAATCTTTCACTATACTGAGAAAGCAAAATTTCCAACACCAACACCGTCACCATCACTGTGGCCAGTGGCTGACCGACATTTTGCTGGAAAAAATAATGATGGAACCCACTCCCCTCATGAATTTTATCTGCATACAAGCAACAACAGGCACACGGAAGCGATGCATTATATCATAGTTCATCCATGAACTTCTACTCGATCGATGACATTTTAACATTTCATCTCAATGGCATGAAACCAAAGTTCAAAAATGCCACCAATACATAAGTTCATAATGAAAACATGAAAACACAACAATCTAATCATCAAAATCAATTTCTTTGTCATGGCTCTCATCTTCATATCCGCAATCCTCCAAAGCCTCTTCTTGAAGATGTGATAACTCCATGAAAGTAGAGTTATTTAGGGCAATTTCATACTTAGATTTTGTTAGATTTGTGAAATATTGCGTCCATTGCATAATATTCCTGGCTATTTCACATTATTCCTGAGAAACGGATTACTGTGGAATCTTTTGTCTATTTCAGGATAAATATAGAAAAAAGATGATCTCGGCGTAATTATGAAGACTTTGTGCAGAGGGAAGATCTTTGGATGCTCTTGCAAGACCTAAAGCTATGATGGGGAGAAATTAGAAGATTTTCTTTCCTTATTTTCTGAGATTCTCTAGGTTTAGGGGATTATAAAAACATTTTATTTTTACCTAGAGAGAGGACGAAGGGAGGCTGCTGGTAACAAGGAGCGGTCGACAGAGATTTTGGGAGTTTTTCTTTTAGTTTTCCTTTATGTCGTTTTCATTGTTTACGATGGATCTGATGTTTTCGTTTACTTCGGTTATGAACTAATTTTCTTTGCCCAGGGTTAAGATGGATCTTGACTATTAGTCAAGAGTCTATCTCTTTTGACACACTTGAATGATTTTGGTTTGATTATTCCTGTTCGTTCTTAACGCTTTCTTATTGCCTGATCACCAATAGGATTGAATAGTGAATTTAGGTGAACTCGGAAGGGGAATCCTAGATTAAGCACGGGAAGAGGAATAACCTAGGATAAACTTGGTCGGAAGACGAGATTATTAACGAGCGGGATAGGAATATACCCAATTGTCCTAGGTAATCGAATTGGAATTGATTCTTAAGGGGCACTCGATAGTTAATCTACCTAGGAATAGAGTGATTACTATTTACAGAGATGTACGTTCTTATGACCTCGGGAGGGGCGTAGGAAGATAACCGAATTCCAGATTATCAACCAAATCATCTTAAGCGTGTTGATTGAGATATGACTTGCGATTAATTGTCCGGTGAAATCGTCGCCCTAGGTTCTTTTCTCATTTGAATTTTAATTCAATTTACTTACTCGTTTTCTTTAGCTTTGCATTTAGTTTGATTAATTCTCAATTTGCTTAGTTGGATAATAGAGATTGACGGTATTTTAATAATTGGGAGAAGTTTAGATCAGTCCTCGTGAGAACGATATCTTACTTACACTTTATTACTTGTACGATTGCGTGCACTTGCATGGTGAATACGTTTTCGACGTGACAAGTTTTTGGCGCCGCTGCCGGGGATTGTTTTCTAGATTTTCAGCCAATATTAATTTCAATCAGATCTTTATTAATTCAACTTTAACCTTTATTTTCAATTTATTTGCAGGAAAAATCTTAACACTGCATGCGCAGTTGTGAATTGGTTCCTTTTGATCCTGAAATAGAAAGAACGTTTCGATTACATCTAAGAGAGCAAAAGGAAGCCATACACCAACAAACAATGGAGAACAACAATCAAGAAGTTAAACCGAGAATCATGCGTGATTATGCCCAGCCCCATGTGCATGAACGCTCTGGCATAGTGAAGCCGACTATCCAAGCCAACACATTTGAAATCAAACCGGCAGTTATCACTATGCTACAAAATTCGAGTTTCGGGAGATCTCAATCGGAGGATCCACATGGGCACATCACCAACTTTTTGGAAATTTGCGACACTTTCCGCTATAATGGAGTGTCGAGCGAGGCCATTCGGATGAGACTCTTCCCATTCTCGTTGAGGGACAAAGCACGAACATGGCTCTATTCTTTGCTAGAAGGGTCCATCACAAACTGGGAAGAGATGTCCGGAAAATTCCTATCAAAGTATTTCCCACCTAGCAAGACCATCAAGATGCGGAATGACATCACTTCGTTTCGACAACATGGAACAGAGTCACTTTATGAGGCGTGGGAGAGATTTAAGGAATTTTTACGAGTGTTCCCACATCACGAGATACCTCAATGGATGTTGGTATAAATTTTTTATGATGGATTAACTGATGCACTTCGCTCAACGATTGATGCAGCTGCAGGGGGAACAATATTAAACAAGCAGCCGGAGGAAGTAATGGAGCTATTCGAGCAGATGGCTAATAACGGTCATGGAGTATCGCGTGCCCGAGGAGTAGCTGGAGTACATTCAGTTGATGAAGTTGCTGCCCTTAATGCTAAAGTGGATGCGTTAACTCGGGAGCTGAATGCATTAAAGGGTCCTAGTCATCCCATTCATTATCCGTGTGAGATGTGTGGAGAAAATCATGCTCCTGGTCAATGTTTCACTGGTGCTGAGTCAGCCAACAACTTGGGAGCCAACTCGAGGAACAACCCCTTTTCGAATACTTACAATCCGGGATGGAGGAACCACCCGAAATTCTCGTGGGGAAATCAACAATCGGCGAAACCAACTCCTCCACCAGGGCCTCATCAACAAAAGCCACAACCGCAAGAAAAAATGTCAGGTATTAAAGAACTTTTAGTCAAATATATTTCTAAAACCGACACTCTTTTGCAGAACCAATCGGCTTCACTTCGGAGTTTGGAAGCCCAAGTCGGACAATTAGCACAAGCAATTAATAATCGACCTCAAGGCACTCTTCCGAGCAATACTGAGGTGAATCCAAGGAATGACGGGAATGCACAAGTGCAAACTATCACTTTACGGAATAGGAAAACACTTCCTGAAGCCTCAAAGTTCAAGCACGTCGTTGCAACTACACCAGAAGTTACGCAAAAAAGCAACGAACCTTCTGTTCAGCCTAGCCAACAACTTTCTCAATCAAAAGAAGGTATGGAAAATGCTTCTATCGGAAAAGATAAACTCATATATCCACCTCTTCCTTTTCCACAGCGAGCTAATAAGCAGAATGATGAGAAGGATTTCCTGAAATTCTTAAAAATCTTTAAAAAGCTACACATCAACATCCCTTTTGCCGAAGCATTGGAGAAGATGCCGAGCTACGTCAAATTCATGAAAGATATATTATCTAAAAAGAGACGTCTCGGTGAGTTTGAGACTGTTGCCTTAACTGAAGAATGTAGTGCTATTTTGCAGAAAAAGTTACCTCCAAAGCTGAAAGATCCAGGTAGTTTCACTATACCCTGTTCTATTGGTTCAAATTTTAGCGGTAAGGCATTGTGTGATCATGGAGCGAGTGTTAATTTAATGCCTTTATCAATGTACGCACGCCTTCCGGCCTAGCAAGCGCGCGGCGGCTCCAGCAACAAGAGGATCCGGGCCCGCTCCCCGGGGCCCAATCCAGTCGACATCACGACTCGAACGTCGAATGCTGTGGAAGGACACCGGGTTGATCCCTCCCTTGGTTCCCGAACGGATCTGCGGGGCGTTTCGCCAACCGCCTCCAGTCCTTGAAGGCGACGGGCGAAAGGCTGCGTGAGACCTCGCTTGGGAAATTCGGGGAGGATTCAAAGAGCGGCTCGAGTTGCCGTTACCCATCCAAAAATGGCTCCGTTTATAAAAATGTGTTGTTGTTTAACCTAGGTAAACAATTACGGAGTTGCCACCGACTTTTATTTTAAAACTGTTAAGTCTGAAAAACAGTTGGTTCGGGGAAAAGGGTGGCGTTTGCTTCAAAAGTTTGCCTTTGGTTAATGGGTGTTGGACCCGATCCGGGCATGACTCCGGACTCATGTCAATGTTTTACGGGCGTCGAACCCGATTCGGACTTTTTGGCAAACAACATGCGACGATAAAATCTTAAAAGCCTAACAACATGCACGCAACCACAGATCAAGTATTTAGATTAAAGGGAGCAGGGAAGGGTGGTGATCGTGGGCCTATGCACTTGGGCCCAGGACCCGTTACATGTGGAAATAACAAAACTTCGGGAGGCCCGCACCTCCCTCATGTACCTGAAATGACGGTTGGGGCCGCTTTATAATCTTGACATCGCGGTTTTTACACACGTGGAAAGATCCACGGGGTTTGATACACGCGCCTTCAAGTAATCTTCGAAACTTTGGCGTCGACCTTCCGAAGTTGTATGATCAGTGTACATGTAAAGATAAAAATACAAGCATGCTTAGTATTGTTAAATTTAAATGAAATTCAATCAAATATGAGATAAGTAAGACATGTCTTGCCGCTTTGATCGGAGATGCTCAATTAACGTGTATTGTCGGAAATATTCACGAAATCCCACCGTGTTTTACATGCAAAACAAAATGAAGATGGAGGTTAATAATGTTCATAATATATTAATTTTCATGCAAGTAAACGAGAATAAAATCACACTAATATTTCATAAAAATTTAAAATTTTGACGGTGGCAAATAACACAAGAAGATAAACATTTTGATTGCATTTAACTAAAATCCTAAATAAATTATCAAACGGATGTGTCAAAATTCAAATGTCAAATATAAACAATTATTAAAACAGTAAAACAAAACTATTGTAAAAGTTGTCACTCAAATTGAATAAAATAATAATAATAAAAAAAGGATTTTACCTTTATGAGGGCTGTCCTTACGAAGCTTCGTCTGTCTTGGGATACCTCATCCCTCTCCCACTGCACGACCCAGGTGAGGCCGAAGTGAAACGATGGGATTTCTTCCATGTGACGACGGCCGGAGTGGACATTGAAGAAGGAGATCTGTCCACTCAAAGAACGAAGAAAGAGGGGTGGCCGATTGCGGCCGTGAGGGGTTCAAATGCCAGGCGGATTATCTTTTGGAACTGGGTTTTGGCTGTCCCACCACAGGTTCGGAGATAGGGCTCGACTGGTGGTGGTGGCGCTGGTTGGTTGGTGGATGTGTGGGCGCGGCATCCTAGATGTCTGGACTTGGAGTAGCGCCGGGGCTCACCGAAAGGGAGTGATGCGACTATAACGACAGATAGCTGAATCTCATTAAGCATAAGAGAAATAAAACAGAGTCAAAGCACCACACCCCCTTCACAACCCAGCTCCCCGCCGTAACTCCCCATCGTCTACCTTATTTCTAAAGATAACCCTCCTCTCCTTACAACCTCCTCTCACCACCCTTTTTCCCAACCCCACTAACAGAATGCTCGCTCCCCACTGATTCCCCCCTGTCTTAAACAGCCGCGCGCCTTCCCCCGATTCTGTTAGCAACTTCCTCTTTTATTTCCTTTTGTCCTCCGTCCTTGCTGTCTCCCATCCTTCATCCTTCTTCTTCCTCTTCTAGTTCAATTCCATCTTCCAATCCTTTCTCTTCCTTCGCGGCCCAGCTTCCCTTTTCTACGACCCTGTCTTCCTTTGCGACAGCCCAGCCTTTCCCCACGGCCCGTTCTTCTTTCACCTCGGCCTGATCCAGTTCCCACGAGCCAATGGCATCCTCCATATGCATCAATACCCCCTCCTCAAATTCACCCTTGTCCCCAAGGGTGAGGTGCGGAAATTTCTGCAACAGGTCGTCGAGGAACTCCCAGGTGGCCTCTTCTGCTGGTCGTTGACACCATTGCACCAGTACTTGAGTAGCTGCAGTATGGCCTCTGCGAACCATTTTTCTCTGTAAGACCCGCTCGGGCAACATGCGAGGAGGGTCAGAACCTGTGGTAGCTGTTGCATAGTGATCGTTTGGCCCCAAATACTTCTTGAGGCGGGAGACATGGAAGACCGGATGCACTTGTGAACCAGCAGGCAGATCCAAGCGATAGGCCACTGCACCTATTTTGTCTGCTATTTTATAAGGGCCGTGATACAAATAAGCAAGCTTACCATGTTGTCCTCCCGCGACTGAAGACTGCTTGTATTGCTGAAGTTTTACGTAAACAAGATCGCCAACTTGAAAGCTCCGATCTGAGCGATGCCGATTAGCCAATTGGATCATCCGATTCTGAGCTCGATGTATATGAAAGCGGAGAAGTTGGATGATGGCTTCCCTGTCTGCAAGTTCTTTGTCCACCAGCATATTGGGAGAAGTGCCTTTAATATACGGAAGATGAATGGGTGGCTCGTAGCCATATAAGGCCTGAAACGGAGTCATATAGATGGCAGTGTGGAATGTGGTGTTATACCACCACTCCGCGAGAGAAAGCCATTTGCTCCAGGTTGCTGGGCAGTCCGCACACATGCAACGAAGGTATGTTTCCACACATCTATTCACCACCTCAGTTTGGCCGTCAGTCTGAGGATGATAGGCTGACGAGAATCGCAGCTCCACTCCCTGTAATTGGAAGAGATGTCGCCAGAATTCGTTTAAAAACACGGGATCCCTGTCGCTGACTATAGTGTTAGGGAGTCCATGAAGCTTGAAAACGTGGTCTTGGAATGCAGTGGCTACTGTCAGGGAAGTAAAGGGATGCTTCAATGCGATGAAGTGTGCAAACTTCGTCAGCCTGTCAACCACCACCATTATAACTTCTTTGCCGCAAGATTTCGGTAATCCCGTAATAAAGTCCATACCCACATCAGACCAAACCGAAGTTGGAATTGGTAAGGGTTGAAGTAAGCCGGGATACGCGGCAGCGTCATACTTGCATCGTTGACATACCTCACAGGTGCTGATAAATCGCTTGACGTCCTCCTCCAGAGTCTTCCAAAAGCAAAAACCAGATATTCTCTTGGTAGTAGCATTGATTCCAGAATGCCCTCCTGTTGAAGATGAATGGAAAATCCTAATGATGGTCTCTCGAAGTTGTAGATTGTTGCCAACCACCAATTTACCCTTGTCCAAGATAATCGCATGGTCATGTTTTCTTCTTGGAGGTAGCCCAGTCGGTTCCTCAAATACCTTCCCAAATCGTGTAATCAGGTGCTGCACTTCTGCTGGCACTGCTGGTTTAGGATTTTCCTTCTGCGCCTTCGCTGCCCCCGGAACTATCATTAGACCTATGTTATTGTTGTTTAGGGAAAATACCCCCGTAGTTACAGAAACAAATTCCTCAGCCCCAGCTGTCAACTGCACTAATTTGCCTTCCTTCCAGAACTGCATGGTCAGATTTGGGAAATCCCATAATACCTTCCCTAACGAATTCAACCATTCAATACCTAGAATCATTTCACACCCCTTAATAGGCATCAACAGCACATCGGCAACATATTTTTCACCCTGCAAATTCCACTGGAATTCCTTCACTGTTGAAGCACAGACCATTCGTTCCCCATTAGCTACCAGTACACCTCTTTCAGCAACCTTCTGTATGGTACATCCCAAGCGTTTGGCTACCCCCAAATCCAAGAAATTGTGCGTGCTTCCCGAGTCAATCAAAATAGTCAGCCTCCTCTTCTTATAAAACCCAACCACCTTCATTGTCTGATTATTAAACGAAAGCGCTACTCCGTAGAGAGCATGCAGGGTAATGACAGGTGTGTCTGATTCCACAGGTGTTATCTCTTCTGCCTCCCCTTGATCCATCTCCTCCCCTAACTCTTCCCGCTCCAATGTGATAGAGTAAAGCCTCCGGTTATTACATTTGTGATTAAATGAGTACCTTTCATCACACCAAAAACACAGACCCTTCTGCCTCTTCTCCTCCATTTCCGCTGTGGTGAGTCGTTTATGAGGTGGTTGATACGGTAAGGATCTAACTCCAGTGGCTCCAATTCCTCTCGCCCCATTTTCCAAACTTCTGCCGTTGAACGTTCGGCCAGGATGTCTGTTTCCCATTCCCGAAGCTGACCCCTTCTGCATGTTCCAAGTTTCCGGTCGAGCTCCCCTGTTTCCCAGCTCCCTTCCTTTGCTGTTTACGCCATCTTCCTCCGACCCCAAGGTCTTTGCAAACGCAATTGCTTGCTGTAATGTGCGAGGATTCAGCACCGTGACGATCTTCCTCGTTTCCCTCTTCAGACCTCCGACAAATAAAGCCACTTGATCCTCGTTAGATAACTCCACTTTAGTAACCAAAGAAATAAATTCCTCCACATAATCAGACAAGCTAGCTTTCTCCCTCAACTCCTTCAACAATACGATAGGTCTCGTCAATTCATTCGGCCCAAACCTCACCAGCATGGCCGATGCATATTCACTCCAGCTCACCGGCCCTCCAAGTTCCCGACCACGCAAGAACGCATAGTGCCATTCTATCGCGGGTCCAAATAAGTGTACAGAGGCGATGCTCACCTTAAGATCAGCAGGAGTATCGTCCAACTCGAAGAATCTTTCACTGCGGAAGAGCCATTCCTGCACATTTGTTCCGTCGAACTCCGGAAATTCCACCCGGGTCTGTCTCGTTACCCGATTCCCGCACCATTCTTGTCTATCCTCCCGTCTGGAACTCGAGTCGTTCCTGTCCACCGACTGAGTGTGCTCCTTCCTTACCTCCTTATCCTCCAACCCCGCTATCCGCGCATCCATGCTCTCCAACTTCCTCACCAGCTCTTGTAGGACCTCTTTTACAGAATCCGCTTCCATCTGCGCTACTCGTGATCGTGTGCCGTCAGCCACCGTCATTCCAGGGACTGAGATCGAGCTATCCACGCTCTGATACCAGATGATGCGACTATAACGACAGATAGCTGAATCTCATTAAGCATAAGAGAAATAAAACAGAGTCAAAGCACCACACCCCCTTCACAACCCAGCTCCCCGTCGTAACTCCCCATCGTCTACCTTATTTCTAAAGATAACCCTCCTCTCCTTACAACCTCCTCTCACCACCCTTTTTCCCAACCCCACTAACAGAATGCTCGCTCCCCACTGATTCCCCCCTGTCTTAAACAGCCGCGCGCCTTCCCCCGATTCTGTTAGCAACTTCCTCTTTTATTTCCTTTTGTCCTCCGTCCTTGCTGTCTCCCATCCTTCATCCTTCTTCTTCCTCTTCTAGTTCAATTCCATCCTCCAATCCTTTCTCTTCCTTCGCGGCCCAGCTTCCCTTTTCTACGACCCTGTCTTCCTTTGCGACAGCCCAGCCTTTCCCCACGGCCCGTTCTTCTTTCACCTCGGCCTGATCCAGTTCCCACGAGCCAATGGCATCCTCCATATGCATCAGGGAGCGTGGGTCATCGTTGCCAGATCCAGATGGGTTGCCGCCACCGTGGTCAGATCTGGAGGATCCGTTGCCGGAGGAGACATCGCTGCTGGAGGATTGGGTTGCTGTTCGCCGTTCTTGGTGGCGTCGGGAGGTTGCAGGTTTACTGCCGCTGGGTCTGAAGATGTCAGGAAGGGCGTGGGTCGCCGCGGCTGGTTCTGGATGGGTCGCCATCATCGTGGTCACAGCCAGGGCTGATCGTCATTGTGTTGATTCGCCAGCAGCGGAGAGCCACTTCAGGGTCGGGCTTGGGGAATCCGCTAGAGTTGAGAGACGAAAAAGGAGTTGCTTTGGGGTTGCCCGCTGCCGGTTCTGCAGGCGTCGGGGAGCTGAGATGGGGTGCCACATTGGGGCGTAATGTCACTGGGGTCGGGATGAGCGACTGGAATTTGATATCCATAACGTGGGCCTCGACCTATCACGGTTGTAGAAGTGTCGTCCTTGTGCTGAGGAGGGAGATCCGCCAGGGGCGTGTGTCGACCGGAGTTGAGAGCTTTGAACCAGGTGTGGCTACCGTCATGCTCGAAGGCGCTCTTGCAATCACTGTGGATTGGGGTAGTCGTGTGTGCGATACTGGGTACAGGGGATCGGTGACAGACAGAACTGAGGAGAGACAATTGAACCATGGCCGCCTTGGGGTTGCGATCACATCTTCTTGCTGCTGCGGCCGTCTTTGGAGGCTTCTCGTTCGCCTCCGACTTCATGACTTGTACATGAAAGGAGGAATATCAATAGCAAAGGAAACCTCCCGCTAGACCATGTGGCTGCGGGAGGTGGTTGTTCGAGATTCTGCGGGGAAATGAATTGTTTGTTGTTCCTATTCGCGTTCAACAGCCAAGGCAGCGGACGTCATTGGTTGCCGCTGTTGTGTCCAGAGGAGTTGAAGACCATCGCGTTTGCTATTGCAGCGGCCATCTCCAGTCGTGACCGACGGCCACCTGGTTTGAGCTGGCGACGGAGGGATTTCCATGTCTTTGGCATGGACTCACCTTGGCTGGAGGGTGACGGGGACACGGTTGTGGAGGAGCAAAAGCTTTTAGTCCTTCGGCTGGAGGGAGTTCTCTGAAGGTGAGCTCTGGTGGGTGAGTGATGATGTCCCTTTTTTAATCTGTCTCTCTCGGTCTGTGTGTATCTCTCCCATCTCCCCTCTTTTCTCCTCCAAGTCTGTGTGGACTATAAGGGGCTTCCCCCAACAGGGATCATGTACTGGCCAGATTTTTGTTCCAAAAATCTCGGGGCTAGCCATTGTGGGTGCGAGAAGTGAGTGGGGAAGTCGTTGAGCGTCCTAAAATCTCGGAGAGGATCGTGGGAGTTGAGGGCGCTGACCGTGAGATCTTGTTTTTGTTGTTTCTTGTTACTGAAAGTTCAGGAGAGCTTGTTTGCAAGAATCTCTGAGTTTTTTTTGTTCACGATTTTTCTGCTTGCTTTCTGTTGTCTTTTTACAGGTTTGTTGCAGGCACGGTGATCAGGCTCTAACTCGATGTCGATGAATTCATAGTCGATTTCATGATTCCCGGGAAGTTTGGTCGGGATGGAAGAGTTTCTTTGAGAGCTTAGTTGTTCGGAAGCTACTGCATCCTCGTCGAGGGCCGAGATTGCAACGATGACCTCCACATGGTTTCCCTTCTCTTCCGGCTGCTCTGTCAGCACGGTTACTACGTCTCTAGTGGTTTGTAAGCGTTATGGTGATCTTACTGCTGTTAAATAATATTGGATGTACATCATCGGCGACCCTTCTTTCTCTGTAGCTTGGGCTTGCAAAATTGTAGATGTGTTTGAAGAGTTCAAGGACCCTCAATTCCGTCAATGAGACAACAGGAAGCCTTTTCATCGTGAAGCTTGCGAAGTATGCCTTGGTCTAACCCATCCGACGTGGATATCCGAGATTAGAGGCATGGCGTTACATCTGTATCTGCCAGGATGATGCTTCTGTCAACGACAAAGGAACCCTAGAGAACTCAGAACCATACTGCTCCAAGTACCCCGAATTTGATAGATATGCAGCAAGACTTTGATTTAGAAACGAACTAAATCTAGAAAAGCCCGGTTGTGGTGAAGCTGCGACCGTCCTATTATCAGGAAATGGTGAACCAGCGGTCGCTGCTGCACCTCGACTTCTTTCGCTCGTTTCTGGGGCAGAAGATTCTGGTCTTGCTCAAAGAAAATAACAATATCAGCAGCCACAAGATTTAAGCCAACTCCACCGGCTCTTATGAATATTAAAAACACAAATGAACAATTTTCATTATCCTGCATGTCTAAATCATTGATTGACCATCCACTAAAACTTTGAATTGCAGCAAACCTTTCCTCTGCCCGTATTGGTCCATCTAGTTGCTCATAAGAATACTTTCTGAACTCCAAATAATCACTTTGGAGTAAGGCCTACTGCCGCCACAGAACTTAGGACTCTTAATTGTAGGTTAGCTTTTGGCTAGCCTTGGAAAGGCAACTATCCTCCATGTGCGGAGGAATGGCCATGAAGAAGCAGACAAATTCGCCAACACTGCACTACAAGAAGCGGAAGACCTTATCACTTTTTGACTTTCAATGGGATAGTGTAATCACTTTTTGAGAAGTTCTTCCAAAATCAAAAGCACTTAATCCGCAAATAAAGATTTGGGGATCTACAATCAATATTTTACGAGTTGGGTTTGGGGGAAAGTAAAACCTACATCGATCACATTGCAATTAGCCGACCGATCTCTTGCTTTTCCAAGGGGAATCATTGAGGATATTTTGGTTAAGGTAGATAAATTTGTTTTTCCCGCGGATTTTATCGTGCTTGATTTTGAAGAGAACCGTGAAATACCAATCATCCTTGGAAGACCATTCCTAGCCACAGGTAGGATTTTAATTGATGTCCAAATGGGTGAGCTAACCATGAGGGTTAATAACGAGGAGGTAACATTTAATATTCTTCATGCAATGAAATGTCCGAATGAACCTGATGATTGTTTTTCTATTGACATCATTGACATGATAGCAGCCGAAGAAGTTACTATTTTGAAGACGACTGATGTGCTTGAGCTAGCATTAACTTATGTGGAAGCAACTATCGATGAAGAAACTAAGGAAATGATCAATTGGATGGAGTGCAAATCTTATATACCTAGAGATCTGAGATCTTTCGATCCATTGGAGATGCCAGAAAAGACCACCAAACCATCCATCATAGAAGCACCAAAATTAGAGCTCGAAACCTTACCCACCCACTTGAGGTATTCATTCCTCCAAAACGCCAATCAACTCCCTGCGATTATTTCTGCAAAATTGACGGAGTTGTAGGAGGAGAAATTACTTCGAATCTCGAGGGATCACAAGAGGGCGATAGGATGGACTATTGCAGATATCAAAGAAATCAGCCCAGCCATTTGCATGCATAAAATCCTCCTCGAGGATGATCACAAACCATCAATAGAGAATCAACGGAGATTGAACCCAAACATGAAAGATGATGTAAAGAAGGAGATCATCAAGTGACTGAATGCATGTATCATATATCCTATTTCTGATAGCTCGTGGGTTAGTCCTATACAGTGTGTTCCCAAGAAAGGTGGAATGACAGTAGTAACAAATGAGAAGAATGAACTCATCCCTACTCGCACTGTCACGGGACGGAAGGTATGTATGGACTACCGGAAGTTGAACAAAGCAACAAGAAAAGATTACTACCCACTTCCATTTATCAATCAAATGTTGGACAGATTGGCAGGTAAAGAATATTATTGTTTTCTCGATGGTTACTCAGGATATAATCAGATTGCCATTGCACCAGAAGATCAGGAGAAAACGACCTTCACATGTCCATACGGTACGTTCGCCTTCCGTAGAATGCCATTTGGATTGTGTAATGCACCTGCTACATTCCAAAGGTGCATGACGTCCATTTTCACTGACATGGTAGGACGATATTTAGAAATTTTTATGAATGTCTTTTCCGTTTTTGGTGACTCATTTGATAATTGCTTACATAATCTTGCATGTGTACTTGAACGTTGTGAGAAGACTAATCTAATCTTAAATTGGGAAAAGTGTCACTTTATGGTTCGGGAAGGTATTGTCCTTGGTCACAGAGTGTCAAGCAAAGGCATTGAAGTTGACAGAGCAAAGATTGAGACAATCGAAAAGTTATCCCACCAACATCGGTAAGAGCTATTCGAAGTTTTCTTGGTCATGCTGGCTTCTACAGGCGATTCATTAAGGATTTCTCCAAAATATCGAAACCGTTATGCAATCTTTTGGAGAAAGACATACCATTCATTTTTTATTAAGCATGCATTGAAGCATTTACAAAATTGAAAGAGAGGTTAGTTACAGCACCTATCATTGTAGTGCCTGATTGGACGTTACCTTTTGAACTGATGTGCGATGCGAGTGATTATGCCTTAGGAGCAGTGCTTAGGAAACGTAAGAATAAGGTTTTTCATGTGATTTACAATGCTAGTAGAACTTTGGACGATGCACAGGTAAATTACACGACCACTGAAAAGGAGCAACTAGCTGTCGTATTTGGTTTCGATAAATTTCGATCTTACCTTGTGGGTTCGAAAGTCATAGTGTTCACAGATCACTCCGCGATCAAGTACTTGAATGAGAAAAAGGATGCAAAACCACGATTGATAAGATGGGTTCTCTTACTACAAGAATTCGATCTCGAAATCAAGGACAGAAAAGGAACAGAGAATCAAGTAGCTGATCACTTATCAAGGCTAGATGGTCAAAGCGACACCAAGCTTAACCAGGTAGCTATAAATGAATCTTTTCCCGATGAACAGCTGCTCTCGGTTAGTCACACGCAAGTTCCGTGGTATGCAGATTTTGTTAATTTTCTTGTTTCGAATTTCATACCCACTGAATTGAATGCGCAACAAAAGAAGAAGTTTTTACATGATGTTAAGAATTATGTGTGGGATGAACCGTTTTTGTTCAAGCAATGTGCAAACTAGATTCTTAGAAGATGCGTACCTGAAGAAGAATGGCACCAAATTTTGTGGCAATGTCATTCATCACCTTACGGCGGACATTTTGGAGGAGATAAAATAGCTGCTCGGATTTTACAATCAGGTTTCTTTTGGCCTTCTTTATTTAAGGACGCTTACAATTTTGTTGCTAAATGTGACAGATGCCAACGAATAGGAAACATATCAAGGCGACATGAAATGCCCTTAAACAACATTCTGGAGGTTGAGATTTTCGATGTTTGGGGTACTGATTTTATGGGACCATTTGTTTCGTCTTTCAAAAATCATTATATTTTAGTTTCTGTGGATTACGTTTCTAAATGGGTTGAAGCGAAAGCTTTACCCACTAACGAGGCTAAAACAGTGGTTGAGTTTTTGAAGAAGCAGGTATTTACGAGGTTCGGTACCCCAAGAGCAATCATCAGCGATGAGGGATCTCACTTTTGCAATAAACAAGTCGCCAATTTGTTGAACAAGTATGGAATAAATCACACGCTCGCTCTAGCATACCATCCTCAGACTAGTAGGCAAGTGGAAGTATCAAATCGAGAAATTAAGAGAATTTTTTAGAAAACAGTAAACACATCACGAAAGGATTGGGCACTGAAGCTAGAGGACGCATTGGGGCTTATCGAACAGCTTATAAAGAGCCAATTGGAATGTCTCCGTTTAAGCTAGTTTATGGGAAAGCATGTCACTTGCCGGTGGAATTGGAGCACAAAGCATTCTGGGCGATTAAGAAATTGAATTGTGATCTCAAGAAGGCTGGAGAGAAGAGGTTGCTCCAATTGAACGAACTTAATGAATTTCGGCTTCAAGCATATGAAAACGCGAGGATCTAAAAGGAGAAGACGAGACAGTGGCATGATAAGAAGATCATTGAGCGGAAATTTGAGCCTGGACAACAAGTATTGCTATTCAATTCCAGACTAAGATTATTCCCAAGAAAGCTCAAATCACGGTGGTCTGGACCATTTCAGGTAATTCAGGTATTCCCCTATGGTGCCGTAGAAATACGAAATCCAAGTTCAGAACATACATTCAAGGTCAATGGACAGAGGCTGAAACACTATTGGGGAGGAAACATTGAAAGGGTAGTTGTCGCGGCAACATTGAGAGACACGTGATGGATATCAAGGTCGAGCCGTTGACTATAAACCAAGCGCTTCTTGGGAGGCAACCCAAGTTATTTTATTTGTTTTTTTTTTCTTTTGCTTTATTAGGTAAAAAGGTAGCGGGGGATGCAAGAGCAAACAGCAAGATCGTGCAACTGCAGGAAAATCTCGTGCAGCTGCACCGCTTGGACCTCCAAGGCACAGAAACTCTGTGCAGCTGCACCAAAATCTCGTGCAGCTGCACCACGCGGACCTAAAATTCACAGAAACTCTATGCAGCTGCACCAAAATCTCGTGCAGCCGCACCGCTGGGAACACAAAATGCACAGAAACTTTGTGCAGTTGCACCGGAGATTAATTAAAAAAAATCAAAAAGAAAATTAAAAAAAATTAAAAAAAACACAAAATAAGAAAACCAAGTCGGGCCATTTCACTAGACAAACCCTAATCGTTTTCTTTCTTGTGACAGGGAGAAGCTAGAGCCGCCGCCGCCGCCACCGTTACTCACGCCGTCGCCCTCCCGAGCAACAGCCGCCGAGTATGCGGATTCCGATGATACAGTTTAGTCTTACACCAAGGCAGTCGGGAGCTACACGTCGGCGCATCCCGGTCACCAACATATCCTGGTATTCCCGTTTTCAACTCGTCTTATCTTAAGCACCGAGGACGTTGCTCTGGTTAGGTTTGGGGGTGTGGTGTGGTGTTGTTTGTTATTAATTATTAGGGTGAGTCTTGGCTGGGTCTTATTTTTCATCTTTTGGGTCGTTTTTCCTCAACGGAACCGTAGGAAGTCGATGTGGAATGTCTGTTTTCGATGATGAGCATATGGGTTGCATTCTTCAAGTGTGGAAAGATGAAATTCTTTGCTTAGTATGCTAAAATTTTTCTTTTAGTTTTGAAAAGATCTCCTAGTAGGAAGTGTCTTAGCAGCAACGGGTTACATCTCCTCAGAATGCATGGTGACTAGTGGTGAGTAGAGTAGCTTGAATTATCTCTTGAAACGACATCTTTGGGGATCTCGGCGAAAAAAAAAGATAAAAAAAAAAAAGAAAAATTAGGTTGCCAAGGCTCTGAGTACCAATGTTCAAGTTAAAAGAAAAAAAAAAGAAGAATAGAGAAAAAGATATTACCTGAATATGTGCTTGTGGTGTGAGTCTTCCGTGCTAACTTAAGTGATTGATCCGAGGGGTGCTTTATCACCTAATGCCTTGATTCAACTGAATTGGAAGTCATTGGTCGAGAGCTTGCTACATAAGCTTTAGCCGGAATCAGATGAACATTTAGAGGCAATCTGAAAAAAAAAAAGAAAAAAAAATGATGAAGTTGTTAAAAAGTCGGAAAACCTGTGATGAATAAATAGAGATGTTTGTGGTGATCTTTGCGAGTTACTGGTTGACATGAGCTATTTGGAGTGTATGCTTGTTAATGTTAAATGTACAACCTGCTGGGATGAAGATATTATGTTTAAAGGCCTTTAATTGAGCATATTCGGTAGTGAATGGAATCTAGATGCATGAGGAGGATGCACCCATTTCTGAGAATATTCTAAAAGATGCTTCTACGTTTGACGGACTTGGGGTGGTCGAGGAGAGTGTTTTAATTTTTATTTTCTTTATCTTTGCTCGGGACTAGCAAAATTTAGGTTTGGGGGTGTGATAACTCTATAAAAGTAAAGTTATTTAGGGCAATTTCATACTTAGATTTTGTTAGATTTGTGAAATATTGCGTTCATTACATAATATTCCTGGCTATTTCACATTATTCCCGAGAAACGGATTACTACTGAATCTTTTGGTCTATTTCAGGATAAATATGGAAAAAAGATGATCTCGGCGTAATTATGAAGACTTTGTGCAGATGGAAGATCTTTGGATGCTCTTACATGACCTAAAGCTAGATGGGGAGAAATTAGAAGATTTTCTTTTCTTATTTTCTGAGATTCTCTAGGTTTAGAGGGATTATAAAAACATTTTATTTTTACCTAGTGAGGGACGACGGCTCAAAGATTAGAAAGAATCCATTCCTAATCTTAGTCAACCAGTAATCAGACCAGCAACCGGACTGTCATACACCAGCAATCAAACCAGCAGCAACCGGTTTGTCATACACCAGCAACCAACAGGATTGTCAAACACCAGCAATCAAACAACGACAAACAGAATAAAAATACAGCCAGACACAAGCAATTAGAACACCTCAAAATCGGAAGAAGGACGGCGTTCAGGCGGAGGAGGATTAAATTAAATATCAACTTGGGAGTCAGATGACTTATTAAAAATAAATGGGAGTCAGATAAAAAAAAAACTAAGAGAACGTACCAACAGATCCAAAGATACAATGTATTTCAAGAAGCAGGAAGTGCATGGTATCAACAAAGATTTTCCATGACCTGAAAGAATATTAATTTAAAAAATTAATTTAAACTATTCCCGAGTCTTTGCACTCGCATGCCTCCTTAGAAGACAAACTGCAAGTGAACTGGAGTCCATCAATCAATGCGATGACAAACAAGAGGAATCATTGAGCTAAAAAGATGACAACTTTAGACAACAAGAACAGGCTTAACCAAGCCAATCACTTCCCCAAAAGAAACACGTGCAATCATCCTTAAACCACCCAAAATCACAAACAAAACAGGCAAAGTAAAACGAAGCAGATCGACATCCAAAATGGAAAGCAAGCCAACACCCAGAACATGAACAGTAAAAAGCATGCTGAAGGAATTCGATGCCCACGTGGGTGACTGACTGCTGCAACCTTTCAAGGAGGAGACAAAAGATGAGATTCTGAGTGGAGGGTCCTCCTCAGGTTCTCGTCGTTTGGAGATCACGGGAACCCAGAACTAGGAGAATCTTAAGCATTTAAAGGAACAATGAAGGTTTAGACGAAGAAGGAAGAAGAAGAAGGAGGAGACGAGAGGAGAAAAAGGATCGAAAGAAGAAGAAGAAAGAAAGGAAGAAGATGAATTCATTCATTCTCATTTTCTCTTCTTGATATTTGTGGGGTACAACTCTCTTATATATATACACATATGTAATCATTAGCCCCCCATAACCAATTGTACGAACAGATTACACGACAACAATAGTGCGCGTCATTTGATTCTCTATCGGTGGGGCTGTCGAGAGTTATCCACAATAACCTCCTCTACTCTTATCTGCACGGGCCCCATCTTAATCATGTGGGTTTCATAATCCAAGCCCAAAGCCTTTGTGCCCATGGTCCAACACTTCCCGTCAAATGTACCCCCCTATCTTCAAGATTCTTCTCTCGACCGAACCCCACTTCTAGGGCACGGATCTATCTTTTCTCCCAGACAAAATCCACTTATCGGGCATAGATCTCTCCTTTTACTTATCAAGGTCAGATCCCCACTTCCTTCATCTCCACTGTCTTCTTCTTTTATCTCCACTTCTTTTCCCTTCTTCACTTGTAACATTTGTTGTTTTGAGGAGGACTCCCCAACACTTCTCATCAAACGTTGCTCCCCATTTGCATCTGGTGCTAATGTCCAGCCCTTGGGTCTGCCATACACGGTAAGTTTACCTCTCATTCCAAGAAACCGTTGAGTAGCTAGTACTTTTGTTAGGGGATCTGCCACTTGGTCTTCGGATGCAACATGCAAAATAGACAAAGTGCCTTCCAACACCTTTTCCCTAACAAAATGGTAATCGATTTCTATGTGCTTTGTCCTCGTATGCAAGATAGGATTTGCAGCTAGATGTATAGTACTCAGGTTGTCACAATAGATGAGTGGGGGTTGTGGAGATTGAACATTCAGTTCTGAGAGAAGTTTCTGGAGCCACATCACCTCAGCTGCCCCATTAGCTAGTGCCCGATACTCAGCCTCTATGCTCGATCGAGACACAACCTTCTGTTTTTGAGATGACCAAGAAACCAAATTATGACCAATAAAGGCACAATACGCACCAGTACTCCTCCTATCGTCTGAACAACTAGCCCAATCAGCATCTGTATAGCAAACTATTTGGAATGAATCACAGGGTGTGATAGTTAGACCATGTGTAGCTGTCCCTTTTAGATACTTGAGGATCCTTTTTGCAGCCTTCATGTGTAGATCCGTGGGAGTAGATAGAAACTGACATAGCTTATTCACAGCATAACTAATATCTGGTCTTGTATTAGTGCAATATTGTAGAGCACCTACTAGACTTCTGTATTCAGTAGGATCAACCAGACACTCCCCTTCATATTTAGATAAATTACTTGAGGAACCCATAGGAGTAGGCAACTGCTTGCAATCATTCATCCCAGCTTTATGTAGTAGATCACGGATATACTTCTCCTGATTCAGGTGTAAAACACCCTGATCTCTCATGACCTGAAAACCCAGAAAATATGATAGATCTCTCAAGTCCTTTAAGGCAAACTGGTTATTTAGTCTGGGAAGTAAACTTTGAATTCTTGCCAAATCTGATCCGGTGACAATAATGTCATCCACATACACCAGTAGGATAATGATCCCTTTATCTGAGTGCTTATAGAATAGAGAAGCATCTGATCTGGAGTTTGTAAAGCCCCATTGATTAAGATAACTGCTTAGCTTCATATACCAGGCCCTGGGACTCTGTTTTAGGCCATACAATGCCTTTCTTAATCTGCATACATGAGCTGGAAACTTTGGGTCAATACAACCAGGTGGTTGATGCATAAAAACAGTCTCTTGTAGATCCCCATTTAGAAATGCATTATGTACATCCAGCTGTAGTAACTTCCAGCCAAGAGTAATAGCTAGGCAGAGTATTACCCTTATAGTTTGATGCTTCACAACTGGACTGAACGTTTCCTTGTAGTCTAGTCCGGGGGTTTGATGAAAACCTTTAGCTACTAACCGAGCTTTGCATCGTTCCAATGTCCCATCAGATTGAAGCTTGACTTTCCAGATCTATTTGCAACCAACCAGTTTCTCCACACCTGTATAAGGGACAAGATCCCAAGTGTTGTTTTTCTGCAATGCCTCAAGTTCCACTTCCGTAGCTTTCTTCCACACAGGTGTGGATAGCGCCTCAGCCAAGGTTTTTGGTTCAGAGGGTATAGGTGGTACAGAGAGGGATGTGGATATAGTGGCTAGTGTCTTAGGAGGGGAGGTGTTGGGAGAGGTGTATGAGGATTGAGTCATAAAAGCTTTAGGTTTGAAGATACCTGCTTTGGACCTGGTAATCATGGGATGAGTATTACCTGGACATTGTGTCTCCACTTCAGTTGTAGACTCTATCACAGAGAGGTTAGGTACATCTTCAGGAGCTCTGCTAGTCATAGGGGTAGATGAAACAGAGGAAGAGTGAGGTAGGGATGGGTGATATCTATTTTGATTTGAAACAGGAATAGGCAAGACAGGATTTAACAGAAAAGATGTACTTGATTTTGGACTAGAAGATACTGTTTGTAAGTTGTCAACCTTGAAAGGAAACACTAGCTCATCAAAGATAACATCACGAGATACATATAGCCTATTAGTCTCTTTATCTAAACAGATATAACCTTTATGAGAACTGCTTTTACCTAGTAAAACACAAGGGGAAGAACGAGGTTGTAGTTTGTTAGAATTGTATGGCCTCAAGGAGGGATAACATAGACACCCGAAAACTCGCAAGGCAAAGTAGTCTGGCTTACAACCATATAGTAGTTCTGATGGTGATCTGTACTTGAGTACTCTTGATGGAAGTAAGTTCACCAAACTTACTGCTTCATGGAAAGCATAAGGCCATAAACTAGATGGAACCTGAGAATGAAGAAGTAAGGATAAACCAATCTCAACAATTTGTCTATTTTTCCTCTCAACTCGTCCGTTTTGTTGTGGAGTATGAGGGCATGAAACCTGATGAACTATCCCATGCTTAACTAGATAGGAATGAAGGGACCTGAACTCACCTCCCCAGTCGGACCGAACAACCTTAATAGATTTTTCAAACTGAGTTGACACTAACATATGAAACTGTTGAAAGGCTTGTAGTGCTTGGGACTTTTCCCTAAGGAAATACAGCCAACAGAATCGAGTGGCATCATCGACTAATAGGAGAAAGTATCTTACTCCTATCGTAGATGTGACTAGAGCTGGACCCCAAATGTCTGTGTGAATTAGATGAAATGGATTGGTTGACTGAGATGTTGAAATAGGAAAAGGAAGCCTGTGATGTTTTCTCAACACACATGACTGACATAAACCCAAAAGAGAGGAGTTTTTCTGATTACATTTGGATAAAACATGAGAAAGTATTTCATTGCTAGGATGTCCTAATCGACAATGCCATATTTTTGTGTCTATGTTTGCTGACTTGGATGAGGTAAGCACTGTGGGTTGGATAGAAGCAGGATTGCTGTGGTAGTTAGACCCCCTAGGATGCGGCAGGTGATGCATTGGAAGCTTGTAGAGACCTTGATGAACTGGACCCTGGAGTAGAATTTGATTTGTCTTCTTGTCCTTAACATAGAAACCATTAGTGTGAAATTCAACATATAGATTATTGTCACGACAAAGAGTGGAAACACTAACTAATCGCTGGGATAAACTAGGAGTATGTAAGATGTTATTTAGATAGAGAGATATAGAGTTAGGTTCTGTATGAAAAATCTTATGACCAACATGAGCTATATCTAGTAAATGACCATTACCAATCATAACAGAAGAGGTACCCTGGTATGGAGACACATAAGTCAGGTCTGTGATGTCTGGGGTAACATGGTGAGTTGCCCCCGAGTCCATTAACCAGTCCGCAGGGTTAAAGTTTCTCGTGTTGGGTGGAAGTTGAGGCTGGATGGGTTGGGAATCAACAAACGGAGGAAAATAGGGTGTAAGTAAAGGATGAGGTTCTGGATGTGTGAGTTGCATGCTGGTATGATGTGTTTGTGGCTGAGAAGCTGGTGTTGGGTTCATGCGGTAGTAGCATACTACTGCAGTATGTCCGACTTTGAGACAGATCTGGCATCTGGGTCTAGGTCGCATACTGTTGTTAGGGGTAGGAAAAGGTCTAGGAGAAAGTGGTCTGCCCAAGACACTAGAGTGATAGAAAGGAGCTCTGTAGGCATTGTCCTGGGCATGTAAGGGTGGTCTCTCGGAGTATGTTCTGTAGGTTGACTGTCTGGGGTGAGTGGCTGAGGTAGAGAATGTGGGAGGGCGTTGAGGGGAGGAGGTTTGCCTTGGCTGAGGACGTCCTGGGGCATTAGAAGTTAGCGAGGAGAGTTGTACCTGAGGTAGGACACAATCCGAGACATGCCTCTTCTCCACTCGGAGGTCAAAGTTCAGCATCAAGTTTTGGATTTCTTCTATTGAAGGCTGGTCAGGCCGGCTATAGACAGCTGTTACTATTGGGTCATACTCCATGGGTAATCCTTCGAGCAAATACCAAATATAATCCTTGTATTGCACAGTTTCCCCTATGGCACTGAGTTGGTCTGCGAACATCTTAACTGTGTTGATATACTGTTGCATCGTCTTGCCCTCTTTCTTGACTTGTTGCATTTGAGTGCGTAAGTTTATCACCCTTGTAGTAGAACTTGACTCAAAACGTTGTTTCAGGCTCTCCCAGACTGCATGACCCGAAGTACAGCACACCACCTGGCTTAGAGGCTCTGGAGATAGAGATGAGAACAAGAAACTCATGACAGATTTATCTGTCCGATGCCAAAGCTTATGGTCAGGGTTAGGAACTTGAGATAAATCATCCAGAAAAAGAGGAGGAGGTTGAGTTGTCCCATAAATAAAATCTTCATAACCTTCGCCAACTAAAGCTGCGAGTACCTGACCCTTCCATAAGACGTAGTTACTTTCATCCAGCTTGAGAGTATTGTTAAAGAAACCTGTAGGCAGTTGGATTGGAGACGGTAGTTGAGATTGAGTGGCTACCCCACTCTGTACTCCTGCTCCAGAGAAACCAGAGGATGGAGTTTGCATGCCAGGATTTTGTGCTGCCATCTTACTTCTCTTCTATGGTTTTTTTTTTCTCAGGATTGAAAGGATCGCTAGACAAGGGGCTCTGATACCATGAAGCATTTAAAGGAACAATGAAGGTTTAGACAAAGAAAGAAGAAGAAGGAGGAGACGAGAGGAGAAAAAGGATCGAAGGAAGAAGAAGAAAGAAAGGAAGAAGATGAATTCATTCATTCTCATTTTCTCTTCTTGATATTTGTGGGGTATAACTCTCTTATATATATACACATATGTAATCATTAGCCCCCCATAACCAACTGTACGAACAGATTACACGACAACAATAGTGCGCGTCATTTGATTCTCTATCGGTGGGGTTATCGAGAGTTATCCACAATAACCTCCTCTACTCTTATCTGCACGGGCCCCATCTTAATCATGTGGGTTTCATAATCCAAGCCCAAAGCCTTTGTGCCTATGGTCCAACAGAATCAAACCAAACCCAGAAGGAAAACGTCGACCGGATAAACTCTTGGAGCTTCACCGTCATTGTTTACAAATTGGTGAAATACGGCCGTTATGTTATTGGGATACAGCGAAACTTCGATTTTGGGCATTTGAAGAATTTTTAAAGTACATTTCTGTCAAGAGTCGAAATTTTGACTTTTTAAATTACTAAGTAGGAGATCCAACTAACTGAGCTAAACTTATTTAAAGAATCATATTCAAAATTAAAGAATTACAATACAAAGTAAATTATTTAAGCTAAACTTAAATATAATTTCATCATATGTATGAATAATAGGGTTGGATGTAAAATACAACGTTCTCCACACTTTTTTATGAATCTCCCGTAAAACCGGATTCCTCGTTGTTATTCACGTGATTGAGAATCTCGTCTTCTTTATAAATTGAGTGACTTAATCTCCAATCGCGTGTTAGGAATGATATTCGCGTAATTTTACAAATTCAAACCGAATACTATAATTTTTTTAAAAGAAAATATATATTTTTTTGTAATAATTTGATTTCGTTTTCCGGAAAAAAAATATGTTTATTCGAATAAAAAAAGAACGAAGAAAACGGATTGTGTTTTAATTTTATCAATCATTATATTGAGGTGACGTTAATATCGTGCATGAAAGACAAAATCCAAAAGACAAAGTAAAACGAAGCAAATCGTCGGGGGTGGGTTCATCATCTGTTGGAACGTGGTGATTACGTCGATCATATGTGTCGCCATAAGGATGGCAATCGCACTCCGCATGCCGGAGGAGCAGCTTCTGATTGGGGATGATGCAGTGCATGGCGAGGAGGCCTACGCGCTCTGGGGAGATGGGGAAAAGTACGACACGACCTTGCACGCGGCCTCGTCTGATGACACTGGGCACGGCAAGCCGGTCTATGCGAGTGGCACAACTCAGGTCGTGTAACATCAGCATGGGTGTCCCGGTTGTGGAGTCATATGTACATTTTAGGCTTAAGTAACGCATATTCTTGGTTAACTAGAATGAAGGATGCATATAAGGTCCTTGACGAGATGCAGGAGCTGGGAATAGGGCCAATGCACAGACATACGATATAATTTTGCATTATTTAGTGAAGGCTGGGAATACGAAGGAAGCTTTCTCGGTTTTCCAGAAAATGTCCATCGAGCATACTGTGTGCACTTACGAGATTGTTGCGAGGATGTTCTGCAGCAGGGATGCACATGTACTCCGCGTCGATTGAAGCAGTGCCTGATCGACGAGGGAAGGAAGAGCAATATTTTAAGTTTGACTCAGCAGATTGAGAAGCTGAGGAAAACACCCCTGGTTGCAGTTTAGTTGAATTCCAGAAATTGAAGGGACTGAACTGGCACCACAATTTGTCAGTGCGAAGCTTCAAAATTTTCTTACAATGGATGCTAGCAGTGGTAGACATGTATCCGAAAATTCATAGTGTAGGGTTGTTTATTTATGATATTAGATGTATTTTTGGCTGGGGGAGCTCTTGTTTATGAGAGATGGTTGTAGGAAATTTCGCACTTCTCTAATTTGCAGCCTTTTGTCTATCATTTTGTTAATTTGCGATTGTTTTATTTATCTGATCTTCACTTACTTGGATGTTTTCCTGGTCCTCGAGATATTTTGTTTCTTCTTACCAAGCTCAGGACATGAATTAGGCTGGGTCATTCGGCAATGGCAGCAAAGGCAAGTGGAGTTGTGGCCACTGTTGTTCCAATACTAGGGAAATCTGAAAGTCAAGCTTCGTGGTCAGAAGCAGTAGCCCAGGTTCATGTGTCCCTCCTCTTCTTGGACCTGCCAACCTGGACATGAGTAGCACGCTCTGCATCGAACCAAACAACCCTCTGGATTCGTTGTAATTACTAGTGCAGCTGCATTTTGAAAGGGAAGGCTTGATTGGGATGGTCCATTCCTAAGCAGTGCGGTGAATGAACGTTGAAACCGATGCCTCCGCCGAATGAAGCTTAAGCAGGAGCTCTTCTCTTCTAACGAAATGCGAGCTGTGTCTGAAGAAGCTGTGGTTAGGTCGGGAGTGAGATGTTCTAAAACCACATGGGGTATTGCGTTTGTGTCCTACGGCCTCGATGACTCCACCCCCACATGAGGCTTTTCTTATCCGTGAAGGTAGCTGCAAAGCAGTCACAACAAGGTTATGGCTCTGCCATTGGCATGAGAGTTTTGACCTCACTTGTCAGCTTATTCATCGGGGAAAGCAAAGCCAGAGACCACTACCATGAAGCGTGCTGTTTACTACAACTACTACTCAATTGTTGTATGGAGTGATGTAAGTTAAGGTCTCCTAGGCAACCCCGTAGACTTTGTTGTTGGGTCCAAAGTTTCAAGATTTCTGCAGACAGTGGTGTGGTGGCCGGTGGGACCCACTTTCTATGTCCCTGTCTCATTCTGAGATCCTGAAGGAATAAACAATGGCGGAGTTGGGGAGTCTTTTATAGGAGGAATGTGATTGTTGATGGGGGTACCACGTGATTCGGACGCTTGCCCTTGAATTTAGGCCAGTCTCTTTCTTTATCAGCTCTAACCTTTGGTTTTGAAGAATGAACTCATTTGGAGTTTTGGGAAGCCAGTGCGAGTGATCTGATGCCCGATTTCATCTGTTCTGTCCTTCTGTCTTGCATCGTATAAGAGAGTATGTGCCTCGTGAGTGTTTTGTGTGAAGAGAGTCGGGATGGGTGGGTGTGGGCGTATGATACAGACTTACGCGCCTGATGAGAGTCGGGTTCGAGTTCTCTTTGCGTCGTTTGGTTTGTTATGTCAGCACTGGGGGCTGAGGAGTGTGATCTGATAACAGTAAGCAGTCGGTCTTCAAATGAAATGTTTTGCTTGCTAGTGGCGGTCTTCATTGAAATGTGTCAGCGGCGAGGAAGGTGACGAGGAGGTGGTGGTGGTGGTAGTGTAAATGGATAGGGAGAACAACTTTCGCAATAACAACATGGATGAGGGCGACATCGAGGAGCCACTCCTCGTCAAGCGGGTCAACACGACATCTCAGATCGCTGTTCTCGGGTCCAACGTTTGCCCCATCGAGAGCCTTGATTATGAGTATGGAGCCCTCTTCCCATAGTTGTCGTTGCGTAAAAATCCCATTGCCTTTACTTGTCTCCTTGATACTACTGACTATAGGCCGACTTGAAGCACATACCGTAATGTAGCTGTATTACCCTTGCAGCTTTTCCATCGATAAATGCACCTGCTTCCCATCCTAAATGTTTTTTCGACAGGATCGTCGAGAATGAATTGTTCAAGCAGGACTGGAGAGCAAGGACCAAGGTTCAGATACTCCAGTATGTTCTTCTTAAATGGGCACTCGCATTACTCATAGGCGTGAGCACGGGAATTGTTGGCTTCTTCAATAACATCGCGGTGGAGAATATAGCAGGATTTAAGCTTCTGATCACCAGCAACCTTATGGCTGAGAAGAAGTGAGCCTACGTTCCAGCGAATGATCTATCTGTTCATGGGTCCCAGTGCAGCTGCATTGCGTCGTCTTTGTGGGCATAATACATTCTGTTCAGGAGGGCACCAAATTTTGATATAGACATGGTTCCAATGCAGGTATTTCCAGGCATTCGCTGCATATGCTGGCTGCAATGTATGTCTGGCGGTAATTGCTGGCGCACTTTGTGCTTTTATCGCCCCTGCTGCAGCAGGTTCTGGTATTCCTGAAGTAAAAGCCTACCTCAACGGCATCGATGCATATCCCATGTTGGCTCCTAGCACATTATTCGTCAAGGTGAGAAACACCCTTGTAATGCTAACACTGTTGTATTGATGGAATCGAACTAATGTCTCGTCAAGATATTTATTGCGTGTCTCGTCGGTTTCCTTTTGTTAGATATTTGGATCCATTTTTGGTGTTTCTGCCGGCTTTGTTGTCGGTAAAGAAGGGCCGATGGTACACACGGGGGCTTGCATTGCCTCTCTTCTCGGACAGGGGGGTTCTCGCAAGTACCACCTCACATGGAAGTGGCTAAGATACTTTAAAAACGATCGTGACAGACGAGATCTGATCACTTGTGGAGCTGCTGCAGGTGTTGCCGCTGCATTTCGAGCGCCAGTTGGTGGTGTCCTCTTTGCCCTTGAAGAGGCAGCTTCATGGTTTCGAACTTGTTCCTTTCGCTTGCCAGATAGTGAGTTCGTTGTCTCTTTTTCAAGTCAAATACTTATGTGGTTGAGAATTTGAATTGCGGTCGTGCAGGTGGCGAAGTTCTCTTCTGTGGAGAACCTTCTTCACGACAGCAATCGTCGCTGTAGTGTTGCGAGGTTGTATCGAGTACTGTGCAGACGAAAAATGCGGGTTATTTGGCCAAGGCGGTCTCATCATGTATGACGTAAGTTCCGCATTGGTTAAGTACTCCGGTTGGGATATATTGGCCGCGTTGTTCCTCGGAGTCATAGGCGGCATCCTCGGAAGTATCTACAATTTTCTTATTGACAAGTGCCTCCGTTTCTACAGCATCATCAATGGGTATGTGGAATTCAATCATCAGCGAGCGCACCTGTTTCTCGCTCTGCATTTGAGAACTTCTGACTTCTCCTACTTCTGCAGGCATGGTCCATATTTGAAGGTCCTGATCGTTATGACCCTCTCTTTCTTGACTTCATGCTGTTCCTTTGGGCTTCCATGGATTGTCGGGTGCATCGCCTGCCCAGACAATCTATCAGAGAGCTGCCCCACCGTTGGTGGATCCGGAAACTACAAAAGCTTCCAATGCCAGCCAGGATACTATAATGATCTTGCCTCCCTATTTCTGAACACAAATGATGACGCCATCAGGAACCTCCTAAGCACGAGCACGACCAATGAGTTTCGTATCACCAGCCTCTTCATCTTCTTCTGTGCAGTGTTCTCTCTTGGTATCATCACTTATGGCATCGCAATCCCGTCTGGTCTTTTCATTCCCGTAATACTTGCCGGTTCTTGTTATGGCCGTCTTGTTGGGACGCTATTAGAATCTTTGTCACGGCTTGATTCTGGTCTCTTCGCCCTCCTAGGTGCAGCGGCATTCCTAGGCGGCACGATGCGAATGACCGTCTCACTCTGTGTCATACTGCTTGAGCTCACGAACGACTTGTTGCTTCTTCCTCTGGTTATGATAGTCCTCTTGATCTCGAAGACGGTGGCAGATAACTTCAACAGGGGAGTGTATGATATGATAGTGAAGATAAAAGGATTACCTTTCCTTGAGGCATATGCAGAGACGTACATGAGACACCTCGTCGCCGGTGATGTTGTGACCGGACCACTGATCATGTTCTCTGGAATCGAAAAGGTTGGGACCATAATACATGCCTTGCAAACCACCAGTCATAACGGGTTTCCAGTGATTGACGAACCTCCTTTGACGGATTCCGCGGAACTCTGTGGGATTGTGCTGAGGTCTCATTTGCTTGTCTTGCTAAAGGGCAAATACTTCTCGCCGGAACGAGTGCTCGCCAGAGAGGAGATTATGAGGAGATATGCGCTCTTAGATTTCGCCAAACCGGGGTCAGGGAAGGGAATCAAGTTGGAGGATCTTGATATCACCGATGAGGAGATGGATATGTATCTCGACCTGCATCCTATTACGAATGCGTCACCTTATACTGTAGTTGAGACGATGTCATTGGCCAAAGCCGCAGTCCTGTTTCGGCAACTCGGGCTTCGGCATATGTGTGTGGTACCAAAGAGTCAAGGAGTAAGATCCTGTGTACATCCTGTGTAGAAACTTATATGCTGTCAGGCGAAAGCGTTCATTCAGTATCCTCGGGTCGCGTCTTTTGACTCTTCATTTTGTGTTTGCAGAGGCCTCCGATAGTGGGAATCCTCACACGGCACGACTTCATGCCGGAGCATGTTTTGGGACTGTACCCTCACCTCAAGCCTCGAAAGTAGACTCAGATGGCTCTCATGTCAGGGTATACTATTGCTGTCAATCACTGATTTGTCGTGATGAAGTGTAGGCATTTCACATCTAGACACAGCCAGTTGCGCCGTCCTCGAAGCAGCTACGACTTGTGCAACTGAATGTATAGAATCACTGAGAAATTCCCTTGAGTTCAGGACATGATACATCCCAGAGAGGAAAGTGCAGATAACACAACAGATGCATGCCATTAATTTTGCACTCTGTTGTTTGCTCTCGTTATCCCGTCCTAAAAACCTCAGGGGGAGGCGGACTCCCAACCTGCTCGTTATCCTCGCGTGTGCTGCTCTCGGGTTCCTGCTATCTCGATCGTATTGACCTCGGGTTTGTACAGACCAGCACAAACGAACGACTTAATATAAAGAGTCTTAACACACAGACAGAAGTATCATTTTAAGGTTTTTAGTAAGAAAATTCTGGGACTAAACTAATAATTTGGAAGGATTTTGCACATATTTTTACAAAAATTATTAGGCAAAATATACGTTTCTAGCCCTAAGTATGGTTGAACTTTGTTACACTAAGAGGGGGGGTGAATTAGTGTTAATCTCCAAATTCGGATTTTAACGCTTTTTCGTTTTACCCCGCAGCGGAAGAAAGCTTCTGTTAAACAGAACCGTAGATAGGTTTCTGTACAACAGAACGTTCAAGTGTGCTTGCAATTTGTCTCATTAGACAAAAGTATTTTTATAGTGGTTCAGCAAATTGCTTACATCCACTCTTCATCCATATATTTGGATGGTTTCCACTCAAATGTATTTCTGTACAAATTACACAAATGATTGCAACTGAAATCAGATCCAAAGGTTCTGTACAATAAAGGCTTGAGTGGCAGAGCACAGACCAGAAGGTTCTGTACAGTAGAGGCTCGTTATGTAGCACAAACCCGAAGGTTCTGTACTATAGTAACTTAGGCTCAATACAGACCAGAAGGTTCTGTATCGTAGTAAGTTCGGCACAACACAGACCAGAGGGTTCTGTGTCGAAGTAGCTTAGGCACAACACAGACCGAAGGTTCTGTGTCGAAGAAGGTAAGGCACAATACTGACCAGAAGGTTCTGTGTCAGACGTGTTAACCTTCTATAGCACAGATCAAGAGATTCTGTACTGTAAGCGTCAACCTTCTATAGAATAGATCCAAGGATTATGTATCACAGAAGGTATAGCACAGACCGTAAGGTTCTGTACCAAGAATGTGTCAATCTTTAACAAACTAATTGAGATGTGTACAGACCATAAGGTTCTGCACTAGAGTAGATTCAGACCTTAAGGTTCTGCTCTACAGGAGGTTATACAGATTCGAAGATTCTGCACAACAGGAGGTTGCACGCGTTAACGTGACTAACTAGGTAGCAAATGCGCAATCCCTCAAGGATAACGACTTCGTGGCGTACCCCATGCGAGCACGTAGCGAACCCTACGCAAGCGAACAGCGACCCCTGTTCAAGGATGGATTTTCCCTCCGGCGGCTCCACACGACCTGCACGATCTCCTCGAGATAGCGACTATGTGGCGTACCCCACGCAAGCACGCAGCAGACCCTGCGCAAGCACGCGGCAAACCCCACGCAGGCAGAAGGCAGCCTCCGTCCTAGGTTCCTACACACAGAGCTCTACACAACAGAAGCTGGTTAGTCCCTCACCTTCTGTGCTCCCGAGGTTCAGCGCTTCTCTCCGGCCCACTGCACGTTGCCCACGTACACACGCTTCCAACAACGTATCCTGCAGTTTCCAACCGAGTCCCTCGAGCCCCCGAGTCACTCTCCCAGAAGGCTTCACCGACGATACAGCCTTCCGTGCTAGTGTTCCACGTGTGACTAACTCAAATGAATGAAAGAATTAGAGAACTAAAGAAATTAAAACAAATGAAGCCCACGCTCTCTCTGGACAGAATGGGATGGATGAATTTAATAATCTCGTGAAGTGTTTTTAATGGGAGAGAGGGCGTGGCTATTTATACATAAAATTTCAAGAAGAAAATACAAAGGGAAAATATAAAACGTAATCTGCAAAATGTGAAATAAAGAATTAGTTTACAAAATGATTTATATACAGAAATAATATATACGTGCAAGTATTCTGGTATAGAATAAATCAGAATAGAATTATGATATATTTTTCATGAATAGTGTACCACAGAAGGTATCGCAGAAGGTTCTGCTTGATAACCTTCTACAGTTGGAAACAATCGTTCATTTGCTTCCAAATGAATTAAAATCACTTCCATCCTGATAAAGACACACGTGAGAGTGTATCTGGACAGGTGGTAGTTGATTTGCATCCAAATAACGTTCGTATGTTTGGTCAAGTAAGCTTACAGAAGCTTGTAGACTAAACAATAGAACATTTCCATATATAGAGGATACATTTCCTTCTATAAGAAATAATATCTCCAATATGATTACTTGGAAACCAAATCGTGTAAATTTGTTCAGACGATTATCTTAATCAGACTAATCCAATTTCATAATTAAATAATCATTTACTAATCATTTAATTACAACAATGATTCTTACAAAAAGATCCTCATCAAGAGAAGTTTATGTAGAATAGAATGTTCGACCTTCTGTAGTACAGAGGGTCCGGTTCATCATCAAAACCGTCCCAACAATCTCCCCCTTTTGATGATGACAAAACATTCATCGTTGAGGGAAATGCTTTTGCAAGAACTTCCCCTAACTCCCCCTTAATAGGTGAGCGTATGAGTCTCGCGTTTTTACAGAACCATAAGGTTTTGTGAAATAGAGCATAGAAGCTTCTGTTATAAAGAAGGTTATTTACATAGCACAAAGGCTTCTGTGATTTATACAGAGCGTGGAGCTTCTGTATTTAGCCCGACAAAAATGATGGTATTTCATTTCTGCACTCCCAGCAATAGTGACTTTAAAAAGATCACGAATCGCATTCCCTGCAGAAGGTTGCGATTATGAGCTGTATAAGTCTCATAGGCTTCTATACCGTAGACGGTATAGCCTTCTACGACCCATTTAGTTATAGAAAATCAAGGATTTTTCTATAACCAATACAGAGCTAGGTACTCCCCTCAACACAATTTTGTCCCCCTTTTTGTCACATCAAAAACAAAGGTGAATGAAGATTGATAAAGAGTAAGTTTCTCGCAGAAGGTATGACATGACGTTCATAACCAACGTGCAGAGGGTAGTTTTAATTCTCGCAGAGGGTAGAGCAGAGAGTGCAAAACCGTCATGCAGAATGTGGTGCAAAAGGTGTGACAGAAAGTTCAATACCATACTGCAGAAGGAAATGTGTCCACTAGGTGGCACTTATTACAATCTAGTAGACCACAAAAAGCAGTTTTTGGTCTGACTAGAAATGCAGAAAAGAAAAAGAAACAGCAACTAAGAGATCACTCCTCAGACTCAGCATAATCCTTTTCCAGATGCTCACGCAGAAGCTTGTCCTCGCGTTCCAGCTCTCGAGTCAGGTTCACCACCATTTCGCGTAGGACGCGCATATCTTCCTCATTGTCCACAGCCTTCTGTTGGAGGTCTTTGAGGAGAGCAGTTTGTTCTAGGAGGATGGTCATCTCAGTAGAGGACTTGAGCTGTCTCTGTGCTGAAGGAGCCTTAACTGCAGAGGCAGAAGCAGAAGGTGCAGCAGCAGCCTTTCTGGACACTCTGGCAGATAGGGGCATATCCTCATCATCCTCAATGGTGTCCTGTGACTTCCCTTTATGAGTCCAGGTGGAGCCCTTCCTTACATAATGCATGCTGGCTATGATCTGGTGCCCAAAGGTACCAACCTTTCATTTCTCTTAGAAAGTAGATGCATCAGTAGAAATGCGGGCAAGCTTAAGAAGGCCGGCAATTACCTGGCCATAAGGCAGAGCCTTTCCTGTGGTATTGCAGCAACGTTTCATGTGCGAGAACACCAGCAGACCAAGGTTGAAAGGAATTCCCTTCATGATGTGGGCCATCAGTGACACATCCATTGAGGTGATGGTGTCAATGCTCCCGGTCCTTGGTAAGAGGCAGAATAACACAACTCGGTGCAATACACGAGTCTTGAGTTCCAACTTTGTGGACTCCAGGTATTTGTCCGACTGGACTCTTTCTCCCATGATGATGCTGTAGGATTCCTCCTTTCCAAGATCTGACAGTGGATCATATTCCTCACAGCCAAACATTTGGTTAACATCATGTGCAGAGAAGACAAGCGGAACCCCTTCGATCACTGTTTTGATGAACTTGACATGGAGTCCTTATTCATGGAACGTGATGTTACCATAGAACTCTCTCAGTCGAGAAATGGCCACCTCTGCATATGTCTCACAGAAATTTTTCAGCCCAACTTTCTCAAGCAATGGAGCAATGTCAAGATCGTTTGCCTTAAACCAATTAAAATCAATGCGTTTGAAGGCAGCGAACTGTCAACCAGCAGCATCACATTTGGGCAATTTGGTATCGGCAAGCACAGTTTCTATCTCCGTTCTAGAGACCAAAGGGTTTACCGGAAATATGAAGGTATCTAGCCCATCAGGGAAGGTGTCCACGGGAACAGATTTCTCCGGGGACTTGGTTTTCTTTGCAGCCGCTTTGACAAGAGAGGTGCTGACAGTCTCAGGCTCTTTCCATTTCAACCTAGTCCGTGAGGATACACCTCTTGACTTAATGGCATCATGGAGAAGCTTTGTTCCAGAGGGTGCTGTAGGCTTCTAGGTAGCCTTCTTAGCAGCAGAGGCAACGCCTTTCTGTTTGAGGTCAGGGGAGACAGAGATGACAGGAGCAGGAGCTTCCTCATCTGGTTCCTCTGGTGCGTCATCGACAAGGGGCACTTCCACCTCCTCATCAGACTCAGCATTCTCTTCAGGAGTGGCGACCTTTGATGCATCAGGGATGACAGCCGCAGGAGAACCCTTAGCAGAGGGTTCAGTTACAGAGGATTTCACCTTCATGACGATCGGAGGTTCCTTCTGGGTTGTATCTTCCACCGAGACTTGGACTTTTGAGGGCCCTTCGTCGTGGAGATGAGAGGCACGCCATCGAGAGTCTCAATGGCAGCAATGATCTGGTCCTTCGCAGGAGAGATGGGTTTCTCCGGCGAGGAAGGTGGTGGAGAAGTAGGTTTCTCCGAAGGAGAAGGTCGTGCCTTTCTCTTTGCAGCCTTAGCCTTTTTCCTGAGCGATTTTGCCTTGGGTGCCATGGATGATGAAGAACGAAGGTCTGGGAGTTTTAGGGCAAAACGAGAGAGAATGAGAAAGGGGATGCGATGATCTGAGGGTGGTGTGAAGAAGGAGGTGACGATTTTGGGTTTTTAAGTTGGCTCACAAATATGGTTTATAGGAATGAAATATTTTCCCCCTTAAATGATCTCTTTGAGATGTCTTATCAAGTTGACATTATCAGAGACAAGAGGGAAGGAAATTTTGTTTCCTTGATTTGATTCGAGTGAAGCAGTTTGCTTTTCAAGGCAAGTAAATCCTTTGTCACCTTATGCTGAAGCTTTTTCTACACCGAAGAGCTAATTAATGGATAATTATATCCAAATATAAATTATTAGGATTTTAATATTCCTAATAAGGATGATTTCAATCAGAATAAGTATTCGTCATCAAAATCTTTTATTGGATGATATATCATATCTCCATATTTTAGTTCGAAAGTTACCTAATTTAGAGTTTAGGTAAGCATTTCGTAAGACCTTCTATAAGATAGAGAGTTTACTTTGACTCTCTGTAATGAAGTGTACATGCGATAGTACCTTCTGTTTAATAGAGGGAAGATAATTCTACCTTCTATAAGATAGATGATGGAATTCAACCTTCCATTTTATAGAAAGCTAAATATTCATCCATATATAGTGAAGTGTACAAGAATGTACCTTATGTAGTGTAGAAACAGAGGATTATTCCTTCTGTATGAAGTGTACAAGTATGTACCTTCTGTAGCAGGTTTTTAGAGTTCCTACTTAACTTCTCTTTGTCTTATGAAAGACATTACAGAGGATGGCAGATTCCTAATTCACTTCTGAAAAAGAAAAATTTTTCTTTATCCAGAGGCTTAGTAAAGATATCAGCCAATTGGTGTTCAGTGTTAATGTATTCCACACTAACAGAACCCTGTTGTACATTATCTCTCAGAAAGTGATGTCCGAGTTCGATATGCTTCGATCGAGAGTGATACACTGGATTCTTAGCTAGGCTAATAGCACTAGTATTATCACATTTGATCGGAATTTTTGTAAATGAGAGACCGTAGTCATCAAGTTGTTGTTTCATCCACAGGAGTTGTGCACAGCAGCTTGCAGCTACTATATATTCAGCTTCTGCAATGGAGAGGGCAACAAAAATCTGCTTCTTAGAAAACCATGAAATCAACATGTTTCCCATGAGCTGACAAGTACCACTTGTCATGTGCCTGGAGCATCCACTATCCAGATACCATTCACTTTCAACAGTTTCTGTTTGAAAGTAGGTATGAAGTTCATTTTGAGTATCTGTGTGAGTTGTGAGGCACATTTGTGCTTCCTCATCATCAGAATCATCAAGTTCTGCCCAATTAGCCATTGCTTTCTTGGACTTGTATTTTGGAGAAGGTTTCTCCTTTTCTTTAAGTAAAGGACATTCTGTTTTGTAATGTCCTTTCTTTTTGCATTCAAAGCATGTGACCAACTTTGGGTCCATGTGATTTTGGCTTCTCTTATTGAAGCGCTTTTTGGAAGCGAACCGCAAAAGTCGTTTAGCTATCATTGCGAGTTCATCATCCGAATCAGCTTCAGCTTCATCATCTGAACCTTCTGTAGGTTCTTCTGATGCTTTGAAAGCAACGGGTGTTCTCTTTATAACTGGTTGAGAGGATCTTTCCATCTCATACGAGATTAAGGAGCTCATCAACTGTTCTAGTCGAAGAGTAGAGAGGTCTTTAACTTCCTCTATAGCCGTTTTCTTGGCTTCCCATGATTTGGGTAGAGTACGCAAAACCTTTCGAACCAGTTCAGAATTTTGATAGGTTTTGCCCAAATGTTTTAGGGCATCAACTAGAAGGTTGAGTCTCTGGAACATCTGTTCTACAGATTCATCAGCCTTCATAGTGAAATTTTCGTATTGGTGAATTAAGAAATTCACCTTAGTTTCTCTTATCTGGTATATCCCAATGTACATGGTGACAAGTTTATCCCAGATTTCCTTGCCCAAAGTGCAAGTTGAAACTTTGACGAATTCACCTTCAGACATAGCATAGAACATCAAATACTTTGCCGTTTTAGTGAATCGTCTGATCTTAAGGTATTCCCGTGTAGGATGACCTTCTCGATCAAATCGTTGTTTCTCTGGTATAGAAGGAGGACTATCTTCTATATAAGACCATAAGTCTTCGTCAATAGCATCAACAAATGCGCTCATACGAATTTTCCAATAGGCAAAATTCTTACCATCGAAAATGGGAGGATTCCCAACATGTGGTTTCGGCACATTATAGTTTTCAGCCATATGTTCGATTTGTATAGAGTATTACGCTTCTATATAATAGAACGTTGACGAAATGAGTATATAACCTCAACAAAGAAGCAAGCTTCTGTTGGGTAGAAGTCAGTCGTCAAGTCAACAATCAAGCCTCTGTTAGACAGAGGACGAGTGTTAATATGACAAAATGAGATTCAGCTTTCAGATAACCGTTGTTGGATTCGCAGAGCAGAAGGCTTCTGCAGAAAATGCCAACCGTGATGTTTACAGAAAGTTTGCTTCTGTAGAATGTACCGTAGGCTTCTACAAAGTAGGGCAACAAATCGTTTCTCACAGAACAAGGTGCTTCTGTGGAACAGAGGTTAAATTCTGATAGAGTGTAAGCTTCTACATAATAGAACTAGGTAGATATTCACAGAGCTTATAGCTTCTGTGGAGTAGCGGGTTGATTCTGATAGAGCGTAGGCTTCTACAGAAGAGCAACAAATCGTTTCTCACAGAACAAGGTGCTTCTGTGGAACATGAGTTAAATTCGGATAGAACGTAAGCTCATACAGAATAGAACTATGTAGATATTCACAGAGCTTAAAGCTTCTATGCAGTAGCGGGGTGATTCTGATAGAGCGTAGGCTTCTACAGAATAGCAACAATCACAGAGCTAAGAGCTTATGTGGAGAAGAACGTGTAGCTGGTAAGAGCTTTTCAAGGATTTACAACAAGCCGTTAAGCCTCTGTTGAAACCCGCTCTGATACCAATTGTTACACTAAGAGGGGGGTGAATCAGTGTTAATCTCCAAATTCGGATTTTAACGCTTTTTTATTTTACCCCGCAGCGGAAGAAACCTTCTGTTAAACAGAACCGTAGATAGGTTTCTGAACAACACAACGTTTCAAGTGTGTTCGCAATTTGTCTGATTAGACACAAGTATTTTTATAGTGATTCAGCAAATTGCTTCCATCCACTCTTCACCCAGATATTTGGATGGTTTCAACTCAAATGTATCTCTGTACGAATTACACAAATGATTGCAACTGAAATCAGATCCAAAGGTTCTGTACAATAAAGGCTTGAGTGGCAGAGCACAGACTAGAAGGTTCTGTACAGTAGAGGCTCGTTATGTAGCACAAACCCGAAGGTTCGGTACTATAGTAACTTAGGCTCAATACAGACCAGAAGGTTCTGTATCGTAGTAAGTTCGGCACAACACAGACCAGAGGGTTCTGTGTCGAAGTAGCTTAGGCACAACACAGACCGAAGGTTCTGTGTCGAAGAAGGTAAGGAACAATACTGATCAGAAGGTTCTGTGTCAGACGTGTTAACCTTCTATAGCACAGATCAAGAGATTCTGTACTGTAAGCGTCAACCTTCTATAGAATAGATCCAAGGATTTTGTATCACAGAAGGTATAGCACAGACCGTAAGGTTCTGTACCAAAAATGTGTCAATCTTTAACAAACCAAAATGGTTCGTATTAGAAGTGACTTGAGATGTGTAGAGACCGTAAGGTTCTGCACTAGAGTAGATTCAGACCTTAAGGTTCTGCTCTACAGGAGGTTATACAGATTCGAAGATTCTACACAACAGGAGGTTGCACGCGTTAACGTGACTAACTAGGTAGCAAATGCGCAATCCCTCAAGGATAACGACTTTGTGGCGTACCCCACGCGAGCACGTAGTGAACCCTACGCAAGCGAACAGCGACCCCTGTTCAAGGATGGATTTTCCCTCCGGCGGCTCCACACGACCTGCACGATCTCCTCGAGATAGCGACTATGTGGCGTACCCCACATAAGCACGTAGCATACCGTACGCAAGTATGCAGCTGACCCTACGCAAGCACGCGGCAAACCCCACGCAAGCAGAAGGCAGCCTCCGTCCTAGGTTCCTGCACACAGAGCTCTACACAACAGAAGCTGGTTAGTCCCTCACCTTCTGTGCTCCCGAGGTTCAGCCCTTCTCTCCGGCCCACTGCACGTTGCCCACGTACACACGCTTCCAACAATATATCCTGCAGCTTCCAACCGAGTCCCTCGAGCCCCCGAGTCACTCTCCCAGAAGGCTTCACCGACGATACAGCCTTCCGTGTTAGTGCTCCACGTGTGACTAACTCAAACGAATGAAAGAATTAGAGAACTAAAGAAATTAAAACAAATGAAGCTCACGCTCTCTCTGGACAGAATGGGATGGATGAATTTAATAATTTCGTGAAGTGTTTTTAATGGGAGAGAGGGCGTGGCTATTTATACACAAAATTTCAAGAAGAAAATACAAAGGGAAAATATAAAACGTAATCTGCAAAATGTGAAATAAAGAATTAGTTTACAAAATGATTTATATACATGAATAATATATACGTGCAAGTATTCTAGTATAGAATAAATCAGAATAGAATTATGATATATTTTCCATGAATAGTGTACCACAGAAGCTATCGCAGAAGGTTCTGCTTGATAACCTTCTACAGTTGGAAACAATCGTTGATTTGCTTCTAAATGAATTAAAATCAGTTCCATCCTGATAAAGACACACGTGAGAGTGTATCTGGACAGGTGGTAGTTGATTTGCATCCAAATAACGTTCGTATGTTGGTCAAGTAAGCTTACAGAAGCTTGTAGACTAAACAATAGAACCTTTCCATATATAGAGGATACATTTCCTTCTATAAGAAATAATATCTCCAATATGATTACTTGGAAACCAAATCGTGTAAATTTGATCAGACGATTATCTTAATCAGACTAATCCAATTTCATAATTAAATAATCATTTACTAATCATTTAATTACAACAATGATTCTTACAAAAAATCCTCATCAAGAGAAGCTTCTATAGAATAAAATGTTCGACCTTCTGTAGTACAGACGGTCCGGTTCATCATCAAAACCGTCCCAACAAACTTTTTTTTCTGTCCACATGTTTCTTTGTTATATGAGAACGTTCTCAACTTTGTATTATACCTTTTTCTAGTCATTTCGTGACGTCGTTACCCCGGAGTCTGACGTGGACGTAACGGCATCCTACGTGAGTGTAAGGTGGCAATGCTACGTGGAAGAAAATGGACCACGTCGGATGAAAGAGGCCACGTAGCACAACACCTACAAGAGGACGGCTGGATGCCGATGTGGCAATTTAGGTCAGGAAGAACTTAAAAAAACATTTTTTTAATTGTCGATTTAAAAAAAAAATAAATTAAGGTCCGGTAACAAAATCTAACCCTAATTGTTTGCCTAGTTCGATTTCCCCAAATCTAACCCTAATTTCCTTCGTCAAACCTTCGCCAGAAGCCATTAGAGTTTAGCCATTGTGACAAAGGCTTCCGGTGTAGAAGAAGAAGACTTTCGACGGCTGTAGAGATCAGACGAAGAAGACGAAGGCTTCCGGCGACTGTAAATCTAAACCTAACCCTAATTGTTTGTCCACCGTAGAGCGATGACCATCAACAATCCAGGGTACAAGACGAAGGCTTCCAGCGTTCCATCTGTCAATCTCTTGAATCATCTCCAACGGCCATCTGTGAGGTGAAGGTAAGGCGAAGGATGTGTAGGCGAGTAGTCCTTTGGTTGATGTTATTGTACATTGATTATTTGTTTTTTTTTTTCCTCATCCCACAGATGACTTGGGTTAACATCAATTTGCATATCGAGGGCACAATGTCGTTTGTTGGACTGTGTTCATACAACAGTGGAAGTGTGATTGAGTTTGGAGCCGTATATACAGACCTTCTAGGGTTCTTTACTTTAGTTGGTTTGGCCAAAGACTCCGGATTGTCTAAGGTACATAGGGTTCTAAGGTATATAGGACGTTGTTTGAAACAACGAGTTTTATAGTATCAAAGAAGAACTCGTTAGAAATAGCAAGTTGAGTGTCTGAAGGACGTAATAGGGATACCAAATAACTTTAAAGTGAACTAAATTAAGTTGTCGCACAAAGTAGGTATGACGCATAAAACAACAAATAAATGGAGTTAGTTGCATGTTTTGCAATATACCTATCCAATGTCTTTCAATAAACATATAAGACATGCATCGGGATAGTCCTCGTGTCGAACTGTACCTCATCTGTGTGTTAGTGACATACCCTCTAAATGCCTAGTCCGACATCTAAGCATCGATATATGCAAAAGTCTATCTTGTGCTCATATATGTATCAAGATCAGACAATCAACTACTTGGAAAGCTTCTTTGTTGGAGGCTTGACATAAATTAGATATAACCAAGCAACACATGCGAATCCCTAACTATAATGACCTGCAATATCGAAATCCTCAAGTAATGGCAACCGCATGAGATGAACAAAAGCATTTGACTTGTCTGGAAAAACCATGGCTCCTATCAATTGCAATATGTATGCATACGAACATACTCTTCCATAGACCAATCTGGAAGATGATTAAAATGAGAGGCTATCCATCTCATCTTAATCCTGTTACCTCCAGATCACAACTACCTAAAACCGACCAAGCAACTGTTGAGATAACAGGCAATCCTAGCTGGAATGGATCATCCAGAAGTATGATCGTCATCCCTTCACTGACCATGTGGAGAGTATTCGTGCCTTCAACTCTCATAAATGTCGTGATGAGTGCTAGTCTAGTTGAATAAAAGGCAACTTTACAACACCACCAGTTTGTCCCGGGTTAACATTTTTACGAGGGTCTCGTACTATTTTCTTCACTGAACTCTCGTGACGATGGCACGAGAGTACATTATTCATCAAAAGATAAGATGAGCTTACATTTAGTAAATGAGGATAAACTAATAGTTATAAAGTCAATGAAATCATATTCCGGATGCATAACCTTTCTCCTCAAACGACCGAAGACCGATGATGTTCTTGGTCATGCAGGACATCCGAGCAATGAGGTCCTGCCTCCAATCTACAATAGGGAATCATAAAGAAAGTGATTATTACAAACAAATATCATGTAGTTTGAGAATTGTAATACAAGAGAACTTAGCAAATTGTGTGAACATAGTATAGAAATTGAATATCATATAGTTTTCATTTATTTCAACAACGTCGTCGATTATGACTTCTTACTTACAAATACCACAAGTCAACTTATATTTGCATTCATTTACATCCATTTCATTATGAAATCGAAAAGATCTTGGCATGCCTTTTGATCGCACTTTGTTAGGGTTGGGAGTAATTTTGGGAAATGAATAATCAGACCAATCTTTTTTATAATCAAACAAAGTCCATTCGATAAGTAAATAGCCTTCTGACTACCCCAAGTATAATATCTATCTACGTTATCAGCACCATCAACGTGGATGAACGAGGAACAAGCAAATGCATGTGAATAAAGAATTCGATAGTTTTGCTTTCTCTTCAGTTAAACAACAAAGTGACCCAAATCTTGATCAACTAGTATGGCTTGAAAATACCTTACTTTGATTATTCCTTTGTTAAATTGATCCATGCAATTTTTAATGTACTTATCCCCTATTTATTGTTGCGCCCGCCTCATCTAATCTGTAAATCGAATATACAATACAATTGTAGAACGTCCTTTTAACAAAAACAGAAACAAGAACCGATCTTACACCCCTTATGACGGAGTTATAACACTCACTTAGCTTCGTCGTCATTATTCCATAACGATAAAAATTATTGTAGCTTAAAGCCTATTGATGAAAAGTGCAAAAGTAGTTTGGCTTCATACATTTCCCGATAGCAACGAGCCTTCTTTTACCAATGACATTCTTATAACTAGTGTTGAAATTGCTAGCAATATGACGAATACATAATCTCCAATATGAAAATGGAGGCATCCAACCAACTTCAACCTCATTAACTGCCGCTTCAATACTTGAATGTCTATTCGATATCAAACATATACTCCATCTATCATCGCCCACCACATAACATTTCAAACATTTTAGAAATCATTCCTGAAAGCTTTTCCCATTGACGATTGCAAAAGCAAAAGAGATAATATGCTTCATGTCATCAACATTATAGGCGATTGATAACTTATGTTTGTATTTCCCATATAGGACTGTATTGCTAATGTTAACAACATGGCAACAATGGACATGCCTTGGATTTGTAAGTGTAAAATCGCATTTTGAAACTTAGATAACTTAGTAGATGTCTGTTAGAGTCCGACTTCTAAAGTGAACTAAACCGGGAATTATATATTTTGTTTTTTGAGTTATGAGCTGATCAGCAAGTTAAAAGTTTTTCTACGAAACTCTCGCTCTTATACAACTATTTATATCCTGACCGGCAAATTATTTGAGTTTTGTTCCATTTTAACTTTAGTTTTCAAACTATTTCACGAAATGACCTCGTTAGTTTCGAAATTCGTCGACTAACCATGCGAAATCAGCCTTACAAAGGCCGACTTCGGTCCTTAAGGAAGTCGGTCTTTATAAGACCGAGTTCCATATTACCGGACTGTAAGGCCGACTTCATGGACCCCGCATGAAATCGGCCTTACAAAGGCCGACTTCTTGCCACTTAGCTAAAAAAAATTATGGTCAAACGAAGTTACAAAGGCCGACTTCCCTCAGACCAAACAAAAAAAAAACAAATTTCGATTCCGATCACACCTGTAGTACACATAATACTCATGACAGAATGGCAGTAATACAACCAATCTTTAACAAAGGTTTAAATCAAAAGGAAGTACATGAGAAGTTAAAAACCAAAGTCGATACAAAATACGTAATCAATCTAATTTTTTCCTTTTCGTCGAGAGTAGAAGAAGGCTCCAAACCGCCGCCGAGAATCCATTTGCGTTAGCTGAGAAGAGTCCTCTACATCACATACAGGTGGTCGATCCCTCCTGCTCTTCCTTGGTGCCACGTGAGTGGATGACGTAGAGGCATATGCTGCTGGAGTCCGAAAGGCATCCACTGGAGTCGGATCAATCACAAGAGACGGATATACCTCATTTTCCTGCGACTGCATAATGATCGATGTTAAACATGTCAAACGTCTTGATGCTCCTCCTCTTCTTCTTCCTCCTGCTCTTCCTGTTCCTCTTGCTCCCCCTCCTCATCCTCTTCATCCTCATCTTCATCATCATCCTCCTGCTCCCCCTCCTCCTCCTCTTCGTGGTCCTCATTCGGTGGCTCAACTTCAAACTCGTCCTCATCTGTTGGCCCTTCAGTACGTCCATACAAACGCATCGGGGTAAACTCTCTCAAGAAGCTATGGCCCCTACGAGAGATACCAGCGATGTACTATAATTCCGAAGGGTCGCCTCTCTCGGATCGAATAGAAATGTCTCTCATTTGTCGCGTCTACGAAGAAAGTATATCAATACAATGATTTATACATTAATGAAGATAATAGTTATTGTACTTACCACTATGCTCAGCATGACGCCCGTGTGTGATAGATGAGGACGAGAGTGACGCATGTACCACGTATTGTAGTCCTCGTCTTGTTCCCAGCGTAAAGGAATGATGTGGCTACCCCGGTGATGCCACAACTCGATGTATTTTGTGTGGATGTGCATTCAATTGTCGAATTGCTTTCCACGCATGTCAATCCGGTGGAGGCGTGCTTCAGCATCACATGTACCAGGTATGAGTTGCTCGTCTCCAAATTGCCGAATGACTCTGTCTGGATAGTGTCATTCAACAATAGAGAAGCAGATCAGCGACACACGTGCTCGCCAGCTGTCTTGACCGTCCAAGCAGTAATCGGATAGTCTAGCGCGTATCTCATCCGTGTATGGATGCCAAACGACCTAAAAAACGACCCAACATAACCAACCAACAAAATTTCGACAATCACAAGAACTTAAAAGAACACAAAGTCGAAGGAAAATACCTGTTGAGGACTCGTCTGTCGAGTGCTTCTCTAATTACCGATAGGACATGCGTGGCTACAGTTGTCGTATAAAGAGCTGCACCCCATCGACAAGCTAAAGGCATTCCTTACCTCTGCCTGCTTCGGCGTCTAAGGGGAGATAAATGAGGAAATCTATCCCACACCCACTTCTTTGGCAATACTAAACAGCCCGCCACCTGTGACGCATTCTTTTCTGAAGTTCTACATAGTTGTCTATACAACCATGCCAGACAAGTTGATCCCGAACTATAACTACTACAGATGTCGAAGTCCTCCAATAATGGCAGTCATATAAGATGCACTAAGTTGTCGAACTTGTCGGGGAAAACCATAAACCCTATGAGTGGTAGTATGTATGCCCTGGTATGCATACGTACTTGCTCATCTGGTGCTTGTGGATCTAACACGTCAAAACGAGAGGCCAACCAACTCATCTTAACCCTTCCTGCCTTCATGTGAGCTGTTCCCGGAACCTCACCAAGTAATTGAGCGCATACGGCTGCAAAGTCGAAGCTGGTGAAGGCAATGACGGGATCACCCTCAATCGGCAATCCGAGCTGAATCACTACATCCTCCAAAGTCACCGTCATATCTCCATGCGCCATGTGGAAAGTATGAGTCCCGGGCCTCCATCTCTCCACTAATGCAGTTATGAGTGCATGATCCAACTGAACGAAGGGGAGCTTCGCAACTCCGAAAAATTCGGCCTGTCGTAGGTAGATATCCATCTGGGGGTCTCGTCGCATTTTCTTCACGCTGCTTTCGTGATGACGACATTTCAAAACATTGTTCTATATGAAAAATAAATTTCAATGGATTAGTAACAAAATTCAAAATAAACGAAATAATAAGTATGATAAACATACCTCCGCATAAGAAGAATCCCAAATAACAGAAGAACGATGTTGATCCTGGGAGTGCAATACGGTCGTTACTTGTAGTCCCGGCTCCATAGTACAACCTACAAAGAAAAATGTAAATTATAGATGTATATCCAAGTGTTTATAATAAACGTACAAATGATACATATCAAGTAAATTGAAGATACTTCAAATACACCTTACAATTTCATTTATTTAGACAACTTCGCCGATTATGTCCCTCTCTTTTACAAAGACCACAATTCAATGGTTTTTCATTCCCTCACATCCATTTCATTGTGAATTCGAGAGGATCTTGGTCTCTTTTTCGGTCGTGCACTTTCAGGGTTCGGAACGACAGTTGGGAATGAAAACTCATCCCAATCTTCTTTACAGTCAAATGAAACCCATGTAGATGAGTATATCGCCTTTTAATTAGTCCAATTGTAAATATTGTGAATACAGTCCGAGCTATCCACGTTCACAAAGGTGAAACAAGCAAGTGCATGGGAACATGGTATCCGATAGGTTTGCCATTTCTTGCAGGAGCACCTTTTGTGTCGCAGAAAGACGCTCTTTGTCTTATACTTCTCTATGGTTTTGACAACGAACGTACCTTCACCGCGATCTAGAAGGGTCACTTGGTGATTTCGGGCCTTCTTGATTCCTTTTTTGAAACGATCCATGGCAACTTTAGTGAAGTTCTCCCCTTTAGTTATCGCCGCATCAGCCTTATCTCTTCTGTTATTCTAATATGCGACACAATTATAGAAGGTCTTCCTCACTAAAGCACATACCGGAAGCGATCGAGTACCCCTCATAACAACATTGTAGTTCTTGCTTAAATTAGTCGTCATTATCCCCCAACGGTAGTTCCCGTCGAAACTGAGAGTCCATTGGCACTTATCCATCTCGTCGAAAAAGTCGGCTGATTCTGGAATAGTTTTTAAAATGTGATGCAAATATTGCTTCATCTTTGGCGCCATACATTTCCTTGCAGCAATAGCTAGGCTTTTTTTTCCATGTAGATTCTTGTATCTCGTGTTGAAATTACTTGCTACATGACGTATACAGAACCTCCACTGTGCAAAAGGCGGCGTCCAACCTACTTCAACATCGTTTACCGCCGCTAGAATACCAGAATGCCTATCTGAAATCAAACATACACCCTGACACTCATCTTCAACCACGTAACGTTTAAGGCATTTCAAAAACCATCCCCACGACTGGTAGCTTTCTTCATTGACGATTGAAAATGTTAGACGAACGATATGATTGCTGCCATCCAAACCACAAGCAGTTAATAAGTCCTGCTTGTATTTTCCGTACAAGAAAGTTCCGTCAATACTGACTACAGAGCGACAATAACGGAATGCTGTTACTAAGGGACCAAAACACCAGAATACCCTCTGGAAAACAAACTGCGAATCACCAAACATATATGAACCTCCCCAATCAATGCAAGTATTCGGATTAGAAGCACGAATCGCGTTCAACAAATGAGGCAACTCATTGTATGATTCATCCCAATCGCCATACACATGCGAAATCGCTTTCCTTTTGGTATCCCACACCCTTCTCCTAGGCACTTCGTATCCAAATTTCTCCTTCACCAAGTTAAGAAGCAGTGCAACTTTAACTTCCGGAGTTTCACTTATAAACGACCTGAATAACGGTTCCATGAAATTTGAATCCAGACGTACATGATCACGCGATAATACGGGATTGATGCAACTATGAGGTTCTCCAACTATTCTCACCTCAAACTCATCATCATCTTGTGGTTGTATCGCCCTTAATCTCCACTTACAGCCCTTGTCGAATTCTAAACAACATATATTCCACAATATCTTCGTGGATTTAACAACCTCATAATTATAGTACCTTAAAATATGAAAATTGTTCACCGCATTTATGAGTATTTTTTTTATTTTTGAAACGCATTCCCTTATGAAATTCATCAATAAGGTTATTTGCTTCGACAAGTGGGTGGAAATCCCACTCGTCAACTCTCTCATGCACGTCTTCGAGATATTCATTACAAAAGGACAGGGGTTTTTCCTTTAATGCACTTCGTGAACTAGATCCTTCACCCGATTCCACAACCATGGTCATCTGATTGTCGACATTCTCATCATCTGACGTCCTATTGCCGGCATTCACATCGTTGAAAAACTAGCATCAGTGTCGACATCTACATCAGAATTCATTATATCTTAATGGATATTGCGTTCATCTTCCATCGGAGGATTAGAACATTCTCCAACAGTATAACACCTCTCTACTTTAGCCACGACAATTTCATTTCCAGCTACATCATCCATATGACGATCAACTTCCATCGAAACAGTACAACATTGTTCGACCGGAAAACACCGCTCCACTTCCGCCTCAACATTCTCAGTTTGACGTCCAACAACCATAGGACGATTCACTTCCACATTAGGCTCTACTGCCACCATTCTAGCCTTTACATTCTCAGTTTGACGACCAACAACCATATGACGATGCAGTTCCACATTAGGATCTACCGCCACCATTCTAGCCTCAACATGCGGCACTATTACATCGGATAACACATATACTTGTTGCATATTTCTTGGATTTGCAATAGCAAACTTAATCAGCAATTTCACATCTTTATCCACTTTAATAGGAACTAGATAATGCTTGACATTAACATTATTGAACTCTAGAATGGGATACCTATGCGCTATCTATAATGAAATTGTTGATTGCAAACCGATAGCTTGACATATAATGCGTTCAAAATTTTCGTAATTGATAAATTTCGGGATTTCTGTTCTTGCTATTGAACCATTATCATAACCAACTTCGTCTGCTCCATTGACAATATTTCCGTTATAAAATATCAATAGTTCAATCGATGACATTGAAACACGATACCTAAATCAATTGAGCTATCAAATTAGAACATAGTAGTTTCAAAATTAATACAATATAACTAATATGCATTTTGTTGTTACTTAACAACTACCTAATTAATTACGGTAATTAAATTCATTACGGTAATTACAATTGATTAGTTGTTAATTATGATCATTACTTTAATTATTGTACAATTACCTTAACTATTTGTTAATTAACTTCAATAAGTCAAATAAATACTTTTTTCATCTATTAAACCATAATTTACCATAATTAGTACACAAACCCTACCTATTCCATAAAATCAACTAAATAATAATTTACCCTAATTAGCAATTAATTACTTTAATTAAACATTAATTAAATAAATAAAAGAAAAAGACACTTTTACTGTAAAGCGGACGGATGAAGGGCAACAAGCTTAGGCATCGGTCACGAAGCTCGGGCTCGGGACGTCGGTGCTCGGGCGTCGGTCACGAAGTTCGGGCTCGGGGACGTCGGTGTTCGAGGACGGGACAGCTCGGATCGACAATGGGACGGAAGGCTTGGGCTCGGGGACGGAAGCTCGGGGCAGGGACGGATCCGATCGACAAAGCTCGAGGCGGGGATGGAAGCTCGGGTGGGTTCGGATTTTATTTATGTCTCCCCGAACAATTTTTTTTTTAAACCCTAAGGAAGTCTGAGACTCAAGGACTTGATCCATTAATGGATGTCAGCCTTTGTAAGACCGACTTAACTCTGAACACGAGAAAATCGGCCACTTTGCCTTAATTATGTTTACTAAGTATCACAAAGTCGGCTCGTTCGGGACTCAAAGACGTCGTTAGACCGACTTTCAGGCGGCGTTTGTAATTCCGATTCCAACGAATTTTGAAACACTGAGATCCGGGATGGCATTTTCTAATTTTTTTTCCATCTACCAGGGTGAATCCGCCGATCACGACCACCTTCTTCCCTCCCAATCTCTGGATTGCCAACCCCCACCCGGTGGAAGATGGATAATTCTGCGGCCAACGTGCTGAACGCCGCCTTGGATTGGCTCACCAAGGCCTTGGATGCTCCTTCCGCCAACGCTGTCGTCTTCGGCGTCCAAATCGGCGGTAATTAAGGCCCCGTGAATTGTATTGGATTGGATTCGATTCGATTCGAATGCTTTTGTTTTTTTTTTTGTGTTGGGCGCGTTCGTTGATTTCTTTTTTTTTTTTTTTTTGACAGGGCATCTGTTGGTGGAGGGTTTGCTCTTGGTGGTGATCCTGTTCCTGCTCTCTCAGAAGAGTTATAAGCCCCCCAAGAGGCCCCTGACGACGAAGGTGCGTCGTTCTCCAGAGATTCCGGATGTACTGTGCGTGCTCACTCGTCGCTATTGGTGGATGCGGCGTTGGAATCCTCAGATGAATGAGAAATATGATCTGTTTATAGGGGCGATCCAATTTCCAGTTGTTCGCATAGTAATCTTGTTTAGTTTAGATCTTAAATCATGGATGATATAGACGGGATGGCTTGTATATGTGTGATCATCCCATTGCTGTCCTGCATTGTGCTGATATGAAACCCATTTCTGAGGGATATATCCTTTATGACGATTGGGAAAGAATAGTTATGTTGCACAATCATGGTAGTACGGTTTTGGAGTATCCGTTTTTCGGAATATTGACCTATTTGCCTGTGCTTTTAGTGCTCAAGGATTGTTACTAGTGATGCCTTGCACAGTTTCTCACAAGCCTTCACTGCTATGTATGCCTCTCTGTAGGAAATAGATGATCTTTGTGATGAATGGGTCCCCGATTCGCTTATTCCTCCTATTACGGAAGAAATGCAATACGACCCCCCTGTTTTGGAAAGGTACAATCTTTTGTTGCTTCATTGGTGGTTTTCGTTTTTTTATGTATGTGAATTCAGGATGATTTTTATTTCACTTTACTTGAATGTGAAATGATAGTTGTTTAGCATTAATTTCTGAAATCATTTCCCATCTTTGTTTGTGATGATTACTTTTGAAGATGCATTCCTTTTCTTGTCTCTGCACCTAGAGAAATCGATTCTCTTTCCAATATTGCTTTTGGTATTCTTGATTCGAGATTTGTGTTGTTGGCTTTCAAATTCAGTTGCTCCTCTCATGCAGTGCCGCGGGGCCACATGCAATAGTTGATGGAAAGGAAGTCGTGAATTTCGCTTCAGCAAATTATCTAGGATTTATTGGACATGAGAAGTTACTTGTAAGAAAGATAACTTTAAATAAACATATCGACGTATTTACGGGCTACTATTATTTCTGTGATTGATTTTCTTAAATGACAGGATTCATGCACTTCAGCAGTGGAAAAATATGGTGTCGGTTCTTGTGGTCCTCGTGGGTTTTATGGGACCATAGGTATGAAATCGAATGATGTTTTGCTGAGCAAACTTGATCGATTTTTTATTATCTTATTGTGTAATAGAAGATATTGTCTGAAAAATCTTATATCCTTGTTCTTTCTAGATGTTCACCTTGATTGCGAGGCCCGAATTGCCAAATTTTTGGGAACTCCTGATTCCATCCTTTACTCCTATGGGCTTTCTACAATGTTCAGTGCCATTCCTGCATTTTCAAAGAAGGGCGACATAATAGTTGCGTGAGTACAAGTTATCCTGCATTCATGCGCTTTGTTGCTCTTCTGTACAGGCATTATAGGTGCCAGTGGGAAAGAGACATTTGATTATTACATATACGACCCGATTTTTCAAAATAAGCCTGTGCAATAACAATATCCGCTGGGTGGAGTGCTAGATGATAATCCATGATTTGGCTGGGATGATGTTTATACTGCATAAGTTGCCGAGTAAATCTGTTTAGTAAGATATATTTCTTAATAGGGATGAAGGAGTCCACTGGGGAATACAAAATGGTCTGTATCTCTCTCGAAGTACAATCGTGTACTTCAAGCACAATGACATGAAGTCTTTGGAAACTGCTTTGGAAAAAATTGTAGTTGAGAACTGCAAGCGAACCAAGAAACAACGTCGGTACATCGTGGTGGAAGCCCTATACCAGGTGTAATTTCTTGTACTTTTTATTCACTGCTCACATTTCCTATTTTCTAAGTGATGGCATTTCTTAATCATGTATATCCCGCACCGGGTCATTGTCAGTCATATGGATGCTAATTTCTAGTTCCCGCCGTGTTATACAGAATTCTGGTCAAATCGCTCCTCTGGATGAGATAGTTAAACTTAAGGAGAAATATCGCTTCCGTGTCCTTGTGGATGAAAGCAATTCCTTTGGAGTGCTTGGACGTTCTGGAAGAGGTCTTACGGAGTATTGTAAAGTTCCGGTATGTTTTGAAGTCATAAATCCCATTGCCCTATTGTGTCGTTTATATTATTCCTCACCGTGTTATTTTTCTGCAGGTTGATAAGATAGACATTATAACAGCTGCCATGGGTCACGCATTAGCAACAGAGGGAGGATTCTGCACTGGAAGTTCTCGCGTCATTGAACATCAAGTATGCCTCGCATTACAATGCATGCAAGTAGAATGACATTTGATTTGGACTCCCTTTTGTATCTTTTGTTTTTTTGGTTTGGGACGATAATTCATGCACGAGAAAGCCTTGTTCTAATGACTCGGCCTATATGCAGAGATTGAGCAGCTCGGGTTACGTGTTCTCTGCTTCCCTTCCACCATACCTTGCAAGAGCTGCTATCACTGCCATTGATATCCTGGATGAAAATCCCGAGCTCTTGAAAAAGCTAAAGGAAAACACTTCTCGCCTGTGGAAAGGTTGTTCCCAGTTCTCTCCTTCATGGTTGTCCTGCCCTCCATTCTTTGCTTCATATTGACATGCGCCAGAAGTGGCAGCAGCCCGGCCATAGCCAGAGGCTGAGACTTCAAATTGGATGGAGGGATTTGTTAGTCATTCTGTTCTCTTATGCTGCAGATTGGTTGACTGATTGTGTTGCTTCTCGCATTTCTTAGTTATTTTGGATTTGGCGAAGTAGAACTGCAATGTTGTTCCTTCCATTTTACAGTCTTCTATGTTTAACCACAGAATTGTCAAGTGTCCCGGGGCTTTCAGTTGCTAGCAGTCAGGACTCGCCAATCATTTTTCTGAGACTAAGGAAGCCAACTGGTTCTGCGAAAGACGATCTGAAGCTCCTTGAGAATATAGTCAGTCGGGTAAGCAGAGTACTCAAGCCCGTTGGCTCATACTTGTACTTAGTACTAAATACTCTGATAATGTCTCACTTACTACGTGAGTTGTTTAAATTGAGGGACGCCAGCTTTTGAAGGAAGAGTCTGTCATCGCAGTGACTTCGAAGAGATCAACCCTCGATAAGTGCCGTCTCCCGGTCGGAATTAAGCTATACGTATCTGCAGGTCACACGGAGTTTGACCTCCTGAAGGCTGCCGATTCGATACGACGGGTCGCGGCCTCGGTTCTTGCAGAATGTTAGCTCATTGGGTCCGATCGCCCGTTCATTGCAGGGGGGCCTATTCTCCCATTTGAGTACACTTTTCCCTTCCCTTTCCTTTCATCATTGTAACTTATTCTCCAAGTATTTTTGTCAGATGAGGGGCCGATTTGAGGCGGGTAAAGATGGATATAGGAGCAGTTTTTATCTCTCTCTTTTTACATGTAATTATGGGATTCTTGTTGATTTTGGCAGTAGTTCAACTCCCCATGTGAAATAAAAGAAGGTTCTGAAAGTGTTCTCTCTTAATCTTCCTACGTTTCCTAAACCCTAAACCCATGAAAAGAATTACTTGTAATATTCAGACGAGGAGTAAAATGAGAGGAGGTGAGCATAAAGTTTTAGGACCAAGATATAAGATTTTCATTGGGATTTTCTTAAAAAAATTAACGAAGTATGATTTATAATTTTGATATTCTTAAAATATATTCATTTATTTTTTAATTAAAAAAGTCGAGTTTTAAAATCCGCTACTAAATAAAAGACAAATTTTATAACAGGTTTATTCTCACCCGCCGTACCTCTCCCTTGTCTCCCTTACCTCTTCCTCTCCCAACTTTAGCCTCATCTTCCGCACCCACCCTGCTCCTTCCTACCTAAGGGTGATCACAGGTTCCGAGTAAAATCGAAAACTAGTAATAATCGGTATGATAGAGTTTGTGTCAGTATAGATTTTCGAATATACTAGGTAAGTTCTAGGTTCTAAATTTTTACCTCGGAGCCAATCTAGAGAATTTGAAACCTGACATTATATATAATATTTTTATATAATCTTTATTCTCTATTTATATAAATAATTTTTATTTTAAAATTGTAAATATTTCTTATTTATACTTTGTAACGCAGAGTTATGTGGTTGCTGATAGTATTTTTAGATTGATTGGAGTAAGTATTTTTAGATTGATTAGAGTAATTGTTGAGATTTTTTTAGATTGATTAGAGTAATATTTAAGGTTTTTTTAGATTAATTAGAGTAATATGGTGGATTTAACGTATAAGTGTCTCACAAAGACATGGAACCGGAACCGGAACTGAAACCGACGGGTTGGTTCTTAGGTGGTTCTTTGAACCACGTAATAGCTTCTAAGTTCTAAAAATAAGGAACCGACCATTATTTCAGATTCCACGTTTAGAACCTACCGGCATGAAACATGCTCACCCCTATTCTACCCTAGGTTTTAAAAATTCATTTTTTTATAAATTAAAAGATAAATTTTTAAGCGATTACTCAACCATAAAACCGTAAGAAGCTTGAAAATATAAAAGGAGAACGAAGCGAGACGACAATAAGGAGGAAATACTGTTTTTCAAAATAACGCTGGCAAGTCTTCTTTGCTGATATTTCAAATTTTAACAATTATATTTTTAGAGTCTTAAAAAATTAAATAATATTTCACATTTTTTTTTTATCTAAACAATCCTTCTATCCCATTAACAATGGGTAGGAAACGTGGAAAGCCCTAATGGTGTCCGCTTTCCCGCCCTCGAACCAACAAAACTCATCTCTTTGGTAATTAAAAACCCTAAGCAAATCATCATTCCCTCCTCTCGGGAGAAGAATAAGATTGTGGTTCCTCGGTGAGATCTCTGCCTTGATCATTTCCTGTTTTTTGCCTTGCGATGGTTTCGTCTTGATGCGATTTTCGTCCTCCTTGATCTTGTCGAATCCTTTTGACGACGAGGCCTTGATGTTCCCTGTTTCTGATGACAGTGCCGACTGTTGGTTGTGACCCTAGATTTTTTTTTTAAGTTATTCCTTCGATTTTACCCCCGATAAGTGGTCGAGTTAAAAGAAGTGATATGTCGCTGTTGTTACTTTGACTGTGTTTTTTGTTTTTCAAATTCCGGAGGAGTTTGGAGGATATTCCAACTAATTCGGATTGATCGATCAAAGTCTTTTGTGTGTCTAGTTAGATAGATGTGATGCCTCATTGGTTTCTAATTGCTTTTCCGACTTGAGTTGCGTGTGGCGGAGTTTGATTAAGGGCTCGGCTGTGGTCTGTTCGTCTTGCAGGGACTGGAATTAATTTTCAGAAGAAAGGCCCTCCCTGGGAGCTAATATTTTGTTGCTAGTGGGTGGTATGGATGATGAAGGTTCCTCTGGCTCTAGGGATGACCGGAAAGTGATGGACGGTCACGATGGACAGCCAGCTGGAACTGCCTCCAATTCAGGCCAGAAGAAGAGGGGGCGTAAGGCTCATGGTGATGCGATAGTAGATGCCATGCTGGAAATCGCCGCTGCTTCGAGAATGAGGGCAAACGCCATTTTGAGGAACGAGGATCGCTTTTCCATTAGCAAATGCATCAAGCTTTTGGATGAGATGCACGGGGTCGATCAGAATATTTACCTTCATGCGTTGGAGCTATTTGAGAACTCAACTGCTAGAGAGATCTTCGCATCTTTGAAGAGTGACAAACGACTTATATGGTTGATGGGAAAGTATAATGCATCCAACCGACATTAACTACTGAATTTCCTAGTGGTCAAAATTGGCATATCGCTCTTTCCTTGTTTTGAAAAAAAATTGACCCCTGCGAGGACTTAGCACCCAGGCGTGTATAGCATACATGCTACTTTTTGATCTTTCGTTAGATTGATAGTTGGAAGGCCTTTTAATTTGAGATATGTATTTTGGTACAGTTTCTTTTGGCGGATAATATGCATGTTGGATGCTGATATCAATTGACATCACTAGGTTTTCTGATCCTTTTCTTTTCTCCTGGGAAAAGGTTCCTTACCTGGCAAGTAACACTGTGTAGTTGGAAAACGCTGCTCATGTTTATGCGTGTTGCTGGTTCTAAATGTGCTGAAGACTTTAACATAGCATTAGTGTTGGATTTACTATTTTTTAATTTTTGTGGCAGCATTGTTATGCTTTAGCCAGATGGATCGTATGATAATTGACCCTTGGCCTTTCTCAATGCAAGATCAGGACATGGAAATCTAACCAGTGGAATTGGGATCAGACTTCTTCTATGATACTATCATTTACTTTATCTGGGTCGGACCCTGAATTGGATGGAAGTGATGGTTGCTGTGTTAGATAGCTTGAGTTTCTCCGTGTGATCAATGCATGTTTAATGCAGTGTGTTAATTGTTTTACATTCTGAGTTTTCGTTTCTGAGGGGAACGAAGAGGTGGGAAAACATGGCGTGGTCCGAGAACTGGAAACTAAAGCAAGAAATGGTCTGGTACTCTCCATGTTTTTAAGAATCTTTTCCAAATTTGCACCTTTCTCATTAACCGGATCTTAATTCGCCTGTCTGCTTGATGTATTTCAATTACTCAGAGTGGAAATGCCTATCCTATCATTTTTTTCTTTTGGTTTTTTATTGTATAAGGTGTTTTCCCAGTGGTTATTACTTACGATGATCGAGCAACTGGCATGTCCCCAGTTCTCAGGCATGTCTGTGTTGGGAGATTCCTTGATTGATCAAAGAAAAACCAATTGCCGTGATTTTATGGAAGACTCTCCTAAAGATTCTGTGATGGGAAAACAATCCCCAGGTAGTCATAGCAGTGATGAACCATGGCAACATTGACTGTCTTCACAACTATCTGGAGTCTTTACAATACAAGCTCCACAGACAAGCTGCCACAGAATGCGATTATTCCTGTCGACTATTACCCTGCTTAGCAATGGAAATTTCTCTGATGATAATTTATAACCTGATTATTTTTCCTGGTATGGGAAATGTCATTCTTATATCTCAAAGGTTTCTTGGAACTGCACATTAGCTCATGAAAATTGGTTTTAGTCTTTGTTCCAAAACTTATATCCTCAGGAATTACAGATGCCGCCACTTGTTCGTCCTCATCTCTTTTCACAAATGTGCTATAACGGACCTAGTCTTTGCTCCAAAGCTTATATTCAGAAACTCAGTTGGAGAAAGTTTGATAGCTGCTGTTCCTCTTGCCTGCCTAATCTGCTTGCTGCAGATTGTTTTTCTGTAGTTTAAGAACTCTGATTTAACATGCTCAACACCATGCATCCCTCTGATGCATATTCATTTGGCGCAATACTCACGGCATCTTCCATGAGATTCTCCACAATGGTAGTATATACAGGTTAGATTGGAGAAATCGTGCTTTATCATCTTGTTCATAGAGCAGTATGAGAGTTTGATCCTAAGGACGTAACTGGATTGTGCAGGGCTAAGCACAAGGGGACTAAGGGGGATGTTGCAATGGAAGATACCAACGGGAAATCACACATCCACCATCAAAGAAACCATGTCCCAACAGGAACCGCATGGTTCATCTTCAGGTTGATGGTTAATTAGCTTTTTCCATTCATTAGACCTTAAAGAAAAAGTGGGAGGTCCATCAGTCATCCTTTAACTTGGCCAATCACGTTATTTGACAAATTATTTCGCCAAATAACCTCGTAACTTTCAAAATTCGTCAACTAATCCAGTGAAAACGGCCTTACAAAGGCCGACTTCAGTCTACGAGGAAGTCGGCCTTTGTAAAGCCGACTTCGTGTGAAAGAAGTCGACCTTTAAAAAATTTTTTGTCTAAGTGCAGGTAAGGTCGACTTCCTCATGTGTATTTTTTTTTTTTGCCTTTGATTTTTTTTGACATAAGTGAGGAAGTAAGGCCGACTTTCTCACGTGAATGAGCATTAAGTAATTTTTTTTTTTTAACTTCGAAAATTTTTTTTTACCAAGACCGAAGTCGGCCTTTGTTTAGACTTTCTTGAGGACGAAAATCGGTTTTATAAAGGCCGACTTCGATGAGTTATTAGGTGAATATTAAAACTTAAAACGTCATTTCACGAAATAATTCGTCAAATGATATTATTAAGGAACAAAACTCGTCCAGTACCGTCAAACAAGTGGAAAACGCAACCTTCTTATGGAAGTTTGTGTTTACTTGTACAGGAAGGGAAAACCTGTGGGTGGGGGGATGACTTAAGTGGAATCTGTGCATCTGATGGTGGGGGTTGAGGGTGGCTGAGGTCACATTGATCAATCAGATCACATCAGCATTGCTTTGGAATCCTACAGTGTGTCCAGAGCCCATTACCTTTCCAAGGAAGTTCTTTCGGCCAATACTTTGTCTGTCGCTTACCAAAAAAAAAAAAAAAAAAATACTTTGTCTGTTATGTGAGATTTTATGTCTTAAACTTTTCCTTATTCTATCCTTGTCTTCTTTTTGTTTCTTTTTCTTCAAATTGGCATGATTTAATTTTGAGTTTTCTAAATAACTGAAATTATACTCATATCATTTTACGGATTTTGTTACTGAGTATTTTAATAAGTATACTTCAGATATATATTAATTTGTTTATATTTTCTTTCTCTAAGAAATTTACCCGCACACAGTTTAATTTATATATATATATATATATATATATATATATATATATTTATATATTTATTTATTTATTTATTAAAAAAAAAAAAGATTTTCAAAAAGATGATTCGTTGGCTTTTCGTTTTCCGCGTAAGTTTGTATTTTGGAGTCTCGGCAGTTCCTCTCCATTCTCTCCCCCCGCCTAAACACTCTCTACCCCGCCAACGTCCGGTGATCTCCGCGGCGGCGCTTTCCTTCTCTCGTTCGCGTCCTTCATTTTCATTCCCCCGCTCCTTCTCTTGCCTCGCTGTGTTAGTTCACTTACTTCGCATTTTGCGCCTGCTTTTTCCTTCCTTTCGTCATTTCTGCTGTTTTAGGCTCGTTACTTTTGTGCCTGCCGGGGCTAGCGTTTCTCCGATGGAGTGGGGTTATCGTCAGTGTTTTTCTTTGACTGTGTTTTTGGCGTGATCGAAGTGAATGGCCTTTTTCGATTTTTTTTTTCCCGTCTGATCTTTTGGTAAACCTGAGTTTAGTGACAAACCCTTGCGATACCGTTTGCTAAATATGTTGATATCATGTCACCCCGCGTTTGTTGGTTTGTTTGGTTTTCTGTGGTTGCGGAATGTGTCCTTGCGTGTAAAGCTTCTGCACTGTCCATCGAAGAATCAAAACAAGCAAGCCTAAAGGAAATGGATGTTGTGTTTTAAATTTTTTCTATGTTGCTTGATGTAGCTAAGTGCTTTCTGGTTCGACTGGGTAAGCATCTCAGGCAAGGGTTAGCCTTTGTTTTGTTGCTTTGTCCAGCAACGTCATTTGTGAGACGACATTTTTCCTTTCTTTTTCGCTCCTTGGTGCGCATGGTTTCCGGATACTATAGGTGGGGGAGAGGTTAGGCGTATGCATAGGCAATTTCCGCCTCCATGTCCTGATCCCAGATATACGGCTCCCTAATCTCCTTTGTTTCCAAAGATGAGATTCTCCATATGATGTAGGATTGGAGTGGTTAAGTTGGACATTGAGGGGTGTCGATTGGCTTTCAAAGCCAACAGTTGTCTGGATACTTTTCCTTTTTGTCTAAATCCATGGATTTAATGGGACGAGATTCTTCTATGACATTTAAAACTTTTGTACAGGATCCTTCGCTGTCTGTGAAGTACATGGAGTTATTAGGAAAGATCCTTTTTTTCCTTGTAATTTATGCAGAAAAATACTTTCCGATGGTGCAATGATGTCAATCATTCTGAGAATTTATGATTAACCTGGAAATCATTTTGAATTGCAAGAAAACTTAACTTCTGGAGAGTTCTTTTATAATAAGTAACTTCTGGAGAGTTGCTCTCACTAGTTTTGATGAAAGTGGATATCGGTAAGAATGCATGTAGGATTGAACTCTTTTTATGATTAAATGGTGGTCACGATTTACGACTAAAATGGAAGGTGCTGTTTTCGTTTGTACATAATTAGTTAATAAATTTTAGAGGAGTTTTCTTGTCACACCACAATTTTCCAAACATGCCTTGTGGTGAGGCATCAGATAAATATTTGATGGTTTCATGACCTGATTTTTCTGGGAGAATGTTGTCTCAGAGAATGAAGCATCATGTATGAAGTGCAATGAACCTTCGTAATAAATTATTGAGCGGTCACATGATATTTCTTTTGTCATTCTGTTCCCGACAAATAAGCTGCTCCATAAGCATCGCCGTTGGTTGTTTTATATTAAAAAATTTTTTGGTTATTATATCTTCACCCTGATCATTTCATGCTTGGTAACTGGAAGCTGCCAATGCATTGTCCATGTCACACTTCCCCTTTGATAGTGCATTTTGATGACCACTCGACAGACAACCATAAAATTATAAAGTAAATACAAGAACAAGGTTCGGGATGCTAATTCGAATCTGTCGGTCGTAATCCATTGGTCTATGCTTCATTCTTGCATCTGTGGACACACTGGTGTACCTACATTTTTCATCGTTTCTAGTTGTTATGCTCAATTGAGGAAGACATTATCCTCTGCTTGTCTATCAGTCATTGAGATGTCTTTTTCCCATAACAGTGGTGTTCAGGGCTCAGGCTCACTGATGATTCCTGTACTTGTATATCCTTCATGTATTTTTCTTCAGAGCTATGGTGAAATCTCCTTTTCCTTTGACTTCATAGAGCTTTCTTCATTGGGTTCTGTTTTTTGACTCGCAGGCATACCTTAACTGCAAAGCATTTTTTGAAAAATGAGCTCAAGCCAAGCCGGGAGCTCATCTTCAGGGTCTGGGGGTGATAGCCCAAATGTTGATAACTTAAGTGAAGGAGTGGCTAATGTTCACTTGGACTCTGCACATGACAATGGCGGTGAATAGGAATTCTATGCTAAGAAATTCAAAAACAGAAATGGCTCCAGTGCTGCCAGACCCTGGGTTAGTCCGAACCCTAATTCAAGGGCTTGGGGCCAGCCGGATTTCTCTCAACAGCAGGGTCTGAGAACTGACAACAGATCTGGATTGGCTTCAGGCAATACTTTGTCTGCACGAGCTGCTGATATGAGGAAGCCGGCTGCTCGGGGAAGAGGATTCTGTCCACCGGCCAATAAGATGCCTGATCAAGGCAATTTCATATCACAACCTGCAATTGGTGCACCTCTTGAGCATGGATGGAACTGGCAAGGTAAATTTGGTTCATCTCGGGTTAGTTTTGCTGATGCTGGAGCTGAAGCTGAGAATGTTAATGATGATGTGGGAGATGCTGCCTGAGATGATGAGGAAGATGATGATTCTGATATTGGCGAATTCGATGATGATGTGATGAGTGATGGCTTTGATTCTGATGCTAGTCAAAAGAGCCATGAAACACGTAAAAAAAATAATTGGTTCAGGAAATTCTTTGAGATACTGGATTCACTATCCATGGAAGAAATTAATGAACCAGCTAGGCAGTGGCATTGTCCTGCTTGTCAAGATGGGCCTGGTGCAATTGACTGGTATAGAGGTTTGCAGCCCCTAACGACTCATGCCAAAACAGTTGGAGCCAAAAGGGTCAAACTCCATCGTGAGCTTGCTGAACTTCTGGAAGAGGAATTGAGAAGGAGAGGAACTTCAGTGGTCCCTTCTGGGGAAGTTTTTGGGAAATGGAATGGCCTAAAAGAGGAGGAGAAAGACCATGATATCATTTGGCCCCCAATGGTACTGATCATGAACACATGGCTAGAAAAGGACGACAATGAGAAGGTACCATCACTTGATCATTGAAACCATGAAACTTTTCAATCTCCAGAAGTTACCTGTCTTCTACTCATAAACGTCCTTGGCTTTTCTGTGGGTGGTCATTATATCCCCTCATTGAACTTCCGTTTACTAACTGTGCATGTTGAACTAGTTCTGCACTTCTCTTTTTCCTCAGTGGGTTGGAATGGGTAACCAAGAGCTGTTGGACTGCTTCCACAAGTATGCTGCTGTAAAGGCTCGCCATTCATATGGTCCTCAGGGCCACCGAGGCATGAGCGTTCTTATTTTTGAGAGCAACCCAAAGGGTTATCTCGAGGCAGAGCGCCTCCATAAACATTTTATTGAGCAGGGGACTGACAGGTATTCCTGGGAGCATCGCCGTGTGTTATTTAATCCAGGAGGAAAGCGACAGCTCTATGGTTTCTTGCCGGGGGAAGAAGATTTGGAAATTTTCAATAAACATTCACCAGGTCTGTCCATGCGTGTATCAAATGTGCATTTTTATGTGTGGTTGTGAGGTTCAGTGTGGACATTTCGCATTTGGTTTGGTCGACTGTTTTAACATTTGCTGGTTTTCAGGTAAAACTAAGCTGAAGTATGAGATAAGGTCCTTCCATGAGATGGTTGTCACCGAAATTAGACGGATGACCGAAGACAACCAGCAGCTAGTCTACCTCAAGGACAAGGTCGTGAAGGAACAGAGGCATGCGAAAAAACTGGAAGAATCTTTTGGTTTCGTTAGTGAAAAGCTTCGAAAGACTGTGAAGGAAAACCAAATTGTTCGGCAGAGAACTCAGATGCAACATGAGCAGAACAAGGAAGCGGTGTGCTCTCATAACTTTCGGTTTCTTGAATCTTTTGAAAATCAGATGACATCCTTTAACGATTTCACATTGCCATGATATTGTTTGGTTCTGGCCTTTCTAAGATCTCAACCAAGTTTTCCCGACTGATCTCTCAACTAGAATATCTTTAACTGACCGAATAGATTTTGGCGTAATGGTGGTGCTGCAAATCATTCTCCTTTTATGTCGTATCTTTCAATGGAGATTCTTTGTGAGGATCCGAAAGTGAAATTCTTATTCACTGATTTACACCTCTTTTCTGTGTTTGTGCTATTTCTGTTGCAAACATACATGGCTGCTTGCTTTGCTCATCCCGGCATGCTAGTTAGATTTAAATATCCTTAGCTGCCAGATGCTTAATTGTTTTTATTGAGATGCAAGCACCCATATGTGTTCTCTGGGTCACTATGCAGTTAGACTTTCAAGAACAGTTCTTCAAGGATCAAATGGACCTCATGCATGAGGAAATAAAGGCAAAGGAAGAAGAGTTTGAGAGGCTGCAGCAGGACAAGCGAGAGAAGATGAAACAATCCGGTGCAGATTCTTCAACTGCTCATGACAAGAAAACCAGCTGTTAAAATTTGGATTGTACAGCTGCCTTTCTCGTTTCCCTTTCTGCCTTTACAATTTGATCGTTTGAAGTGAAATCCAATCCGACTTATTATATCATCAATGGCGATAGGTTGGGGGACATCGCGAAACTGATCCAGCTACAGGATGAGGAGATGAAGGAATTCGTGGCAGAAAAGGAGAAGCTGGTCCAGGTGCACGAGGAGAAGCTGCAGGAGATGAAGAAGAGGCTCTGGGAGGAAGAACTTGAGCTCGAGAAAGAGTTCAATGCACGACTTACCCAACTCATGGGGAACTGCTCTCAGGAGCAGGTGGATCAACCAGTGAATTCAACTGCAAACGGTATGCAGCCGTGCTTGGACATTTAACTCGAAAATGCTGTCAGTCGCCGAAGCTTTCGGCCTAGCTAGTAGGCATTAATATGGTATGCTCTAGTTGATGAAACTTTTGGGTTCTCACTGGTAGACATTAATAGCACGCGGATATCATGGGAAGCCTGTGCAGTTTCTAGTTTCCCTGGAATCTGAATCCGTTTCTTTCCTCTTTGCTTGATGGGTTGCTGTTTTTTGGAAGGCGGTTGTAATGCTTCGACCGTTATCGTGAATGTTCATATGCATTTTCTTACGAAACATTTCGGTGATTGAGAAGCTATGGGAGAGATTACAAAAGTCGATGTTTCCACGGCCCATTTCGCCCGCGAAAAGTTAGAAACTTAATGCTAGTAAGAGCAATTTCTTTGTAAATCAAATTCAGTATTTCTGATACTGAATTAAGGACATTATTTGACTAATTTCAAAAATTAGTATTATATTTCGTAAAAAAAATTTCCCAACAAAAATTATTTTTGGAACATAAATACAACGCCTCGACCCTCTCCAGATTGAAATGGAATTCACAATCTTCTATTCCCCTTCAGTCCCCCTCTTATCTGAAAAATATTCACGCCTGAAAGAGTGATGGCCGTCAAATAATGCCTGTAATTCGATGTTACGGGATAACAACTTTTAAAATCCGTCAAATAATTTTTAAATTATAAGAAATTTGAAAATTAATAACTATTTTTAAGTATCCTTATTTGGAAATATATCTCCTCCAAATTTGTTATCTCGTCCAATCATAAAAATATAGAAAACATTAAGCTAAGAAATCGATAGAACATTATACAAATGATGGGTGGACCTGGATCCGTACAAGTCCGGCCCATGAAAAAGATCTCCCCCGTCGGCGTCGGCGTCATCTTCATCCCTACAACGACGGACTTCCGCCTATTCTTCCGTCCCTCAATCCTTCTTTTAGGCTGCTTGACGGGTGCTGTTCCTGATTCTCGCTCTTAATCTTCTTCCCCCGCCTTGTTCTTTTACTACCTTGGGGGCGATCGATCGTCGTTTTTGTCGCACCGGTAATGGGAGTAGCGACGCCTGGATTTCTCGTCCTCTTGAAACTCTTCAAAATTATGTTCCTAGTCACCGCCTGGATTTTTGTTGATTAAGAGAGTGAGTTGTATTACTGCGTAGTGTGGAGCAAGGGCCTGGTGTTCGGTAACCGTTTATACTGCAGTATGGCTCTGGCCGCCCTGGGATCGCCGTTCAGGATATCGCATCTCTCCGTTCGTCGTTCTCTGGTCTTTTGCATCTCTAAGGTAAGGGGGACACTTCTCGAGATTTCCTGGGGTGATGGCGAGGGGTGACTCCGTGTTCTTTTGATGTGCTTGCAGGTAGTAAGCAGTAGCAGTAGCGGTACTAATCTTGCTGCGGTCGGTTGCCCGAGCTTTGTGGAGAGTTTTGGTGACGGAGCTCCTGAGCATTCGACCAGCGGTACAGGTTCGCTTTGGTTTTTCTGTTTTTTAATGCGAGTGGGATGGTCAGGGTTGTAATGCCGCTGTACTGCTTTGCTAACTGTTTGATTGTTCATAGACGGAGAGTATGATGGTAAGGGGCCTAAATGGAAGAAACTCAGCTCTACCGAGGTTGGGATTACTACTTCTATGATTTCGAAGCCCATCCGTATCGTTCTGAACACCCTGAAGAAAAAGGGTGAGCAGCTTTTCGTGTTTCATTGTCCCTTTTTGCATCATGTATCTCATCTTATATTTTTCTACTCTCTACATAAAGTGTTCTAGTGGAGTGGTTGCCTTTTGATAGCTGCTACTTTCCTTCCCCGAAAACAAAAATAAAACAACATTGCTATCCATTTACTTGTTTGAGGATAAGAAGCAATTTTGGACCCCAAATTGCAGGTGAATGTGGTCTTTCTTTGAAAAATTAAAAGAATGTGTAGTTGAAGTGCATCTCCAAAAGAAATGAGTTTTTTTAGGTTTAGAGTGAAGACTAGATGATTTGGAAGCGGCTGTCAGTCTCATTATGAATTGAAAGTTGGGGATATGTTGTTCAGACTGAATTTTCTTATTCTTGTTCTTACATGCAAATTGGAAAGAAATATTTACCATTTTTAAAGAAAAGATGCTATTCAGACTGAAGGAAATGAAGTTTGATCCTTATTTGGCTAGCTGAAAATAGAGTTTCCTTCACATGAGATTAGAATAAGTGATGGCTGGCTGATTAAAAGTAGGCTGGTTTTCAGGAAATGAAGTGAAAGCTGCCATTAAGATTAGTTTGCTTAATTAATTGTGATAGAATCAGGCATTTCCCACCCGTTTCTCCCTAAATTTATGCTTCCTGGAGAAATATTTGTATTTTTCCATTTTTATTTGTAAAAAGAAAGATGCGTGCTTCCAAAGAACTCCAAATGAAACTCATTTTGAAGGTAATTTTTAATCCTTTGTTTTCACAGCTTCAGATGAGAAAGACCACATGGCCTGACTGCTAAAAAACTCAGGAAAGCAACACAAGAAGAAACATTTTTATTTGTTTCCTTGCAATCAGTCCTCTTTCTTTTTCTCTGCCCAAGCTCTCAGTCTGGCTGAATACCCTACCTCTGTGGGAGGGCCACAACCATCATCATTCTTCGATAGCCACTCTTATATTAGAATTCTCCAAAATTGTGTGCAAAATAATGATTATGTATCCATAAAGTCTATGCATGGTGAAATTTTCAAGAAAGGCAATTGCTTAGATTTGTTCGACACAAATATTCTCCTCATTGCTTACTTGAAGTCCCGATATCTCTCTGATGGATGTAAGCTGTTCAGTGACATGCCAGAGAGAAAACACCATATCCATTGTCACCTTGATGCAAGGCCTAAAGCAGAATTTGATGTTCAGTGATGCTTTTGATCTGTTTATTAGGATGCATAGTGATGGACATGAGATGAATGCTTTTGTCTTCACAATCTTGCTGAATTTGCTTGTGAGTATGAAAAATGCAAATGACTGTGACACTGTTCATGCATCTCTCCATAAGCTTGGTCTTGAGAGAAATGCATTTGTTGGAATGGCCTTGATCGATGCTTATTTGTTGTGTGGAAATGTTTCTGGTGCTAAAAAGGTCTTTGATGAGATTTCTTGCAAGGATTTGGTTTCATGGACTGGGATGTTGACGTGCTTAGCTGAAAATGGTTTTTCTGAGGACACAATTGCTATGTTTTCTAGAATGAGGAAGCTTCCGTTTAAGCCAAACAATTATACTTTCGCAAGTGTTCTGTTCTTAAAGGAAGTGTAGGTTTGGATGATTTGAAACTTGGGTGGAGTGGAGTATACATTGTTTATTTTGAAATTGCGGTATGAGCTGGATTTGTGTATTGGCATTGGTTTGCATGAGCTATACAGCAAGATTGGTTTGATGAATGATGCTGAAGGGTCTTTGAAGAAATACCAAATAACGATGTGATCCTCTGGAGCTTTATGATTGGGAGGTCTTCTGAGACTGAAGAGAGTGTGGGGTTATTTTCAGAAATGAGGCGGAATTCAGTTGTGCCTAATCAATTTACTTCTGTCAGTACATTGCAAGCATGTGCAACTTTAGAATCTCTAGAGTTAGGTTAACAGCTATATTGTCTCGTGATTATTATTGGTCCGACTCTGATGTATATGTTTTGAATGCCCTCATGGATGTCTTTGCTAAATGTGAAAGGATAAGTATTGCTTTTGATATATTCAATGTAGCAAAAAATAGAAGATGTAACTTACAACACTTCGATTGTTGGATATACCCAGATGGGAGAGGGACTGAGGGTGCTGAGTTTGTTCTCTGATATGTGGGAATGCCAACTGCTGGCTAGTGAGGTGACATATTAGGGTGTTCTTCGTGCATGTGCTGGCTTAGCTGCCCTAGAGCCTGGAAACCAGTTCACTCTCTTCCAGTGAAAACGATGTATGACAAAGTTACAGTAGTGGGTAACTCATTGATAGATATATATGCTAAATGTTGGGCTATTAGAGATGGACGCTTGGTCGTTGATATGTGGAGCTAGGGAAACTCTCAGCTCAACGTATCCTTGAAATAGAACCACATGATGCAGCAGCCCATGTGTTGCTATCTAACACATGCAAATGCAAGAATGTGGGATAAGGTTGCTTTTGTTTGGAAGAACATGATGAAACTAGGTGAGCCTGGTTTGAGTTGGGTTGAATGCAACTCACTGTTTTACTGTTGGGGATTTTATGCATCCTGACTCGAAACAAATTAGTGGAATATTGGAATGGTTGAATATGAAACTTAGGGAAGGTTGTGTCTCCTATCCAAGTGCTGTTTTACTTAATGTCAAGGATGAGGGAAAGGGGCGCATTTTATGGCACATAGTGAAATTGTAGCTTTGGCCGTTGGACTGATTAGAATATCGAGGGGAAGCCCTATACGCATCATAAAAAACCTTAGGATATGTGTGGATTTGCATGCTGCAGTGAAGATGATATTGAAGGTTGTGCAGTGAGAGATCATAATTAGGGCTACGAACCGCTTTCATCATTTCCAAAATGGGAACTGCTCATGTGGTGATTAATGGTGATGGGATGAACTCTAGATATTGGACGTTTCCCTAGATTATGATGTCGTCGCCCTTGCTTTTGTTATTAACCCTTTTACCTTTTAGGTAAAATATCACCTGTCCTGTAATCTCCCTTAGTGTTGTTCAATTTCTAGATAGTCCTAGATTTTTTTTTTGTTTCACAATTATGCATTATCTTACAAAAAATAATGGAACTTTGAAGGGGAGGATCATTGAGTTTACCGAGCCAAATTGTTAGTAGACTTTTTTTTTCAACGAACCTTCTGAGCAGCTTCATCCAAAAATTGTAATTTGTATGTTCACACAGACTTTGTAATTTCAGTTAGAAGGGTTGTATTCTAGATCATTGAACTGTTGGTTTTATTATATAGATTGATTAAAAATGTGCCCATCCTCAGTTTTGCATGCTGGTTCCATTTCTGATTGAGCCTAATCTTTATGATAATTCTCGTTCAATTGTTCTTCCTCCAAAACTTATTTCCTCGAGATGGCCTGAAATAAGTAGTATTTTAAAGTTGGTACTTCCCCATAAAATTAGTTTCAACATTTCAGGGTTTTTCTGTGGTTTTTGACTTACTTTTCCATCATAAACACTTTCTGCTATGCATCATGCACATCATCATGCTCTTTATCATTTATAAAGAATTGGTCTTTCCTCTTTAGGTTATGACGTGTATCTTGTTGGCGGATGTGTACGAGATCTAATACTTAAGAGAATTCCGAAGGACTTTGACATCATAACTTCAGCTGAACTCAAAGAGGTTGAATGTCTGATAACTTCTTGTCCCATACTTATTTTTTTCTGACATTGAAATCATCTTTGCAACTATAATTATAGCGAGCAACAACTTGCCAACTGGAGTAGACTTGTGGTTGAAAAGATATCCTCTGTTAGACACTTATAGCAGAAGATGGATGTTTGGTGTCAAGACTTTAGACCACCCATCAATTGAACATGTTCGATGTCACTATCGGCTGGTTAACTTTCTTGAGGGCTTGAGTTCATTCTGACTGATCTCATTAGGTCGTTGGCGTAAACATGTAGATGTTTTTAATCTTCTAAACATTATGATGGGGTTTGTGAAGCACTGTATCGATGTCTTGTTAGAGTATTCATTGTGATATAGTGCTAATGATTATTAGGGATCTTAAAATGATACCGTACACAAAAGGAAAAGAACAAATAATGATGAGGAGACGTAGTGCTCTTCTTCTTCTGTGAAATTTTATTATGCCTTTTAGTGTGCTGTTTTCATCAACTTCATTCCACATCTAAACAATGTTATTATAGATCCCTGTCCTGATTGGCTGCCTCATGTGAAATGCTCTACCCTAAAGGTCTTCCTATCTTTTAGGTACGAAATGCATTCCCACGAAGTGAAGTCATTGGAAGACGGTTCCCGATATGTCATGTACATGTTAATGACACTACCGTAGAGGTATTCGATCGCTTAACCGAGTTTTTTTTTTTAATTTATATGACTACTGCTTTGTATATTTGATTTAGATGGTTCTATATTGAAAGGTTTCTAGCTTCAAAACATCAGGAAGGAACTCCTTGTGGAGGTTCAGTAGCCCACTCAAGAAGCCCTCCGGCTGCAATGATCTTGATTATGTGCGTTGGAGGAATTGCCTTAAGAGGGACTTTACTATAAATGGGTTTGTAATTGTTTTCCATTATTATCACGCCTAACCTTATGTTTGTTGCTTCTTTCTCCCTTGGTTTGACAGTATGTTTTTGGTGAGGTTACATCTTGACATTACCCCTGTCCTTCATCCAGACTTATGTTTGATCCATATGCAAAGATAATCTATGACTACATTGGGGGGATGGAAGACCTAAGAAAAGCTAAAGTAATGTCTCTTTGTTTCTTTTTACTTTCTAAAACTGCCAGATGTTATGTTAGTCAAACTGACTAGTTCTCATTGCTTACTCATAGGTTCGTACTGTTATACCTGCAGATCTTTCATTTGTTGAGGACTGTGGTAAGTGGCTTTTGCAACTTTTAAATGTAGGTGGTAAGATTTTGGCTTTTCAGGCCCATTGGTCATTTCCTTTGCGTGCACTACATCCTTTAAATGTATGTTCTACAGCTCGCATTCTACGTGCATTTCGAGTGGCAGCACGACTGGGCTTTCATTTTACGAGAGAAATAGCTTATTCTCTGAGAGAGTTATCCCATTCCATACTGACGCTAGACAAGGTATTAAACTATCTTATTCACTGGATGTCGCATAAGTTCCCAAATGTATAATGTCAATATTTATACCATCGGCATTTCATCCAATGGCAATTAATCAATTTCATAGGGAAGAATTCTGATGGAAATGAACTACATGTTGGCTTTCGGATCTGGAGAAGCGTCTCTAAGATTGATGTGGAGATTTGGACTTCTCGAACTTCTTCTGCCAATCCAAGTATACACACTGACTTGATATTGCCATTTTTATTTGGATTCATCTGTGTTGCTACTTCTATAGATTTTGTAATCAGTTGAAACACACAGGCATCCTATTTTGTGTCGCAAGGGTTCAGGAGACGCGATAAGGGATCAAACATGCTTTTGGTATGTCTGCATACCAATGCTGCTTCCTCAGAAAGCTGTAAGAAATTATGACCTTTGTAGTCTGTTTGAAAGCGACTTGTCTCTGGCTCCTCTGTAGGGATTGTTTGCAAACCTTGATAAAGTGGTAGCACCCGATCGTCCATGTCATAGCAGCCTATGGTAACATCCCTCGAAGAAATCTACCTATTCTTTCTCTCGCATGCACTTGGATGTGCCTGTGTTTTGGGGGGGGGGGGGGGGTTGAGGCGACTGAAGTTTTCATTTCAATATCAGGATTGCTTTGCTGGCATTTCACAATGCGCTGGCTGACAAACCAAGGGAGCCCACGGTTGTTGCCGCATTTGCCCTTGCCGTCCATAGTGGCGGTTCTGTAACGGAATCCATAAAGATCGTGAGAGGGATTAGTCAACCACATGACTCGAGTCATCTTGAGCTGTTGGAACCCAAGGCACCGCTCTCTAAGCTTAAGATGATGAATGAGATTGTTGATCTTGCTGCAACCGTTAAAGATGTGCTATTTAATATGACAAACCGGCACTACGTCGCCCAAGTAATGAGGAAATACCCACAGGCACCTCGCTCTGACCTGGTATCGCTCTTGTCCGTTTTGAACAGAAGTGCTTTATTTCCAGATTGTCGATTCGTAGTTGTGGCATTGACCCCGTTGTAATTTTTCTTTTCCACGGTTCTTATGGCAGGTTTTCATTTCTGAAGCATTGCTACAGAGGGTCTGCAATATATTTGACTGTGTTAAAAGGGGGATGGGAGGTGGAAGCATACCTACACAGTCAAGGATCGACTACGATTCCTTGATGGCTGGAAACTTGCAAGAGGTTCGTCACACATTTGCAAGGATTGTCTTCGACACTGTCTACCCGGCCAGCCACCAGAGCGATCCTCAATGTGTAGAGCTCCATAATCAGAAGATGGAGGAGCTCAGTGATATCAGACGAGATTTAGCTGCTCGGGAGGGTTCATTAATCGGATGACGTGACGTTGTCATGTTGTCCCTGAGGATGCTTCGCGGACCATCCGTGGGCGTTAGGGGGGAAAGTGTAGCGTGCGTCTTTCACACTTGTATTTTGAATAGGGTTTTGTCCCCGGCATATGTTTGTAGAACAGTCTAGCTTATCTTTTTAACTCATTGTTTTTAAATCAAATATTAATAATTCATAGGAATTCTGTTGGAATCTTTTTAACAAATCAGACCAGGTCACTTCCCAACAAGAAAAAAGTAATAAAAGTAACCGGGTGTATTTGCCAGAGGTAGTTTGTACGGTTAATTTCATAAAAAAAATTATAAAATACCATTAAAGTCTTAAAAGACGCGTTTAAAAAACTCAACTCGCGGATTTTAATTTAAGTAGAAAAACCGACCCCTTGGGAACGTCACGTTATGAAACCACCACATACATCAAACTTGACCATTTTTCATTTCATTTTTTATTAAGTTTATTAAAGTCGCGGTTTGAAACTATGGCTGCATTTCATAATTTTTTTTTTTAAAAACTAGCCTTATAGCTTATTTGGTTTCCGTAATGAAATTTCGGATATAATAGAATGAGATCGAAGATAAAATATAGTGATTAAGAAGGGAATTACTTAAAAAAATAACATGTTTAGTTCGAAATGAAGAGGAAAAAAGGAAGAAAAATAGAATGAGCAAGGGATTAAGCATTTCCCCTGCTTATTATTAGTCATTATTAGTCAATTGCATTTATTCTTCAAAAGAAATGGGCACATGCCATTTTTTTCTTCTCCTCTCACTTTCAACTAACTTCAAATTCCATTTTTATCTAGAAAGTATGTCGAGTTCATCAATTCATATACAAACTCATTGTTATAAACATTGAGTTTATCCCACTTTTTAGCACCGAGTTCGTTTTTTGGCAAAGTGAACTCGATGTTCAGAATATTATTTGTCCAAATTCAATAGTTGGCGCCTTATTTTGGAAATTTTTCGACAAGTTATGTTCATGAATAGCGTTAGTTGGAAAAAAAATTATGAAATATGATAAACAGTTTAAAATTTTTTTAAATAATGTTCCAAAATTAAACTTTATAGGTTGAATTTGCCCAGTAAGGAACCAGTAGATTTCACCTCCCCTAAGGAATTCGATTTCCAAAAAGATTTTAAAAAAGGAAATTGAACATTCAATTTTCTTTACGAGGCTTTTTGATATAAATTCCACCTTTTTCTTGAGCAACTTCTTTTTATACTTATCATAAAAAAGTTAAAATTATAAAATTCGATTTTTTTTTTCCGAACAAAGCCCAATTACGAACAAAACTCCTCGGACGTAATCCATCCACCCAGCCCTCTCGATATTAATATAATATTGAATAAGCAGAAGAAGCAGCAATCCAATGGACAAGGACGCCGTGAAGAGGTACCTGGAGAATGGATCCTCCTCCGCCGGCCCCGCTTCCGCCTCCACCAGCACCCCCAAGTTCTTCGAGAGCTTCATTATGAACGGCCTCCGCGTCCTCTCCGTCGAGCCTGGTCGCGTCCTTTGCTCCCTCTCCGTCCCCGATCGCCTCCTCGTCAGCCCCTACCCCCTCCGATTTTCTTTCCTCTAATTACGACTATGTTGTGTTGTTTTTCTTTCAGGGATGATTGGGGTGAGATTCGCAGTTGTTTGCTTGTTTGTTTTGTGGCTGTTGACTTTTTCTTTTCTTTTCAGAATGATTGGTTAGCTCACGTGTATTGCTATTACTATGATTGTTAGAAATGGCTGTGATATTGATACTGTTGCTCGGGATGGATTCCTGATGGAACTGTGCAGAACGCTGGGAATTTCTTGCACGGCGGAGCCACTGCCGCTCTGGTGGATATGGTCGGATCGGCTACCATATACAGTGTCGGTGCTCCCACGAGTGGTGTGTCTGTCGAGATCAACGTGTCCTACTTGGACTCGGCCTTTGCTGAGGTGACTTTTCTGCCCCTTGTGCTTCTTGTTTTGATTTTCCCCAAAAAATGCGATGATGATTGTGGCCGCTGTTCTTTTTCGTCTTTCTGCTCCTCCTTTTTGTGTTGACAATCACGATGCTCTAACCGTTCGCCTCCTGCTTTGACAAAATAGCTTGTTGAAATGGGGTAGCTTGTGCCGAGCTTATTGGTTTGACTCATTGTAGGATTAAGTGTTCTCTTCACAATCCAGGTTAGCTGGAAGATGACTCTTGATCAGGAAACCCCTTTCTGGTCTTCTTTTGCGTCTATCTCAGCTGATTGCCCAGTTAATGCACATGTTGAATCCATTTTTTGTTGAACCAGTTACAAGCTTTCTTGGGGTATTTGGATTAAATTGCAATAAACCCAGGCTCACAGCACATCTTGGATCTTGTAGTAATCTGTGATGAACTTTCTTAGTAATATTGCATCATTCTTTGCAGCAACTTTTGGTTTTAAGCACACGTGCTTTGAATCTGCTATAAGTTTTCCTAGTAATTTGGTTATTCCTTGCCATAGCTTGGGCTTATAACAGAAACTTAGTCGTTTTGCTGATATTGCCATGATCAAGTAGATTGTTCGTCCGTTCCCTGTTTAATTAGCCCGCCAATCTTCCCACTCTGACGCAGGAGGAAATCGAGATCGAGGGAAAGGCATTGCGGGTGGGGAAGGCGGTCGGGGTAGTTACAGTCGAACTGAGGAAGAAGAATGGAAAGATAATTGCGCAGGGTCGCCATACCAAGTACCTGGCAATCCCTGTCCCCAGCAAGTTGTAACACACCTGCCCATGTTGCATCATCAAGTTCTCTCTGTACACCTAAGATGAGCTTTGTTTCAAAATATCATTAGTTCGTAAAATAATTTGTCGTTTACTGCATAAGGTTTCAAGATTCGTCAAATACCATCCCAAACTCACTGATTGGAACGAGTTTCGAAATCGAACTCGTTTGTAACGAGTTTGGTATTTGCGCAATTTTAAAATTTTGTGCCGTTAGCGTCAAGTTATTTAACGAACTAACGGTATTTAGGTACAAAGCTTGATATAATACATTCGAAGAAAAAATACCCGTTTTAGTTGACGTTGTAATTAATATATATTATAGAATAATTTTTCTGTTTCTTTATTTAGAGGAAAAAATTTCAACCTAAATTATCTTACCGGTTCAAAAATATTATCCTATAACTTAATGTTGCGACGTTACTCGCATTAAATCCTTCGTTAGCTTGAACAACTAACGGAGTCTGACATGGAGATTATTTGGTGTTTTACACAGTTTATTCATGTCAAATCGACTTTTTCCCAAAATCACATCCTGACCTGATAAACCCTAATTCAGATTTCTGAAATCCTTCCGATCGTCTCTTTTACAAGCTTCCTGACCATTTCTCGTAATCCAAGCCTTGAATTTTCGATTGCCTTGTCAGCTTTCTCAAAGAGGAATCCTACAATCTTGACCTTCAAGCTAGCTGAAATCACATCTCTGAAGTAGTACCCCAATCTTGCTTGAAGACTCGATAAAAGGTAATGTGTTATCACATTGTTCCTGATTTTTTGTATTGTGGTTTCGTACATCCATATTTTGGATGACTGATATTCTTTCTAGAGTTTATAATGGAAGCACCTGATTCTCAAAGCAATTCGATCCCCTCCTCTTCTTCCGTTGTTTCCCAATCTTGCACTTAAGACTCGAAAAAGGTATCCACTTCTATCATTTTAGTCGATTGTTAGTAATGTAGGTTCGTAGGCCATTTTTGTTAGTTGCATAGATCTGAGTTGTTGTTATTTGGTTTTAGAAGTGAAAAATGAACGGGAGAATATGATTTTGTATATTTGGGGGCAGACTTAATCTTACTAGTAGGGTTTTCTATGTTGGTGGGAAGATGGTTAAATTTGACAATGTTGACCTGGATAAGACAACGTATTTCACTATCAAGAGTTTAGCGAGACAATTTGGATACGACCTTAGTATGATGTGGTTCGTGAAATCTGGCAGGAGCTTAGCCAAAGGCCTGATTGAGATATTAACCAGCTTAAGTGAGTGAGATGGTTAGTTTGTTGTTGGAGGCTAAATGTATTGATATTTGAAGGAGATGAACTATACGAAAGTTATCTTGAGTATGATGAAAAAGATAGGAAAGGAGAGAATAAATATGTTGATAATGGTAATGAAGAGGTTGATTAAACTTTGAGAATTGAGGTTCTGAGTAAGTCGATTTTGAAGTTGAGCTTGTTGTAGAAACTTACCCTAATGATGATAATGTCGTTTTTAATCAAGGGACTGTGAAACAATTTATAATCCTGAACCTGATCATAAAGGTCTGAAATTCAAGATTGGATTAATATTTGATTTCCTAAATTAGTAGAGTGAATTTGCGTTGGGTTAGAGTTGATACTATGAGAATGAAAGTATCTTGTAAGAAAGGATACCCTTAGCATGTCTATACTGGCTAGTTACAATGATTTTATAGTTGCCGTGAAGTCATGTCATTTAGAGTATAAATGCATTCGTTCTCTAAAAAATAGGCAGGCAATTGTTAGATGACTCGCTTACGAGTTCATTAGAATGAACGTACCGCTTTATTTAATGAGGGTGAGGATGTTAATGTTGATTTAATGGAGAAGTGGTCTGTTAAGGTAAACAAGTTACAAGTATATTAGGCAAAATGACTTGCACAGAAAATTGTCAATGGCACCATTAAAGAGTATTACAAAATGATTAGATCTTATGTAGCTTATCTTGGAAAGAAATATCCCGATAGTACTTTCAAGCTAGATCTAGAGTTCACTCCCGGTGTAGGATTATTTAATACTTTCAAGAGGTTTTACGTTGAATTTAGTGAGTTGATGAATGAATTGAGGCTCAAGTGTAGAAAGGTGGTGGGTTTCGATAACACTTTTTAGAAGAAAAATGATGATGGGACTTTACTATTTGCCGTGGGTAGGGATAGAAATAATAATATGTTTCTTGTAGCTTAGTTGTTGTGGAAGAGGGGAACACTTAATCTTAGAAGTGATTTTTGTCTCTCTTATCTCAAGACTTGGCGATCAACGATGGACGTGGGTGGACGTTCATTAGTGACAAGCAAAAGGTAGTAAGTAAATTCTTGCTCACTTTAACCAGTTTGAGTTTTAAATGTACCAATTAAATGGTTTATGATACATATATGGATTGGCACATGTTGTTGTTGATCTAGCACCACTAGCTGAGCATCAAAATTATGCTAGGCATGTTTATGCCAATTGAAAAATCACTCATCGATGATAGCTATTAAAGAAGTGTTTTTGGAGTGCTGTCAAAGCAATCATGAAGTTGCCTATAACAAGTACTTGAACAGCAAGGATTTGAACAGCTCAAGACTTTCTCAAGCAATGGCCTCGACATTTCTGCAAGGGAGCTCTTTTGTTTTTGCTTAGGTTAGATGTCTTATTTTTGGTTTTGCTTTGGTCTAGTTATATGTTTTTTTATTGTCTAGGTATTTTTCGATGCTTCAGCGAAGTGTGATACGTACAACCACCTCTGTGAGACATGTAACAGTTATATTGCATTAGCTATGACCAAACTCATTGTAAACATGTTGGATGAGGTTAGATCATCACGGATGGTGATAATGTATCATAAGCATCGATTTTCCAAAGACCCTTCTTACGAGTTTATCTTCGAAGGCTCCATAGCGGGTATATCTCTGAAGGCCCAATAGCGGGTATATCTCCGAAGGCCCCATAGCGAGATGACGATATTCTCAGGGTGGTATATTCTATACACAACGCTATTCTTCCCGAGCGATATTTTTGGATATTAAATTCTTCGACGATGGCTATACCCCTCTGTTGATAACAACACCTCCCTGAAGTTCTGTTGGATTAAGCCATAGGCCTCGACAATTTCATCAAGTTATCAAAGCCCTCCCGTATCACGCCCATAGGCCCTGACGACTTCACCAAGCTACTGAAGCACTGCCGGATCACGCTCAAAGACCCCGACGACTTCGTCAATATATTACCCCGAGGTTCTACTGATATTCAGTCAAAGCTCGGGATCATCATCTGCAATAGTTTTTCGAAGATCGAATCAGAAGACTCATATGCTTTATCTATAGCTAGAGACAGAACCCGCTACATTTTTCATATGACAATTTGTATGCTAATATTTCCCCTGCGAGATTTTAGTGATTACATTTTAGTGTTATAAACACGTGTCTTCCCATGGTCTGGACCGGCCGGGGTCAGATCGAATGGCTCATTTCCCTCAAAATGAATTCCCCCCAGCTTCGCTCTCGTTTCCAGTCGATCGTCTCTGATCTCGATATATGTTGTAAATTGATGGAGGTGGAAACAACATGGTGGAAAAGTTTTGGGAAAATGAAGATGACAAGGTCGTGGTTGAATCTTTATTGGGTGCTGAAGCATCAAATTTCTTGATATCATATTCTGGAAATTTGGCTGCAAATGTGATCGCTTTTCCAAGTGATATAGGCGTCTGACAAAGCTTATCTTGTCTTGTAGAGGGATCAAACTGGAAGTATGCTATTTTTTGGCATGTTGCTAGGTTTAGATATGGGGAAATTGCCTTGATTTGGGGAGATGGACATTGTCGGAACTCTGCAGCTAGCACAACTGAAGAGGGAACCTCTACTGGAAGTGTAAAATCAGAGACACTTCAGAAGAAAGAAGAACTTAATAAGCTGGTTTTGCTGAAGCTTCATAACAGTTTAAGCCCATCTAAAAAGGATGTATTCGCCTCAAAGACGGATGGTGTGTCGGACCTTGAGATGTTGTACCTTGCATCCATGTTCTTATCTTTTGACGTCGATTTGTCATGTGGTCCCACTAGGCGTGCTAGAAATTTGTAAATACTAAAATCTCATAAGGGAAATATCAGCATACAAAATGTCGTATGATCCGGCAGAGCTTGATGAAGTCACGCCCGAAGTCTCCACAATTGGGAAACAAATGATTTGGTCTAATTCTAACTATTTTCATGAGTCTTATAATCTCCAAAATAATTGAGAATTGTGTGTCTATATGAGAGTTGTGTGTGCTTATTAATTGTTTGTCATGTTCTGTTTGTTTTTTAGTTATTTGTCACTCAATGTTTATGATATTGTTCCATTACGGTCTGAATATAAAGTTATCTAATATGTTCCATCACAGTTGTTTCATACCTTATATCCACAACTTTATGTACCTATGTGGAAGAATCTACTTGATATAGAGAATAATGCCTATAGCAATGAATTACATCAGCTGCCAGATGGTCATAACATTCAACTTCACTAATTCCAAAACAAGATAACTAAATACAATATTTGTTAATTCTTCCTCAATAAAATAAATACTAACTTACGAGCTATAAAAACACTTATTACACGAATAAGGATCAAGTGCCTAGTAAAATCAACTTTCGGAAATTCTAATTTTGTTTCGGCCTTAGCCAATTTTTTTTGCCTTCATTAAATGTGCCTCAATAGTTGAACTCTTAGCCACCTCGGGCACCCCAATTACCCACTTCTTCAAAGGGCACCCAAAAATAGGAGAATCAACAACAAAAAGAAACTATAATCTTCATCAAGTTTGTAATAAGGACATCATAAAACTTCTACCTAGATTCTTTAGAGCTTGAGTTATTCTATTGCGACAATCAACGCGATGACATCCTTTTTCACATAACTCGAATTATCCATGTTGGTGTTGCTCTTATAGTTACATCTATCGGAGATAGATGCACTCATACTATTCATTCCTACAATATAAAATAAGCTGCATAACTTGGGTGTCCTAGATCTCATAGAAACCATGCCGCCTCTAACATATGCTAAATGTTATGCTGATTTACCCGTGACACACCTTCTAACGGGATTAAGGGAGAGTTTTGTTCCTTAATAACACTAGTCATCGAAAAAATTGCGAAATTGGGTCCTTAGTTTTAAAATTTGTTGACTAATGCCCTGAAATCAGCCTTTGTAATACTGATTTTGTGCCTTAGAGAAATCGGCCTTTGAAAGATCGACTTCCAAATTTAAAATAGGGAAGTCGGCCTTTGAAAGACCGTTTTCCAAATTTCAAATAGGAAAGTTGGCCTTTGAAAGACCGATTTCCTTATAAAATTGGAAAATCGGTCTTTAAAAGGCCGACTTCTCTATTTTTAAATTTGGAAAACGGTATTTGTAAGATCTTTAATCAACAAATTTTAAAACTAAGGATCATATTTCACAAAATTTTTTGCTGACTAGCATTATTAACTAACAAAGCTCGATTAAAGGAGGCCACTCTTCAACGACACGATGTAACACCTCCAGCTAGGATGTTTCTGGAGTTTTGTTCCTAAATAGTTGGTCCGAAAATTATTTCGTCAAATACTGTCAGAAGTTTGGAAATTCATTGACTAAGGTAGCGAAATCGGCCTTACAAATATCGACTTCGATCATGAAGAAAGTGGGCATTTATAAGACCTATTTTATAATCCTCAAACCAAAGTCGGTCTTACAAAGGCATATCATCTGTACCACCCGCATAAAGTCAGCCTTTGTAAGGCCAACTTTTCAATACTTAAATTAAAAAATATTATTTCTTTAAAGTCGGCCTCCGTAAGGCAATAAGGAATCAGCCTCATAAAGGCGGACTCCTCCGAGTATTAAAAAAGTCGACGGAGTTTTGTGGAATCCTCGATGAAAAACGTCATTCCCTTGGGGGAAGGGGGGAGAATTGAAGACAAGACCGGGGATCGGAATCGATGGGATGGGAGTTTCTTCTTATTATTTTATCGAGAGTGAAGTGGGCCTTTATAAGGCCGATTTCGGTTCGATGATTATGAAATCGGCCTTGCAAAGGCCGACTTCCTTCATGATCGAAGTCAACCTTTATACAGCCGATTTCGCTATCTTAATCAAGCAATTTCTAAACTTCCGACAATATTTTACGTAATAATTTCCAGATTAACGTTATTTAGGAGTTTTGTTCCATAATGACGTCATTTGGCGAAATATTTCGCCAAATGACGCCATTACTAAAATATTTCGCCAACTAACCCACCAAAGTCGGTCTTACAAAGGCTGACTTTGGTCCTCAAGGAAGTCGGCCTTTGTAAGGCCGACTTCGGTTTTGGCGAATGGAAGTCGGCCTTACAAAGGCCGACTTTCTTACAAATTTTTTTTTTTTTTTCAATTTGGGGAAGGCCGAAAATTAATAATTTGAACGGAAGTCGGCCTTTGTAAGGCCGACTTCCCTTAAATTAAAAAAAAAAAAACCCCCCTCCCCTTCACACCCCACGACCCTCTCCCAAACCCCCCACCCCACAACCCCCTCCCCCTCACCCCCTCCCAAACCCCCCCGGTCCCCCTCACACCCCACGACCCCACAAACCCTCCGTCCTCCTCGCACCCTCCAACCCTTTACGTTTCTTATTTTTTTTTTATTTAATGGAAGTCGGCCTTACATTCAAATTTTTTTTTTTTTTAACTTTAAGGAATTGAAGTCGGCCTTTGTAAGGCCGACTTTGGTGGGTTAGTTGGCGAAATATTTTAGTGATGGCGTCATTTGGCGAAATATTTCGCCAAATAACGTCATTAAGGAACAAAACTCCGTTATTTAGGACAAAACTCGATGTTTGCGGGCAACCAGATAAAAAAACCAAATTCATTAGTGTTATTTAGGGTTCGCGTGATTTATAGAAAATAAAAAAAAAAAGTGCAATATGAGTATAAAAATTTGATAGTTTGACATTATTTATGATATAAAACCTAAAACCCTTTCTCCGGCAGAAACCTAAAACCCTTCAACCCCACCACTCCGCCCTCTCCGCCGCGGTACCATGTCGGAGCCCTCCCTCCTCCGCCAAAACGAACTCCGCCTCCTCCGCTGCACCCTCCCCCCGCCCTTCTCCTCCGTCACCGGCCTCCCCAGCCATCCAGTCCTCCCTCACATAGAGTCCGGGGACTACCACCTCGCCCTGTCCTCTGCCCCTCCCTCCCTCTTCCCCTCCGACCTTGACCGTCTCTCTGACTCCGCAGACTCTGCCGACGTCTTCTACGCCGAGTTTCTCGACCGTGTCGAGGACTTCCTCGTCTGCGGTAGCTATGACGGTGGGTACGGTGGCCCTGGTTCCAAGCTTTTCTTGGTGGTTTCCCTCGGGGTCGCCGCCTTGTTTGGCTTCACCCAGGCTAATATAATCGGGTCGGTTTCTTTACCCCCTTTTCTTGATTCCTTGGGTAGTCTTTGTTCACAATCCCAGATTACATGATTAGTTGGATTAGTCTGAGAAGAAGTGCTCTTGGATGGAAAGAAATGGACTTCTCTAAAAAGAGAATAGGCAATCTTTTTTCTTGTTATTGTTTGATTTTCTGCAATAATTGGTCAGAAATGAAATATCAATAAAATTGTGTTCTCTGTACTTCTTGAAGGTGAAGGTGATGCTTACCTTTATTTTTGTCGCGATAAGGTGTTATGATGCCAAATTGGTGCAATTGGTGAAACTTGTGTCAGGGAGGTCACTGGGTGCTATCCAAATTGAAAGTTCCCGGTTTGTAGAAACTGACTGTGGTTCTTATAGTAGCCGGGACATTAACTTTTATAAGGGGGGAAGCCTGGAAATTCAGTGTGTTCTTTAGTATACCCCTGGACTAATGCGATTTTACTTTTCAAATTAGGCCATTGAAGGAATTACCAAATTGCCCTCTTCCTTCAGAATTCCGGGCAAAGGTAGAAGGGTACAAAGAATGGGATATATGGGCACGGAATCAGCTAATGTCTACTGGGTCTGAGTTGCATGGAAAGTTTACTCACCTTCAGGTGAAGCATGAAACAAGTTTCTTATTTAATTTGGCTGCTCTTTTTCTGTTTTTATAATCCGAATCATTTATGGATTTGCACATGAAATAAACGTCAAGTATAACTGTCCATCTTATTGTTTTAAATTCCCATTCTAAGGTTGTGGTAGCTTAGTTAAAGAAGGTAACTATTGTTTCGTGTTTGTAAAAGTGTTATGGCCAAAAGTTTTGGATGCTTATTTCAATAGCCATTATTAGATGTGGAAACGAAAGAGCCAATCTAGTAATAATGAAGATGCAGAATTTATAGTTGATCTCACCCAGGTTATTAAACTGATATTGTGTTGGTTGCTTAAAAATAAGATGTGAGGTGGAGCTGTGATGAGTGAAATTGAGGTTTTCGGGGGTTTAGTGCTTTAATTTTCTGGTGGGAGCTTTTGTATGAATTTGTATCTCAACTCTGAAGTGTCGATCTGGTTGAAGCTTTTAAGGATCGATGCTATTCTTCACTCTTGTAGCTTTCAAGTACCAGTTGTGTTCTTCATTTCCTGTATGGTTGTTATCTTTAGTTCAATTCTATTTCTGAAAGAAAATATTTTCAGATGTTGTTATTACTTGAAGGAGAGCATCTCTGTTGTCAGCTGGCCTTTGTGTTTTTTGCTTGAGTGCGTTTCTTCTCTTGCAGCTGTGTATCTGCTTTTTAAGGAGTTTTAGTTGACTCGTTTTTTGTGTCACCTGCAAGTACATAGTCTTGGCAAAGATATTGCTTATGAGGGCAAAAGATTTGGTTCTTCAAAAGCGTATACATTCAGAAGATGCAATGAGAACTTTGTCTTGGTGGCTTCTCCGTGTCCACTTTGTTCATCAAAGATTATTGGACGAGCGGTCGTCTTCTTTGTTGGATCAATTGCAAGTGGTCATGCAGGAAATTCTCAATCAATTTGGGTCTATTGCTGGCGTATCAAGTTATTGGGGAAATGAAGTAAGTAATGACGAAAAAGCTGCCATTGTGGCAATGGTTCATCTGGAATCTGGCATAGTTGAACACAGCTATGGAAGGGTTGATTCTTGCCAGTGAGTTTCCTTTATATTTATAGTTGTTCTTTTTGGGCCAAAAGGTAATTTTTATCTTAGAAGTTGTAAATGCAGCTATTTTGAAAAATCTCAATGGGTGGGAGATATGAAGTGATACAAAGGCATTTTCTGAGAAGTGCAGAAGGCTATAGGAAAAATTATATTGTGTGTGTATATTATTCAAAGCATAAGTAGAAGCTATATATAACATAGAGCATAACCCCTAACCAATATTCTAACCGATGTGAGACAACTCATATAATGAATCTAGATAAAATTTATGTCTAAATACACTCTAACACATAAGAATATGCAACCTCGTATTATTCGATATAAATCTGGCCATAATATGTGTTTCATGGTTAATAATTTGTTGACTGTTTTATGTGAGTTTTCAACTAGTTCTTTTATAGAAATATCTTATTTTTGTGTTTCACAGGTTGCATTTTGATTTGGCGGAAAAGCTTGTAGGACTTCACCTTTCAGTTACTGGGATTTTGGGCTACCGTACTGCTCATCAGGTGAATAAGTAAAAGGCTGTTTGTGTGGCCATTGCTGCCCTCTTGGTATAGTTTGGGTCAATTTTTCTTCCATTCATACAGTTGTTACGTTATTTTCCTTCTTCCACACTGTTTGGATCCTGTTTTTTTTTTTATATTTAGCATACCATAACATGGAAAGTACGCATGGAATTGTGCCTCATGACTGCCTTGTACCCCTGATTGTAATTTCTTTGTGTTTATTTTGATGGACCTGATTTGTTCAATTTGATTCAGGTAGAAGCAAAAGCACAAATGGTCCTCCTCTCAAGTTCGGTATCATCAGATAATGGGGATGTCAAATCATGGCCCTTGATCAGCCATAAGGGACAGGACACTGATACTAAGCCTAGGACAAACAATTTAGACACTCAACCAATTGCTACTCCCAATGCCCCTGACATATTGAGGACTCCACAATTATTGGAGAACGACGATAATTTGGAAAATAATGCCCCTTATTTGAACACAATTCAACAAGCAGTAATCCTGGCAAAATGTCTTTTACTTGAGAAAAGCTCTAGACTGGATGAAATGCAAAGTAATACGACCAGAATTTCTTGGATGCCACTGCATTGATCTCTGTTTTGCTTCTCGAAACAACTTTCTACTAGTTTAGCAAGTTAGAATTCATTCTCCCCATTATTTGTCATTTCAGGATGGGATATGGCTCCATACATCGAGGCAATCGACTCCCAGCAGTCCCTGCATTTTGTTGTGAGTAACCTCTTTATTTTCATGGTTCGAAAGTGTGAATTATGCATAGCTTGAGAGAAGGCTATGGGACATCAAATTTACAAATGTATTTACAGGGTAGAAGCTTTATTTTAAAAAAATTAGAGCAAATTTTCATGAGTAATTCAGTGGGTATGAGATGACATGGCACGGGATAAAGTGTCCAATAGGTTTAATATTTTTTTTGTTGCCCGTCCGGTTTCCGAAGTTTCGCTCCGACTAATCCGGACTTGACCCGGGTAGAACAACTGGCTATGGTGGCTGAGTCTTCCAACATGGGTGGCTGCGTACGGTAGGTCTCGATTCGAGACCTCCTTAAATGAATCCAAGCTCCTTACTACTTGGACCAACCCCATGTTGGTAAAAGGTTTAATATTGACAACCACATTTGGTGGGATTGATGATTTTGGAATTTTTTTAGCATGAAAACAGTTTCAGCTATAGTTTAGGGGAAAAGTTTGAGTCATGTTTGTACCCATGGAATGTGAATGAGTTTCCACAACAGTACTAGGCTTGGTCATAGAAAAGAAGAAATAGTACGGTGTTGACTGGAACAGGTTGAATTGGCTGCATGCATTAAGAACGTACTCATTTTTTGCCATGAAGGAATCCTTATATGATTCGATAGGGTTGTCATGCTACAGTAAATGAGGTCTGGATAGTGTAGATAGACCTACTTCTTGTTCGTTGGCATCTTGTGGGAGTTTTTTTCTTTTTATTTTTGGTAAGTCAGGAATTTCTCCTTTTAATTGACATATCATCATTTTTCTGTTTCAGATACGTTTTCTTTGTGATGTATTACGTGTACGATGGGAATCGACCCGTAGTCGAACAAAGGAGCGAGCTGTGCTTATGATGGATAATTTGGTATGGGCAATGCCATCTTTGGTCGTACGATTATTGTTTAATTGATTGAATCATTGGTCTGTCTTGTTTATGGATTTTTTTGCGCCATCGAAAAAGTTTTTTTTAAAACTTCATCAATCAATCCACATAGGCTTCTGGTTATAATTTCTAGGTTATCCAGACTTTACCGAATGTACATTTTGGATCTCCTGTAGGCCAATGTACCTTTATAATGCTCACCCATTTTGATCCTTTAGCAACACATGCCAGTTAAACATTATACAATTTTTCTCTGCCAAGCCTTTGAATGGGCATGACTTACCGTTTATCGATTCTTGCCACCTTATTTTTTTCATGATAAGATGATTGATTTGGTCCATGATCCACCATAATTTCAGGTTGCAAGCATCTTTGGGCCTTCTCCTGGTGTTGCTGAAAGGATTATGTGTAGCTATGGAGTATGCATTCCTACTATTTCTGCACTCCGGAAGTATGCTAGCTGCCATTTGGTGTTCATTGAGAATTTGAGTGTTTAGTGTTGTGTTTTAATGGCATATCTGGTTATATGCATTTCCTGGAATTGCTCGGACGTGCATACCAAGAATAAGCATAACCATCAAAAAGCATAAAAATATACCCATGACATATTTATTATGTAAGCTTGCATAGATATTCCATATCATTATGTTTCTTTTTTTTTATTTGTAATATTTCAGGGAGTATGGCGAACTTCTAATACGATGTGGCCTGCTTGGTGAGGCCGTCAAAATCTTTGAGGAACTGGAACTCTGGGACAATCTTATATATTGTTATCGGTGTGTTGTTTACCTCATCAGGATATATCATGTGACTGTTTATTTATAGACTGTTGATAGTGTACAGTTTTCTGATATCCAATCTCGTCCAGCTTATTGGAGAAGAAATCGGCTGCTGTTGAACTGATCAAGGCTCGACTGTTGGTTACACCTGGGGACCCAAGATTATGGTGTGTGCACACTTATTTAAGTTCTCTTTGATCTTATGTTGTATACTGATCTCATTGTTTGGTTGACTTATTGGGGATGACTAGCTCTGGGCTGGAATCATAATGGAAAAGAATAAAACGAAATAAAAAAATTCTTGTACTATTTTCTCTGATGTGTGTAAGGTAAATTTGCTGAAAGGAACAAAAAGGATGGAGCAGAAAGATGGAAATTTTTATCCTTTTGTAAGATTCCTTTCTAAAGAAAATGAAAGAAATTTATCCCTTTTTGTCATTGGGACCATGCTCCGTGTTAGATCATTGTCATCTTTGATTTGAATTTAGTTTGTCAATTTTCTAGCCTACTAGCTGTTATGTGTATGAGAAAGAGCTTTGAAGTTTAACTGTCTCCATGTTCGATTTAGTTTTATGTCACCTGCAGATTTTTTCCCCAATAATTCTTCTTAGCATAGGCAAGTTGAATGTGCTTTTATGTGACTGAATATCAATTTTAGTAAAGAGACAACTTTGAGTCACCTGCTATTCTAATAATGTCAGTGGATGGCTGTATATCGAACCATAGTGGTGTTAAAGAAATGCCTAAACAACCCACTTAATCCACAAATTACATTATTTCTGTTGAACTTGAGTATTTGTTTTGGACATGTTTTGGGAAGTAGTTCATAAAGATAAAGAGAATTATACTTCTGAACACATGATGTTTGAAATGTACTAATAATCCATGTCATCTGGCAAAACTGAAAAAGATTCAGAAAATATTTGATTTAGAGTGTTACTGTGCTTCTATTAACATGGCCCTTCAACTTACATGGTATCCCATGTCCATGGACTTCTTGATCAGTGGACACCAATACTTTACTATCTTTGAACACGTTTCGTGTGATGAGACACTTGCTAATAGTTTGTTTTATTTAGTAATACTTTCAAATAATTTTTCTGTGTAGGTGTTCTCTGGGAGATGTTACCAATGATGAGACCTGCTATGAAAAAGCTCTAGACGTTTCACAAAATAGGTCTGCTCGAGCTAAGGTAATATGGGTTTTTGTGGGGAGCAGTCCTTTATAGGATTTGTTTAAGTGTGGAAACATAGTTAAATGGAGTGAAAAATTTGAATTTTGTGAGGGAAGATTTTCTCAATGTGTTTTTAGTGTGATTCCGTCCCCTTTGGTTGAAACATACAAAGTGTTAATTTATAGGCTAACCTATATAATATAGGTTCTTTTTGTCTAAATTACAGCGGTCGCTTGCACGTAATGCCTACAGCAGAGGGGAATATGAGAAGTCTATGGAGCTCTGGTATTCTGACACTGGCTTCTGCGCATGCCATTTTCTCCCCTTGGAGATAATTTCTCATCACTGTTATCTGGTTTGTGACTAATAAAAATGGTTACATATCAGGGAAGCTGCAATGGCGCTAAATTCTTTGTATCCAGATGGATGGTTTGCTCTTGGTGCTGCTGCATTGAAGGTGTGTCTTTTGATTCATATGTAATCATTTCAGATTCGCTGGTGTCCATTAACTTATTTACTTGTCGCTCCGTGACTTTCAATTGCTCCTGTCCTAATCTTTACTAAGATTGAATCTTATTTTCTCCATTTAGGCAAGGAATGTTGATAAGGCTCTAGATGGTTTTACTCGTGCAGTGCAGCTGGATCCTGAGAATGGAGAAGCATGGAATAACATTGCTTGCTTGTGAGTGCTCTTGTTACTTAACATATTTTGGAAGTAAATTTGTGGTCCTTTTCTGGATAAGTTTGGCTTATCTTTTTCCAGAAATATATAGTTTCTCGTGTTCTTGAATATTAACTTATCCATTCTTTTACCTTCAGGTAATCTAACCTTTTTATGATTGCAGTATGTTATCATTTTTTGTAATCTTATGACCACGTGTTGACATTTAATAGCAATTGAGCTTATATTTTATCTCGGTATTATGGCCTATTACCTAACTCTCCGCCCCCAACTCCCAATAATTTTGAGGGATTCCCACATTATATGTCATCACGTTTACATGGGAGAGATTATTGGACAGTGACAGTGCTCTATTAACTGTTACATGAAGGCATAGTCGAATATTTATTTATTTATTTGGAGAAATGATGAACTCTTCTTTTTCGTACCCTTGCGTTCTGATTAAAATGAAAACAACATTTTATCCATTGCTGTAATGGCTGATAATTTATGTTTTGTTCCTTCAAGCTGATATTTAATGATTTACAGGCATATGATCAAGAAGAGAAGCAAAGAATCCTTCATAGCCTTTAAGGAGGCCTTGAAATTCAAGTTGAGTCTTATCATCTTTCTTTCAGATTCTATGAATAGGTTGTTGGAAAGGTCATCTCATGGATGCAGTTGTGGGGGTATTAGTCACGTTATTATTGTTAGTAGTTTCTAATAATAAGTGTTAGAGGCTACAGTATATATTCCTTTTTTTTTGGTAGGAAGGGAAATTCATAGATGCATCATAACGGTTTAGCGTTTAGGGTACACCATACGGAGAGTTAGTGTCCACATTTGGAGCATCCGTTGGGATGTCCTGGTGCACAATATACATTCTTTGCCACACTTGTTTATTGTTGTAAGCAGTTCTTCCCAAACTTTCAGTAGATAATTTTATGTTGGCAGACGGAGCAGCTGGCAGTTGTGGGAAAACTTTGCTCAAGTTGCAGTGGATGTAGATAATCTGAGTCAGGTACCAGTATTGTGTTCATAAAGCAACATCTTGTGCTATCTTTGATTTAGGGGAAATTTTCTTCCACCATAAGATAAGATGAAAGAATTATCTCGGTACCATGCATAGTCAACATTTTGAACATTATAAAAGATTTTCTCCCTTCTTTTGATTCCATTAATTTTGGCACTCGTATAAGCCAAGTCGCTTTAGTAAAATTGAATTAGTTAGCATTTGGAGGAGCCTTTTAGGGCTCAGATTAGACTAGATTGTTCTGGACTTGATTCATGTCTTCTTTTCAAACATTTTGGACTTTGAGAACCTTTTTTCCTAAAAGGATAACAGCTTATTTGACTGTCAAGATGCGCAGGTTAGAGGATTATTAGTAGCATGTCTCTGGGGATTGTGAGGACATAGCCGTGCTAAACTCATAGATTGTTATTTCCAGTTTGATGGAGATCATCATTCAGGATATTAATAAGAAATAAAGCACAGTGACACAGAAGGATCCGCATAGTCCATCTCATATTTTGGGAATATGGCTCGATTAGTTGAGATGTTATTGTGTAGAGATTGCTGTGATTGAGATTGTAGGTGCACTTTTTAGCTTTTTGATCTTGAAACCTTTCAGTGGGATGTTTCGTGATTGAGATTCTGTTTCCTTGGTCCTTTATTTTACATTTACAAGTCTTTGATTGCTTGATTTGCCTTCATACTTTGGCCACCCTATACAATTTGACATGTCAATGAAATTTGATTGAGAAGATATTGTTTCTAATGTTCCAGATCATCTAATCTTGTTTACCTGAGAGAAATCTGTGTTGATGTTATAACAATTTTGTAATTGTTAGGTAGCCCTTGAAACCACTTACTATTATGAAGACTTCTTTTTTATTTTTTGAAGTACGCTGAGAGTGTCCTGGGACTGGCACTCATGATATTTAATCTGGTGCCTTTGTAGTAATTACTGGACATTCATTGAACATCTTAGATGAAAGTGTTATTCATTTTAGGCACTGGAGGCCATACAGAAGGTGTTAGAAATAACAGATTGTAAGAGAGTGGATGTCAATTTGGTGGAGAGAATTATTAGACATATAGAAGACACTGACAGAGAATTTATCAGCCAAAGAGTCGACTACTCTGCGGAATTTACCGGCAATGAGCGACCTCCTGATCTTGGTGTCAAAAGATCGCGAGAAACAGAGGTCTTGGTGGAGTTTCTAGGGAAAATTTTACAGCAGGTTCACTTCCTTTTTCATTCCTTTTCCCAAAAAAAGTTAATTGATACAAAGAGAACTAGCTTTTCTGAAGGATAACTGTGAACATACTACATGAATCTAACTTCTTCTCATGGGAAGTCCAACTTAACAGAAGTACTAATCGTATACCGTGTTCCTGCAATGCAGATAGTTCGTAGTGGCTGTGGAACGGACATCTGGGGTCTATATGCACGGTGGCACAAATTGAAGGGAGATCTTGTAATGTGTGCCGAAGCCCTTTTGAAACAAGTTAGATCTTATCAGGTGCAAGATATAACGTCCTTCTGTGAGATCTTTTTCACCTTTCTATTGAGAAAGTAAATGGTTGAACTGTTGATGCTTCTGTTTACAAATTTTTATATCAGTCATCATGCTTGTGTATGTCGGATTACTTTTAATGAAAGTCATCCAAGATTTAGAAATGTTCCATTTTAAGGCATCTTCCAAGACACAACATAGAATCTGAAAACCACCATGACCTAAAAACATTTTCTACCTTGTCAATACCCAAAAAGAGAAAGTTCGCTACCTGATTAATTTCAAATGGCTGAGTTTTTTTCCTTTCAGGGAGTTGATCTGTGGAAAGATAGAGATCGGTTCGGGAAGTTTGCCGGTACTTCACTGGAACTCTGTAAGGTTTATATGAAAATTTCTGCGTCGACTGGAAGCCGAAGAGAATTATTTGCTGCGGAGATGCATTTGAAAAGCACCCTACGACAGGCAAGAACTGTGTTAGGTTTCTCATTAGATGTTTTAGTTGTCACGGTATCCGTTTGTTTGTTTGTTTGTTTTTTTATTTGGTAGAAATGGAGTTCGATAGATTAGATTAGGCGTTCGTTACACCGTATGTGTCATGCCATGGCAAATCTCCATGCATCAGATCTAACACAAAGTCCGGTGGATAGTGGAAGGTGATAGAGTCCTCCTTTTGGTGTCGTGCCCTTTTTGAGAGCTTGTCCGCTACTTGATTTTGCTCTCTGAGGACATGGTTGACCTCAAAGCTACTTAATAGCAACTTGCATTTTTGCACCGTGGAGGCAGTTAGTGGACTAGGTTGTCGTTCCCCTGTTTGGTAGTGTAGGAGAAGCTCCGCATCTATTTGTATTACCAAAGATTGTATTCCCAATGTCTTAGCCAGGGATAAACCTTCTATGAGGGCCAGAGATTCAGCTATGAGGCTGTTAGTGCTCGGTTGCTTGCTGCTAAAACCTCCAATCCATGCTCCAGTGTGGTCTCTGATGACACCCTCTTGTTTGTTGTGAGAACCATTTACTGCATTTGGTCTTCATGTGGGATGCATCTTCATGTTTTATGAGCTATGTCAAAAAATAAGGTTAGTCGGAAAAATATTTCATGAAATAGGACAACAACTTTCAAAATTTATCAAATAATGCCCATAAATCGGTGTTTCTAACGCCGAGTTCTCAAATTTTTCATAGATAAACTCGGTGTTTCTAACCCTGAGTTAGGGGCATTGTTTAGCGAATTTTGAAAGTCATTGTCCTATTTCGCGAAATATATTCCTTTATTTTGGAACAAAGTTCCATGGTTTATTGCATGCAAGCATCCAATTGACTGGAGTTTTTTTTTTTTTTTGGTAGTAAAGGGGGTAGATAGTTAAGATCAAAGTTTTTAAGTTCACGCTATACACATCCAAATCAATAACATGGAATGTCTCCATGTAGTAAGTCCAGAATGTAGTCGAGAGGGTAGTTCAAAGTGCCTGACGACTCCTCCTGTAGCAACGCTCTTTTGGCTAGTGTTTCCGCAACTTGATTTTGGCTTCTCAAAATGTGGGTGACTGAGCACTCCTTAAACGCAACCTGCATTCACAAAAGGGGCAATTATTGGGTTATATTGTTTTCCCCCTTTGAGGTAGTGCACTAGGACTTCTGCATCAATCTGAATGGCCAGGTGTGGATACTTAGGGCTTTTGCTAGTTTCGTTCCCTTGTTGAGCGCTAGTGCTTCAGCAATTAGGCTGTTGGTGCTAGGTTGCCGGATGCTATAGCCTCCGATCCACTTCCCCTTGCAATTAGACTGGAGTATTTAACTTGCTGTTGACTTGACTTTCACAGGCAGTAAATTTCACAGACATGGATGAATTCAAGGAGCTCCAGTCTTGCCTTGAGGAAGTTAGAAAAGCCCTCTCTGATTCTGAAGCTTAAAGAAATTTGGTAAGTGTCATGGATTTGTGCTCACTCCATAGTGGAAACATGTAATTATTGGGGCCTCATCGGCTGACTTCATTGTAACCCTGGTAATTAGTGTTATTGCAAATTGTTCTCTGTTTTCAGGTTATGTTAAATTTTCAGGCCTAAATGCTATTGTCGACACAAGTTTATATGTCGAGCTTTGGAATACTGATCTTCAATTATATATGCGTGTTCCTACAGTGGACTTTGAATTTGTTTGCATATAATGGGGGACAAAGTGTGGCCTCAGATTATTAGATATATGGATTGAGGTCCATGAGATGGGCTCAAACTAGATAATAACTATGATTGCTGATTGCTAGTTGTTTATTTCTGCCTTTGTGTGGATGAGCTATTTGATTAGGTTCATAAATATCTTCTCTGGAACATGAAACAGGGAGTTCCTTCTCCCTTATCCAGTTTTCCATATCTTTCTATGCCCTGTTACTGGGTGACAAGGTGGCAAACCTGAAATTTGTTTCTTTTGCGCATAATATCTGGGTCTTAAGCCTAATCACATGGGTTTTGCTTTCCAATGTTCCGTGGCAGCATCAATGATTTAATTGTGCAGTGTTTAGTTGGCTAATACTGTTTTCCCACTGTTGGGACTTGTACCCTGAGAAACATCTATATATATATAGATATATGTATGGTGTATTTTCGTAGTTGAGCTGTTCGAGAAGGGATGGCCACGATGGACATAGGTAGGGCACCGAAGGGCCATTTCGTGGTGTATGTGGGTATTGAAGAAATGTGATACGTGGTTCCGCTGTTCTATTTGGACTGTCCAAGTTTCAAGAATTTACTTGACAGGCTGCTGATGAATATGGATACAACAGCAACTCCAGGATTGTCCTTTCTTGTGACAGCGGCACCTTCAGCAGGGTCATGGCTTCCGGCGAAAAATGGGAGCTGTAGGAAGTCCAGTCACGAAACTGTAGACAGCATACTGTCGAAAATGTATAAATCTCCATCAGATTTTGTGCTTCAGGAGTAACTAGGATTTGTCGTCTTCAATTTGGCAGGTTTAATTTGTAACTTGGCTAAATTGTTATGTTTTGGAATTTTATGTGTTCGCACTAGTCGGGGTTTGAAATAGCATTTTTTTAAGAAAATCGTTATTTCAAATGACTTTGGACAAAAAAAAAAAAATTCAAGTTCCTAAACTCTCTTTTTGAAATAATGATTTATGCTAAATTTTCTTTTAAAGCCTGTGAAAGAAGCTTTCTTTGTAAAACTAAATTCGTTAGGAGTGATATTTAAGTAATTTATAAAATTAAAATCATATTTTACAATTTTTTTTTTCAAACCTAACCTTATTCAAATAGAAAACTTACGTAAGTATTAGACTTGCATCTTATATTATCACCTATGTATAGATGGAAAAATATTAGCATATGAAATATGCCATCGGGAGAATAGGAGCAACCTACCTTATACCAGAACACGTGTTTCCTGCAAGAAAATTTTGGCTATAGGCCCAATAGACCTACATGGGCTTCAGGGCCGGAGTTATCCGACATCATTGGTTTGATGTGATTTCGCCAGGGGCAGGTTGTCCAACAGAATATAGTTGTTCTGATGACCCGTCCAACTCAGGTGATTAATTAGTTAGGAGTTGTCCAAACGAAGGATATGAGAGATAATCAAGGAAAAGTGTCGTAGGGGCGAAGGTCTTTACCTCCTGTTCCTGTTACAGGTAAAGGGTAACCTCCTTTGGCAGGAAACTTTTTACTTTTTCGTGAGTTTTCATTAACAAATTCGAGTGGCAACCATATATACGAACTACGAATTCGGAGTTAGCCTGACCAATGTTCTCAGTATGTTTTTGCGATCAAATGTGTTTTTCTGCGACCACAGTAGGGAGCTAAATGGCACGTAAAGGTTTTAGAATCACTGAGACATATGGGAATGATCATGTGAATCTCGTGGGCATGGACCGCGAGTTGAAGGAGAATTGAAGTTCAGGAGAATTAGGGACTTGCACCAACAATACCCTCTATCCTCGTACAGGAAACTGTCGATTATAAGGCAAATGTTCCAGTTTTGTTGGAGAGATAAGGAAAAACAGATGAAAAAGTTGAAGCATTCGAGGGAGGTATTGAAATCAAAATCGAAGGTGTGAGGCTAATAGCGAGTTGGCCTGCCAGTTGGGCGCGATTTAATAGCGAGTTCATGGCAACTGCTTAAAAGTGAATTGTCATGTTGCTTGCATTAGCAAAAAACTTGCTATTTCTAGCAGCAAGTTCACTCTACTACTACAATCCACGTGAATTTTCTTTTTATTCTAAGTGAGGTGGAAAACGCTGTTAGAAATGGAACTTGTTAGTCTTAAGAGGGAGTTAATGAATATAAACGCGAAATTTTCAAAGTTCTTGCACTAAATGACAATTTTAAAAAATTAACAGTAATTAGTGAAAAAGCTCGTTCACCTAAAAGTTTAACTCGTTTGTCTAATTAACGGTAAACAAATAATTTTAAAACTTATCGTCATAAAATGCAAACTTCTTAGCCAACGACAGTGGATAAGCAAAACTTGGTTGAAGTTCCTTAATCGTAGTTGAACAGGTTGTTGATAAAGGTTCTTTAAAGTGTTTCCAATGCCATCTTCCACATCCCTTTCATGTCATTAAGGAGGACATGAAATCAAGAGACAGTTCCTGAGGTCGAGTAAACATTGTGTCTGACTTGCCCATCAGCATCAATTCTCCCTCGAGACTCAATAAAGATACAGTTTCCTATCTTTTGGACAAAACGAGGCACCAGACAGTTAAATAGGGAGGCCAAAATCCTACAATAGCAAACACAGAAAACTTTTAAGCCACCCCAAAAATTTTCCTCCAGCAGTTCAAGAAACTTCAAATGTCCAGAAAGACTAGCCCAGCAGTAGAACCAGCTAAAACTGGGCCACACTACTTCTACCTCATCGCCCTAATGTCTAGCCAGCGTTGGCGGAGCCTGCCGATGCGGCTCCACAGTATCTGTCAGGTGCTGTCCCAAATAATTCAACGGTTGACAAATTTATAGCCTCTTCTTCCTCTCTAAATTTGCAGCAGCCTGCCTCTGCTTCTTCTGCCAGGCAGGTATCTTACCGGGGAATGCCCATCTCAACAATCTCTCCCAAGAATAGCAGGCCACAAACATGAGAGCTGCCCATAATAACAGCTTGTCCCTCATTCCAGGAGGCAGAGGGACCAACTTCAACCAGTCGTTTAAATCCCTGAACATGTCCGACGTTATGACCGTAAAGAAACCAACAGCGGCCAAAAGGGCATACAAGAAGGGCCTGTTCTCAGGAATGCTCTGATTAAACGGATGGCCCATGTAGTTCACAGCAAAAGTGGCCACTTGAAGCATCATGCTCACCATGTATGAAACAGTATTCACAAGGTTTGGATGGAACTCAGAGTCTGGCTCAATGCATTCTTCAGGCATATGTTTCTCAGCCTCTTTCACAGAGTAAACCAGGAAGAATAGATGGATTGCAAACTGTCCAAGGAGAGAGAGGAAAACATACGAACAGAAGATGTTTGGGTGTGGCCTGGCGGCTGACAGTGTTGGCAGGGGCCTTGCATGGGAGATGAACAGGAAAAATGCAGCTGTAAATACCCCACTAATTGTGGCCTGCACATCACCAAGTTTAACACCATCCAGGTGCATAACGCTAAGCACATATGCTGTTGCCAGGCAGTTCAGACCAAGTATCTTGAACATCTGGAGAGTGGTAACCAAAGTACTCCGGCCCTGTCGAATGATATCAGTCGTAGGGGCAACAGATGCATGCTTAGCTGTGAATGGCGATGCCATGGAAGCATCCCCGAGCTTAACCACAGGAGCAGAACGGCCATCACCATCCTCGTTCATTTCATCCACGAGTTTCTTCAGTTTCTGTCTTTGTGCTTCCGCAGCAGTTAAATGACGGTTACCGGCAGACTGAATTGCTGTTTCTGACTTTCCAACTGCTCTGCGATTTGAGCTTTCTCCATTTGTGCTGACGCCTTTCCCAGACGAGTCTGATGTTGGCTTAGAATTCTTTTGTTTGGCTGACTTTGTAGCATTATCTTTAGATGTATCTCCACAAATTTGTTGGGGTGGAATCGCATTTAAAAGAGCAACCCCAACATGAGCCTGATAAGATGAGACAATCATGAAGAGGCAATAGCATCGTGCATACCTAGGGACAGAACAGAGAGATCGTATTCTTGCAAAGCACGTCCCAGAATTTGGTGAGTACATCCAATACAAGGAAACAAGAAACAAAGAATAAGGCTGAACAAATAGTGTATGTTGTACCTGTTTCAGTGCCCCAACATCATTAGTCCCATCACCGCACATCAGGGCCATCCGCCCTACAGATTTCAGTGTCGTCAAAATGAGTTCCTTTTGCTGAGGAGCGACTCTCGCAAATACCTGACATCATTACTAAGATATTTAAAACCTTTTAAATAAAATAAAAATCAAGCCTGAATCGATAATATAGACGAACAAACCTTTACGTGGGGAATAACAACCAGAACAGCAGATGTCCTCTGCAACATTTCAATGCAGTCACCTCCAACACAAAGGTCATGCGACTCCGCCAGAGACTCAACTTGATTATCACTGATAAGAGTTGATTTAAGTTAAAATTAGAGAAATATTACTTTAATGTGGAACTAAACTATTGCTTTAAGTTAAAATTAGAGAAATATTGCTTTAAGAGAAACTCAACTAGTCGTCTATTTCCAATGCTAGCAAAATGTGGAACTAAAACAAGTCATGTTAATCCAGGATGGACCAATGCCTACTTGTAATTATGTGTCTCAGTTTCATCAGGAGAAATCCACTGATAATCGGTTCCACTTTTAGCTGGTGACAGTATTAGCACTGGTTTTGCGATAATATGAACTTGGCTAGCAACATGGCAAGCAGTCAAAGCTTGGTCACCAGTAATCATTACCTGGAAACAAATAGGTCATGCAAATAAACAAGGGAATAATAACATACTTGAAAATGAGGAGAGACAGTTGAAGTGGTGCTTCAAAATAAGCATTTTTTCAAGTAAAAAACAACTTCGATTTTGGAGTAATAACTTTATAAAGCTTACTGGATCCAAACAAAGCCGGTAAGATAGGAAGCTCAGTAAAAAAGGAACATGTCCATCTGATTCAACAAATCAATACTTACCAAGTCATGCGATGATCCCTTGAGCTCTGATAAAATTGTCGCTGAATCTGCTCTAATAGGACAATCAAACACCTATTACATAACATGAGAAGTAAGTAAAATAGTGACAATGAATCAAGAGAGGTCAAATGTGAAGAAAAAAAGATGCAGACGCTCATCTATTATCAAGAAGACATGAATATGTGCAGGGGAGTTACAGATAAGATAGCGAAGGTTTCAATACACCAGGAGGACATTATCACTTTATTTTTCCACTGCATAGTATGATCGACTTCGATGGGCACATTCCAAGCGCAGATGAATCTCAGTCATGCATATAACTGAAAGACTTATTTCTATTTTCTACTGAACTCCCTTTCTACCAAAAAGAAAAGGACTGGTCACTTACAGCAAAACCAGCAAACGTAAGGCTACTTTCTACAGACTCCCGATCCAGGCTTCTGGCTTCACTGACCTTCAAGAGATTATAGGCAATGAACACCCCAATAAAATATTAATTGCAAGTGTAAATAATAAAAGTAAATGGGTACATATTTAATATATTAATCGGCTTGTCACATGTAATCTATCTGAACTCTAAATAATATTATACATAAAAAATACAGTTGATGAGAAACAGCTCAGGATGATTCTCACTCAACTTAAAGCCGATGACGACGTGTGTTCCAATGAAAAGAAGGATGAGCAAAAAACTACCAATTTAACATAAAACTGATAATGGCAAAGGGAATAATACAAAGCCGGCAAAGTTGTGCAGGGTTAAGAACCATGAATATTATAGTTATTGACAAAATACTCAGTAATATCCTAAAGAGGACCATGAAAGTTCACCAAAGTCCCTCTCTTCCTTTTCTCCAGAATGGGGAAGTCACATTTAGAATTCTTCCTTCAGGCTCAGGCTCTGTTTGGATTAACAGGAATCCATGAGGGAGGAAAGGGCTAAGCGATTCTTTGAAAAAACACTTGTCGTTGAACAATTGCACTCTCAAATTATTAAAAATATTAATGCAAAATTTTCCATTCCTACAAATCTAAGGACACCAACAGCCCGCCTGATTGGTATGACATGGGTAATTATAACCACCATTTATCAAATCATATAGCATAAAACATGCCAGTTATCTACCAAAAAAGAAAACATGCCAGTTGGGCACTTTGCATCACGGAAACAAAAAAAAGTAACAACATAAAAGCAAAATGAAGGAGCGAAATTAACACACTCAGCACAACCTTATGATTAATATAAGAAACATATGTATTACATAAAGCTTCAAGGTAAAAGGCAATGTCAAGGAACATGGGAGACACTTACTGTCATTTCTGGAATTGACTTGTAAGCGAGGGCAAGTACACGGGAACCTTGTCGTGTGTACTTTTTGTATGTCTCCACATAAGATGGTGGTAAATCAACAAGTCTGCCTTGGATTGTCTCAGGCGCCCCCTGAAATTGGTAAAGACCTAAAAGTTCATAATATAGGAGAAGCAATATTTTAAATCCATCAGCAGTGTACGCACTAGATTGAACATTTCATTTTGGCACCAAGTACTTCTGCACAAGGAAGATTTTGCTGCTTATTTTTACCCACTTGATTATTTCATCGACCTGTTACATGGGGACATTCCATGTGCCAACGAGTTTCATGATTAAAATGGAAACGATTTAGTAACCTTTATCAAACGACATCACTTTCTACCAAAAACAAAGTACTGCTACAGCACAATAATGATGGACAGCAACCACATGATAATGATCTTATCTAATGCTACATATCCTTCACTATTAAAAAAAAATCACATGATAATGAGGAAACTGAATATCGACTAATATATATAAAGGACTTGAGCAATTATAGCAGCGGCCATCAAAGGAAATTGTGACCGTTCTCTAGCTTTGACCGGTTATTAACCCAAAAAACAAAATTGTAAATACTAACTAGATGCATAAGAGGGATGGCCGAGTCCCTTAAACAGATAAGAATACAGGCAGTTGAAAAAGACCGACCTTCACAAAAGAAAAGAATTCTTCACGAACACGGACAACAACAGCCATTCTCTTCAAGTGTGACGCAAAGTGGTGTCTCTGCACAATTTGGACAGCATCGCCATTTCCTCTGAAACACCAGGTAAGTAAGAAAGAGAAGCACATGCTTGTTAGAGCTTGATCACCAATATTCACCGGACACCCTCTTTTCGGGGGATCCCACTACACAGAATCAAGCAGGCTTCAAAAGCATGAGGATTCAATTTACTTTTTGGGCATGGCCTTCTCATCAGATTTGTAACTCCAGTCTATTCCTTTGAGAGCAGCCTTCTCAAGAGGATCCCCAACCTACAAGCAACCAAAATAAGCCCACAACCAAAGGCAACAACAGAAGACAAGAAAGTGTGACCAAATAAAGTATTGTGTTCCGTTCTTCCGATTGAGACAAGGAAAAAACCATCCTTGCATTCATTAAACAGCAGGATCCAAGAATGATATATTCCATTTAATCTAGACAGCATTGATGTTAAGGCGCCTCGCCGCGCTCGTCTAGGCACTCGGGTGAGGCGAGGCTTTGTCACCTAAACAGCCCTCGGGCGGGCGCCATAAAAAAGGCGTCGCCCGGGCGATCGCTTGGCCTGAGGCGCTCGATCCTATCATCTACAAGTAGTTAAAACCTACTAAAGCAATTGTACCATGGGAAAGTAATGATAAGTTCCATTTGTGAGGCTTTGGGATTCCACTAGCATGTGCTCTCAAGGTTGTCTCCCCAAATCAAATGCGATAACATTTATAGGAGGAAAAAAATGTAATACTAAACTAGTCAGTTCGTACATGGGTTTACGATTGAATGCCAATAATCAGAGAAAAACAAACACCAACACCTTCACAAATTATAAAAAGTGTTCAGCAAGATAAGAAATATTATAACAAGTTAATAGATTCTAGTATAGAAAACATCCATCCATCTAATATATCTATGAGCCTAAGTCATTGATAGGAAATTTGTCTCCGTGAAAACTAAATACGCAAGAGTTTAAATCATTCATCACAACTTTGTTGTTGAAAGCTCACAAAGTCACCTTGGCACATGACAAGTGACAAGCTATTCAATAGGCTGGCCGAAATATTAGTACACGAACCGGCCACTTATTACCAAAAATGACACAACACCTAACAAGTGACACCTTTTCAACAGGCAAACAGGTAATTGTAACAACTGATTAATCAAGAAAGAACAAGACAGTGGGAACTTGGGGAAATGAGAATGAAGTTCACTAATCCGAAGGCATACCAGCTTGTTGTCAACAAACACAAGAGCATGACATGAAGCAAGAATCTCAAGTGTGCGATCTGGTACTTTAGACATGTCCGATTCTAAATCCATGCTACCAGACAATCCACCGACACCACGGAACTCCTGAAGCAAGTCAATAATTTTGAGGGTATTATACTCCTACCTTAAAGAACTTGAGAACTAACAGAAAAAGAACTTGAGAAGCAAATATTAGCAAAATGTACCATGTCATCAGATGTAAGTGTTCCCGTTTTGTCAAAGCAACATATGTCAACCTGCCAGACCAGAGCAGATAAGGTCTTTAATTTAGGTACCTTCTTTCAGCTGAAAAAGCATCAACTTGCAGCCAATGGTGATAGATTAATAATATGGTCCTTAATGCACATGCTCCACCTCAGAATATATTCTAAAATCTAGGAAATGGAAGAATTGAAAGCTTATTTTTCTGCCTGAGATACCTTTCCAGCAAACGGGATTCGAAACGGTTCAGTACAATATATTCCACGTCTTGCAAGGGCAATCAGAGAAGTATTAACAGCTATTGACAACTCCATCGGCAATTCAGGTGGAATAACAGAAGTTATAATCAGAGAGCAACTCAGAATAAGTTTGTATCTGCTCCTTGTGGGATCCTCCAGCCCCTGTTCAATAACCATAAATCATTTGCAATCACCCAGCTGCTTGGGATTGAAAGTTTATAATCTTGTCAAACCAAGGCATGACATTAATCACCTTTTTGAGAACATAACCAGCTGCTATGACAGCAAATACCACCAAAAATAGAATGAAAGCCCCACTTTCCCAGCTGTTAGCAGTTACCTATAAATTTAGAGGAACAAATTAGTAAGATGATGGACGGTCATGGTTCTCTAGGGTCACTCCAGTAGTCATACTAAAGCCACATACCCTCTCAGTGGAAAACAATATGGTCCGCATTAATTTTCCTTGACTAGTTTCAAACCCTGTTCTTAGAACGACCGCCAAGCAACCGCCATCGGGTGTCCTCAGGGAACAAGTCTTGTAGGGAAAAAACTGTTATAATTAAAGTGACAAAGGATATGGAACTAAGGAAATCCCGATGACCAGTACAACATACCTTATCTGGAGTATGCTGCAATATCTTAGTCCCACCAAACAAGACATGACTTTTATCTTTTTTAATGGATAACTTCTCCTCCAGCCCCCTACCCGCGATGGAGACCTGCCAAAATTTAATGGATAGACTTCATAAAAAGATATCACATGGAGAATGGACTTCTAACTTTTTTTTTTTTGGTAGAAAATGGATGGACTTCTAACATTTAATAAGAATATTTCATGAATAGATGATCACCCAAATCACTCTCCTCAGATGGAACAACCTTTTAGGCTTTCTTCTTTAGTCAAGTCCATGAAATAATAAAAAAACGACCAAAATATGTCCATGTTAGTAACATCTTCCATTTTGTAGACAATCTATTAATCATTGGACAACCCTACTAATCTAGTGAAGGTCCAAATGCAGCAAATTAGTAACAATACACGGCAGGTAGAAAACATTAATCACGGGTACAGATAAAATACAAGAACCTAGAGATGGAAAAACATTTGGAAAAAAGACTAAACATCAGTCCTAGCAATTAGAATGTCCATCTGGTGAAAGAGCAGAAATCGTGGTAACTGATTAATTAAAGATTTAGGGTGACTACATATTCCCAAAATGCAAGAAACTAAACAGCAAGGGCATGAAATCAAACATGAACTTGACAAAAGAAACTGCAAAAAGAGAAGTGGGACCACCTTCCATTGTGGAGTAGACTCGCCTGTAAGAATTGCCTCATTAACAATAGCACTACCAGCCAAGATAAGCATGTCTGCTGGAACTGATTTGTCATCTCCATTTTGGCCGGAAGAGCGGCCAATTGAGACTACATCTCCAGGTAAAAGCTCAGTACCAGAAAGTTTTACCCATCTGTGACCGAGCACCCGATTAATGAGTACTCTACTCTAAGTATCTTTCGCAAAAGTAGACTACAACTGAAATTGACGTACTTGCCGCCTCGATGCACCATCAAAGTCTGGCTATCGACTCTAACTCGTCTAAGCTCCGTTAACGTTTTCAATCGACTCTTTGCCATTGTCGACTCAAACATAAACAGCATGAAGAGAGTGAACAAACTGTAGTACCAGTACTCATCCAAGCACCAAAGCCCAACACAGAAAACCTAAACCAAAATCACCCATGAGAACAAATGATTTTGTGATGCAATACAATGAAAACGACGCAGGAGAATGAATCAGTAAAGAACCTGAAATACAAAAAACGGCTCCATGCAATTTTCCTTCATTAATTTTTGAAATGTCGGTTGGGGGTAATCAAATCTGCATTTGTAAATGGAAGGAGCACTTATTAAGTACCATAAAGAAATTCCACAACATGCTTGGCCATGAAAATCTTTTGGCTTAACCATGGCCCAATAGAAAAATGACATCAAGTTGGCAAAACAGATTCAATATTTAAAATACAAGTACACATTAGTACGTAATGGAAATTATAGTTATTACGTAAAAGTTATCAAATCAGCAATACAAGTTCAAGCAACAGTGCTACAATGGAAAAAGGAAGGCTATTTAAATGATGGAGATATGCATGAGACCCTTAAAATGAAGACAGCATTAAAAAAAGAATGCTTCCCACCAGCCAAAATCCACACAGAGGGGGGCACTGCTAAAATGTAATCACAATTCACTAACAGATAGATAAACCAACTTCATTCTGTTCCTTCCACAGATTAAAAGTGGTCAACAAAAATGACCACTAACAAGACTCGACCAAGAAGACACCTATGCAACAGTTCAATCAAGGTATTGTCCATCATTCCAATGCAAAATTCCAACCTCTTCATCAACTTAGACGAAAAACTAAAAAGTAACAAACAACAAGGGAAGAATGTGATCATCCTCTACTCATTTTTAACATCAGTTAATAAACAAGAGACAATTCTTTAGATTGTTCTCAAGGATTGCAATGGAAACTAACAATTAACTCTTGAGCCCACTTCTAAAGGCAACCAGCCATATACATAAAATCATGATTATGAGCTTTCTACTTCCATACAAATTCCATAAAAGAAAAGAAATACTAAACAGAGATAATATAGAAAAATAGTAATTGGAGATGGAAACGCACACATTACGCCCCCATTTCTCAGTGGCAGCGACAACTTTGGCGTCACTACCATGGCCAGTATTCTTGACATAGTATCCAAAATTATCCTTTGTGGGATACGGCAGTTTGCAAAAAGTTCCTTTTTCTTCAGAGAATATGAATCTTTGCTTTCTGAAGTCGAAAAATATCTCTTCGATTTCAGAGGATGGAGAACTTGCTGGCTGCAAAAAGAACATGGCAAGTCAGAAAAAAGAAAAGAAAGGCGGTACAGAAAACAAAACTAGATCGTGCATTATGACTGAGCAAGTTTTAAACCAAGCACAAATTATATTGAGGATATATTCATTGAACGAACATATTGTCTAAAAGTTGCAATATAAGCAAATGACAGAAACTATCAATGTAGCTTGTTTTCTAACTAGCTTGACCTTGACACTTTGAAACTACCAAAAACAACACAACGTCTGGAAAGACTTCTGCTTACCAATTTCCGAAAATGAAGTGGCACAACTTCTTTAGAACCTGAATATTTGGCTGGTGTTACTTTGCAAGCATTTGCTTTACGAATGTCATCAACCTGAGAACAACAATAATTTTGCAGGAATTTTCACAAACATTAGAAATAGTGCTGAAGTTTGGATCTAAACAATGACAACTAGGTTGGCCATATTTATCCAATGTCATTGCACCATAAAAGAATCATCTTTGAAAAAGCCCGAGTAAATTGCATCAATTTATTTTGCTTCCTCATCGTATCCCCCTCCCACTTTCAGGTCCAGTTTAGTGCAAATAACAACTACGAGTCTTAGAACATATAACAGGAATCTTTGAGGTTGGGTTCTATATACAGTCTAATCCATTCTAAAATGCATCCTTTGACTTTTAATCATAGGCGTCATCAATTTCTTTTTTTCTCAAAATGCTTCACGGAATGATCCATTTTTGGGTGCCCAACCCAATATTCCCATTTTATTGCTCCTGTTCTCTGTCCTCCAAACACAGAGTTCACTGCCAAATGTAAAGAGAAACAAGGCATCGACTCCCACTCATACATAAATTCTTTTAGAGGGGCCAAAAAGCAGTGTAGAATTCCTACCGGAGAAAATAATAGAAATAAAACCTAAATGTTTCTCGAGGTGCACATTCTACAGCGTGGAGAAAAGGTCCCAATGGCAACCCCTGGATGTTCTAGCACTTAACTCTAATCAAGCAAGAGGATAACGGGGGAAGACGGGTAATGCAACTAAGAAAAAAAAAAACATTTTCCCAGCGTTTAGCATACATACCTTAGAAAATTGAGTCAAACATTTGAAATCCACAGACCAGGCAGTGAAGAGCCAGACCAACGTGTGGAGACCAATAATCCCGCCGAGGACAATCAGAGCATCCCCAAAGTCGATGCTGGTGACCACGACTGTAGCCCAGAGACCGTAGAGGAAGGCAAAGGGCAAGAGGTCCAAGCGCCAAGCCCGATCTTTCCTCCTCAACAAGTCGACATGCTCAACGGACTTCCCACCAACACGAAACCGCAACATCCCGAATCCCCCTCACCCACCCCCACTCCCGTTCACCCTTCTCCTTCACCACAACCTAAACAAGACATCACAGAGCCTAAGAATCCAGAATCACGAAATCAAGCGAACGGGACCCGGTAATAACAATAACGACAAATGACAACAGAAACATCCCCAGAATCCTAAAAGGGGCGATAAATCAATAACAGCCAAAATACAAAACAAAACAAAATCGGAATCGGAATCGGCGATTAAGGCTGAGATGATGAATCAGCGAAGGGAAGATCCGAACCTGCAGAGCAAAGTGGGGTTGGATTTCTGAGTGTGGGATCGATCGATAGAAGCGCGAAGAGTGAGATGCAGAAGCCCTCTTCCTGCTACTGACGCAAGAAAGGAACAACCTTTTGCCCCATTCATCCCTTTTCTTCTCCTGTCGTCGTTTCCTTTCTCCCAAGGCCTTGGACGGGGCCCATAATTGGTTCTTATTGGGCCTAATAATATATTATAATTGGGTCTTAGAATATATTGGGCTTGGTCCTACACAATGTAAAGCGCATCGATTTTGCAACAGAGGCTCTGGCCGGCGAACATGAACACCCGGACCGTGGCCACGGATCGTGTTGGATATAGACAAAGATACGAGCAGGAAATGGTGGTTCCGGCATTTCGCATCTAGTTAAAGTTATGTTGTCGCCCTGCTGTTCGTTTCCATCTTATTGTGTTTGTGTTATGGGACTGGCGAAACACGGACTGTGGGGGAGTGGGCTGATTCATTTCTTGACTAAGAGGAAGGAGAATGCAGAAAGCAAGACGACCATGGAAGAGGAGAATGAGAAGGTAGGAAGGAGCGGGTATTTGCTGTTGAAATAGAAGCCCAACAACCCCAATTGAAGTCCTGGTTTTTGGTTTTCTGTTATTATTATTATTATTTTTAGTACAATACAAAACTTGGAGGAGTTGAAACCCACCCATGATCAACAACCATGTAGCGTAATCACGGGTTGATTGCTTTTTATTTTTATAAACTTTACTTTCTCGGTTTTTCTTCTTTAGCAGTGCTTGGCGCAGAAGCGGCGGCGGCCGCCGAAACCCCTGCACCGTTCCCCCGGAGAATCCCTCGTTGCGGCAGATGATCATGCACAAATGGTGAAACCCGTGGCTCTGGGACTGGCACATCCTCGCTCCCCCTCCCGACTCTGCAGCATGGTACATGCAAGAACACACCATTACGGTCGGTCCTCAAGACGGTTCGATGAGTGGCTGGGGTGGGGGTATTCTGCAATAACGAAAGTCAACTCCTGGATGATCCCCTTCTGGATCATCTTTATATATAAAAAAATCCCATGTAAAAATGCAGAAGCCACAAGCGGAAGTTTCTGGCTTTTGCTTTGAGAACTTGGTTATGTGCCTTCCCAGCTTCGTTTATCCTGTTGCTTCAATCTAATGGTAACTTTGGCGTCGCCAGGCTGATGAGCTACAAGAAAAACCAAGGAGCTCGTTCCCATGAAGTACATCAAGCACGGACCGAGGTCTGTACGCTCCTTCCCCCCAGGTAAAGGTGACCAAGCGAATCTGACCAAGTGAAGTGAAGCACACCAAGCGAAACACATCGAACAAATGACATTAAGCGAAGTGGCTTCAAGATGCAGCATGAGTGAGAGACGTGGAACACCATTCAAGAACACGTTGCATAAAAAATCATAAGTATTGGTGGCAATAAATTGTGTCGGGATTCCCTTCACCTAAAGCTAGCAATTAGGTGAATGGTCCAAATCTTATATATGTATTGGCCCAGATATTTATCTGGTGTGTGACTATTTCCCAACAATTACACATTTTGGGGATTGCCATCTTGCTTTGTTTTCTCAGCGTACTTGTAGTTTTTTATTTCTTGAAGTTCATTGATGGAATTCATAAGTTTCTCTTCGTAGTAATTTTGTTTTCTTGTTTTTCATATGGCGACTATATTCACGAATTACCAAACTTCGTGTTCGAGCCAAATATTTCCGACACGTTGTCTAGCGAACGCTCCCCTTGTTTTGTTACTCAACTTCTCCTGTTGGATTTTATTCTTATGTTCGTGTGCGCAGATCGACGAGAATGTGGCTAGGGAGATCATTAACCATAGATCCCTCCGACATCCCAACATCATTTGCTTCAAGGAGGTAGTTGCTCAAGGCTCGTAAAAATCTTTATACATCCCTCTCTTGAGAACAGTTGCACGGAAATTTCGATCGTTGTCAGTTAGGTGGTGCTGATGCCGACTCATCCGACGATAGTGATGGAGTATGCCGCTAGAGGAGAGCTCTTCGACCGAATATGCACTGCCGTTAGAATCAGCGAAGACGAGGTCACCCTTCCTTTTGCTCTTGAATATCTGGAAACATCAGTTGGCTGTTGGAATTTTGAGCTAAAAACTATTTTTCAACTCAATCATGCGTAGGCTCGGTACTTCTTCCATGGTAATTCGAAGGCCGCTATTTTCATTCTGTCTTCCTTGTTGAGCAATCGCTTCCTGAATGTCTTTCGCAGCAAATATGTCACAGGGATCTGAAGCTCGAAACCACACTACTCGATGGAAGCGGGCCAGAAGATCGGTGACTTTGGTTACTCCAAGGTAAGCTTGACCCCCTGTTATCGTAGCCTTCATTCTTAGAGAGACTTCTTCACCTGACCATTTCAGAAACATGTCAAACATTTGCGCCAGTCATCTTTGCTGCATTCTAGACTGAATCACCTCCTACTTACATTGCTCTGAAGGCACTATGTTGATATGGTTTTGATGATGTGTCAGCTACATCAGGTTTGGCCTGCTATGACTTTACAGAAGCTGTAACCCCCTGTAACGAAGATATGCTTTCTAATAAAGGAAAAATGTCATGAAAATATTTTCTATATTCTCCGATGATCATTGCAGATCAGATGACGTGATTAGAAAATATTTCCATAATTAGATATTTTAATAATTAATTAATTGTTTATTAATTATTGATTATCTTAATTATTTTATTAATTCAAATGAGGAATATTCTTAGGAATATTTGAATTAATATTAAATACTTATCTGGTGAGACAAATGTTTGAATGTAAAAAATAAACTATTTTTCCTAATCAAAGAAATTATTTTGTTATTTTTTGCAATTTCTATCTAATCTTATTAAAGAATTACGTTATTTAGAAAACACTTTCAAATAAACTTTGCTCCCGAATTTTCGTTCAGATACAATGATAAGTCTATCTGGAACGAATTACTTCGTTTTAGAAATAAATTATTGATTATTTCTATCAATGGAAGGTTGACTCTCAATTCTGGCCGAACCTTCTATAATGCATTATCTCAGGATTAAACTTTCAAATTACAGCAAAATTAATTTTGGAAGTCCCTAACAGATAAATACACGAGTTTAGCATCAAAATTTCCAGGTTGAAAATAAAATATTTTTTCTTTCCAATTATAGATGGTAATTGACTAAATCTGGCGCCAAACTTCTATAATGGAACATCTGATGATTGATTAATCCGATTGATGCAAAATCAATAAGAAATGATTCTCGAATCATTTATGAGTTATGGGAATGAATCTGGTCATATTTCATTTTTAGAAAAATAAGTTTCCTAAAACAGAAGGACAGAAGCGCTGTATAAAAGAAAAACACATAAATAATTCATTTCTGGTTTTGTAAATTGAGAGTGGTAAGTCTTGGCATTTCGCAACGTTATTGGAGCTTTGATGTATGTGTGAGTGTGCAGGACGGATTCTCCAGGCGAGCGTTCTCGCAGGAGGTGACTATAGCTGGTTGAGCATGGGTGAAGCCGCTCCGGTGACGTCGGTGGTTACGGATCTGAGGGACTCGACCAGAATTTTGTCCGTAACGTCGGACTGCGTGCACCAGGACCTGGGGAGAAGGTCCGTTGGTTGGCGAGTCGACGTACAGAGTTGGCCAGAGAGAATGAGACCGTAGCAGGCATAAGCGGTGATGGACCACCAACCTTCTGCAGTTGGTAATTTTGTTATCTGTTTGTTTACAGCAGGTGCGCATTGGTGAAGCCACTCTGTAGGTGTCGTTGGCTGTGAATCTGAAGGACTTGGCCGCGGAAGCTGTCCGTAATGCCAGGTGGGTATACAACATGTCCAAGAGAAAGTTCCTGCAGCAAGCGCAAGTGGTAAGGGACTGCAACCTCCTGTAGAAAGTTATTTTATTTGTTTTACAGATTATATCAAAAACACAAAAAGAGAAGCATACTAGACGACGTCCAAACACGTGGAGATAGCGTCATCCAGTCTGTTCGCAGATCCACAGAAGGGACAGCCCGCTACTGCGTCACAAAAGGCTGAAGCTTCCGGCCAAGGTTCTATGCTCGCACAAGTCTGGTTGATTTTCTTGTGATTCGATCTAGACTCATCCTAAACTCAGCAAGAGAGTTTCTTGCATTGGTTAAGCTAGTCTAACTGACCCGTGGTTAAAGAAACTATTTTCTTATACCATAGAAGGTTCTATCTTCCACACTGTAATCACTATTTACGAGCTATCAGTGAAAGCGGCCGAAATGTAGAGTAGGTTTATTCACCAAACCACTATAAAACTTGGTGTTTCAATCTGCCTTTAAGTTTCTGTAAATCAGATAAGCTAAGCTTTTCGTTGTGAGGGTTCTTTGAGTTTGTCGCAAAAGTTCTATTCGAACGAAAAGACTAATTCACCCCTCCTTAGTCACAATCAAAGGGACAACATACTATTGTTGGAAAAACTTCTTCACGAACCGATGGGAAAGCTTCAAATCCGAACGATGAGAGCGAACGCGATTTAGACAAACCAATATTAGCAAAGACCTTCACCGTGCAAGTGCACTCTCTTTAAGGAATTATACGCCCCCACTATGAAGTTGCAGCCGAGGAAGTAGCACGAATATCTCTTCAGGAGTAATGAAGATAACTAACATGCGATTTTGCAAAACCGAGTGTTCCAACAAGAAATCTCAAAAGGAAGATGGTGTTTAGATATTTTTTGAAGCGAGATTATGCATTTATCCACAAGTGCTATGTCTCAAATAGATATGAAGACATTAGGAGGAGACATATCATTTCACGAATATTCATGTCTAAATAAGAGAACATGTTTTTCATGAAGCAACTCCTTGAAAAATAAAGAGTCACAGTTGTTCGCCAAAGGGTGCAAACTTCAAAGATCAAAGGTTGTGTTCCCTCAATGATAACCATCTTCAATTCTCAATAATTATCTTTGATTATTTTCTATGAACATATACAACCATTCAAATAACAATTCATTCATTCAACAATGTGATCTACACAAACTATTTTATTGTCAATGTGTTTGCTAGTCGGTGTGGCCACACTGAAATCTTGTGTGACCACACTAATGTTTCTATAAACAAGTGACGCCCTGGTGTAGCCACACTGAAATCTGATGTAGCCACGCCATGTTTCTGTGAACGACATATACCCTCGTGTGGCCACACCGAAGTCTGGTGTGGCCACATCAATCCATCTATTCATAAAGAACTCATCGGTGTGGCCACACTGAAATCTAATGCGGCCACACCAACCATTATGTTCACCAATGACATTAAAATGTCCAACAACTCTCTCGTCGAGAATAAGATGGCAAGGTGTGCATACGTAGTACTGAGCTTTTACTCTCCGATTGTGGGGTTTTCTTTCTTGAGAAACTATAGAGACTAATCTCCCTTGTCTCTGTGGCTTTCAGTTGGCAGATGTATGGTCCTGTCGGGTGACCTTGTACGTGATGCTGATCGGAGCTTATCCTTTTGAAAACCAGGACGACCCCAAAAAAACTTCAGGAAGACTATCCAGGTATAACCTCCTTATAAGCAGATCAGTTTTTAATGTGAAATAACTCATATCGTGCTCTGACTCCAGAAAACAATGGCTGCCGAGTATAAGATCCCGAGTTACTTCCGCGTCCAACAAGACTGCAGACACATGCTTTCTTGCATCTTCGTGGCAAGACCCACCAAAGTAAGATTATGCTTTGATTAACTTTCTTGTCCTACTCAATGAAGAACGATCATGTCCTTTTCTTTGCAGATAATTGCTGTCAAGGAAATCAAGACCCATCCCTGGTTCCTGAAGAATGATACGAGGAGAATGAAGAAGAAGGACGGAAGGAAGAAACAAAGGACGAGCTGCTGGGTGGCGGGAAGGAAGAGAAGAAGAGAAGGAGCTGTGACAATGGGGAGTTTAAATAATTGGGTCAGGCTGAGATGGCTTAATGACTTAAATGGGTTGTGTTTAAGGGCGGGCCCAGCCCAAGTCAATTAGCCTATATATAGGAGCTTGACGTCGCCGGAAGAGTTAGTTAGCTTTCCGGACAACGTTAGGAAGGGAATGGAACAGGGAGGACGTGTGGTGGTGTGATTGTGGACAGCTTGGGCTGTCGGAGGTTGTGTGGGGTGTGGGTTGGATGATCGGTGGTGTTGTGTGGTGGAATCGGTGTGTGTCTGTGTGTGTTTGCTGATGCGAGTGCTATTTGTGTTGGATTGTGGACTGTGGTTGGAGTAAGTTGCCGATTGTGTTGGTGGTTGAGGAATAGCTCGCATCAAGGGTATCAGAGCTTCGATCTCGTGTGGGAGATGGAGACGCGATACGGCGAGTTGAAAAGAGACCAGGAGGCTATGAGTTCTGCGATGAATGATATGGTGCAGAGAATGGACCTGTTAGCCACTCAAATGAGAGATATGCGAACAGAGACTATGGACTTGATAGCCGTTCAGATGAGAGATATGCGAACAGAGACTAATTCCCAGCTGCGCGAAATGCAGGTACAACTATCGGGGTGGGATAAACTGAAGGACTCTGGGTCCTTGGTTCATGAACAGGGGACTCCAGAGCAGGTTGTGATCAGGGGGACTGAAGTAACTAGTAGGGGCACTGCTAATTTTGTTATGCCGAAAGTTGAGTTCCCAAACTTCGATGGAACCGAATTGGATGACTGGTTATATAAATGTCAAAGGTATTTTGAACTTGAGAAGGTGCCGGAGGAGCATAAGGTTCGATTAGCTTCTTTATATTTATTTGGTGTAGCTCTACAGTGGCATTACACTTACATTAGGAACCGAGATCCAAACCTGGCTTTGAGCTGGGAGGAGTATGTGGCTGCTCTTAATAGGCGTTTCGGTACGGAGGTATTTGAGGACCCAATGGGCAAGATGAAAAATCTACGACAAGAAGGGAAGTTGGATAACCTATATGTCTATATGGCTGAGTTCGATGGTTGCTTGAGACGTGTTTTGGAGAAGATCGACTTACCCATGTCCTTCCAGGTCAGCCTATTCATCAATGGATTAAAGGAGGAGTATAGAAACACTCTCTGGCTACTTAGACCACCTGACTTGCTTAGTGCCCAAACTACTGCCAGAATATTAAGCCAGGATGTACCCACAGGAGAATTGGGAGGGGGATCTAAGCCATTGAAGTTCCTGAGCAGAGCTAATTCCAGGGAGGTGGGTGAGATGGGAAATTCGGTTATGATGCAGGAGCGGAGGAACATTCCAGGAGCCAATTTCACTCAAGGATGGGGTAGAGGAGGCAATAATAGAGCATTACCTACTGGTGGGGATAATAAGGGATTTAATAATGGCAAAAGGCGTTTGAGCCATGAGGAAATTGAAGAGCGGAGGTTGAAGGGCCTATGTTTTGGCTGCAATGAGCCATTTACAAGAAACCACAGATGTAGCAAGCGACAATTCTTCTCTTTAACAGTGGAGGAAGCACAAGGGGAAGGGGAACTAATTCCTGCGGGAGAGATATTGGCTGGACAGCAGGTTGGTTCGGAAGAGGGAGATGTCACAGTAACGGTGCATGCCATTAATGGAGAAAGAGGAGGTCACGGAGTACAAACCATGAAAATAGTGGGAAGATTCAGGAAGAGATGCTTAAATGTGCTGGTGGACTCTGGAAGCACGCATAATTTTATCGATTTGGGTGTAGTTAAAGGCATGAACCTCGCCACCGTTCCCATATCTCCAATTAAGGTGACGGTAGCCGATGGGAGAAGCTTCTACTGTAATGCCATGCTTAAGCAGCTGGAATGGGAGATGCAGGGGCATTATTTTGTTGCTGATTTTTATCTGATTGCGTTGGGAGGTTGTGAAATGGTTTTAGGAGTTAGGTGGTTATCTGAACTTGGGGATATAATCTGGAATTTCAATGAATCGGTAATGAAATTCGATTGGAGAGGAGCAGTTGTTCAGTTGTGGGGCAACAAAACTGCAGATGGTAGCAAACTGTTGCAGTTGACAGCTAAGGAGGAGAAGATAACGTTCATGAGCACCTGCTGCTTTGTCAGTTGGGGAACTAGTGAAATGGCCAATCCTCAACTGCATTGCCAGTGCTTGGAGGGAAATGAGGGGGATCAGAGTATAGAGAAGGTGCTGGCAGCATTTGATGATGTTTTCCAAGAACCAACCAGATTGCCTCCGTTCAGAGGACATGAGCACATCATCCAATTAAAGGATGGTATTCAGGGGGTGAAGGTAAGACCTTACAAGCATTCCTCTGTTCAAAAAGATGTTATCGAGGGCATGATTCAGGAACTGTTGAAATCGGGGGTTATCCAACCAAGTAGAAGTGCATTCTCATCGCCCGTAGTGTTGGTTAAAAAGAAAGATGGAAGCTGGAGAATGTGTGTAGATTACCGGGAGTTGAACACTCATACAATCAAGGATAAATATCCTATTCCCATTATAGAAGAGTTGCTGGATGAGTTATACGGAGCCACGATCTTTTCAAAGATCGATTTAAGGGCAGGATACCATCAAATTCGGATGGCACCGGAGGATGTGCACAAAACGGCTTTTAGAACTCATGATGGGCACTACGAGTTTCTAGTCATGCCATTTGGACTCACTAATGCACCTTCGACATTTCAAGGACTTATGAATGCAATATTCCGTCCCCACCTCAGGAAGTTCATTTTGGTATTTTTCGATGATATCTTGGTTTATAGCAAGACTAAAGAGGAGCACTTGCAGCATCTGCATCTCGCTTTATCCGTTCTAAGGAAACATGTCTTATTTGCTAAGAAATCCAAGTGTGCTTTTGGTAGCAAGAGGGTGGAGTACCTTGGCCACTTCATTGATGCCGAAGGAGTATCCACTGATCCGGCCAAAGTCCAAGCGGTGCAACAATGGCCTACCCCAACATCGGTGAAACAATTAAGGGGTTTTCTTGGACTTAGTGGGTATTACAGGAGATTCATGAAAGGTTACGGCATCATTAGTAGACCTCTAACTGAGCTTTTGAAGAAGGATGCTTTCCAATGGTCTCCGGAAGCACAATGCTCTTTTGATCAACTTAAGCAACTACTGGTCCATGCCCCTGTACTTGCTTTACCTGATCTGGCTGAGGTCTTTGTGGTCGAAACTGATGCCTGCGAGGTGGGGATAGGGGCAGTGTTGATGCAAAGAAATCACCCCATAGCTTATATAAGCAAACATTTGGCTCCGCGACACTATGCGTTGTCGGTTTATGAAAAAGAGTTGTATTCGATTGTGTATGCCGTGGGAAAGTGGCATCACTACTTGACGGGGAGACACTTCATCATCCGCACTGATCATAGGAGTTTGAGATTTCTTTTGGAACAACGGCTTCATACCGAGAGTCAGTTCAAGTGGCTAGCCAAACTGATGGGGTATGATTATGAGATTGTGTTCAAGAAAGGCAAAGACAATGCAGCCGCTGACGCTTTGTCGAGAATGCAGGGGTCTGAGTTAATGGCTGCCACTATTCAGGAATATTCTCCTACGCTTCTTGATGAAATCAAGCAAAGTTGGGCTCAAGACGACAAACTAAAGGAGGTGATGGAAAAATTAAAGGCCGGTACCTTGACCAACTCCAAGTACCACATGCAGCAGGGCATTTTGAAGAGGGGAACAAAAATTGTAGTTGGCAGCGATCCGGTATTACGAAGGCAGATTGTACAGCTCTTCCACAGCACCTCCCTGGGAGGCCATTCAGGGATGACAGCTACATGTAAACGGATTGCTGGTATATTCTTTTGGCGGGGCATTGAGAAGGAGGTAAAAGAGTTCATAAGGCATTGTGAAGTTTGTTTGACATGCAAACCGGAGAATGTGGCTACCCCGGGGTTGCTACAACCTTTACCAATTCCCAATGGCTTTTGGCAAGACATTTCTATGGATTTCATAGACGGACTTCCTTTATCTCAAGGGAAGGATAGCATCTTGGTGATTGTTGACCGATTGAGTAAGTACTCGCATTTCTTGGCATTGCGCCATCCCTACTCAGCCAAAGAGGTTGCTCAGGCATACTTGGATAATGTTTTCAAGCTCCATGGTCTACCCAACACCATCGTGAGCGACAGGGACTCCATTTTTCTTGGTAAGTTTTGGAAGGAACTAATGACTTTACAGGGTGTTGCTCTTCACCTATCTACTGCTTATCACCCCCAAAGTGATGGGCAAACGGAGGTGGTTAACAGGTGTTTGGAAGCTTATTTGCGGTGTATGGTGGGGGATTGTCCTACAAATTGGTGCAAGTGGTTGTCTATGGCTGAGTGGTGGTACAACAGTACCTATCATTCCTCGATCAAAATGAGTCCCTTTGAAGCTTTGTATGGTTACGCACCACCCATACACGTTCCCTATGTTCCACATGAACAGGTGGTTCCAGCGGTGGATCAATTATTGCGGGAAAGAGAGGGAATGGTGAAGCTCATCAGATTTCAGTTGGACCGAGCTCAGCATAGGATGAAACAGTTGGCTGATAAACACCGCACGGAGAGGGAGTTCTTGATCGGTGACTGGGTCTTTGTGAAATTGAGACCTTACAGACAGCAATCGGTAGTCAGGAGGAACTATCACAAGTTATCCCCACTCTACTACGGCCCTTACAAGATTGTTGACCGAGTGGGGAAGGTGGCTTATAAATTGGAGCTTCCGGAGGGCTCTCTTATACATTCCACGTTTCATGTTTCGAAACTGAAACGAAGTGTTCGGGACCCAGCAAGGGTGTCTTCTACTTTACCTGACTTCTGTGAAATGCAGGACAAGCGGCCAATGGCTATCTTGGCCAGGCGAATGGTGAAGCGGGGCAATCGGGCGGCGACTAAAGTGCTGGTTTTGTGGCAAGGAGAGCCGGAGGAAGACGCGACATGGGAGTTTCTCTATGACTTGGAGCTGAAGTATCCGGGTTGTACACTTGAGGACAAGTGTTTTTGAAGAGGGGAGGCTTGATACGAGGAGAATGAAGAAGAGGGACGGAAGGAAGAAACAAAGGACGAGCTGCTGGGTGGCGGGAAGGAAGAGAAGAAGAGAAGGAGCTGTGACAATGGGGAGTTTAAATAATTGGGTCAGGCTGAGATGGCTTAATGACTTAAATGGGTTGTGTTTAAGGGCGGGCCCAGCCCAAGTCAATTAGCCTATATATAGGAGCTTGACGTCGCCGGAAGAGTTAGTTAGCTTTCCGGACAACGTTAGGAAGGGAATGGAACAGGGAGGACGTGTGGTGGTGTGATTGTGGACAGCTTGGGCTGTCGGAGGTTGTGTGGGGTGTGGGTTGGATGATCGGTGGTGTTGTGTGGTGGAATCGGTGTGTGTCTGTGTGTGTTTGCTGATGCGAGTGCTATTTGTGTTGGATTGTGGACTGTGGTTGGAGTAAGTTGCCGATTGTGTTGGTGGTTGAGGAATAGCTCGCATTAAAGAACTTGCCAATGGAGCTCACGGAACCGGCCTAGGCCGTGTACTACCAGAGGGACAACCGGAGCTTCTCCCTCCAGGGCGTGGAGGAAATCATGCAGATAGTGTCCAAGGCAAGAACCCTGCGCCCACATCAAGGCCAATTAAGGGCTTCGGATGGGATGGCGAAGAAAATGATGACTTGGATGCCGAGGTGGAAGAAGAGGACGACGAATATGACAATAGTGAGGGAGGTCCACGCCAGTGGAGAGTTTCAGATCAGTTGAGCCATACGTTAACACTGTAACATAAACGTCTCCATATCAAAGACTTCCTTTGAATAATATAATGCCTTCGACAGATTACCACCAGCTTCACAATCGAACTCCGAGCATTGCTCCGAAAGTTCAGTTAAGAAAGGAGATTTCACATTCATGGTTCCAGGAGGCATAACCAAAAAAAAAAAAGGTAACATTAAATGAGTAACATAAAGTAAGCTAATATCATCATCTCACAACAGAGAGAGTCAAAGAAATATTCATTTTCGCAATGGCGGCCATCTGCTTTATAAAGAAACGAAACTTCTGCACCGAAGCAACAGAGGTTCTGTCATTACATGTAAGTGCTATCGCATGCAGAAACCGCGTGCCCTATACAAGATATCGAAGTTGTATCAACGAGGCCACCAGGTCATACATCTGGTAAAAAATGCAACTGCTACGTATTCTTGGACTTGCATTATGGACAAGGAAATCTACAACCAAGTAGACATTACGTCATCCATCTTGATGCAGCCCAAGTTCGAGGAATGCAGGAAGTAGGGCTGGTTACCATGGCGTGGGAGTCCTTCAGGGGCAGGAGAGAATAAACGGGATATCTCCTTCAGTGGAACAACTGCAGTGGCAATATACCCCATTGATGCAAAAAACCCTCCCCCGTAGTGACCTCGAGGACCAGTAAGACTAGGACTGCTAGCATTGCCGCTCTACCATTCCACGTTTCCGCACTTTTTGTCCAACCCCATTCCCAGAATGTAACAGGAGGGGGCAGCTCACGACGTTGTGAATCATATACTGCCAGTAGTTCCTCCACACTACCAAGTGGTACCAGCGACTGCAGAAACAGCCCCATCAAATGAATGAAAAAGAACCAAGAAAATAAACCCGGTGACACAAATAGCAACATGAGAGGGCTACTCCTACCAAAACCAATTAATCACCATACAGATTTCTAATACCTGTCGAGCTTCGAGATTAGAAACTGCCATGGCACCAACGTAAGGAAGACTCTCAATCACAGCATCTGCCAAATCTGAAATAAATGTTGGTTCGCATCCAAGAGCAGGAACGCGGCCCCATTTCTCTATCCCAGACTCAAGAGCCAACTCTTTGTACTCAACGTCAATTTCTTCAAGAGTTTCAATGTGCTCACTCACAAAACTGAAGATTCACCATTTATCATTAGAAACGGCAAAATATGACCAAAATTCCTGCACAGCTCCACTCCACTTTAGAGATGAAAGCAACTCCTATATACCTTATAGGGACAGCCAAAATACTTTTCACCCCTTTTCGTCCAAGATCCACAATCGTCTCATCTGTATATGGTTTCAGCCACTCTACCGGACCAACTCGACTCTAAATATTCACAAAACATTAAAACCCAGCAATGAGAAAATTGAACAAGAATCCCTAAAATGACAAACAATTGCAAGAGATGAAAAGCAATAACACTTTTTCTTTGCTACAACTTTCTTTATCAATAGGATAAAATAAAATGAGAAACACTAATGGGCCTGCTTGGTTTGCGAAAAGTTTCAACTTTTTCTCGTTTCTGTTCTCTTGAAAACATGGAGAATGTGTTTGTAAGAAAATAAAAAGATTGAAAGTTAAAATGCCAAAAATTGTTTCCTTGATTTTCCAATTTTGAACATGATGTAGAAAATAGGTAATAGAGTTGGCTTCCCTGTTGCTAAAGTTTTCTAGGACTTGAGGTAAGCAACGCGATTTTAAGAAATAAAATTTAAGCCTTGAAAATTTTCATGATTCTCAATTCTTAAGAAATAAAAATAATTCAATCGGTTTTTGCAAACCAAACTGGCCCTGAGCTTTCACGATGATAACAGTGAAAGTAATAGCGGCCGCAAAGGCATATAAAGTTTCTGAAAAATCTATCAGAAATAAGTATGCAGTTTCACCTGATATGCAAGAGTGAAAGAGTTAGTTATCCTCCGGTTCTCTAACTCCTCCATAATCAAATCCACACATTCCTCCATTTCAGCTTTGTAAGGGTCGCCAGCCTCTTCGACATATGCAAGTGGCACCCCATGTGCGCTGAAGAATATTACAACCTAGAGCACATCATACAAATTAGCTTCAGCTGCAGAACCAACCTAGATGCAGATGGAGGATCTAAAGGTGGTAAGCTTCCAAAAGTAAGGACAATTGTTCCCAATAACTTCTTAAGCAGTCCCATGATATCTAAAATGGAAGTACCAGCTTACTTTCCCCTCTACTTCCAATTATTACAGAAGGGGGGGCACGGGGACATTAAGAATACAAGATCTGTTCTGCTACTGATTTTCATCATAAATGAAGAACCTGTTGCGAGGTCCTCAGTGGCCTATCTAACCACACAGTCGATAAAAAATTCCCGAAATCAGACTTCCATCAGTTATTTTGTTGACCTGTAAAAGGGAACCCTCTCATGTTTACCAGTGAAAAAAACAAAATTCATATTCGAATGAAATCACGAATAGAGGGAAACATCATGCAGCATTCCAGTATAGAGGAAGCATATAAATTTCCTATTATCAACTTATCCAGTTTTCCGTGGAAATCTTGAAAAGAAAAAAAGAACCATGCCCACAAAAATTCAGATGCCCTTGCCATATACGCTCAAATCAAACAATGAGAACAGTTCAGTAGCATTATACTCATTAAGTGGTGTCACCTAATATTTTCAAATCACCACAAAGTCTACAAGAATTCATTATATCCAGGAGACAGATACCTTCTCCGGATTTTCAAAGGTTCGTAACTCCTTCTCAATTAGATTGGCCATAGCTTTAATGTAGCCCTCGCGTTGATACCAGGAAGGAATAACAGTATGCTGCATATTGACTAGATATTCGTCTTCCCTGAGTGTAAAAGTAAACTGCTGCTCTTAAGGGGTACAGTGTCATCTGGGACAGACAGAAGAAGAGAGCTATGCCATTACCTGAATATGCTCTCCAAGAGTCGAAGACTTGAACCACTGGTCGATATGGAAAACTGTGGGTATAGTGGAAGAACTACAAGTTTGGTAATTCCGTCTCGTTTGATCTGTTAAACCAACACCAGGATAATATAGTTTAAGCCATTTAGAATAGGAGACACTATCTGAGAAGGCGAAGATATGACTAGCCATGAGACAATGGCACAAGTATGCAAATTTTGTAAGTGAAATTCATCATCAAATGTAATGTAAAGTACCAAAAAGTTGGCATAAAAGTGGGAGCCAGCAAAGAACATGTTCAGAGAGAAAGTAATCAAGTTTCATCTCGTTATTTTTAGGAAGCTACTCCCAGAAAACCCCTTGAACAATACAAATAGCACTAATGCAGACGAATTTAACCTGAAAGAACTACAGGATGTTTTCTCCATTTAACATGAAAGGCCTAATCCATTCAAACTTCTAAGAAAGGAGTGCAGTGGCTAAAAATCCATGAAGCGAGCTTAGTCCCGGAATGCATGACTACCTGCTCAATGGCTTCTTCGGTGAAAGGGTGCCAATATCGCATGCCAACATAGACCTTGGCAGGAACATTCTTTTCCCAAAGTGATTTCCTCAACTCCTCAGCCTGAACAAGGGCAATGATGTCATGGGCAAAAGTCTTGAATAAATTCAATGTTGTCGCCCTGTAGTTATTGTTACAACATCTTGACAGTCTATTGTTCCCTTCAATAGCATTTATCTGAGTTTCAAGGATAAAATAACAACTAAGTGCACAACATGAGTGGGTATCTCTTGCCTGGGCATCAGTGATCCTGCGAAGAGGGGAGCCGCCCCCGATGGAGGCATAGCCTTCTTTGCTCTTGGGTGCCCGCAACACAGAGATGAACTGAGCCAACGGCCTTTGAAGGAACCGAAAGAGCCGCGGCAGCCGAATGATGTCCTGGCCAGGACAGCGGCGGAGTCAGGCTCAGATGACCGAGAGTAAAACCAGCAAGATGCAACGAGGCCTACTGTACCGGATCGGCAAAGAGGTTGAACAAGAAAGGCTGGACGTCATCGAGAGTCTCGGGGCCACCAAGGTTAAGCAAGAGGACCCCAATCTCTCCCTTGGTGACAACAGGAACGGAGGACACTTCTCGATCGCCGGCTTGGGAGGTGACCACCGCGCAGCAGCGCACAGGAGGCTTCTCGGACAACCTGCGGGGAGCACAGTTTCCGGCATCCGAACCGAGGCGAGAAGCCTCGACGCGCAAACTGGGGCACCGCCTGGCGGACTCGCGTAAACGGGGGAAGCTTACGGCGGGACAACGAAGACGTCCACTGGGACAAGAAACACGGAAAGACGGTGGGAACACGAGGAAGAGTCTGGAAACGGAAAGACGCGTTGGGACTGAACAGTGGCGAATCTTACAGATGCAAGTGGGGATTTGGAGGGGACGGGAGACACGGCGACGAGGATGAAGCCGTCGCCGTCGCGGTCGCAGCTGCCGGACTCTTCATCCGGAGGTCTCTTGTATACTTACTCCGATTGGGGAACGCTTGGTGGCCGCTGGTCGCTAGCTTCCGCCGCCTCCTACTCGGAGAAGCGACGGTGAGAGGGAGAGGGGGGAGGAGTGAAGTCAGCTTGTCTTGTTGTTGGCAACACCAGGCCCATACGTTCCTTTTCCTCTTACTTTATCTGGCTCTTTTCCTTTTCTTTCCTTCCCATTTCTTAGGATTATTACAAGGTCTTTTGTTATCCACATTGTGTGACCTGGTCTCGTTCCCTCCCGCTTCCACTAACCCACAGATTTACCCCCAAGATGACTCCCCCGAGGAGGAACATTCTCTAGTAAAACAACTGTTTACACGACCACTGCACACTAACAACCGCAGCATCGATAGCGTACATAATTGTCAACGGCTTGTGTTGTCGATGCATAATGCCGCTATGCTGGTTCGGCCATCCAGAGTTGAACCGACTGGTGGTTTGTCCCCCTTGAAAAACTCTTCCCGCTCTGCCCGTCTGGAGGGTGGAGGCGGGATAGCAGCAGTCGGCGGAACCTGTCTGCTGGAAATGGACTTCTGTGGGGTCAGATGACTGGACTGCTCTCACGACCTAGAGACGTCCTCGAGGTGCCTATAAGAGGAGACTGGATCAAAATCTTCTGGGATCACACGACTCTTCCCTTTACTTCTGTTCGCATTTGAAGTGATAAGATTTGAGTTATTAGTGTTCTCTTTCCAGGGTGAGTCCCTGATGATGGTAGAGACACACTGCTGCATATTCGAACTTTCTGAATGATATGATATGATTAGCCTCAGGAAGCACAACTAACCTCAGCTGCTCGGTTTCGGACTCCTCTTCGATTTCATTGTAAGGTTGGAACGTGCGCCTGACAGGTCTACCGGATACCAGAGCACCATGCCTGTCCAGAACTTTCTGGAGTTGGTCGTTCAGCTCAATATTGCTTGAGAATCTAATTTCTAGTTCCTGGTCCAGTCACATGAAAAAAAAAAAACCAATCCATCAACTAGGCAACTGACATACACTCCATCAACATTGGTACATGACGGTCAGCAACATGCCAGGATAAGAATTTTCACTGAAATGTGCAAAAAACTTTTATTCGTTCCATTCAATATGCCTGTTCACCCCGCTACCTGGTTAGACAATAAGCCAGCTGAACTAGTCACACCTTACGACGTTTACTTACAATCAAATAACTCCTGCTTCCAAACTAGTATAATATGGCTTGGATGAAATTACTACATTACAGTAAGGCTAGGCAATGATCATCATGTGCCTCTGCAACCGTAACACGTCTACCACCTATGCTCATGGGATGGAGCAACAATCAAGGATGGGAAGTTCTACCTTGATGTCAATACAAGATGCATTGCCCTCTGTTTCTGGAAAGAGCATTGCTCCACAAGATCAAGAGTGAATTCGTCCTTCACACCCTAAAGGACAAATAAGAGAGCATAACCCCTTGGCAGCTTGCACGATGAAATAGACAAGTTTCGGAGAGAACCGCTTTTTGACTAGTTGTCTCGAATAATTTGCCTTAATAACATCTGCCAGACATTAAATCAGGAGAAGAACTTACCTTAGAATGTGCATTCCTCCGAAGATCAATATTATCAAGGACCTCTCTCAGCCCTTCCAATGAATTTCGAGCCATTTGTATGATACTGTAGGCCGACGATGGTACATAAAATCAATACAATTGCTGGAAAAGTATGGGAGAGTAGCATTTTCACATGAACATGGGGAATCTCAAGTTCGTGTGAAAACCTAAAAGTGCTGTTTTAAGCTGGTATTATATGAATACAAAAAAATACAGACCGAAAAATAGCCCTGTTCTATTGCTATAGCAACCAAGTCCAATAATCCACAGGGAACCAAGGCACAAAATTTTGTATATGATTTAACATGATTAACAAAGCGATGCTGTTGCATATTAGGCTGAAAAGTCATAGGAATCTGTCACGGGACCTTATATGTGAAAACTAGGGAACTGTTGCGAGTTATGGACAATTCCAGGCATTGGGAAGAACCTGAAAACTTAGTAATTGGCTGGATGTCCACTTGAACAGAATGCAAAAATAACAGGATCATAGAACAATGGGCAAGAATTTCTAGATGTGCAGATTAAAGCAATGCCCATTGAACTGGAAACTCTAACCGATCGAAATTCCCTGGTTAAGAACTGCCTTGGTGTCTAAAGACTTCAGAAAATGTTTATCAACGCACCTGGAATCAGGTACTTCTTGGAGTTCCTGCTTACTCAAATCCCCTTTTTCTTTGGCCAAGGTCAACTTTCCAGGGGACTGGCCACTCTTACCAGCTTTTGAAGCAGGATATGACTGCCTGGTTGGTTCATCTATTCGAACTGATCGATAAAGCCGTACGGCTAGTTTACGAAAAAATTGAACTTTTACCGTTTCCGTAAACTAAGCCGTATGGCCGTACAAAGCTCAACAGATCAATACAAGAAGACTTAGACCTAGCTTATCACTTAGGCCCTAAAGAGAAATGTATGCCCCCTTATGGATCACATTCCGCTTAGGGTCTAATACCGTGTTACTAAATTGGAATCGTTCCAAATATCACCCCATATATAAGCCTAAAAAGATTTTACTCTAAAACAAATTAGCTACAAATTTAAAAGAAGTGGCCGGTTAAAATTTATATATTAAATTGTTATCATTTATCATTGGAATTTTTTGGTTTACCTTCCATTTCAACAAATTTTTGTGATAAATTTTCTGTGATGGCGATTGGACTCTTCCCCGAGCTGTTATAAATAAATAAAAAATATATATATATATTTTTTTTTTTTGTTAAAGCAACAGTAGGTAGCCCCATCAGTTTGACACGGAAATTCAACGGGGAAGGAAGAAGAAAGAAACTGACCATGCAGTCTTTGATTTCGACAGCTGCGACGGCGCTCTCATGGTCGACACGTGTAACCGTATCCTCACACTCAGCGACGGGGCTGCAGTCTCCACCTTCTTGGGCCACGACCCCGTCGGTTTGAGAAGGGGATTTGATGGACGCCCACCGAAAGAAGTCCAGGCCCAGAAATTGCTCCACAAACGATCATCTAATACAACAGGGAGTTCACACGACGCGGCCTACTCAGTTTTACTTCTCTGGATGATTATGATTCCCCTTATAAACAAGCACTAGATCACTAGTTTGTGACTGCAGACTGGATAAGGATGGATTATCTAGTTCTGTCATCTAGGACTACTGTTCACCGTCGAGGTTTCCAGTATCAGAGACGTCTGTCTTGATCCCTGCACGCATGTCGCTCAGGCTTGAAGTTGGAGGCGCAAGTGAATCAGAGGTCAATGCATGGCCGTTGCTGGGACCGACAGGTCTCATGCCCATTTGGGCCTGTATGACTTGTTGCGGGTGCAATTGTTGCTGTGGGTCCTGGACCTGATGCGGGGCACCGAACTGCATTGACATCTTCGGAGGGATAAACCCCTGCTGTTGCGCCATTACGGTGGCCATAGGATGTTGCATGAAGTATGGATTTTGTTGCATTCCGGGTTGAGGAGGGGCCATCTGCCAGAACAAACCCCGGTAGTAATGAGCGACAGCAAAATAGCAAACAATATAGGGAAATCGGAAAAGATTTTTGACTAACCTGGGGAGGCACTGTTGTGGTCGGAGGCTGGGAATCAGCGATGGCGGCCAGGTACATCAAGTTCTTCTGCAGTTGTGCTTGGTACCTGAAGGATCAAACTGAATAATAGTTGCAAGGCAGAAAAGGTGGGAGATACAAGCACACGGACACTTTAACCCTATGTCTCACAACCATGGTTTCGGGAAAGTAAGACAATGATAGGTCGAACGCCACTCCAGTGGCATCCATCGACCATCTCAACACTGTCAGATCCATTAAACATTTCATTACATATGCAACCACCACGTTACAAAGATGATCATGAAGGAGATGGTGCAAGGGACACAAATTGACTTACTGAGCGCACTCGGACAGCTTCCCAAGATTTTGGTTGTCCAATATTGCCAGGATCAGCTTTTTGTTTTCTTCTAGAAACTAAACCACAAAAAAAAAAACAGGAGAAATAAAGAAAATCAATCCGACATGGCGGAAAAAAGAGACTAAACCACAAAAATAAAACGGGGAACCAAACGAAAGAGAAGGAAGAAAGAAAGGAAGACATGGCAACATCAAATCTCTAACAAAAAAGGAAGTTTCAAACAATGCAGACAAATGTATCCGATATATCGATTGCATTGACATCTTTCGAATGTAGGACCAAGTCATAGACGTTGGCAGAAAACAGAAGATGGAAAGAAGAAATGACAATGCAGAAAGAGATCTTTCATATATTCTTCACGCATGAAACCGCACCATTCACGTCATGCGCATCGACCGTACCACGATCATAGTACATTAAAATCTCACCTTGAAGGTGATTCGTGTACATCCATAAATCTATAACACGAAAGAATAGGAAAATAAAGCAGAGGAGTTATCCGAAGCATTTCCCCGATGATTTCCTAGCACCGAGTCACGCACAACCAGGCAAAAAAAGTGAATCATTGATGATAATCTTAAAAATTCATGGATAAATCCCGGAAGACCGTACATGATGATTAGAGAATGTTCATACACTTCAACAAACAATTCGGATTGCACCTCTTTCATCGCAAAAAAACCCAACAGATACGCCAGTTAGAGTCAGGGAGAAAACCCAACAGATATGTCCAGAGTCGGAAACTAGAGAACCCAACTACCGAACAAGAAGTTCCGGCCATCCCAATTCAGCCGCAGAGGATAAAAGACAGAAAAAAAACCGAGCTAGCAACCCCTCCACAAAGCGATCCACCATGCAGAGAGCCTAGCGCGGCTGGATACAATCCCCATCGCCATCTCCAATCTTCCTTAAGCACGATAAATTTCATAATTGCTTTCCGGCGACAAATTAACCTCATCTAATGAAACAAGGGGGAGGGGGAGATGCCCCCGTGCCTGTCACTAACCTATTACCCCTAAAAAAAACACCCCAAAAGCCAACGAACAAACAACCTTCTGAATCTGCTCGGTGGTAATATTGGTCGGCGGGAAAGAAGGCATCGCCGGGAACATCTGCTGCTGCTGCTGCTGCTGCATCTTTTCCCCCGCTGCGCCAAATCAAGCTTCTAGCTGCGACGATCGATCCCGACTGTGAAACCGTTAGCCCTAGCCCCGGCCCCTATTGTCCGAAGAAGAAGACCACGACGACGATGAAAAGAGACAACGCCGTTTAGAACGTGCCCCCCGCTCCGTCCGAAGATTAATTAACAGTTAGTTAATTACGACGCACCCCTTTCCCAATCACCCGGCCCTGTCCTACACAAATGAAAGCCCATATAAAGCCTCTTTGTAGTCAGGCGGTTGGTGAGGTTATTAGACACGAGTTGTGAAAGGAGGCGCGGTGTTGCTTATGATGAGTTACTCGATGGATATGAATGGAGGCAACATGCTTCCAACCCAAAAGAGGTCGTGGCTATTGCCGGAGAAGCAACGGATTTGCCAGGCCAATATTCACTCGGCGCGATGGCGGAAGACCAGCCTGCATATGTCACATTGACACGAGAAGGAGATATCCACGAAGAACAAATACATTAATCAATGATTGGCAAAAAAATACATTCCCCAGATTGACCGTGGGATTTCTCAACACCACTTCGTAGTCCCACATCGGATGTTAGAGATCGTATCGGGGTACCCCTTCACCTAAAAGCTAGCAATTAGGTAAAGGATCCCAACCCTATATATGCATTGGCCCAGGCCTTTCTCTGTCCGGTGTGTGATTATTTCCCAACGGTTCTTGATAGTAAGTTTGGCGAGACACATGGCTTCTATCGATGGGGGACGAAACTGTGTTTTGTGTGGTGGACAAAAATCAATCAGTGAATTCTATGTTGCTGCTGTGTTTCATTTCATGGGTTTGTTGTGGAAATTGGATTGGTTGGTAGCTTAACCCTTGTGTTTTTTGAAACGCAGTATTTATATATATATATATATAGAAAAAAACTACTACTGTTACTTTTCCCATCCCCATCCCACTCGATATGTGATTCAATTCGCGGATAGGGATTTTAAGATTTTTTCCCCCATCACACGCTTTATTAGTAATATGCTCAAAACAAAACAAAAAATAATAAACTATTTTATTTAAGTCAGTCGGTTGAAAACGAGTCCGTAAAAAAGTTGAAAAGAAAAATTCAATTCATATGAGCACTCGTCAATGGAAAAAAAAAGGGCAAAATCTCGCAACCACAACGAAATTAATAAAGAAAAATCAAGATGGATGGCTTATTTTAACGACTCACTTCTCGCTACCCCACCAAGGTCATGGCCATCTCCTTTTTAACTCTCACTCCCACGAATACCAACTACCATCATAGATAGAGAAACCAGATATAGGGAAAGCCGCGACATCCCGCAATTTGAATCCACCTCGGAGAAGATAAAGGGACCGACCGAATCGAGCTACCTCATGGTGATCCAGTGTACACCCCCCTTTTTTATTGGCCAAATTATCAATTCTATCCTAAAGTTTGGCCGTTTTTTTCGATTTATTCTAAACTTTTCAAAATATCATCACATATCCTAACGTTTGGCCGTTATATCGATTTAAATCACCGTTAAACGAATACGTTGAAGGAATCCTACGTGGAGCACATGTGGAAAACTCGATTCTGCTTCAATTTTTTCTTAAAATTATTAATTTGGAAGCTAACAAAAAATTCTCAATACAAAATTTCGAATTAGAGTGGCATAAAAAATTCTTTTTAATCAAACTTCTTTGTTTATTGATTTTTGAAAAAATTGAAGCCATTCAGTCAACACTTTAACGATGGCAAACGGTGTTACTTGCCACCTGTGTGTCACGTAGGATTTCGTCAACCCATTTACTTAGCGGTAGTTGAAATTGATATAACGTCCAAACGTTAGGATGTGTGATGATATTTTAGAAAATTTAAGGTAGATCGGAAAAAACAGTCAAACCTTGGAGTAGAATTGATCATTTGGCCTTTTTTATTTTTATATTTTATTGATCCTTTTTAACGCCAATTGAAATCCAAGAACACAAGGAATTATTTTCTAAACTTTTTAGCTACATTGAAAAGTCTGTACTCATAATTAGGGGTGAGCATAGGTTCCGGGTAAAATCGGAAACCGGTACTATATGGTCGGTGTCAATATAGAATAGATTCTCGAATAGACCGGGTAGGTTCTAGGTTCTAAATTTTTGAAAACCGACAGTACCAGGTACGGTTCCAGGTTCTCACCTCGGAACCAACCCGAGAACCTGGAACCTGACATAATATATTTTAATATATAATTTATATAATATATTTTTATATAATCTTTCTTATTTATATTTAGTAATTTTGCACACAGTTATATGGCTCTTTACGGATACTCGAACCCGCCATCCCGTTGTCCTTGCCCCCTTCGCGAGCCCTTGAGCTTGAGATTTTTTATATTGATTAGAATGATGTTTGAGGTATTTTTAGATTGATTGGAGTAATGTTTGAGTTTTTTTAGATTGATTCGAGTAATGCTTAAGGTTTTTTAGATTAATTGGAGTAATGTGGTAGATTTAATGTAGAAGTGTCGCATAAGGACGTAAAACCAGGCGAGTTAATTTTTGGGTGATTGTTCGAGGCACATGATAAGTAAAATTAGGGGGACCCCGAAGTGGTGGTGATTCATCGTCATCGTCATAATTATTAGACGGCTCAGTGCACCATCCATATTAAATACCATCTGACAGCACCCCACACATCTACCGTTTGGGACCGACTCTCTCGAGTGTCCTTTTTGTTGGTGGGTGGTCCGGACACGAGCATCAACTTTGTGTCTTACGCCTCCTCTTTTGTTATTACTACGTTCGAACTAATTGTCGCCCTTCAGTTAGACCCCGGTTATATAAAATCACCAAGAATCCCTAAAAAAAGAAATATGAAAATCACATCCCCCCCCAAGTAATCATATGTACTACGTACTACCAGCTAAGTCCGATTAATTGACCCCTGACCCGACTTAATATTGATATTCAGCCGATTCAAATTCATCTATTTTTTCCTCTCTTCTTTCGGAGGAGGGGTAAATCTCATAATATCTACCAAGGGAAGAAATTTTAATCACTACAACAACAGGACGAATGATGTCGTGGTTCGACCATCTCACGTACTTGTAGGGGGATGGCCGGGGAGTGGGTGGGACCATTTTCATTTCTTACCTTTCTACGTTAAAAGTATGAGATGGTCCGTATCTATCTACTTTATTTCTCTTCATGTATTGTTTATCTATGGAAATTAATCGGGTCGTTCTTCTAGAACGTTGAGGGGAAGCCCATCACCATACTGACACACCTCGTGGTCGCGTCTCTCTTTTATTTACCTAACACATACAGGAAAATCAAGGGGAAGCCTAAAATTTAGTTACGGGACCAAAGCATCCACTATTTCATGTTGAAACCCTCCACGATTTTTACACGTAAAAAGGAAAAACGAGGGCAAAGCTAGAGTCCATCTATCGAGACGCATCTCCTGTGGCCGGCTGGTGACAAACACTCTCCTGCAGTGGATTAACGTCTCATCATCGGTCCGATAACATCTCCGGCGACCGGGAGGGGGACGCTCATGCAAAGTCGCATATCACGGCTTTCCTTAGATGCTAACAGAAGAGCTGTGGTCCTGCCATTGCGATGGGGAGAGAGAGAGACTTAAAAAAGAACTAAAGAAGAAGAAGAAGAAGGCGAAGCTCCCCCCTGCGCCGGCCAGCATTGATGGCGATCACTACAATAGCACAAAAGCTAAAACTACATTCACAAACATCAACTATTTTCACAAGTCGGATTTCCCTCCAAATAAAATTGATGGAAAGAATACATTAAAAACGCACAAGCCCAAGGTAGAGCAGAGCTATCGCGAGGGTTTGACAACCTTGTCTATTTTATTTTTATTTATTTGGAACCGGTGTCTTTCAAGTGGACCGTGAGTTATAAATAATAAAAAACTAATTATTGTTATAATTTTAATATATTTTAAAATAAGAAACATAACTTACTAATTATATAAAATCTAAAAAAAAACACAAATTACAAAACGTATTAAATGCTATAAGCACTAATAGTGTGTTTGATTTAACGATTCCACTGTGGGATGAAATTGAGTAATAATTTTATTTGTTTCATTTTTTATCTTTTTTATTTTATTTCCTTTTGGTATCATTTTATTATATTTTTGAAATAAACATTTCCTCGTGGGGAATAACCATTTTATTGCTCATTCCATTAGGTTTCTCTTATCTTCTCTTCTTTTTTAACTAAACATACCATTTTTTTAAACAACTTCATTTCAAATTATTATGTTTTTTCTCCCTTCCAATTTTATTACATTCGAATTTGATTTTGAAAACTAAAACGACATATAAATTTAAAGCACATGCATGCTAACGGGTGTCCTAAGGGCATCATTTAACAATATCTATTTTTATTCTTTTTACGGTTTTTTCACGTAAGAGATGAACGGGGTTCGAATCTCACTGCATTTATGCGTATCCAACTTAAACTGTTTCAAAATAAAAGATATACATAGAATTAATTAGGAAGGAAGGGTAGCTCGGTTTGTTTTTTGTGGGGGAGGTGGGGTTTGGGAGGTGGTTTCTATCAAGTGAACCTCGTCGACACACGTCATATTTATATATTTTTTTGGTAAATACACACGTAATATTTGTCCCACCAACTTTTCCCCACAACAATCTCCCTGTATCGAATCGACGATCTCATTCTTTTCCGTTGCCCTTTATTTAACCCTTCTTTCGGCCACCACCCCACATTGTCTGTCACCTTAACGCATAGGTTTAATCCTTCCGTTTATGTTCTCAACCCCCTCCCCGGCGTTTTGGAGTTACTAAGGTTTGTTCCCAAGGGGTGCAGGGGGACGTTCGCAGACTGCTGTTTGTTTTGCCCGATGGAGGTTGAGAAGGTCCAGGCCGTCGCTTCCTCGTTTCTCTCCAAGGGGGCCATCCCTGCCGAGTACATCCGTCCCGAGCAGGAGCAGGCCTCCGTCACCACGTACCACGGCCCCATACCCACGATACCCACCGTTGACCTCGGGGATGCTGACCGCGAGGGGTTGGTGCGTGCCGTGGCGGCCGCCAGCAGGGAATGGGGATTGTTCCAGGTGGTTAACCACGGGATCCCTGCTGAGGTGATCGTGGAGCTTCAGCGCGTAGGGAAGGAGTTCTTCGAACTGCCTGCGGAGGAGAAGGAGAAGTTCGCGCGCCCGCCTGGCGCCCAGAGTTTGGAAGGTTACGGGACTCAGATCCAGAAGAATCTCGATGGGAAGAAGTCCTGGGTCGACCACCTCTTCAACAAGGTTTGGCCACCTTCCTCCATCGACTACAAGTACTGGCCCACCAACCCTCCAGCCTATAGGTATGGACGCATCCTGGGGTGCAGCACGGCGCGCTCTTAGCATCCGACGTTAAAGTTTCCCCGTGTAAATTCTGTGTCACTCCGTCACGAGCATTCTTGTCCCTGTGTGATGTGGTAACGCTTTGCAATCACTGCAGGGAGGCTAACGAGGAGTACACGAAGCACATCCGGAAGGTGGCAAAGAAGCTGTTCGGGTGCCTGTCGCAGGGGCTAGGTCTGGAGGAGGATGCCATGAAGAATGCTCTGGGAGGGGATGACCTGCAGTACAACCTCAAGATAAACTATTATCCGCCCTGCCCTCGCCCGGACCTCGCCCTCGGTGTTCTTCCTCACACCGATCTCTGTGCACTAACGTTGCTGGTACCCAACGAGATCCCCGGCCTTCAGGTTCTCAAAGACGGGAAGTGGTTCGATGCCGAGTACATCCCCAATGCCCTTATCGTACATATCGGCGACCAAGTTGAGGTTACCTCAACCACCCTTCCTCCTTTTCTCTCGACATTCACGAGTTCGACATGCACATTTCGGTTCCCTCTTTTTCCCCGTCATCCTTCACGCCCTATGTTTCATAACCTTGGGAGTGTTCTAATAATAAAGCACGATTCCCATCTACACAGATCCTGAGCAACGGGGAGTACAGGAGCGTGGTACACAGGACCACGGTGAATAAAGAGAAGGCACGGATGTCGTGGCCGGTATTCCTGGAGCCGCCGATGGAATGGGTTGTGGGGCCGCTGCCGCAGCTGCTGAAGAAGGGCGAGGGCGACGACCAAGGTTCCGGCAACCCTCCAAAGTACAAGGCCAAGAAGTTCAAAGACTACATGCATTGCAAGCTCAACAAGCTCCCGCTATAGAGTCTCCCCCTCCTTGTCAGATGGGGTCTCCTTTTGGCGTATATGCGTGGGTGAATCCGAATAATAAATAATAATATCCGGTTGAACTCCGGCGGTCGTGCATCAGAGTGTCCGCCTGTCTCGTCGTGTCGGTTGGAGTTGGATGGAATAGAATCGAATGTATGCGTTAACTGGGGGGGAATTAATGAATGGACACGTGGTCCCCCGTCGTTTCGCCATGTCCAATGAATATTTCCTTTCCTTTTAAAGTAGTTTGGGCGAATGTGGTGGGGCCACGTCATCCCCCCATGCCCCTTATCAAAGTTCCGTAGTACTACTGCTACTGTTGTCGTAGTCATTAAAATTTTATTAATGTCAAAATAATATTATTCGGCCCAAATTATATATTATATTGGCTAATACCTTTATATTATAAGACATCGCGATATGAAATATTTTGCACTTATATCTTAGTGTAAATATACTACACGGGCCTGAGATTATAAAAAAGGATCAAACAATTTTATTGATGTCACAACAATGTCATTCGGCGCAAACCATATATTATATTGGCTGAATATAATTGATTGCTTTTATATTATAAGACATCATGATATGAAATATTTTACACTTATATCTTAGTGTAAATATACTACACGGGCCTGAGATTATAAAAAAGGATCAAGCCCAACCCATTTATTATTGGGTTTTAAAATTATGGCTCAGCCCATATGCTAGCCCAATAAGCCAAATTCAATTATAAAATGAACTGGGCCTAGCCCATATATCGGCCCATTCATACTTCGGCCCAATCCAAATGTCGGTCCAATATAACCTTAAGCCCATATGCACTTGTCCCACATCAGAAAGAAACACTATCTAAGGACTTCTCAATTTCTATATAAAGGGAGTCCCTCCCCCTTATTTGGGACACACAAAATTCTCTCTTATCTCTTCCTCTCTTACGCCCCATAGGGTTATAAAGATATTCTAGTTATTTTTTTGAAGACCCCTTAGTAGGTGGTGTGGCGCGGCGAAGGCCCCTCGGCGGGTGGTGTGGCGCGGCGAAGGCCCCTCTTGCGGGTTTATCTCCGAAGGCCCCTCTTGCGGGTATATCTCCGAAGGCCCCTTTGCGGGTATATCTCCGAAGACCCCATAGCGGCGAGATTCTAGCGGTGGCATATTATCCTTGGAGTTATATTTTTCCAGCGATCATATTCTACCCACAACAATATTTTTCTCGACGGCGGCTATATTCCTCTGTCGACAACATCTCTCCCTCAAGTTCTGTTGGATAAAATCCACAGGCATCGAGAACTTCAAGAGTGAGGAGCTCCTTCGATAGCGAAGTTCTCGAGCATCTTTTCCTTACCTGATCGACGACGAAGACTCTCTAGATCAAGCTTCTACAATAGCCCTGATGTTTTTCGCCCATCCTCGAAGACTCGCCGAATCAAGCTCTGCAGCTCCAGTGTCTTCATCAACATATCTCATTGAAGCCCCAGCAGATATTTGCTAGAGCTTTAGCCCATCTATATTTCGGATATCTTACAAGTATAGAATCAGAGGACTCACGTGTTTTGTCCGTGATTAGAGATTGAACCTGCTATTTCTCAATACAACAATTTGTACGTTGCTTCCAGTCTATATACGGACCGTGAGATTTTTTTACGTCTACAAATTTCTGGCACGCCCAGTGGGACCATCTCTACCTCTCATCTCTTTACGTCTAAGTATCCAGATGGCTTCAAAGATGATCATGCTGAAGAATTCTGTCAATGCTGTGAATAATCAGCTAGTTGGTTTCTCTTCTCACTTGTCTGAAGGCTCTTCATCGCCTGGTTCCAGAAACTTCACCAAGACCAGACCGATTGTTGATATATATAAGGAGACCGAAGAGATTCTTAGATCCATCTCACCAAAGTCATCTCCATCATACAAGGAGGTTACTAAAAGGAGCCTTCTCAGCAAGAGTTCCATATCACCGATTCATTTGGGTTGTTTTTGCAATAGCTCATCAAGTTTCTCTCCTCTTGAGGATTCTTCATCAGACTGCACTCCAAAATGGAGCTTTGCTGAATCAAGGGCTAAAACACGCGGGCAAATGGAGGAGATAGAAGATATTCTTCGATCTATTCCATCCTGCAAGGATATTGTCGAAAAGACGCCACCGAGCAAGAGCAATATGTCGCCAGTTCCTCTGCCAAGCTTCCATGATAGTTTATCGGAGGACTCTTCACCAAATCAGTCTCGAAGCATCGGTGAGGTTGATCTAGCAAAAAAGTTAGATGAAATCATGCCAGTTATGATGGCTGACACCCCATCGTTGGAAGGCCAAGTTGCTTCTCTTGCCAAAGTAGTTGAGGCAATGACGAAATCCATGACGGATAAGGATCAACAACTTGAGTATGTCAGAAGCAGGCTCGAGAATAAAGAGTCTGGAAGAACATCTAATGAGGGAGGTTCTCATATACGCAAGGATAAAGGCAAGAATGTGTTGAATGTTGATGATTCACCGAAGCCTGTATCTGCCTCTGTTGATGCTCCGATCTCAACTAGAGCAATGAAAGAACTAATACAAGAGACTCTAAAGGATGAACTTGAGGGAAAGTATGCAACATCTTTGGCGTACAATAAGCCATACAGTCAAAGAATCGAAAGTATGAGCATGCCAATGGGTTATCAGCCCCCATACTTCCAACAATTTGATGGGAAGGGGAATCCAAGGCAACATGTGGCTCATTTTGTCGAGACTTGCAACAATGCTGGTACAGATGGAGACTTGATGGTCAAACAGTTCGTCCGCTCCTTGAAGGGAAATGCCTTTGACTAGTATATCGACATAAAACCAGGAAGTATTGACAGTTGGGAGCAGTTGGAAAGGAAATTCTTGAATCGCTTTTATAGCATAAGACGTGTGGTGAGCATGATAGAACTCACTAACACACGTCAATGGGAAGGCGAGCCCGTCGTTGATTATATATAACGATGGAGAAACCTAAGTCTAAACTGTAGGGATCACTTATCTGAGGCGACATCAATAGATATGTGCATTCAAGGAATGCTCTGGAGGATTCGCTATATCCTACAAGGGATCAAACCTCAGTCTTTCGAGGAATTAGCTAGAAGAGCACATGATATGGAGTTGAGCTTTGTAGGAGTTGGTGTGGGAGATCTTCCGGTACCTGAGCCATCCAAGGGAACGGGAAGACCAATTAAAAGAACTGGGAGCAAGCCTGTCTTCAAGGATAGCAAGAAACAAGTGCTGGCTACCGATGTTGTTCCTATCAAGGTCCCGAATGCCAAGGATAAAGGACAATCGAGCACTTCGACCCATGTTCCAACAACTCCTCAGACAGAGAAGAGGCGACCAACTCTATAGGAGAGGCAGAATAAGCAATATCCTTTCCCTGATTCAGATGTCGCGGATATATTCGATTTTCTTTTGTCTGTCAAAATGATTGAACTCCCCCCGTCAAAACGCCCACAACAAGCGAGTCGAGCGGGAGATCCAAACTTTTGTAAGTATCACTGTGTTCTGGGCCATCCTATTGAGAAGTGTTTTGTCTTCAAGGAGAAGGTTATGGAACTTGCCTAAGATAACAAGATTGACTTAGGGTCGATGGTTTCTTTGAATCTGGTGGACGTAACAAGTTTGGACGTATCCAATATTATCTTCGGGTCGTTTAGCTTTGATGAGATGGCTGCTTTCCTGTGTTCGAAAGTGAAACCAGATGATAGTCAGGACATTAAGATGTCAAGTTGTGCAATTGGCCATGAGGCGATTCATGCTGAAGAAGGTTGGACTTTGGTAACGCATAGAAGGAACCGAAGAAAGACTTTGAAGCCTCAAGAGAAGAAACCTCCTATTCGAACAAAAGTTTTTAAAGGAGGATATAAGAAAGCAAACTTCAAGGAGGTTGTGGATAAGCGAACCCCTAATGTTGAAGTAACCTTGAAAAGGCCATCTCCAATCACGGTGTGGGATTTCTTCCCCGAGAGATTTCAAAGGCTTGCGACTTTGTCCAGAAGTTGTCACCATGTTAACACGGATAAAGAGCAGTCCAATCCAAAGGTTGGCATCCCGAAAAGTTCTACAACGATGTCAGTCGAAAAGGTGAAGGAGAATTGTCCGATTATCACATTTTCTGATGAAGATCTTCTTGTGGGCCATAAGTCTCACAATCGACCGTTATTTATGTCTGGATATACATGCGGCACAAAGGTTAATCGCATCTTGATTGACCCAGGTTCGACAGTCAATATCATTTCTTCAATAGCTTTGAAGGATATTGGCTTGGTAGTGGATGATCTCTCAAGTAGTCGACTGATAATTCAGGGATTTAACCAAGGTAGAGAACGGGCCATTGGAAAAATTTGCCTTTCTCTCACGATAGGTGACATGGAATCTTGCACGACATTTTATGTTATTGATTCAATGACGACCTATAATATGTTGCTAGGTCGACCATGGATGCACGAATACGGAGTCGTCGCATCAATACTTCACAAATGCTTTAAGTTTATTAAGGATGGAGTGTCGTGTACAGTATGGGCGGATGCTAAACCCTTCACAGAGGAGGAATCATACTTTGCTGATGCCAAGTTTTACTTTAATAAGGGTACTGATGCTGAAGAAAAAGTCTCGAAGCTTGTACCGGTTGTAAAGGATATCACGAAGAAGTCGGACGTAGAAGTTTCACCTATCCAACAAGAGGTATCTTCAGTTAATCCGATAGTTAAAAATGAAATGCCGGATTATAAGACTAAACAGAATGTGCCAATTCTGCGCTATATCCCAAGAGCCTTCCGAAAAGCCGGGGAACCACCTTTCGTGAGTAGTCACGCTGAAGAAATAGTGGTGCCAAAGGAACTCAACTGGCCAGTGACGAAAATGACAACAATTGCTCAAATGAGTACGCCTTTAAAAGGTTTTATCCGGCCTAAACAGGGGGCAATCATCTATCTAAATTCATTGCCTGACAGGCGCACCAACGGATTTGATCCAAATGCATTCAGGCTAATCTCTGCGGCCGGCTATACAGAAGACTTGAAGGCGCTTGGGGCTGCTTCAAAAGAGGCCAATCCAGAAGGTGATACTCAAAAGTCAAAACTTGGTCTTGGGTATGATGCTCCTAGGCCCGTCAAAGAGGTGAAGAAGGCTTCAACTCAATACATTGAGGCTGATGATAAAACTACAGCCGAATCGACGAGAACTTCGGTATTTGATAGACTTGGAGCCCCGTCTGAGCGAAGGTCGGTATTTGATAGATTTGGCACTCAGAAAGAAGAAATTAAGGTTCGAAGATCGATGCGATCAAGATTGAGTCAAGCTCCAATAAGTCGAATGATGTGGAAAAGAGTTGATAAAAAAGAAGATATCCCAATTATCATAGAAGATACAAAGGATCTTCGAAGCAAAGTTCCCTCTCGAATGAAGCGTCAAACGGTTGTTGAAGTAACTACTGGCGATGTACTGAAAATGAGCACGAAGACATGGGTATCTACTAATAGCAATGGGGAATCATCTCATAGTAATAGCGGAAATGATGTTGTCGCTTCCCACCACGTCACAATTACTGAGGCTGAGGAAAACACTTCCCCTAAAGAGGATGATGCAGAAGAGGCTCCAGAAGTATTCGAGGACAAAAAGAAGTCTACTGTTGACGAATTGAAAGAAGTCGATCTTGGGGAGAAAGGGGATCATCGTCCTACATTCCTTAGCGCAAGTTTAAACCCTGAAGAAGAGGAGTCATACATCCAATTGTTGAAGGAATACAAAGATGTCTTCACATGGAGTATAAAGGAATGCCCGGCCTTGATCCAAAGATAGCAGTCCATAAGTTTAGCTGTTAAGCATGGAGTTCGACCCATAAAGCAAGCTCAACGACGTTGTCGCCCAGAGCTGATCCCATTGATAGAGGCCGAAGTCAATAAGCTTATTGAAGCTGGATTTATTCGGGAGGTGAAATATCCAGCATTTGTAGACATTGAAATTTTATTGATGTCAAAATAATGTCATTCGGCCCAAACCATATATTATATTGGATGAATATGATTGATTGCCTTTATATTATAAGATATCACAATATGAAATATTTTGCACTTATATCATAGTGTAAATATACTACACGGGCCTGCGATTATAAAAAAGGATAAAGCCCAACCCATTTATTATTGGGTTTTAAAATTATGGCTCAGCCCATATGCTAGCCCAATAAGCCTAATCCAATTATAAAATGAACTGGGCCTAGCCCATATATCGGCCCATTCATACTTCGTCCCAATCCAAATGTCAGCCCAATATAACCTTAAGCCCACATGCACTTGTCCCACATCGGAAAGAAACACTATCTAAGGACTTCTCAATTCCTATATAAAGGGAGTCCCTCCCCCTTATTTGGGACACACAAAATTCTCTCTTCTCTCTTCTTCTCTTAAGCCCCATAGGGTTATAAAGATATTCTAGTTATGTTTTTGAAGACCCCCTAGTGGGTGGTGTGGCGCGGCGAAGGCCCCTCGGCGGGTGGTGCGGCGCAGCGAAGGCCCCTCTTGCGGGTTTATCTCCGAAGGCCCCTCTTGAGGCCCCTCTTGCGGGTATATCTCCTAAGGCCCCTCTTGCGGGTATATCTCCTAAGGCCCCTCTTGCGGGTATATCTCCGAAGGCCCCTTTGCGGGTATATCTCCGAAGACCCCATAGCGGGTTTATCTCCGAAGGCCCCATAGCAGGACGACGAGATTCTAGCGGTGGCATATTATCCTTGGAGTTATATTTTCCCAGCGATCATATTCTACCCACAACAATATTTTTCCCGACGGCGGCTATATTCCTCTGTAGACAACATCTCTCCCTCAAGTTCTGTTGGATAAAATCCACAGGCATCGAGAACTTCAAGAGTGAGGAGCTCCTTCGATAGCGAAGTTCTCGAGCATCTTTTCCTTACCTGATCGACGACGAAGACTCTCTAGATCAAGCTTCTACAATAGCCCTGGTATTTTTTGCCCATCCTCAGAAGACTCGAGAGATCAAGCTCTGCAGCTCCAGTGTCTTCATTAACATATCTCATTGAAGCCCCAGCAGATATTTGCTAGAGCTTCAGCCCATCTATATTTCGGATATCTTACGAGTATAGAATTAGAGGACTCACGTGTTTTGTCCGTGATTAGAGATTGAACCTGCTATTTCTCAATACAACAATTTGTACGTTTCTTCCGGTCTATATACGGACCGCGAGATTTTTTTACGTCTACAGTTGTCGACAACTTTCTCGAGTTTTGTTCCATTTTAACGACGTTAGTTTCGAAATTCGTCGACTAACTGTGTGAAATCGGTCTTACAAAGGTCGACTTCGGTCCTTAAAGAAGTCGGTCTTTGTAAGACCGAGTTCCATCTTGCTCGACAAAGATCGACTTCATGGACCCCATGAAATCGGCCTTACAAAGACCGACTTCTTGCCACTTAGCCAAAAACAATTATAACCAACAAAGTCGGTCTTACAAAGACAGACTTCAGTTAACTAAAAAAAAAATTGAATTTCGAAAAAGTCGGCCTTACAAAGGCCGACTCTTTCAAAGAGAAAAAAAAAACTTCGACTGACACGAGTGAAGGGTAACAAAGTCTTTCCCAAAGGGGGGTTGGGTTTCCCCACTTTTTTTGGTTTCCTATTTTTGTGTCAGTCACCCCAACCCAATCCTCCTCACCTCTTCTAACTTTTAGTTTTCTTATTTTATTTTTTATGTCAAGTCACCCCAACCCCACGTGATTTGGGAAAGCCTTCTGAAGTTGTCCCCTCTACTCGCATCAGTCGAAGGTTTTTTTTTTTAACTTATTAAGGCCGACTTCATACGGGTGGGATGAATGACATGAAGTCGGCCTTTGGTTAGAGGATTGTGAAATCGGTCTTACAAAGGTCGACTTCCTTCATGATCGAAATCAGCCTTTGTAAGACCGATTTCACTAGGTTAGTTGACGAATTTCCAAATTTATGAGGTTATTTGACGAAATTGTTTGCGGACCAACGTTATTTTGGAACAAAACTCCAACTTTCTCCATCCAAATTTCTAGATGATGTTCGACTGCGAAGTTGTGGACGAATCCTCGTATCTTTGGGATATCATCAAGTTAGGTTGGGAAGCATTTCATGGAGTTTGGTGGGCCGGGGGTTAGAGGAGAGTAAGCAAGCAAAATAGATATTTATCCCTGCTCAAAGGAAACAAGTACAACGTCATGCCCCCATAAAAATATAATATGTAAGCACATCAGGACACTCGGATCAACACGTTGCCATATGTTACATGTTAATGGATACACGAGCAGATTTGTATATATCTATTCGAAAAAACATTGCGAAATATAGTTTAAGTTTTTAAAATTACTTGAATATTTTTCCTAATTCGTCGAGTCAAACAACGACTTTAAATGACTTTGAAAAATCTTTTTAGATTTTTTTGTTGTTGATGATCGTTATTTCAAATAGCGATTTTGTCCCAACACTAAGAAATTGTTAATTCTCCTAAAGTCGAAGTTTGATACGGCAACTTTGTAACAACGGATTTCGTATATTTTTTTTCTAAGGACAAACCTCGTATATGTGGTGTTAAAACGAAAGATTGATTAATTGTGGACCATATTTGCAACGATGGTAGCAGAATAGATATTGGGCCAGTGTTTTTGCTCCCGTCATGTCCACGTTTGATGGATGGCCCATTTTCCTAGTTTTATCATTCGTACGTAGTCTTATAGTTTTATAAGGCTAAATTAGGTGACCCTAATGGATTCTCTGCCCCTACTCCTAGTAAACAAGACACGAATAGCCTCGAAGCCTAACCTTTCCAAGCCATGCTTTGGTTGTATGTTGTAACTATATTCGTTAGACTTCTGTCCTCTCCCAAATTTACCCTTTCCGCAGATGACTGTTCGATGTTGCAGACAAGATGATTAAGGACGGTAAACGGGCTGTGGTTAGCTGCCTCTCTCTCTCTCTCTCTTACTCGTTCCGCTCCTCCCATATATGGCGTAATACCAACCCTGCCTAGCACTCTCGCTAGTCGCCATTGCTGCTGCCCACCCCCACCTGCTTTATCTTGTCACACGCCTCCTCCCATGACCGTGGAACCATTGATAGGTTCCCAGCGCCTGCCATTAGGTCCCATGCTTGCCTTGCATACCTCCTCCCACTTGACCTTCTTTTTGTGAATGTCAATTTTGGGTCCTCACCATATGAATCTCGACAATGTCTGTTCAATACATTTGCATACTTCTACCGGCAATGGCAGCATCATCGACCGATATTTTTGGATAGCGAATAACACTGAATTCACCGATTGTAACCTCCCCGCATATGAGAGGTGATGACTGGTCCAATGTTGGACTCGATGAGTAATTTTCGCTAGGAGAGGCGCACAATCTGCTGCAGTAAGCCTTTTAGTTATCGGTGGGACTCCTAAGTAACATGTTGGTAGGGTCCCCTCCACAAATTACCTGTCTAACATTCCCAAAGAGCACTTCACTCTATAGGTTATTTATTCGCAGTCCGACCATTCGCTAAACTTGTTTTTGTTTATGGCCTTGGCCATACAATTTACTGCAGATAGTTTTCCCCTAGTAAAAAAATTAACATGTCGGCCGCAAAGCACAGATGTGCTAACTTAGTCTTTGCGCACAACCAATGGAAACCAAACTTCCTCGGAGACAGCCTCCTTCCGCAGCATCCCTGATAAAACTTCCATGACCATGACAAAAAGATATGGCGACAAAGGATCCCCTTGCCTTAGTCCCCACGAACATGGAAAAAACCATGCAGCTCCCCGTTGACACACCCCGAGAACCTCTGCGTGGTGACACAATCCATTATTCTTTGTATGAGTACCTCTCGTAGATGAAAGCATTCCATGACAAGTTTTAAGAAGTCACATTCCACCAAGTCGTTGGCCTTTTTTATGTATATCTCTAAAGCATAACTTTTAGGGCGACGTCATGAATGGTATCGCATCATTGGCTCCTTTTCCATAAGTATGTTATCCACAAAGATCCTGCCGGGAATGAAAGCCGATTAGGTCGGGAGTCTAGGAGAGAGTTCAGATTTTCCCACCTTCAGTATCGTGTGATTATGGTGGCATTAACTTCTCGGAGCAGCCTGTCACTTTGGAAGAAATCTAAAACAGCTTCAATAACATCGACACCAAGCGTGCTCCATGCCGAACAGTAAGACTACGCAATGAAACCATAAGAATCTGCGCCTTCTTTTTCCCCGGTGCGAACATAGCATTGTGTACCTCCTCCAGTGTCACCGATAGCTTTAGCAGTCTAGTCCGGTCACTATCAGTTATTCTTGTAACATACCTTTGGGCGTGCCTCTTCTCAAGTTGTGTCCCTCTGGGAGTCAATGGAAACTGGACTGCCCCTTTCCCTATCGGTTGGTTCCCTTGTATCGTCGTCCCGTCCTCTTTCAGCAATGTTAGTCATAGCATTCATGTTATTTCTTCTTCTCAATGTGCTATGGAAAACGCCTCGTGATCCTGTCGCCAAGTTCCAAACCATCGAATCCGGTATATTTGACACGACATGCTTTCCTCCAGCTTTGCAAGAAAATTGTAGCATCCGGCCGCCTCTTTCTCTCGTAACCCTAGTAAGAAGCCTGGACTGCTAGCCCTTCAAGATACATTCTACGCCTCCTTCCCTCTTGTTGTGTAGCCCATGTAAGTCAGCCTTGTTCAATTCCTCCAACTTACCCTTCGTACTCTTCATAATCCGTAAATTAATGAAAATAGCTAACTCCGAACTCTAAGGAGCAAAAATCCTTTTCATCTCCAGTATCCTTTCTCGACACTTTTCCCTCCTTATAACTCGAATCTCTCCTCTCCTCCCTCTACTTTCCCCTCTCTCACTTTTTTCTATTTAAAAACTTTGAGTTCTTTCATAGAAAATTGAACACATAATTCACGATTAATTAATTTGAATAATTTATTTCACAAATTATTTTATTGATCAATATTATCGTGTAATAAAGCTCACACGACTATTTAGCCCACACAATATCTATACACCCACAGCGTATCGCAAACTAATGCAGGAAAGTTTCGGTGATTTCCTAATTCACAATTCGTTAGAAAAAAAGAATCATTTATGGATTATATGACTTGAAGGGTGCCCGGTCTAGATTATATAGAAATGGCAAATGGATATGGTGGTAATTACAATTAGGTTGCCTAGAGTTTTGTACGGAAATACGGTTAGTTTTTAAAAAAATTGCGAAAGACGGTTCGTATTTAGTAAAATACCGTTTTAACGTTGAGGACAGCCATCCAAGGCGCGTTTTAAAAACCTGCCTTTAAGGGGTTATTTTTGAAAACTCGTCCCCTTAACTAAATGAATAAGGAGCGGGTTTTTAAAACTCGCCTTTCGAAAACTTAGATAAAAAGAATCATGTACACTAGTTGGTTAAAGTCTTGTAAGTTAAGGAAATCTTTGACCAACTGAGCTAGAAGGGGCAAGTTATGTTATTTTATGAAAACCGCCTCATATGTTATTTTAGGGCGGTGGCGGGTTTTCAAAACTCGGGGCGAATTCTCAAGACCGTCGTCTTGAAAGACGCGTTTTGAAACCCATCGGGCAGATTTTGAAAACCCGCCCCTCATCATTGTCCTCGAGGGTGGGTTTTCAAAACTTGTCATCTTTGTAATTTGAGTGACACGTGTTGAAAACGCGTCTTTTTAGCAGTAATACCGTATTTTACGAAACACAAACCGTATTTCGTAAATTTTTAAAACTTACCAGTACAAAACACGTCTGGTATAGTTACAAATTATTTCTATACTTCCAACCCAAATCCTATTATATACACTAAAAATTTACCAATAAATTATGTTATATAGCAATTTTTTAGCTTTGCTACGGCGTAGCAGTAATTTTATTTCTTTTTTTTTTTTTTCAAAATCGGGTACTTTTGAGTAGTAATGTTTTTTTGTGTGATTAATAATTCTATTTTAAAAAAATATTGGAAATATTTTATTAGTAGTAATAAATAATGATAAATGGGAGGAGGAAAAGGGAGAGAGAAAGGGAGAGAGATGGGGGTAGCAACGGCGACAGCAGCTCCACAACTTCTTCTGCAGGCCCACACCAACAGTTTCCTCCGCTTATCCACTCACCGCCACCCGCCGCCCCCCACCGCCTCTCGCCGGCCCCCCCTTCCCCTCCCCACCTTCCATTATTCCCATGCCAGGGGAAGCTGCTGCCCCGTCCTCTGCCAGTCAGCCTCAACCTCCGCCCCCGCCCCTGCCCCTGCCTCCTCCTCCTCCGCCCTCCTCGGCCAGGACCGCCTCCTCAAGGTTCGAAGCTCTTTACCAGCCGTTACTCGAGTTGACTTACTGGTTCTCTTTTGTGATTTTTTTTTCGGTTGTGGCAGGTCCCAACCTCCCATATCAGGAACTTCTGCATCATCGCGCATATCGACCATGGCAAGTCTACGCTCGCCGATAAGCTGCTCCAGGTCACCGGCACCGTTGAGCTCCGTGAGATGAAGGAGCAGTTCCTCGATAACATGGACCTCGAGCGCGAGCGCGGCATCACCATCAAGCTCCAGGTCTCCTCCTCTTCATCCTCCTCTGCTCCTTATGGGCCGTCCGCTTTTCCGTCATTGTGTCTTCCACGTGCTGCGCAGGCTGCTCGCATGCGCTACGTTTTTGAGAAGGCGCCCTACTGTCTGAACTTGATCGACACTCCGGGTCATGTCGACTTCTCTTATGAGGTAATCATCTCCGGAGTCGTGGTATTTATGGTTTAAAGATTTTTTTAAGAGGTTGATCTCGCCATCTGTATTTGGTTAGGTCTCCCGTTCTCTCGCGGCATGTGAAGGCGCCCTGTTGGTGGTAGATGCTTCGCAGGTTATTCCCTAGACATTGCTACTTCACCCCTCTTTGTTTGATGCAACAAGCAGGCGTGATATGATTGATGGGAGAACTATTGAGGCAAACGAGGGTTCCATCTTGCATTATATTGTGTCCATTTACCTTTTCTTTTCCTTTTCTGGGAGAAGGCTCTATCTTTAGCCGGAAAAGAATCCTCTTTCCCTCCTGCTTTACCTTCTGATACAAAGAAAAGAGACTCCCATCTTGCTATGAAGTGCTTGTGCTTCTTGATTAGAATTAGAAGCTCTTATTAGATACATTTTGAGATTGGACACAATGTCTGTAAATTACTTTATGAAAAAAAATGGATATAGCTCATTTTGAAGGATCTTAGTAGCATTATCATGTTGTCTCCTTGTTGTAGGGAGTAGAGGCACAAACCCTGGCAAATGTTTATCTGGCTCTGGATAACAACTTGGAAATTATTCCGGTAAGTTCATTTTATTCAATTAAGGGTCCCTTTAACGGATATTTCCGTTATCCTTTATTTAATGTTGCTTCTTAGGTTAGTTGTTGCACTTTATCTCAGGCATGATATACTCGCTCGTTGTGCTGCTATGTGAGAAAGTAAAACTATATTAGCATTTCATCTTCTGTAGATTGGCGGAAGAGTGAACTTAGATGCTTGAACAGTTTGTATGATGCTATCCATTTTCATGGGTCATATTTGTGTATCTAGGTCTTGAATAAAATAGATCTTCCAGGTGCCGAACCTGATCGTGTCCTCAAGGAAATCGAAGAGGTAGGTGGCTTTGTCTTTGTTGTTGCTGAAAGGGTAGAGCTAGATTTCTTTGTGGTGCTTATCTCTTCTGTCATAAGCTGTAATGATTGCTGAAATTTGTTCAAGCAGGTTATTGGCTTGGATTGCAGCAATGTCATATTGTGTTCTGCAAAGGTGAAAATCGTGTTGACTTATTAATAGCTGTGGCATACTTATTCGAAGATTTTGTTCAAGCCTTGGTACTTTTTACTGCAGGAAGGAATAGGCATCCATGATATTCTTAATGCGATAGTTCAAAGGGTTCCACCTCCAGCAGATACTGCTGAGCAACCTCTAAGGGCCCTTATATTTGATAGGTTCTACTTCCTCCTTTTTTCTGTTGATATCTTTTAACTTTTGACTAGTGTGAGGGTTAGGGAGGGCGTGTATGTTATTGGGCAAAATTTTGGATAGCTGTTATTTTACTTCTTGATTTTAAGAAAATTGATCACCAGTGGAGCAACCATAGCATAGTACGAAGACTAACAGGAGTCCGCTTGTTACAACACAACTCTTTGGGGAAAATTATTTGCTTCCTGAAATTACTCATCAATCTGTGTCTAGTAAAGATGAAAAAATAATTCAGTTCTTTCTAACACAAATACTTTGGCACTTTCTCTGCCAACAATTTTGGTAAATATTGTTTCTATACATGTATATGAGAATTTGTTATAAATGAAAATTTGATTTCCCAACTGTTAATTACTCAAGAAATCTCCCTTCAAGTGCATTACTAACTGGCAATGTACATTTGGTCGTGATGGTTATAAATGATGTTGTGTCAGTTTCTCTGTTCTTTCTGTAGTTATTATGATCCATATCGAGGTGTTATAGTGTACTTTCGAGTAATTGATGGAAGAATTAAGAGAGGAGACAGAATCATTTTTATGGCCAGTGGCAAGGTAGTATTCTTTTCATTTCCTTTTCCTTCTAAAATCATCTTAAAAGGAACTTAAAGCGATTTCTACTTGCTGGAGGGAGATCACTGGCCAGCTTACCGATGTTTCTTTTCCATAATGCAATTTTTTCATGAAAGGATTACCTTGTTGATGAAGTTGGAGTTTTATCTCCAAATCAGTTGCAAGTTGGCGAGTTATTTTCTGGAGAGGTAGTGTATATGTCTTTTTGTTCTTCTGAATTCTGATCAGTTTCCCGGGGGCTTATTCGTGACTGGTCCATTGCCCTAAGGCTCTCACAAATTATGTGCTGATGTGTATTTGTGATTGATTATTTGTTTTCTATCACTTCAGGTGGGCTACCTCTCGGCTTCCATAAGGTCTGTGGCAGATGCTAGGGTGGGTGACACTATTACTCACTACAGTAGAAGGGCCGAGAATTCACTTCCAGGATATGAAGAAGCCACACCAATGGTGTTTTGTGGCTTATTCCCTGTTGATGCTGACCAGTAACGTCCTGTTGGTTCTTTAACCATTATTCATTTTTTAAGAAATTTTTTTGGGTGAATGCCCTATAATATATTTATCTTTTGGTCTTTAGGTTTCCCGAGTTACGTGATGCGTTAGAGAAGCTGCAACTCAATGACGCTGCTTTAAAGGTTAGTTTAAATTATGGAGGTGTTCATTTGAAATTGTCGATATCCTTTTCTCACTAAAGCCACTTTCTTTCTCTGGCCTAATCTTGGCCAAAGTGAGTTTGTTATTGCTACCGTTGCTTATGTACTTTTTTTTTGGGTAGAAAGGGGATTTAGATTAGTAGATAAATCTAGCGTTCAGTACAGCGTTACAAAATGTCAATTACACGGAATGTCTCCATGTAATGAGTTCAAAATATAGTCAGGAGGATAGAGGTAGGTGAGGGATTGCTCCTCCACGGAATGTCAATTACCGTTGCTTATGTATTTCAATTTGAAGCATCTGTTTTTGTGTAGTATTTTTAAAGATACCCAAATGTGTTAGGTTGTAAACACCATCCCTTGCTAAGGCTGAACCACCAGCTTATCGGGCTTAACTTTCTCTTAAATTATGCTTTACCTCATATTCTTATGTTTGTCGTATAGACGTGAATGATAAATTTTGTCAATTACTCATTTAGTTTGAACCCGAGACTTCTAGTGCCATGGGCTTTGGCTTCAGATGTGGCTTTCTGGGTCTCCTTCATATGGAAATTGTCCAGGTGCAGTTTCCTTGATCACTTAAATACGGTTTTTATCATAGTTTCTAAGAAGTCGCTAAATAACTTATGCAATCACATACAATGTTGTCTTTTCTCAGGAAAGGCTTGAGAGGGAGTACAATCTTAGCCTCATAACAACAGCTCCCAGTGTGGTGTATAGAGTGAACTGTGTCGACGATCAAACTGTAAACATTCCTTACCATGTAATCTGCATGTTGTACTGGGGTTATGTGGCTCATATACTTTGTCTTTGCAAGGTCGAATGTTCAAACCCTTCTTTACTTCCTGAGCCTGGACAAAGGAGATCCATCGAGGAACCTTACGTGAAGGTGGATTCATAAATTTATATGCCATGAAATTTATCATGTCCTGGGAGACTGTTCAGATTGCTTATTCAGTTTCGAGGATGCTTCGTAATAACTGCAGATTGAGATGCTTACACCAAAAGACTACATTGGACCACTCATGGAGCTTGCTCAAGATAGAAGAGGAGAATTCAAGGAAATGAAATATATTGCAGAAAACCGGGCATCAATTATCTATGAATTACCCTTAGCAGAGGTCTCTATTTATAATGTTCTAATCTTGGTTATCTACGAGTTAATCACCTTGGGGTGGCTCAACCAATTTCGGTGGTAGTCATTTTTATGTTTGTTGTACAGATGGTTGGCGATTTCTTTGACCAATTGAAGTCTCGTAGTAAAGGTTACGCCAGCATGGAGTATACATTGATCGGGTATCCTTCTCTGTTATTGCTAAATCAACTTGATGGGGGTAGAATTGGTTGTTTATTTTATGCTTATTTCACTTGATTCTTGGCAAAAAATCTGGAACTTTCCAACATTAGTAATATGTCCAATGAAAGAGTTATCTGAACAGAAAAAGGTCATAAATTAAAATATCTATGTTTTCCTTTCAATTTTTAGGGTTTGCATTGCATGATCCTGAGTGATTTTAATCATCAGGTACAAAGAGAGTGAATTGATTAAGCTTGACATTAAGATCAATGGTGACACGGTGGAACCACTTGCAACTATTGTTCACAAAGATAAGGTGATTGATTCTTTCTTTGCTATTTGGATAGTACCGGCATTTTGAATCTCGTGATGAATAATAAAATGAATTGTGCGTCTTCAGCATTCAAAAGATGTAGAGAACTTTAGAGGCTGAGTTCCCTGGCAACTTAGAATCCTGATTCTGGTCCTTTCACCATCTGTACTTTAAACTTGGTTACCGTGACACGCTGCAGTTATGGAGCTTTAAAAATCGCATGTGCTCTTAGTTTTTGCCAGTGGTATTATGTAATTGGCAAAGTTGGCTGGAATAATTAATGTCTGTTTGCATAATGGGAGCTGCTTTTCAGGCATATTCAGTAGGAAGGGCTTTGACACAAAAACTGAAGGAGCTAATTCCTCGACAGATGTTTAAAGTTCCCATCCAAGTAAGATTTAGTTCTCACTCGTTCTAATCTAATGAGCTCTTGATAGCAGCTAAGTGTGTGTGTTTTGAGGCATTTTTTTGTTCACATGCCATGGAGATAGTTGTGGCATATAATCGCTGTCTGATAAGTGTAAATGTGATCTCCTTCACATCCTTGATACTTCAAATGCACAGCATGGTCATTTCCTGATTTTTTTTTTTTTTGGGGTGGGGGGGGACTCCTGAACATGTCATTCCTCGTTGTTGCACTTTTGAATCCTTATGGTTGATTTTCTGCAGTAATCGGTCATGTTCTATCTGTAGGCATGCATTGGCGCCAAAGTGATCGCTAGCGAATCTTTATCAGCTATCCGGAAGGATGTCTTAGCCAAGTGCTACGGTAAAGTAGAATTGTTTGTGTGGTGAATGTTGCCTACCTCAAAGGAAGAAATAAATAAATAATTTATTCTTCCGGTTCCCCCGAAAGCTGATGGAATTGGATGACTGACTGGATAAGAGGAAGTCATCCACATTACAAATGCTTGAATGCAACTAGCAAAATTCTTTTTTCTCAAATAATTTTGGTCCACTTAGCTGTCATATTTCGGTTCTCTTCATTTTTCACAATAACTTTTAATAGTTCGTGGGGGAAAACTGTTGCTTTTTCTTAATCAGGTGGTGATATCACAAGAAAGAAGAAGCTACTTAAGAAACAGGTAATTTCTTCTGCTTGCCTTTTATCTCCATCCTTGTGTCGGTAGTTCCCCCCTTTTGGGTATCATTTCTTATGTCTCCATTTCCCTCATTGTTATTATCTCGTGGAATTACGCTCGACGCATTTTGTTAGTTCTTCTGCATGGTTAGCAAGCATGATGATGTGATGTCGCTTTTTGTTTCCCGATCTTTAGGCTGAAGGGAAGAAACGAATGAAAGCAATTGGCAAGGTAGATGTGCCTCAGGAAGCTTTCATGGCAGTGTTGAAGCTTGAGAAGGAAGTCTTGTAACATACAAAGCGGCAAATTGTTCTAAGCATGCCTCCGAGGTAACAAAGGTGTTTGTCATCATAATTTTTCTTGTCGGCGCTAATGCTTATCTTTGTTTTGGTACTTTTAGCTGGTTGCTTTTCTTTGTTTAGTGGTTATACCACGCGGTTAATGTTGTTCCGAGTCCAAGTCGTTAAGTACGGAAGGAATGTCGTCCCGAATGTCTCCCCAGAAATCAACCTATAATTGCCAAGGTGTAGCCGGTGACATCATTAAAGAAAGGTAGTCCATCTTGCGTGTATTGAATCATAATGTAGCATTTTCCACGCATTGAATCATATAACCACTTCTAGAATGCAAACTATTCTGAACCCAAGTTGCACGCTGGATTCAAACCCTGGTTTTGATACGATAGCGACGTGGCTCGTTTGCAGGCACTCGTGATATCAAGTATCGTTTCCATTAGGACGATTCAACTCTTTTGTCTCCCAGATTTAGTATTCCTGAGCTACCGAAAGTTCCTTAGAACAGTGAGTTCCAATGATCGCTAGTGCGTGTATTGGTCAACATTTGCTTGCTGCCAGTGCAGCGAAATCACATGGAATATTGGTTCAAGCCTCGGACGAAGCATTGTGGGCATATATTTTGGTCGATTGGATTAGCAACTCCTGCCTTGCCATTTCCAGAACATGGACAGGGGAATACGGTTGGGGTGAGTCCATCTCATTCGCCCGTGACTCCTGATAACTCCGATGCCATTGCTGACTTGGTCGTTGCGGTAGATGTTCCTTTATGGGCTGTACGAGGAGGAAGACTCTTAGGTGCTCTTAAAAAAACATGAAGTTGTATCAGCCTAAGGCGCGACTAGATTGATGAGAACCTGAAAGAGCTTCTTCGCTGGGCACGTGAATGACTTAAAAGAGCAAACTTTGGTTCTCCGGCCCGCCATTTATGAAACCAAGAATTTCCAGAGATTACGAGGTTGAGGAAACCTTTTTAGGTCAGCCCACGACCAAGAAAATATATTCTGAAACAAGAAAAGTTCAGATTTTAGGGATAGCGACATCGTTGTAATTTACTTGGGCTACAAAAAAAAAAAAGGCCAAATGAATCAATTCTATTCCACACTTTGTTCGTTTTTTCCGATTTAACCTAAACTTTTCAAAATATCGTCACGCATCCTAACGTTTGACCGTTATCTCAATTTTAACCACCGTTAAGCCAATTCATGGACAGAATACTACGTAGCGCACATGTGGCCATTAACGCCGTCTGTCCACCGTTGAACTGGTGACTGTGCATGACATGGCTGATGAAATGTCAACACATCATCGATGACGTGGACTCCCTCAAAACAAGAAAACCCTAATCTATAAAATAACTCGATCTGAGTCGATTCCCCCAAATCAAGCATACCCTATTTACCTAAACACACTCCCCGATCGATTCTTCCCGACCTCCAACACCGTTTTCGTTCATTCCCCGCCTCGTCTCTTCCTGACCTCCAACACCGGCCTCCATCGATCCCGACCCACAACATAGACAACTTTCATCATTCCCGACCCACAACACAGACTACTTCCATCATTCCCGACTTCCATCAGTCCCTGGTAATTTGTAACACTTCTTGGTCGTGGGTTTGTTGTGGGTTGGTTGTGGGGATTAGGGTTGGTCATGGGATGGTTGCATGAATAAGGATTTTGTGGGTTGTTTGTCTGTTAAAGCTTAAGTTTATTTGTTTACTGTGGGGATTAGGATTGATTGTGGCTTAAGTCTGTTTGTTTACTGTTGATTGGTAATGTGGCTTAAGTTTTACCTAGTTTGTGGCTTAAGTTTGATTGTTGATTGGTACTGTTGATTGGTAATCTGTCTGTTTGTGGGTTAAGTTTTACCTGGTTCTTTGTCTTTAGAAATGGAAGAAGGACGCGGTAATGTTGTTCTACATGTTTGTGGTAAACTCAATCTTTCTGGTCGGGTATCTTATGTTGGTGGTAAGACAGAAACATTTAACAATGTCGATGTGGATAAGATGGGATATTTCACTGTTAAGAGTTTTGTGAGAATGTGTGCATACGAGGCGACTAGGATGTGGTTCGCAAAACCTGAGAAAAGTCTAGCCAAGGGTTTGGTTGAGTTTTGCAAAGATGCTTAAGTGTTTGAGATGGTGAATTTGTTATTGCAATATAAGAGCATTGACATTTATGTTGAGGGAGATGAAATCCATGAAAGTGATCCCGAAGAAGATGAGGATGTTAGGGAGTTGGTAGGGAAAGATGAATCTGTTCATGAGGATATAGGTGTTGATGAAATTAATGAAGTTAATATAGATGCTGATGATGCTGTAGAGTCTGATTATGTTAATTCTGAGGCTGAGCTCGTGGAGGAGGACCCTGATGGTGATAATGTTGTTTGTAGACCTGTTGAAAAGATGTATGACCCTAAATGTGATCATAGGACACTGAATTTTGAGGTTGGATTAAGATTTGATACACTTCAGCAGTTTAAAGAAGCTGTTCAAGATTATGAAATTGTAAATGGAGTTAATTTGCGATTTGTTAGAGTAGAACCGAGGAGAATGGAAGTAGTGTGTGAAAATGGGTGTCAGTTAGAGCATAAATGTACTAGATCTTTGAAAAACAGACATGCTATTGTGAAGTGGGTAGCTTGGGAATTTATTAGAATGAACAGACCATTGGATACTATGAGAGCTAGGGATGTCATGGTTGACTTGATGGAGAAATATAGTGTTCAGGTCAACAAGTTGCAGGTGTATCGTACAAAATGACATTTTTAGAGAATTGTCAATGGATCTATTGAGGAGCACTATAAGAAAATCATGTCGTATGTAGCTTATCTCAGCAAGAACCTGATAGTACTTTCAAGCTTGATCTGGAAGTAACCCCTGGTTTAGGTCTCTTCAATACTTTCAAAAGATTCTATGTAGGCTTTAGTGAATTGAGGAAGGGGTTGAGGCTTGGTTGTAGGAAGGTGGTGGGTTTTGATGGAACATTTTTGAAGACAAATGCTGGAGGAATTTTGTTGTTTGCAGTTGGTAGAGATGGGAACAACCATATGTTTCTTGTTGCTTGGGGAGTTGTGGAGGGTGAGAAAACCCAAAGTTGGATGTGGTTTTTATCTCTTCTGTTTCAAGACCTGGCAGTCAATGATGGATGTGGATGGACCTTTATAAGCAATAAACAAAAGGTAAACAATGCTCACTTTTTGATTGTTGAATGTGGTAAACAATGCTCACTGGTTTTCAAGTCACTTTTTGATTGATCTTTTGAAACAGGGGTTGATACATGTTGTTGCTGATTTAGCACCGTTGGCTGAGCACAGAAATTGTGCAAGGCATGTCTATTCCAATTGGAAAATTAATCACCAAGGACAATTGTTGAAGAAATGCTTTGGGACTGCTGTGAAGGGCACTCATAAGGCAGCCTATAAGAAAGCATTGAACAACATGGGACTGCTGTCTCCTGAAGCAGCTCAGGACTTTATCAAACAAGGACCTGAGCATTTCTGCAAGGTGAGTACTCCTGTTTGCTCAAACTGCCCATGTACTCCTGTTTTGTCCCTTGAACGTAGTTGTTATATTATGTACATGTCTTCTTTGACACATCGGTGAAGCGTGATGCAGCTGACAACAACAATTTATGTGAGACTTTCAACAACTATATTGCAGTTGCTAAGACAAAACCTATTGTAGATATGTTGGATGACGTAAGAGCAACTTTGATGGAGAGAATGTTCCATAAGTACAAATTGTTTGATGGTAGGGAAGATGAGATATGTCCAGAGATTAGGAAAAAGATTGAGAGTTTGAAAGTGGCTGCTGGTTTATGGGTTCCTAAACCTGCTATTGGTAATAAATTTGAGGTGGTTCGTAGACAGGAAAAGCTTATTGTTGATTTGAAAGCATGTACCTGTATTTGTAGGGAATGGGAGTTGACGGGCATTCCTTGTTGTCATGGTATTGCATGCATCAACTTCATGAAGCACAATGTTGAGGCATATGTGCATGAATTTTTCAAGAAAACAGTTTACTTGGCCGCATATCAGCACCCACTGATACCTATGGAAGGAGAAAACATATGGCCAGAGGATACAGGTGAGCCAATTCAACCTCCTTCATTTAAGATCAGGCTAGGGAGACCAAAGAAGGACCGGAAGAAGGGACTTGAAGAGGAGCCAAAGAATGCGACAAGACTGATTAAAAATGGAGGGGAGATTAGGTGCAGTAGGTGTAAGTTGTATGGGCACAACAAGAGGAGTTGTAAAACAACAATTATTTCTGAATCTGTAGCTGTGGTCCCTCGAGAAGGAGTTCTTTCTAGTGGTCAGGTAAGTATGGAGTTTTATGTTTTCATAGTTATTGTTTAGCCATTAACGATTCATGAGAATTTCTTGATTGAACAGGATACATCTACAAGGGGATCTGGTGGAAGTGTAAGAGGAGGAAGAGGAGGAGTTGCTGGAATGGGACCCTATGGGAGGGGTTCTTATGGAAGAGGATGAGTTGGAAGGGCAGGCAGTGCAAGAGGAGATAGGGGAAGGGGACGCAGGGACAGAGGAGCAACTTTCTGTGCTACATCTTATTTTGAAGTGGGCACAAGCAATCATGCTCAAAGTAGCTATAATATGGGGACATCCGCAACACAAGAATCTTATGTGGCTGGAGCAAGCATCGAGGTGTCTTCTAATGTGCAACCTTAGTTTGAGGCTATTGCGATTGTCTGTTCTTGTTTGTCTCCACTTCTGAACTGGAATTGTAATGGTCTGATGGGGTACATTTGTTATGCACTGGGAATCTGTTCTTGTTTACATTGGTCTGATGGGGTACATTTGGTCATTACTTGGTCTGTTTGTGGTCTGAAAATCTGTCTCTTCTGTACTAGCGTTTGTAATATGGGAATCTGGGAATCTGTACATTAGTTTGTAATCTGTTGTGATCTGAAAATCTAGGAATCTGTACCAGTGTTTTTCATCATTTGTTGTAATTGGGAATCTGGGAAGGATAAACTGTTTGTAATCTGTTTGTGACAACCTGAACATTATAACAACCTGGACATAAAACTGGAAAGACAAATAATGGATACATAAACTGGATAAATAATGGATACATAAATCTTATAATCTGTTTGTTACATAATGGATAGATAAAATCGGAAAGATAAAGCTACATATGACAACCTATTTTCCATAACATAAGCACTAAACCTAGACACACAATAACACCAATAACAACAAATGCACTATAGCATTTCAAAATCTTCAAATTCTCTTCAACTTTAGCCAATCCTATTTCCACTGTCCTTAATTGTGCCTCAAGACTTCCATTTCCAGCAAATGAATCTAATGTTCCTTGTCCTTTGTCCTCTGTCCTCCGTCCATTTTTATCAATCCTATTTCCACTGTCCACTGTCCTCAACCACGACGTATCAACCCACAAAAAAAACCGTACCCTTCATCAAACTTGCAACGATAGCATTCAAATAATCTTCTCCTACTGTTCATCTCTGTTTTAACTGTCCTAACAATACAATCAAGTTCACAATAACACTTCACATCAATGTTTTTCTCCATGTAGGTCGAACTATCTGTGCTGCTAGTGCTTCTACTCTTTCATCTACTAGACATACCTGGAAAAGAACATCAATAACAACCACATTCCAGTAATAACAATAGACTGTAATTGTAATTAACCTAGCAGTAATAACCTTTAGATTGTAATTGGCCCATCAGTAATTGACCTAATAGTAATAACAATGGACTAAACAACAACAATATTAATGGACCAACGCCTAAACATCTATGGACTGAAATGTAATCAACCTGTGGGAATGGGCAACGAGGATGGGTTATCGGGGAGGTCGGGAAGGGAGCCCGGGAGATCAAGTATGGGGGAGGAGGAAGGACGGGGGTATCGGGAGGAAGGACGGGGTGTTGGAGAGGGAGGTCGGGGATGGGAGGGAGAATCGGGGGAGCGGAGAGAGGTTAGGGTTTCAAGATTTTGGGGATTTTTTCGATTTTGGGGTTCAATCGGGGGTGTTGGATGAAGATAATAGTGGGCAGACGACGTTAATGGCCACATGTGCGCCACGTAGTATTCTGTCCATGAATTGGCTTAACGGTGATTATAATTGAGATAACGGTCAAACGTTAGAATGCGTGACGATATTTTGAAAAGTACGAACAAAATTTGGGATAAAATTGATCATTTCACCTATGCAAATTACGATATTTAGAAGAGGATGATCTTTTTTTCTAGATCCGAATTAAGGGAAGTGTAAATAGTCTGGGATAATAAGTCAAATCCAAAACAAATACAAGTGACATCAGATGAGATGATACCGCTATTAATTAATTCATTAATTCATTTTATAAAGAAGTTAACGGGGAAATTGCCGTTTTCAAATATAAAATGAGGACCAAAGTACAAAAATCTGACTGGGCGATGTACTTGAAGTCGATGGACCGCCATCTTCCCCCTCCCCAAATGACTTTGATGAAACAAAGACAACAACGAGATAGCAGAAACGTTACGTCTCCCTCGCTCCCGCGTGTATAAATAGGTTGTGTAATGGCCACCGTGAAGCACTCATATTCTTTAACCCCTCGTTGTCGTGAGTTGCAGAGGTATCTCATACGAAAACGCCATGACGGTTGCCGGGGGAGAGACAAGGAAGGCCGATGACGTTGGTATCAGCAGAAGCAGTATACTGATCTTTGGAGCCACGGGCTACCTAGGTAAGTATATCGTCAGGGCCAGCGTCTCCTTGGGCCATCCCACCTCCGCCTACGTCCGCCCCCTCTCCCTCGGGGATTCCACAACTGCTTCCAAGAAGGAGCTCGTCCAGGAGTTTGAATCCATGGGCGTTTCCGTGATTGAAGCAAGTGCATCTGCTTGATGTATCTAGTTCTTCTGCCGTGCAATTTTCATGATTTTAACTTGACGGCTTTTGTTACGTGCGCAGGGTGATCTGGACGATCATGAGAAGTTGGTCTTGGTGCTCCGGCAAGTGGATATTGTGATCTCGGCGCTCCCGGTTCCTCAGCATCTGCACCAGCTCAAAATCATCGAGGCCATGAAACATGCACCCAACATTCAGGTACCTCCCGGTGCCTTGAACCTTCCTCCCAAATATAAGGGTATTAGATTATGGTGAAACCCGTTGAGTTACCGTGTCATGTGCATGATGCATGCAGAGGTTCGTTCCATCGGAATTCGGCAACGAAGTGGACAGGGTGAGGCGCACGCTCCCACCTTTCGAGGCTTTGCTGGAAAACAAGAGGAAGATCAGGAGGGCTACTGAAGCGGCCGGGATCCCCCACACTTACGTCGCTGCCAACTCCTTTGCCGCTTATTTTGTCGATCACATCCTTCATCCCAACGAGACTCTCGAGCAAGTCGTTGTCTATGGACACGGACATGCTAAAGGTGAAAACTGTTTACGTTTTTATCGTTTCATCCTGTAATCAGCTTTAACTCGCCGATTATCCCTTTGGATTATCAGCTGTCCTCAACTACGAGGAAGACGTCGCTTTCTACACGGTGAAGGCTGCGTCCGATCCGAGGGTTGCCAACCGCGTCATCATCTACAGGCCGAAACACAATATTGTTTCTCAGTCGGATCTGATTGAAATGTGGGAGGCAAAGACAGGGAAGACCCTCAATAGAGTCCACATCTCCGAGGACGAGGTCGTGCAGCTCGCCAAGAGTAAGGATTCCGCCGAAAATTAGTCGGCTTAAATGTCTTTCCCCTTAATTCTTCTTTGTCGTGTAATCTAATCATCGGACTTCTTAAACTCGATGCAGCTAAACCATTCCCGGAGAATGTGCCGGCAGCTATCCTCCACAACATCTTCATAAAGGGAGAACAGATGAGCTATCAATTGGCGGAAGATGATCTAGAGGCATCGAGCTTATATCCAGATCACCCGTATACATCCGTCGAGAAGCTTCTTGACAGATGCCTGGTCGATCCTCCGAGGCCAAAGTTGGCTTCCTTCGCATCCTAATGTTTCCTCCCCCATGTCCCATCTGTGAGTGCGACCGGCCCCGTTTAGGTTAGAGCTAAGCAGGGACTCCGGTTGTGTATGTGTGGAATAAAACGAAGATGTTTCATGTTGAATAGATCCTGTCGAAAGGATTCGCGCCTAAAAAGTAGTTATGGGAAATGTCACCTCCGTGTTACTCGTTGGGAGGTTGTAAAGTAATACAGTTGGTTTTTACACGTTCTAAAAATTACATATTTACCATCTCTACGACGAGTTTTAAATCCTTCTTTAATTTAAGAAAAGCTTTAGAACGCTTAATCAACAAAAAATTATGATGACCTAGATAATCAAAGTGCTTGTTTAAATTGCAAAAGGGTAAGGGTTCAAAATCTGAGAGACACATTTATAAATTGAAAGAGTGAATAAATTTTGAAAATTAGATATTAAGAGAGTTTTACAAAAATTGAAAGTTTTAAAAAAATAATTGGTATTTCCGGACAAACGCTTTCCTCCTAGCAAAAACACAACAAATAGCAATCCATATTTCATCTATTTGTGCAACTTAAAAGAATTTTACAAATTTCCTAGCTTGTCTCTTTACCTACTTCCCCTCCAAAGTCACATGGATTCAATTTCTAGATTTACAAATGCTAATATTACGTTCCAATTTTTGGAATGAATAAAAACGTATTTTAACAATTGTGAAAGGACTTTAGTTTAGTATAGTAGTAATACAAATAAAAAAATTAATTTATTTAATTATATAATAATAAAAAAAGAAGAAGAAGATGGGTCTGTCTGTCTTCTTGAATTCCTTTCACATAATTTTCCAAAGTCAATTTTGGAGGAAATTAAAATTATTCCCCCTTCAAAATTTGTTCAACCTCACGTTCCTTTCACAATTTCTTTTTTAAAGTCAAACTCAACGAGGATTAAACAAAAGGCTAATCTTCTTCTCTTCTAGATAAAAAGAAACGGGGAGTATCTGGGACGACTCTATTTTTAATCACGAATATTATTGCCCACAATAAATAATACAAAGGGAATGGTATATCACCCCAATTCACCTCTCCCTCTCTTTCTCCCAAGTCCCTGCTAATTTTATGATATTTTAATTATAATAAGGGTAAAATTAACATTGACACGGTGAGGCGCACGCTCCGCCTTCCCGAGGCTTTGCTGGAGAAGAAGGGGAAGATTAGAAGAGCTACCGAAGCAGCCAGAGATCCCCCACACTTAAATCGCTGCCGACTCATTTGCCACTTATTTCGTTCATTACATCCTCCATCGCAACGAGACTCACCTGCAAGTCGTTGTCTATGGACATGGAAATCGTTTACGAATGTTGTCGTTTATTCCTTCATAACATGAAACTAGTCAAGAATCTAACTCGGGCTTCGAGTTGTTGATTATCCCTTTGAGCTATCAGCAGTCCTCAACTATGAGGAAGACGTCCGCTTTCTACACGGTGAAGGCCGCAACTGATCCGAGGGTGGCCAACTGTGTCATCATCTACAGGTCAAAACACAATAACATTTCTCAGTCAGATCTGATTGAAATGTGGGAGGCGAAGACAGAAAAGACTCTCAACCGAGTCCATGTCTCGGAGGACGAGGTCGTTCAGCACACTGAAAGCGAGGATTCCCCAGAAAATTAGTCTGCTCCTTTGGGCCGTACTCTTATAGTTCGACTTAACTTGACAAATAGTACCTGACATTACCTCTTCCGGCAGATGGTCATGCCATCACCTATTGGAACCTGCAACCACACATGAGTTACTACAAGTCAACACTCAAAAGACAAAAGGGGCATAGTTCTGTTCCTGAAATTAGCTAAAATCACCCACCATGCTTAGGCTAATCCTGTCATCCTCCCGTAACCTCCTGTTGAAGTTCCTTATGCTAAGTGTTTTCTTATCATTTACCTGCCAAACATTGACACACTTACCATCGAAGAATATGGGCTCGAGTCGGTTCCTCCTTCGAGGAGGAATTTGTTTTGTCATTACCTCAAGATCGGCTACTTTTCCGTGCCAAAGGACGTTATCTACCACAATCACGCCACCAGTTCTTACCTGCGAGGTGACACTAAATTCTGATTAACTTTCCTATATCATGGGTTTGTCTCCATAAACATCTAAAGCATAGTTAAACTATTAAGCCAGACGCTTGTTCCAGCGTCAACGGCCAATGTACGATACTACGATCAGTATCTTCGAAATGGTTCTTGCCTGCAGCAAGACAATAAACTAAACTATCCCATTGGGAGTAGTTAGCGCTCGGTAAGCCGCCCAGATGATTTTGTATTTTAAACGTATGGAGGTGTGGCTAATACAACAATACATTCCTTCATAATTGTATTATAAAAAAATTCCCTGACAGTTCCCAAATGTTGTCTCATTTTTTTATAACGAAAAGGATCCTAGAACGGCTCGATTGTAGCGCCCCGTCTCAAACCCAGTATATTTAGGGCTGCCACAAGAGCTGTCTTCTTTTTGTTGAAACCACAAACAACACCATATAAAGTGAAGCAGCAGCAGAAATTATATAGTTCATTTGGACCAATCAGTCAGTTCTAAAATTAGGATGCTAAAGTCCTAATTATACTCACCAGCTGCAAAAGTATTTCGAAATAGTCCTCGGTCATCCTCTTCTCGGCATCAACAAATGCAAAATCGTAACTGTAACAAACTCTACCCGAGTAAGCTATTTTCTTTTCTCCCAAGCAGTAAAAGAATACTCTCTGAAATAATCGTCACATGATAGGGAAAACCAAATGAAGTTATGATGAGAAAATTTCCCATGTGCCTTCAATGCAAAAGCAATCTCTATGGGCAAGTTAAAAACAGACATTGTTGGCCTATTGGAGCAAACATGACACAAACTACGAAAACAGCCATATAAGAATGGTGAAAATGGTAAAAGGACTATTATAAGAGAGCGAACCAATGACGCATAGAGAAAGACTATTGCTTACCTGCTAGCTTCGCCATTACGAATGAGGGATTTCAGGGTATCCATAGCAAGTCCGTGTCGAACGTCTATCTAGAACCATCAAAACAACTGAACAGGACATAATTCTTGGAGGAAGAATGCTTGCACGGAAATTCCTCTTTATTCATGAAAAAATAAATAAAATAATCACCTTATGTGAAATCCCTGCAAGCTCATAGTACCTTTGAGCAACCTCCAGGGACCTTAAATCCCTGTCACAGGCAACTAGACGGCCCGAATCAGGCAGGACAAGTCCCACTGCCAAAGAAGAGTACCCCTAAACCAACAGACTACGGTCATTCTAGCTAAACAAATGTATCAAGCCTCACTGCCAAAGAAGAGTATCCCCAAACCAACAGCCTAGGGTCATTCTAGCTAAACAAAAGTATCAAGTCCCTCAAGCTGCTTGTCTAAAAGAGAGGGGAAACATTCGATTAGCGCAAAGCACAGTTGGAATACTAGAACTCCACTAGGACACACGTAAAGCCCGATTGAGACGAGAAGCTTACTGTATAGACACCGACTTCAATGCAATGTTCTGCCCCGAGTATTTGCACAAGCATTGCAAGAAGTTGTGCTTGATCAGGTGAAACCTAAACCCGAGCCGGAGGCATCTACAGTGAGCAACTATACTGTGGGATAATCAATCACGCGGAAGAAAGGAAGGAGGGAGGGATACCTGCATCTGACTGCCCCGCAGGGAAGCGGTCTCCTCGCGAAGCTGCTGCAGAATCTGTCAAGAAAGAACCGTCGGTTACTTGGGGATAGGGAAAATGATAAATCAGGAGAGACAGCGTCATGACGACCAAGTACCTGGGGCTCCCGGATATTGGAGAGGATGTAGCGGTAGAGGGATGGAGTGAGGCTGATGACCTGCTTATTGCCGTAGCTCTCGTCGTCAGCCACCACCCACGGGGCCGACGGGGCCACGGAGCACCGCCTGACGACGGCGCATCCTCGGGGTCTTCTCCCCGGCATCAACCTAGACGGGGGAAAGTCGACGACAGGGGACAGACGCCTCCGGGCGCAGCAGAGGCAGCTAAGGGAGGAGGAACAAGATAGAGACGCTGCACCGCGCAGCATTGGATCGCCGCTGTTGGATTGATTCACCAAGCGGGTAATGTTTATTGATGATTCGGCTTTCTAAAGATGTCGGCCCGGATAGGGCCAGGTCTGATTGGGTTCGGGTCGAATCCGGCCCGGCGTAAGTATTTCAGGCAGGCCCAAACTCCGGATCTGCCAGCTTGGGTTCAAATTTTTATGAACGGTCGGCCCATTTCATTGTTCGGGTTAGATCAGGCTTGCCTCCAATTCACGAGCCCATTGAAGTCCATTCGGGCCGCGGAGTCAAGATCTTCGCCTCCGCCCGTTTCATTTTATTCGAACCCGTTTGAAAACAAATGCAAAGAGGACGACATGCTTATCCCGGCCACCGGGAAGACCGAAACGATGGAAGTCCCGCGTCGAAGAGGGAGGGGATCGCGAATGCGGGTTCGATGGTGGGGGGGACTCAGTTGTTGGTTTTCGGGGGATAAGAATGGAACATTTATGACATAACGAAGGAACCCAAGGTCGCCTCCACAAATCCCAAACACCAGTGCATGTTTGCCCCCATTCTTAACTATTACCGAGAGGTGCTTATGAGAACAAAGAGTGGTTAGTTGAGAATTATGTATGTCAATTGAATACTTCCAAAGACTACCATTGAAATGGCATTCTTATAATACGTCAGGAAATATAACCTCGGTTACTCCAAAAAAAATTTGTAAAATACGGTATAACTTATCGATATTTTTAAATTAATAATATTCTAAAGTCGATATTAGAATCGGCGACTTCGATTCACTAAGGAAGTCGTTACTTTAACTAGCAATTTAAGTTCTTCACATAAAATCATATCAATTTTTTTTTATTATGATTGAATCATATCAAATAAAATTATTATTTCAGTTATGATAAGGAGGAAATCACTAATTCAACCATGACTTTGTTCTTTAAAAGTTACAATTTTTTTCCTTTCTATGTTATTTTTTCCTTTGTTTTGAAAAGAAGTCTCTAATTGAACTAGCAGCTTCCATCTTTATAAAAAAAAAGACACTTACATTTTTTCGGTTAATTTTTTTAATTAGGCTAAATATCAATTTAAGTCAACAACTTTGAGACAAGTTTTTGTTTTATCATTAATTTGATTTGTTATATAATTTTGTCACCAATTTTTTTTTTTAGTTTGGGCCATTTTGAATTTTATTGTGTGAAAGTCAAACACGACTTAACAAACAATGTTCATTTATCAACTAAAAATGAAAAAAAAATAAAATATGAGAAATAATATAGAAACCTCTAATATGTTTTTTTATTTTGATATAAATGAGTTGGAAGCCGAAGTTGTTGATGTTATAAAAAAGTACGTAAAATCGATGAAGGTCAAATGATGATTCTACTGGGGACTGCTGCTGTGAATTGTAAGGCGAAGAAATGAGATATTAGAACTTTACTATTATAGACACGAGTCAGATTATATTAATGCTTTGTTTGGCTTTCGTTATAAGAAATTCAAGATTGCCCAAAATATAACAATTAAATTAATGAGAAAATAAATAATTAATTTAAAATTAAGATTATTTTACCTTTAATTATAAGAAAGTTAAAATAGTGAATTCCTTTACGGATAAACTCGATGCTATTGGACAAAACTTTTGGAGAATTACACGTGTGATTTTTATAGTTATCCTCTCAATGGGAGAGAGTCAACGGATTCTCCTTCAAATAATTACAAATTGGGGGGTGGGTGACATAATAGTAAATCCGATGACGTTGCATCCTCAAATTAATCTATATCTCTGAGAAATATAATGACACTGACTTTTGAAAGGGGAGACTTAGGATGAAGTTGGCGGGGTGGGGGGAATTCCGTGAATCTCAGGGCATGGGTTGTAGTAGGTGACACAGTCCCAAGTAGACACTGTCCCAAGTATTAATGGACGGGTTAAAAACATGTACATCATACGAAAAGAAGTCTAACCCCAAACGGTACAAATACATTAAATGTATTAGCCAGCAAAAATAAATAAATTATTCAATGCATATTAAACTTTTAGTAAGTACAGGTTATATGGAATGGGTGCCTTTTACTAATTTTTTTTTGACAAAATATGAATTTATGATATTAATTTTGAGCCAAATATTCGTTTTATTTTAATATATAATTTTATTATTAATTTTTATTTTTATTTTTATTCTAGCCGATCTTAAATTTTAGCATGTAAGCCGGACCTTAGAGTCTTAAATTTGCGGACATTTATGACATAACGAAGGAACCCAAGGTCGCCTCCACAAATCCCAAACACCAGTGCATGCTCGCCCCCATTCTTAACTATAATCGAGAGGTGCTTATGAGAACAAAGAGTGGTTAGTTGAGAATTATGTATGTCAATTGAATACTTCCACAGACTACCATTGAAATGGCATTCTTATAATACGTCAAAAAATATAACATGGGTTACTTCCAAAAAAAATTACAAAATATGACGTAACTTATCGATATTCTTAAATTAATAATATTCTGAAGTTGATATTAAAATCGGCGACTTCGGTTCACTAAGGAAGCCGTTACTTCAACTAGCAATTTAAGTTCTTCACGTAAAATAATATCAATTTTTTTATTATGATTGAATCATATCAAATAAAATTATTATTTTAGTTAGCGAGCTTAACATGATAAGGAGGAAATCACTAATTCAACCATGACTTTGTTCTTTAACAGTTACAATTTTTTTTCCATATTTTCCTTTGTTTTGAAACGAAGTCTCTAATTGAACTAGCAGCTTCCATCTTTATAAAAAAAAAGGCACTTAAATTTTTTTGGTTAATTTTTTTAATTAGATAAAATATCGATTTATGGCATCAACTTTGAGCCAACTTTTTGTTTTATCATTAATTTAATTTGTTATATTATTTTGTCACTAAGTTTTATTTTTATTTTGATTTTGGGCCATTTTGAATTTTATTGTGTGAAAGCCAAACACGACTTTACAAACAATGTTCATTTATCGACTAAAAATGAAGAAAAATAATTAAAAAATGAGAAATAATATTAAAACCACTAATATATTTTTTCATTTTGATACAAATGAGTTGGAAGCCGAAGTTGGACAATAATTATTGATGTTGTAAAAAAAATATGTAAAATTGATGAATTTCAAATGATGATTTTATTGGGAACTGCTGCTATGAGGCGAAGAAATGAGATATCAGAACTCTACTATTATAGACACAGGGTCAGACTGTATTAATGCCTTGTTTGGCTTTCGTTATAAGAAATTCAAGATTGCCCAAAATTAATATAAAATTAAAAGTTGAAAATAAAATATAACAACTAAATTAATGACAAAATAGAAAGTTAACTTAAAATTAACATCATAAATATATATTTTACCTTTAATTATAAGAAAGTTAAAATAGTGAATGCCTGTACGGATAAACTCGATGCTATTGGACAAGACTTTTTTTTAAAAAAGGTATGATCCCCGTTGGGAGACTTTTTAAAAAAAAATTACAAAAAGTCATCGGAGCCCAGTATTGACTAGAAATATGGAAAATAAAATTCGGATCCCGAATATATTTATATCTCCGATGCATCATGCATGGTGTCACGCACCTGTGACACATGGTATCCACCGAGTGGCATTTTGGCTTCTCCCCCCCCCCCCCCCAATTCTGTGTATATAAAAATAGATTATGTTGGCGATGGTGAAGTATACTTTCGTGTCCCGTGCACCTCCTCCTTTTTAGTAACGCAGGATCCTGAAACGGACGGGGACACCATGACGGTTGCCGGAGGAGAGATGAAGAAGGTCAGTGCTGGCGGCGGCAGCAGCAGCAGAATACTGATATTTGGAGCCACGGGGTACCTCGGTCAGTATATCATCAGGGCCAGCGTCTCCTTGGGCCACCCCACCTCCGCCTTCGTCCGTCCTCTCTCCCTTGGCGACTCCCCCACCTCTTCTAAGAGGTTGCTTATCCAGGAGTTCGAATCCATGGGCGTTTCCGTGATCCAAGTGAGATGTTTTTTGCTTGACCCGCTTCTTGTTCCGTCCATTATTCGCGTCGCACTGCGCATGAATTTGATTTGACATCTTTTTTCGTGTGCGTAGGGTGAACTGGACGATCATGAGAAGTTGGTCTCGGTGCTCCAGAGCGTTGATGTCGTGATCTCGGCACTCCCGGTTCCTCAACATCTGCAGCAGCTCAAAATCATCAAGGCCATGCAAGAAGCACCCAACGTTCAGGTACCCCCAGCATGGGCGTTGAAGATGATTGAGCATGGTCTTCCCGAATGTGGTATTAGATTACAGGCAAAGCCAACTCATAGATTCCCGTGTCGTGCATGTTCGATGCATGCAGAGGTTCGTGCCGTCAGAATTCGGCAACGACGTGGACAGGGTGAGAGGCACTCTCCCGCCTTTTGAGGCTTTGCTGGATAACAAGAGAAAGATTAGAAGGGCCATCGAAGCGGCCGGGATCCCCCACACCTACGTAGCGGCCAACTCCTTCGCCATTTATTTCATCGACTACATCCTTCACCCCAACGACAGTCGCAAGGAAGTCATTGTTTATGGGCCCGGGACTGCAAAAGGTGAAAACAACTTGTTCTTTATCGGGTTCAGATGACTGCTGCCGTTAGATCCCTTAACATAATCTACTCTAGTGGAGGTCGCTGACGTCTTGGCCGTGTATCTCCCTCTCGTTATCAGCCGTGTTCAACTACGAGGAAGACGTTGCCCTCTACACGGTGAAGGCATCGACCGATCCAAGGGTCATCAACCGGGTCATTATATACAAGCCGGAAAATAACATTGTTTCCCAACTGGAGCTGATTGAAAGGTGGGAGGCGAAGACGGGAAAGACCCTTGACCGGATCCATGTCTTGGAGGATGACATCATACGGCTCACCGAGAGTGAGTAGCCCGTCGAGAATTAGCCTGCTTCCATCTTCTTCTTGATGTCATGCTTCCCTCACTAATCGCTCGACTTAACACGGTATAGCTAAACCGTTCCCGGACAACGTCCCAGCGGCTATCCTCCACAACATCTTCATAAAGGGGGAGCAGACGAACTATCAACTCACGGAAGATGATTTAGAGGCATCCAGCTTGTATCCTGAGCACCAATACACGTCCATTGAGAAGCTCCTCGACAGATGCGCGGTCGATCCTCCTAAGCCGAAGTTGGCTTCCTTCGCATGATCCGCCTCTGCTCCTTGCGTAATGCCACTGCCCTTGATTTCAATCTTATTAGAATAAAGCGAGGACTTTGTTTCCTAAGCGTACTTGGTTCCGACAGGTGCCGCTGTTTCTGTGTGCTCTACGTCCTCTAAAATAGCCGAATATCGTTACACATCGCCATAAAAGAAGATATGTTCTCACGGTTCCCTCTTCAAGTGCTACTCCTAAAATAGCCGAATATCGGTTATGTTCATCGGTCGATAATTCCGACCTTTAATGTAACGACCCTGACTTTCGAATATGGAATGTATGACATGCATGTGGGAGTGTCAGTTTTCAATAAAATGTGAATTATTGAACCTCGAATCTTGGTAGTATATAAAGGCCGTGGATTCGTCAGTTTGAACCACGCCAACTTCGAATACGTAGAATCCACTAGCTGAACTACTTCTACGCCGAATACTCAACCCAAACATTTCCTTGAATTCTCTAGATGGCAGATGATGCGGGAAGCAACACCGAGGGAAGTGTGCCAACATCTGGGGCGGCGCTATCCAGACGCCGTCGGGTCAAGATGATGTCGGAGGTCAGGCACCATAATCCTCCGACCTATGATGGCACTAAGGGGCCTGAGAAGGCTCAGTCTTTTCTCCTAGAGTGGGATCGGATCTTCCAGTACTTGGAATATAACGAGACGGAGAAGTTGGTCCTGGCGGAGCACCACTTGCGGGGTGACGCATTCTTGTGGTGGCAATCTTTCCGAGTTATCGCCAGTACTCACTACCAGGGCTCGGCATGGGAACAGTTTCGCCAAGCCTTTCTAGACAAGTACTTCCCGACTAAATTGAGGCTAGTCAAGATTCAAGAGTTCGAGACGCTCCAGCAAGGAGAGATGACGATGGACGAACATGAACGTCGATTCACGGATCTCTCCAAGTATGCTCCAAATCTGATAGCTACTCCGGAAATGAAGGCGCATAGGTTCCTCGGGAGTTTGGATGCCAGGATTCGAGGGAGATTGGTTTCGCTCATGCTGCAGTCTTATGAGGAGATATACCATCGAGCACAGCTCATCGAGAGAGCATTAAAGGAAGAGGATGAACAGGCGGCGAGCAAAGCAAAATCAGAGGCTGGCCCTCGAGGAGATCTGGAAGATTCTCCCGTGGCGTCAGCCGCTTCTTTGGCAGAGGAAAAAGGCCCAGTACCAGTGGCATCTCGAAACTCAGCGGGTACAGTCGAGGTGCGCGGCCCTCTCACTCACCTACTTGCTCGCAGTGCGGACGAGCTCATGGAGACCTGACATGCCAAGCAGCTAGGATCCGTTGTTATCAGTGTGGCCAGCCTGGCCACATACAGATCCATTGTCCACAGGCAACGGGCAGCGGGACTGGCAGTGTCGGTTCTTCATTTGGGAGGGGGCGTAACATGCCTGGCAGGAGCGGATCCAATGGCTCCATTAACCAGCCGTCAGGTTTTGGCCAGGTGAACACCATAGGCTGGAGACGTGGAGGCCCCTCCAACAATGCTATGTCAGGTATGATTCTTGTTAATGGATTGGACGCTAAGGCACTGTTCGATACAGGTGCTACCAATTCCTTTATATCTCAGAGATTTGTGGATAAACACGGCTTCATTATAGACCTGAGAGGTAGTTCTCTGAGGGTATGGATGCCCAATAGGGAACACGTGGCTATGAGTGCTATATGCAGGGATTGTCAGATAACGATAAATTGGCTACAGTCATCGATTGATCTTATTGTTTTTCAGATAAAGGGATTTAACGTCATATTAAGTATGGATTGGCAGACGAAGTGCCACGTGATGGTAGATTGCATTAGGCGAGAGATCTTGTTCGGAGTACCAGGACAGCCAACCCACCAGTATGCCGCCGTGTTTGACCAGGGTGTTAGGATTCCGTTGATTGCAGCCGTGGAAGTGTAGAGGATCTTGCGCGATAGAGGTGAAGTCTTTCTTGCAGTGGTGCTCAATCTGAAGGAAGAACTTCCCAGCCTGCGAGACATTCCAGTTGTGCAGGAATATGAGGATGTATTTCCTGAGGAGCTTCCTGGGCTACCACCGTCTAGGGAGGTTGATTTCGCAATAGATGTTGTACCAGGAACCGAACCTATTTCAAAAGCACCGTATCGTATGGGTTTCGCTGAATTAAAAGAACCAAAAGTGCAGCTCCAGGACCTACTTGACAAAGGATTCATACGTCCGAGTGTGTCTCCGAGTGGCGCACCAGTATTATTTGTTAAAAAGAGAGACCGCATGATACGAATGTGCATTGACTATCGGTTACTGAGTAAGGCCACCATCAAGAACAGATACCCCCCGCCACGTATTGACGATCTCTTCGACCAACTTTAGGGCTCCGTAGTGTACTCTAAGATTGATTTGTGATCAGGATATCATCATATCAGAGTTCGTGATTCGAATGTCATGAAAACAGCTTTCCTATGGGCACTACGAATTCTTAGTGATGTCCTTTGGCTTGACTAACGCACCTGCTGCTTTATGGAACTGATGAATCGTATCTTCAGGCTGTACCTAGACCAATTCGTAGTAGTGTTCATCGATGACATCTTGGTTTATTCCAAAAGCATGGAGGAGCATGCAGAGCACCTGAGACTAGCACTAGAGATATTACGAGAGAATAAATGCTAAGTTAAGTAAATGCGAGTTCTGGATGAGCAACGTGAGCTTCTTGGGTCATGTTATATCCGTATAGGGTATTGCAGTGGATCCAGCCAAAGTAGAAGTTGTTCTGAACTGGCCTCGCCCTACTACAGTGACTGAGATGCGAAGCTTCCTCGGGTTAGCTGGGTATTACCGGCGCTTCATGGAGGGATTCTCCCGGATTGCTAGACCTCTGACCCACTTACTGAAAAAGGGTGCCGCGTTCTAGTGAACCCATGATTGCGAAAGGAGCTTCCTTGAATTAAAGAATAGGTTAACTTCCGCACCAGTGTTGGTTCTGCCCAGTGGCAGCGGAGGATTTGCGGTCTACCGCGATGCTTCATACTTAGGATTGGGGTCTGTGCTGATGCAGCACTGCAGGGTAGTGGCCTATGCCTCTAGACAATTACAGGTTCATGAGCAGAACTATCCTACCCATGATTTGGAATTAGCTACAGTAGTCTTCACTTTGAAATTATGGCATCATTTTCTTTATGGGGAGACCTTTGAGATATTCACTGACCACACGAGCCTGAAATATCTGTTCTCCCAGGATGAGTTAAATATGAGGCAAAGGCGGTGGATGTAATTAATTAAGGACTACGACTGCACGATCTCTTATCACCCAGGTAGAGCAAATGTAGTTGCCGATGCCTTGAGCAGAAAGACTGCATCTTTGGCCAGAATCGAGGTAGAGGAATGGCGACTACGTGAACAGATTAATGAGATCGACATTAGAGTAGGATTTAGCGGCAGTGGCCCTCTACTAGCGACCATGATTATTGGATCGGCGCAGATTGATCAGATTCGCGAGGCTCAACTTCGGGATCCGTATTTGACAGATGAGCGATCCAGGCTGCAGGATCAGACAGATAACGATTTCAGTATATCTGAGGATGACTTGCTGCAGTACCAAGGACGTATCTGTATACATACTGTAGATCCCCTAAATTGCGCGTAGAATCGATCGACGTTTAGTTCGGACCTATTTGCGGCTGACCCCAAAGATGTAAGGACCAATTCGTAATTGTCCAAATTGGACTAATCTGAAGGACGCGAGAAATACAGACACTAAATCTAGAATCTTACCAAAAGTAACAAAAAAAGAGGAAAAGACGTTTCTGAAGAAGGGTAGGGTGGGCAGAGACCCTGCAGCTGAGTCAGGAGCAAAGGGGAGCTCTGATGCTTTGCTACAGGGCAGGTCCATGACGTGCAAAGCAGGCTCCACTCGGTGACGAAACACCAACTTGCAGCGGCACACGGGAAGAAGGCCTAGCGATTAAGCTAGGCAAGAGATGAGATTGTTGGAATGAGGCGGCAAAAAAAAAATTAAAAAAATACATTGATAACGCAAGCAACAGGGGGGACGGACTTGCTATACCTACGGCTGAAGAACACATCTGCCCTGCCTTTCCCCCTATTTCTTCTCTTCAGGAAGGCACCGTCTCCCTGGGAAGCCTTTTTCAGTAGTCCTCTAGAAGAAAGACAGTAGCCGCCTTCTTCCCCCCTAACCCGTAGCAGTCTTAGGTGATGATGGCCCCATCTCCTTGATGCGAGTGCCGCGGTCGATTAAGAGAAGAGCCGAAAGGAATGAGAGAGGGGGAAGCCAACCAGACAGTTCGAGGAGGAGAGGAAAGACACTAACGAGAAAATTTGAATGGGGTCGAGGGAACCTTTGGAGGAATCATCTTAAAAGGGGGAAGCTTTCATCAGTTGAAGCAGGACGACTTACAAAAAATCGCCAGGGAGAGTCGGCTTAGTTCTTAAAAAAAATTTTACCACCCCCCTTCTTCTCTGGAAGCCTCTTTAGTCTTCATACCCCATCAGCCGTCCCAGCTACCATCAGCTCCCAACGATTCTTCAGTAACCAAGGTAAGGATGAATCAACGACGCGGAAATGCCCTCGACGACCAAGCAGAGTGCACGGCGGTGACAGCAAAGGAGAATGCCATACCTCTGGTCGCACCCGGCTTCAACTTCACTGCACATTGCAGTCGACTTCCACTTCACTGCACATCGCAACCAACTTCAGCCTCGCTGGATATGTCAGTCGGCTTCAGCTCCTTTGGACATCTCAACCCGGACGACAGCTCCAACTTCATCAGCTTCATCAACCACTCCCGCTGACAACGGACGTCCTCCTGCAGCAACAGCAGAGACGAAACTTCCTCCCTAGACCAGTTCCAATCAACTCCAGGCTTTTCGTATTTTAATTTGCTCCTTTCTTTGTGCAGGTACACGCTCTAAAGACGGAGACCCTCCAGCCATTCCCGCAGCGATGAACCAGCTCTTTGTGGTCGCACCAATATTCTGCGGCTCTGAACCAATCCTCTGTGGCTGCGAATCAGCCTACAATAGCAGGACGTCCAGTGATGGGCCCCTTACTCCTTCTCTCCCACTCCACAGACACCAGCAACGACCAGCGAATCGACTTCGACAACGACAGTTTCTTCCTGGACGTCCAGCGACCAACCCCTTTTCTGCAACGGCCAGTCGACGCCCTGTATCAGCAAGACATCACCCTGGAGCGGCAAACCGTCCCTCATATCAGCATCTTCAGGCGTCCCCAACAACCAACAGAGGCAAATCCTAATCCCCGCGTCGTCTTCAGATCAGGCCCTTCTCCAGCAAACCCCCAGATCCGGCGAGCAGACTTCAGCTCCCCGGTTCCCAACTTCCCAGCCTTCCTCCGGACGTCTCCCAACGGCCAGCAAAATCTAGCCGACCTCCACCTCTCGACGCCTCAGCCCTCTAGCAGCCCCACGACAGCCCCGATTTGGTCTCCACAGCAAGCTCAGAAGCCCCCTGGATGGATCCACGGCCCAGACCCAGTCTTGGTGGCAAAGACCCACCCAAATCCCCAGATCCGACGAAGCCACCTCCTTCTTCTTCCCCGGCGCTCCCCCACAGAATCCGCCGCAGACCAACTCTCAAGCGCTTCCTGACACCTCCAGCCCAGATCCGGTCGGATCCGTCCCAACAACCGGTGGCCACAGCAAAGAACGTACCTCCGTCCCGTACTCTTCCCAGGATCAACAGCAAACTGTCCCTGGCATCCTCCTCCGGCGTACCCAAACCGGCAATAGCGACGACGACCTCCAACCCAAGATGACCCCTGCTCCTCGACCAGATCTTGTCACAGCCCGTCTCCGTCGCTCTTCTCATGGACAAACCTTCTCCCCGACGCCGTGAAACCTCGACGCCTCCAGATCCCGAATCTCGCCGCCATCGCCACCCGCTTCGAGCTGACCATGGTGACAAGCTTCCCCCAGGAGTGACCCTGGCCCTGGTTCTCGCTCTGTTTGAAGTCAGAGAAGACCGTCCTCACCGATTGGAACGAAATGGCCTTGGAGTCTCCAAGGCTTTGTCTTCAGCCCATGCTCAATTCAGGTTTTCAACGTTGATAAGTGGGCTTCGGTTACTGGGCTGCAGAATGTCATCCCCTTTCACAGGTAACGAAACCCACAATTTTTAATGATTCCGATTTTATTGGCTATGAGTTTCAATTTATAATTTTCGTAGCTTAGTTCGTTTCAAAAAAAAATTTTCTCTTTTGATCTTTAAAAATTATAATCTTTAGGTGGATGCGATTTGAACGTATTTCTCTGTCTTATCACTTGCTTAGGACCTTAATCCCTACATTTTCTTGTTTGGATTTATTATGTATTCGTAGATGAATACTTAATTCAATGTGCATTACTAACTCCCATCCACTCTTTGTTTTACATGTAAAACATGGGGAAACCTCTCGGATATCATCGACAATTCACACCAAGTGCATTGGTAAGACAAGCCTTACCTTAATTCAATTCGATTGAATTTCATTCAAATTTAATCGATATTAATGACCTTGGCATGGCATGCCATCTTCTTCTACTTTGCATGTAAACACCGAGGAATTACTATCAAGGAGTGTCATCCATCGACGACGCGAACGATCAACATCAATGGGCCACAACGCCCCGTAAGTATCACTCTTATTTCATTAAGTCCTAATTATTTACTTCGATTTAAATTAGGACTTTCTGACCACTTCTTTATTTTCTTTGCATGTACATCGAGTCATTAATCTCGGAAGGTCGACCCTAAATTTCGAAGATTAACTCGAAGGCGCGTGTATCAAACCGCGTGGATCTACCCCGGCCTAAAAACCGCGGGCTTGAAGGCTTAAAGCCGCCCCAACCTCAATCGAAGGTACAAAGGGGAGGTGCGGGCCTCCCCGAATTTTCTTTAAGCCCACTTGTAACGGATTGCGGGCCCAAGTGTATAGGCCCGCAATCACCGCCCTTCCCCGTCCTTTTGATCTAAATAATTGCTTGTGATTGCCCGCTTGTTTAGGCTTTAGGTTTGACGTCGCATGTTCGTTTTAATCATACCAACTTAAAGTCGGGCCCAACGCCCGTTAAAATGTCGATAAGAGTCCGGCCTACTCCCGGATCGGGCCCAACACCCGTCAATCAAAAGTTAAATTTTTGGACAAATCGCCACCCTTTTCGCATGTTGTAGAATACAAAGGTTAGTAAATAGGGATCCCCGAACCCAAACTCTGATTTTTCCGACTTAAAATCATACTTCTTAAACAAAGTCGGTGGCGACTCCGAACAAGTTTTCCAAGGCTAAAACTAAACACCGCACCCCCTTTCGGAGCCATTTAGGATGAGGTGACGGCAGACCGAGCCGCTCCTTGAGCCTTCCCCGAAATTCGTGAGTGAGGTCTTAACGCAGCCTTTCGCTCGCCACCTTCAGGGAATTAGAGATGGTTGGCGAAACGTTCCGTAGACCCGTTCGCGAATCAAGGGAAGGCCCAACCCCGGGTCCCCTTTCCGCAGCGTCCGGCGTTCGAGCCGGAACATTGACCGGACAGGGCCTCGGGGGAGCGGGCCCGGATCCTCGTGTCGCGGGAGCCGCAGCGCACGCGTTAGGCCGGAGGGCGCGCGTACATCCCGGATGGCGACTCCGCTAGGGATACTTCGCATGTGGATTCATACGGAAAACCTTTTAAAAACCACATGCGGAGGGGAGTTATTTGTTTTCGCATGTAATTGATTGGCTCGGTGCCCTTTGTATGATCTCCTTCCTGTGTTTGTTTACCGCTTTATTAGGCATACATAGGTAAGTCCCTATACCCGGGACTAGGATCTTTAGGGGGTCACCGTAAGGCACGGCCTCGCTGCTTCCTGCGGCTTGTAGGCTATGGACCGGGACCCGCCTCCCTTAGTCCGAGGGAGGTCTTAGAAACCTCCATCCGAGTCTAGAATTGGTTGCTCACTACAGGTACCAGACGCCACACGTGTATTTGCTTGTTACTAAGTGACTGCAACTCGTGCAGGGACAGGTTCAGGTATGTGTTGTATGCGATAAACCGTGACACTAACTCTGTTCATTTTGTAGCGGTTTGGGTTGGTCACGGGGGGTTTCAAATTCCTTTTCTCCCTTCCCTAACTCCTTTTACCGCTATAATACATTCATACACATTCATGATTGCGTGAATGCATTTCAATTCACGATTGTTCTTATAATACCATACATTCTATTTTACTTGAACACGATTGCACAAATTGCGTGCTGAATCATACCATACTTAGGTTAGGGATTGGAATGTTATCATCCTGGATTGACACCCATTATGCAGAAAGACTTCATGGAGCCCATCGCATTGCGACAGAAGGACGTGCCTAACGCCCATCACCTCCACTAGTGGTTGCCGCTGCTGAGGCCATCCGAGCTCGAGTTCGTGCAGTCCAAGCTCAAGGGGCTCTTCCACCTCATTCACCTGAAGTTGGATTGGGCTCTCCTGCAGAACCTGGTGGGGCGCTGGGATCCGGATTCTTTCGTCTTCTGCTTCGGGGATTTGAGGCTGGCACCACTCTACGAAGAGTACATCAACCTTGCGGAGATGCCCCACCGCACGGGAATACTGCCCTTGCCCCAGATCGACAGGCCGAAGGAATACATAGCAAGGCTTCTCCAAATCCCGTCAGCAAGTGTACCCGGACTGTTCCATTCCCAAGGAGACATCAGCGTCAATGGCATCATCAATTTGCAAATGACGCCGTACAACCCACGCATGGGAGAAGTGCAAGGATCGGCACGAGCGTTCATCCTGCTATTCGTCGGGACGATACTGTACTCGCAGAATGAGAAGACAATCAACAGGCGAGCCGTCTACATCACCAAAGCCATTTTGGAAGGCGCTCCTTTCCTGCCCAACCTGATTGGAGAAACCAACTTCAGCCTCACCAACATTGTGCGTGAAGCCAGGCGAGGAATTCGCAACCACCGAATGACTTTATGTCCAGCCTTGCTGCAGGTGTGGTTCTACACTCATCTCGGGATCACAGGAGAAGCCTTCACAAGAGAGCACACACCGGGGCTGCTGGTCCGCATCGTGGGGCGTGCCCGCCTTCCCATACGCACTTTGTTGGAGTCGACGCTCTATTCCGTTCCCTGGAGCCTGCCGACTTCTATCAGAGAGCCCCCTGCTTCGACACGGATGATGCCATCATTTCCTCGACGGACGGATACTTCATTCTAATCTTGGGGTTCGGAGGCACTTCCTACTACGCGCCATTTCAAGTCCGACACCAGCTGGGATTGACTCCGAAGACCAAGGCACCTCCACAGCAGCTCTGCTGACCGCTCAGCCTCGACGACAAAGTGGTCAAGACAGCACTCCAGAGGGTGATCGCGCACATCTCCCCCACATGGACGACCCTCACGGAGGAAATCTGCGAGCTTCCACCAGAACCCGAGGAGGAGGATCGCGCAGCTCAGTCCCAGCTCTTCTGGACGAAGCGTCACACTCAGTGGGATCGTCTCTGACTGACGACGTCATCGTGCTGCTATCAGGCCTACGAGCCCATTCTATCTTTCCTTTCAGTTCATTGTATTTTAACTTTTATGAAGACGTTGAACTTATCGGTTTCTACCTAATTCGTTTCTTTTGGGGTTAAATTCGAGTGAGAATAATCCAATCCCTACATTAGACACATCATGCATCACTACATGTCATGCATCCATAGTATCACTGCTTGATGCTGATTGGATTTTCCTTTGTTTTCAAACAAGGTACTGAGCAATAGCTCCATACCGAAAGCGCCCCAGATATCGTGCCATCCGAGCAGTGATGGTCGAAGCTTCGGCAGGACAAGCACTGACTCCCATGGTCCTGTCTCCGACAGCAGAAGAAGAGATAGCCCTGGCTGCCGGAGTCACCATTGCCGTCCCGTCACCCGCCGCCATTGACTTCTCTGCCGCGATGGAAGCTGCCTCACCTTTCCCAATGTTCGCCTTCCCGTCGTTGCCCCAGACCATCCTCACTACCTGGCAACCCTCATATGGGAGGACCTCACCGATGTACATCCCACCGCTGGTTGCGTCAACAGCATCGTCGGTGATGTCGTCAGCTGCTCTACTGGCGGCCGCTCCCCTCAATTCAACTTCAAACATACTGGCCCAAGGTGCCGGCTCTCCTTCACTGGGAGACAAAGTGGAGTCTCTCACAGCCGAGCTCTCTTCTTTGAAGACGATGATGACCGAGCTTCTCCAACGACAGCTAGCAGCCACGCCTGCTCCTGCCACCTCCCAAAACCCCCACCTTCCTCCTGTCATGCCAGGACCCCAAACATCAACATACCCATTCCACTCTAACCTAAACACTTCACCAAACACTCTACCTTCCTATTATCCGGCCATGCCCGGATCCGCTACCTCCACAAGTGTCGCACCTTTATCTAACCCATACATGAGTGGGTCATCCCTTTCCCTTCCCATGCCTCGGCCATATCTGCCTCCATACTACCCTCAACCAACATCCCGAGGGCCACCTCCCTACCTCCCAATGTCATACGGGCCAACTCCCCACACCTACACTCAAACAACCGGGCCAACCCCCTACCCTCAAACAACCTCCACACCTCCCGCTTTCAGAATTCCCCAGCCAATTGCCACCCCTTCAGTTCCGCATGTGGAACCAGCCTTGCCAACCCACGAACCCGTAACGCAGCGATCGTCGACGAGTTATTTGGCGAGCAACAACAGACCAGCGCTTTCGAGACAAGGCTCGAGGCTAGGATTGCTTCAATGCAGCAAGAAGAGGCTCGCCGCATGGCAAAATTAGAAGAGCGTCTGAACGCCATCCAGGGGTATCGGGCACACAACTGGGAGTACGCCAACTACCAGATCCCTCAGATTCAAGTCCCGCCAAAGTTCAAGATGCCCGAATTTGAGAAATTCCGTGGAAACGGCTGCCCGAAATTACATCTCAAGCACTTCTGCCACAAGATGTAAGTATATCCAGCAGACGATAAATTCCTCATCGCCATGTTCCAAGAGAGTTTGGCGGAATCAGCACTGCACTGGTACTACACCAAGGATGTTAGCCAGTACACAACGTTCAAAGACTTGGCCCTTGACTTCCTCAACTACTACAGCTTTAATGTTGAGATGGCGCCTACGTTAAATAGTTTGCCTACCGGTTCAGGCATATCGCGTCTCAGATAAAGTCGACGCTTACAGAAAGGGAACTCATCGATGAATTCCTTCAGCTGCTTCCACGTGAGTACCTGCCCTACATGATCGGGCAGACATTCTCCACCTTCGCTCAAGCAGTCATCAATGCGGACAAACTTGACGGAGTAAATCGAGAAGGGCAAATCCCTTCCCCTTCAGCAAAACCGGCAGTGAAGCCTAGGCCCAAGGAGCTTATCGCGACTGCTGAGCAGAACAGGCAATCGATGAGGGCAACACCACCCCCGATCACGTACGCGCCAAGGACGTATATCGCAGCTGCGCTCAGGCCCCCAGCCCCGGCAGCAACTCGTTTTAGACCCCTAGTCAACATAGCAGGACAACAGCAGCCAAGGCCTGTACAAATGGAGTGTCCACGACGAAGGTTGGAGGACTTGACCCCAATGCCCGATCCCCTGGATGTCATGTTTATTCGATTGAGGGACATGGGTTTCATCAAGCCCGTTGAAGCCAAAGCAACCAATCCCTCATCGTTTGGATACAACCCCAAAGCGGTTTGTCAATACCACTCAGGAGCAACGGGGCACGACACCAAGGATTGTATTGCTCTGAAGTTCAAGATTCAGAATCCATTGGATGAAGGAGCCATCACATTTTCCGCATCTGCAGCTGCCCCAAATGTTAAGAGCAATCCTCTTCCTGAGCATGTAAATTATATCGGGGCAAATTTCTTTTCAATCTTGGCCGAACAGGAAGAAGAAGAAGTGAACATGTATGAATATGAGTATGCACAACCAAGGAGTGTCGAGGTCGAGGCCGCAGCCGAGGTCGAGGAAGAGGTCGTGCGCCCCAGTCCAGCAGAAGTGTTCAGCCCACTATCCTGCCAGATGGATTTAAATTGGTTCCCCATCGGCAGCCAAGGGCGCCGTACGTTTATGTTTCTTTGGGATCAACACAACCTGAAGCGTGTCAGACAGAATCATCGCCTGTGACTGAACCAAGGATTCCGGTCATGATGGGACCCACCTGCACGTCTCTCAGCCCAGAAGTTGAATTAATTACCCGCTCCGGAAGGGTAGTGCCAGCTCCTGAAGCCTCATCCCTAGCCGAATCTTCGAAGCCCAAGGCGCCTTCAAATGAGCAAATCCGCAAGGTGATTTATACGGTGAAGGGAAGCGACTACGATATAGTCGAGCAGCTCCGAAAACAGCCAGCCCAAATCTCACTCTTCGACCTCATCCATTCATCTGACAAACACGGGGAGATGTTGGAGAAGTTTCTAGCCGAGGTACATGTGCCAGAGCAGGTTGAAGTCGCGGCGTTAGATGCGTACATGAGCAGCATGCTGGCGAACAACATAATTACCTTCTCGGAAGATGATCTACCGGAACAGGGGCCATATCACAACAATGCTCTCTTCATCACGCTCAAGTGTCGTGATGCCACCATCTCCAAGGTTCTCATCGATGGCGGGTCAGGGGTTAATATCATCCCGTTGGCGGTAGCTCAAAAGCTCGCCATCAACTTGGAGAAGCTTTCACAATCCGGCTTAACTATTCGGGCTTTCGACGGCACGAAGCGGCAGGCCCATGGGGAAGTTACGTTGGAGATCAAAGTTGGGCCAACCCTCTTCTCTACCCAATTCTAGGTTCTAGAGACTGCGGTGTCCTTGAACATGTTGCTGGGGGGTCCATGGATTCACCAAGCTGGGGCAGTTCCCTCAACGCTTCATCAGATGATTCGATTTTCCTCATATGGCAAGCTCATCACAGTCCGGGGAGAACATTCAATGGAGCTTTGCCACGAGATTGACATGCCATACGTGGGAGAGCAAACCGAAGAGCCGTCAACAACACAGGCCTTGGAGATGGTCAACATGGTGAGGCGCGACTACAAATCGGATCCTTTGATGACATGGGGCAACATCAGTGCCGCAAAGGAATTCCTTCGACATGGGTATCAACCGGGCCAAGGACTCGGAATTAAAGGACAAGGGATCGTCTATCCGATCACTATTCCAGCTCCTGTAGGGACTAGTGGACTCGGATTCACTGGTAAAGTGCGGCGCAAACAGGACAATCACACCGGCAACAAGTCTGCCATCCGTTTCGTCCGTTCATTTGCGGCGACAATGGAAGGCGAAATCATGTCGGATAAGCTAGAGAATGTGAAGATTCGGAGCGATGAAGAAATCGATGGCAAGCGGACGACTGTTGAACATATCAATGTCATCCAAGTGAATATTGGGCTCGGTCATAGACGTCGACCTCGCAGGCGGGCTCACTTCTTACCTCATAACGTCGCCATTCCCGGGAATCAAATACCGGCACATTTTCAGCAAGCCAGGACACCGTACTTTTGAGCTCCAGTGGCGCCAATGCTGCCCAGGACGCCTCCAAGGATCGAAGCACCCCCTCCGAACAGACATGTGGACTCTCCTGCTACGAGCAAAGAAGTGGAGGAGCAAGAAGACGAAAAGACCAGGACACACGAGTCCGAAGAAGAAGTCTGCATGATGGAAGCGTCGATCCCGGCCGAGTCATACATGCCTCTCGACGGGAATGGCGCTTCGGGTACACCCGAGAACACCCCTGAATAAGATGGAGAAGCAGTAGATGACCCTAAATCCATAGAAGGATACTATGGCTTGGAACAAGGTCTTCAACGACATGAAGAACCAAAGGACATCACACTGCAGAGGCCGGTTTCAATCAACATCGGAACTCAAGATGACCCCAAGGAATTGTTCGTCGGCGCAGACTTATCAAAGGATGAAACTGAAGACATCACCAACTTGCTCAAGGAATTCTCAGACGTCTTCACTTGGTCGTACACAGACATGCCGGGATTAGATTCGGAGATTGTGGAGCACAAGATTCCTACAGACCCGTCAGTTCATCCTATAAAGCAGAAGCAACGCCGGTATAAGCCCGAACTAGCCCTTGCCATCAAGGAAGAAGTGGATATGCTGCTGAGGGTCAACTTTATCGAAGTGTCTACCTATCCACATTGGGTTGCCAACGTAGTCCCTGTCATCAAGAAGAACGGGAAGGTCCGAGTCTGCGTCGACTACCGCGACCTCAACAAGGCGAGTCCCAAGGATGACTTTCCATTACCGCACATTGATCTATTGGTGGACAATACCGTTGGATTCAACAGATTCTCTTTCATGGATGGATTCTCCGGTTACAATCAGATTCGCATGGCCGAAGAAGACAAAGAAAAGGCAACCTTCACGACGCCCTGGGGCACGTTCTGTTATCGAGTTATGCCTTTTGGACTCAAGAATGCTGGGGCAACTTATCAACGTGCTATGGTGGTTTTATTTCATGACATGATGCATCGCGAAATTGAAGTCTACGTCGACGATATGATCGCCAAGTCCAAGGAAGATGAAAACCACATTGTCATTCTCCGGAAGCTATTCGAACGGATTCGCAAGTACAAGCTGCGCCTCAACCCCGCCAAATGCGTGTTTGGAGCAACTTCGGGCAAACTTCTTGGTTTCGTTGTCAGTAACAAAGGCATTGAGATTGATCCTGATAAAATCGAAGCAATTCGTGATCTCCCAGCTCCAAGGTCAGTCAAAGAGATCCGCGGCTTCATGGGTCGTGTTAACTACATCGGACAGTTCATCTCCAACCTAGCCGACACATGCAAACCACTGCTCAAGAAATTAAGGAAAGACGTCAAATTTGAGTGGGACGATGATTGCAAGATCGCATTTGAGCAGATTAAAACGTATTTGACAGAACCACCAGTTCTTATCCCGCCAAAGCCGGGGCATCCTCTCACGCTCTATCTCACCGTCAGGGAAGAATCATTTGGAGCCATGCTCGCCCAACAATTGCCAGGTGCCAAGGAGCACGCGATTTACTACCTCAGCAAGAAATTTACAGATTGTGAGTCAAGATACACAACTTCTGAGCGTACCTGCTGCGCACTCATTTGGGTTCTCCACCGACTCCGACAGTATACTCTGCACTATGAGAACCTGTTAGTGTCCGAGAATAACCCACTCAAATACCTCTTCGACAAGCCAACACTGATGGGAAGAGTCTCTAAGTGGCAATTACAACTAGCCGAATTCGACATTCAATTCCACTCCACGAAGTCAGTCAAGGGGAGAACAATCGCTGATCATATTGCTGAATATCCAGGAACGGATGATTCATCTCTGGAAATCGGACTACCAGATGAGAACATCTTGCTCATGGAACAAGAACCAAGGTGGAAGATGTACTTCGACGATGCAGTTAATTCCTCAGGATCGGGAATAGGAGCTGTGGTAATCTCCCCAGATGGACAATATTACCCAACGGCAGCCAAAGTCACTTTTCCCTGCACGAACAACATAGCTGAATATGAAGCGTGCATCCTCGGCCTACTTCGCGCACTCGACATGCGGGTTAAGCTCCTCGACGTTCATGGAGATTCGGCGCTCATCATCTCCAGACAAATGGAGCATGGCGCACTCGAGACCCAAAGCTCATTCCATATCAGGATTATCTACAAACGCTAATCAGACAATTTACTGATATTGAATTTAATTATCTCCCACGAACTGATAATCGATTTGCTGATGCTCTTGCAGTTCTCGCCTTAATGATTCCGTTGGCTGGAGAAATGGACATCGAGCCCTTGCGCATCAATATTGCTGATGATCCAAGCTGCATGCATATTGAGCAAAGTCAACCTGAAGATTCCCTGCCTTGGTTCACGGACATCAAGAATTATTTATAATCAGGAGGATTTCCCCAGAATAGCACGGGGAAAGAACGCAAGTTCATCCGGAGGATAACAAGAAGTTATTTTCTAGACGGTGGGTGATACCTTGTACAAAAAATCCTTCACGACGGCTCTCATGCGATGCGTCATCAAGGAAGAAGTTGAAGCCCTCATTGTCGAAGTCCATGAAGGGGTTTGCGGACCGCACATGAACGGATATGCTCTCGCCCAGAAAATCATGCGACAAGGGTATTATTGGCTCACAATGGAAGCCGATTGCATCAAATATGTCAAAGCATGTCACAAGTGTCAGATTTACAGCGACAAGGTACATGTGCCTCCAACAAGACTTTACCCGCTATTTGAACCGTGGCCGTTCTCAATGTGGGGCATGGACATGATCGGGCCCATCAATCCCAAGGCATCCAACGGGCATCGATTTTTACTGGTCGCAATCGATTACTTCACCAAGTGGATTGAAGTACAATCCTTCAAAGAAGTCACAGCAAACAACGTTGTGCATTTCATGAGGGCGAACATCATCGCCAGATATGGAGTTCCAGAGCTATTAGTCACAGATAATGGTTCAAACTTCAATAGCAAACTAATGGAATCCCTATGCATGGAATTTCGAATCAAACATCTCAACTCTTCACCGTATCGTCCACAAATGAATGGTGCAGTCGAAGCTGCCAACAAAAACATGAAGAAGATTCTTCAGAAGACAGCAGTTACCTATCGCGATTGGCACGAGAAGCTCCCTTTCGCGTTACTCGCCTACAAAACAACGATGCGCACTTCGACGGGGGCAACTCCCTTCGAGCTCGTCTACGGCACTTAAGCAGTCATTCTAGCAGAATTGCCAACTCTCAGGATATCATCCCAAAGCAACATAACATGAGAAGAGAAGGCCAATCATCAGATCGCCCACCTCGACTTCATTGATGAGAAACGACTTGCCGCAGCTCACCATATGCATTGCTACCAACAACGCATGTCTAGAGCATTCAACAAAAAGGTCAAGCCAATCTGGTACAGACCAGGTGACCTCGTTCTTAAAAGAATCCTACCGAATGTCAAGGATCCACGAGAGAAATTCGCTCCAAACTACGAAGGACCGTTAGGAGGAGCAACCATCTTAGCAAAAATGGATGGAGGAGAACTGCCACAAGCAATTAATGCAGATGCTCTCCGACGATATTACACCTGAATGGTATCCAGGTCTCAAGTCGGACTTTTGAGACGATATCTCTCAGCTGAATTCTTTTACACTTCGAAAAAAATCACTCCGGATAAAGAAGGCTGACATCAGGGAAAAGGGAGAAATACACAATCATTGTTCTCCTCATTCAAGTTAAGCGAAGTTACATGAACACATTTCGTTTACGTCCTTTGTCTCGTGGGCAGGTACAAGAGCTCCTCACACGTATGGTGCAAAACTCCTATGATAAAGGCGAGGGTGGTAGGGTGGCAAAGCTTCAAATCAAAATCTTGTAGCAATTTCATCAGACCTTCGATTCCATCGGACGAAGATGTATTGATGAAATCACACGAAAAGGGAAGTGTCAAAACTCTACTTCACTTTTCTTACAAATGAAGTTACGCGAGCAAACGTCATTCTTACTCTAACAGAAACAAGATGCAGGAATTTCCTTGTTTCTGCCCATCTGTTTGATAGGTACATGAACATCCTTACACAACAGTCATCAAGCAAGGGTAGCAATTTCGTCAGACCTTCGATTCCATCGGACGAAGATGCATTGATGAAATCACACAAAAAGGGAAGTATCAAAACTCTACTTCACCTTTCATACAAATGAAATTACATTAACAAATTTCATTCTTACTTTGAAAGAAAACAAGTTACTTGATACTTGTTGTCTGTCCTTTGCTTAACATAGGTACATGAACACCCTATCTTATAGACAAAGGCGCGGGCGGTTGGGTGGAAAATTTCGAACCAAAGCTTCGAGATTGCCTTTGTCGTTATCATGAATAACCATGCCAAAAGGGAGTATCATTTACATTTGCTCTCTAACGGAATTTTTATCATTCCTCAGATAAAGTCAGAATGACCATTGAGATGGGCATATCCATCTCAACTCCCCAGCGGATATTTTACTTCATCTCCTCAAGCGAGAGTCAAAATACATGAATTAACTTCGTTTCCGTTCGTTGTCAACTGTGCAGGCACATGGACATTCGCACAGTATGGTACAAATTCCTAGGCAACGGCGTGGGTGGTCGGGTGGAAGCCGTTCCCAATTTAGTTTAAAAGAACGCAGAACACGAAAGTGCAGACAATTTTCCCTCAAGGTTTGCAGAAGAGCACCACGGAGGTTTGAGTATCTAAACCTATTCATTTCCCGAACATTTGTGTGCCCATTTGGACATAATTTGAAATTCTTGAGAATCAAAATGTTTCTGAGTGAGAATGGAGAAGGCAAACCTATTCCTAAACACTTACCCAGAATGATGAGCGCAAACACTGTGAGGATTCATATACGAGCGTTCAGGCGGATAACGAATCCTTTGACAAAAGATGCTCTAAACCGGGATGAGATCGGGCATTTCTCCTTTACCCCAAACACAGAACATCAACTATTGCTAACCCTTTTTGAGCCAAAGTTGGAGTTTTTGTACACACCCTACACCTAACGAGTCCTAGGGATCGCCTCGCAACGAGGTTAACGGAGTTCCTGTAGTCTGAATCCGGAAGCAAGAGGACCATAGAGGCAACACTTCGGCAAGGTTCGGGCGAAGACGTATAATCGACGGATCAGCTCGCCAGTCGAGTTCTGCCCTGGAAAGGTCTAAGGAATCCAAAGCGTCTCTAACAAAACAAAAGGAAAGATGGGGCAAATCCCTACATACAAGCAAAGAAAAAGCAAAATAAGCGCAAAGACCAAAGTCTAAAAGAGCAAAGCGCAAAACGATTGAAAAAAGCAAAATAAAGCATCAAAGAGACCTGCATGAAGAGGTCGCAAAAGCAAATATGTTACTTCTTTGGCAAGTAAAGAGTATTTCCCCAAGGATTTGATCATTAAAGCTCACAAAAGGTCAGCTTCAAAATCCTATAAAAAGGAAACCTCGACTGGCCAGCTATCTGCAAAAGAACAATTCACCCGAACAGTGAAGCCTTTGTGGTCCTGAAGCTTCCGATGAGATCCTTAGGCTCCTTCGTTCTAACGACGAATTTAAGCCTTCAATCAAAAGGCCTTATGCCGAAGCCACGATACAACCCATACAAAGACTCCTTCGACCGGTACATGAGGCATCCAAGTCAAAGGAATCTTAAAATCCAAACATGATGAATTTCGGATATAACAGTAAGCCATGAGAGAGGTAGGGTGCCCGCTCCAATCTCACTCAGAAACAATTTTGACATGACATGCATGAGTGCCGTAATCGCACGTGTTTGACCACTTTTATTTATTTTTATCAATCTCCCCTACTTCATGGATACATTTGTTACTGACATTTTTTTTCAGATCCCAAGGTATTGATCTAGCCGAAATACCCTAGCTCACAATTTGGGGTATCTATGACGTCCTCGCGAGAAAACCTTCGCCAGATTCTCTCGCAAGGAGGGGCAAACTGTAGATCCCCCAAATTGCGCGTAGAATCGATCGACGTTTAGTTCGGACCTATTTGCGGCTTACCCCAAAGATGTAAGGACCAATTCGTAATTGTCCAAATTGGACTAATCTGAAGGACGCGAGAAATACAGACACTAAATCTAGAATCTTGCCAAAAGTAACAAAAAAAGAGGAAAAGACGTTTCTAAAGAAGGGTAGGGTGGGCAGAGACCCCACAGCTGAGGCAGGGCAAAGGGGAGCTCTGATGCTTTGCTACAGGGGAGGTCCATGACGTGCAAAGCAGGCTCCACTCGGTGATGAAACACCAACTTGCAGCGGCACACGGGAAGAAGGCCCAGCGATCAAGCTAGGCAAGAGATGAGATTGTTGGAATGAGGCGGCAAAAAAAAAATAAAAAAATACATTGATAACGCAAGCAACAGGGAGGACGGACCTGCTATACCTACGGCTGAAGAACACATATGCTCCTGCCTTTCCCCCTATTTCTTCTCTTCAAGAAGGCGCCGTCTCCCTGGGGAGCCTTTTTCAGTAGTCCTCCAGAAGAAAGACAGTAGCCTCCTTCTTCCCCCCTAACCCGTAGCAGTCTTAGGCGATGATGGCCCCATCTCCTTGATGCGAGTGCCGCGGTCGATTAAGAGAAGAGCCGAAAGGAATGAGAGAGGGGGAAGCCAACCAGACAGTTCGAGGAGGAGAGGAAAGGCACTAACTAGAAAATTTGAATGGGGTCGAGGGAACCTTTGGAGGAATCATCTTAAATGGGGGAAGCTTTGATCAGTTGAAGCAGGACGACTTACAAAAAATCGCCAGGGAGAGTCAGCTTAGTTCTTAAAAAAATTTTACCACCCCCCTTCTTCTCTGGAAGCCTCTTCAGTCTTCATACCCCATCAGCCGTCCCACCTACCATCAGCTCCCAACGATTCTTCAGTAACCAAGGTAAGGATGAATCAACGACGCGGAAATCCCCTCGACAACCAACCCAAGCAGAGTGTACGGCGGTGACAGCAAAGGAGAATGTCTTACCTCTGGTCGCAGCTGGCTTCAACTTCACTGCACATCGTAGTCGGCTTCCACTCACTGGACATCGCAACCAACTTCAGCCTCGCTGGATATGTCAGTCGGCATCAGCTCCTTTGGACATCTCAACCCGGACGACAGCTCCAACTTCATCAGCTTCATCAACCACTCCCGCTGACAACGGACGTCCTCCTGCAGCAACAGCAGAGACGAAACTTCCTCCTTAGACGACATAACCAGTTCCAATCAACTCCGGGCTTTTCGTATTTTAATCTACTCCTTTCTTTGTGCAGGTACACGCTCTAAAGACGGAGACCCTCCAGCCTTTCCCGCAGCGATGAACCAGCTCTCTGTGGTCGCACCAACATTCTGCTGCTCTGAACCAATCCTCCGTGGCTGCGAATCAGCATACAACAGTAGGACGTCCAGTGATGGGCCCATTACTCCTTCTCTCCCACTCCACAGACACCAGCAACGACCAGCGAATCGACTACGACAACGGCAGTCTCTTCCTGGACGTCCAGCGACCAACCCCTTTTCTGCAACGGCCAGTCGACGCCCTGTATCAGCAAGACATCACCCTGGAGCGGCAAACCGTCCCTCATATCAGCATCTTCAGGCGTCCCCAGCAACCAGCAGAGGCAAATCCTCATCCCCGCGTCGTCTTCAGATCAGGCCCTTCTCCAGGAAACCCCCAGATCCGGCGAGCAGACTTCAGCTCCCCGGTTCCCAACTTCCCAGCCTTCCTCCGGACGTCTCCCAATGGCCAGCAAAATCTAGCCGACCTCCACCTCTCGACGCCTCAGCCCTCCAGCAGCCCCACGGCAGCCCCGATTTGGTCTCCACAGCAAGCTCAGAAGCCCCCTGGATGGATCCACGGCCCAGACCCGGTCATGGTGGCAAAGACCCACCCAAATCCCCAGATCCGACGAAGCCACCTCCTTCTTCTTCCCCGGCACTCCCCCACAGAATCCGCCATAGACCAACTTTCAAGCGCTTCCTGACACCTCAAGCCCAGATCCGGCCGGATCCGTCCCAACAACCGGTGGCCACAGCAAAGAACGTACCTCCGTCCCGGCCTCTTCCCAGGATCCACAGCAAACTGTCCCTAGCATCCTCCTCCGGCGTACCCAAACCGGCAATAGCGACGACGACCTCCAACCCAAGATGACCCCTGCTCCTCGGCCAGATCTTGTCACAGCTCATCTCCGGCGCTCTTCCCATGGACAGCCTTCTCCCCGACGCCGTGAAACCTCAGCGCCTCCAGATCCCGAATCTCGCCGCCATCGCCGCCTGCTTCGAGCTGACCATGGTGACAAGCTCCCCCCCCCTCCCGGAGTGACCCTGGCCCTGGTTCTCGCTCTGTTTGAAGTCGGAGAAGACCGTCCCCACCGATTGGCACGAAATGGCCTTGGAGTCTCCAAGGCTTTGTCTCCAGCCCACGCTCAATTCAGGCTTTCAAAGTTGATAAGTGGGCTTCGGTTGCTGGGCTGCAGAATGTCATCCCCTTTTCACAGGTAACGAAACCCACAATTTTTAATGATTCCGATTTTATTGGCTATGAGTTTCAATTTATAATTTTCGTAGCTTAGTTCGTTTCAAAAAAAATTTTTCTCTTTTGATCTTTAAAAATTATAATCTTTAGGTGGATGCGATTTGAACGTATTTCTTTGTCTTATCACTTAGTTAGGACCTTAATCCCTACATTTTCTTGTTTGGATTTATTATGTATTCGTAGATGAATACTTAATTCAATGTGCATTACTAACTCCCATCCTCTCTTTGTTTTACATGTAAAACATGGGGAAACCTCTCGGATATCATCGACAATTCACACCAAGTGCACATCACCGATCAAAACGGTTAGACAAGCCTTACCTTAATTCAATTCGATTGAATTTCATTCAAATTTAATCGATATTAATGACCTTGGCATGGCATGCCATCTTCCTCTACTTTGCATGTAAACACCGAGGAATTACTATCAAGGAGTGTCATCCTTCGACGACGCGAACGATCAATATCAACGGGCTCACAACGCCCACGCCCCGTAAGTATCACTCTTATTTCATTAAGTCCTAATTATTTACTTCGATTTAAATTAGGACTTTCTGACCACTTCTTTATTTTCTTTGCATGTACATCGAGTCATTAATCTCGGAAGGTCGACCCCAAATTTCGAAGATTAACTCGAAGGCGCGTGGATCTACCCCGGCCTAAAAACCGCGGGCTTGAAGGCTTAAAGCGGCCCCAACCTCAATCGAAGGCACAAAGAGAAGGTGCGGGCCTCCCCGAATTTTCTTTAAAGCCCACTTGTAACGGATTGCGGGCCCAAGTGTATACGCCCGCAATCACCGCCCTTCCCCGTCCTTTTGATCTAAATAATTGCTTGTGATTGCTCGCTTGTTTAGGCTTTAGGTTTGACGTCGCATGTTCGTTTTAATCATACCAACTTAAAGTCGGGCCCAACGCCCGTTAAAACATCGATAAGAGTCCGGCCTACTCCCGGATCGGGCCCAACACCGTCAATCAAAAGTTAAATTTTTGGACAAATCGCCACCCTTTTCGCATGTTGTAGAATATAAAGGTTAGTAAATAGGAATCCCCGAACCCAAACTCTGATTTTTCCGACTTAAAATCATACTTCTTAAACTAAGTCGGTGGCGACTCTGAACAAGTTTTCCAAGGCTAAAACTAAACATCGCACCCCATTTCGGAGCCATTTAGGATGAGGTGACGGCAGACCGAGCCGCTCCTGGAGCCTTCCCCGAAATTCGTGAGTGAGGTCTTAACGCAGCCTTTCGCTCGCCACCTTCAGGGAACTGGAGATGGTTGGCGAAACGTCCCGTAGACCCGTTCACGAATCAAGAGAAGGCCCAACCCCGGGTCCCCTTTCCGCAGCATCAGGCGTTCGAGCCGGAACGTCGACCGAACAGGGCCTCGGGGGAGCGGGCCCGGATCCTCGTGTCGCCGGAGCCGCAGCGCGCGTGCTAGGCCGGAGGGCGCGCGTACACCTACTCAGGAGGAGCTTCGCACCATGATCATGGATGAGGCACACCTGAGTGCTTATAGTATCCACCCCGGAGTCACCAAGATGTATCAAAATCTGCGAAAACAGTATTGGTGGGCAGGAATGAAAAGAGATGTGGCTCAGAATGTGAGCCGCTGCTTGACCTGTCAGAGGGTCAAGATTGAACACCAGAGACCGGGGGGAGAACTTCAGCCTCTGCCGATTCCCCAGTGGAAATGGGATGAGATTGCTATGGATTTCGTGACAAATCTGCCCAGGATGGCGCAAGGTTATGATTCAGTTTGGGTGATAGTGGATAGACTGACTAAGTCTGCCCACTTCATTCCAATTAGTTTGATTTACTCGGTTGCCAAGTTGGCCAAGCTGTATGTGAAGGAGGTCATTCGCCTTCACGGTGTACCCAGTGTAATAGTATCTGACAGAGATGCGCGATTCACTTCTCGGCTCTGGAGCACCACACAACGGTCGGTGGGCACAAGATTAAACATGAGTACTACCTTCCACCCTCAGACAGATGGTCAAACTGAGCGTATCATTCAGATACTTGAGGACATGCTGAGAGCCCGTGCCTTGGACTTGGAGGGCTCTTGGGTAGATCAGCTACCTTTGGTGGAGTTCTTATTCAACAACAGCTATCAACAGAGCATTCAGATGGCTCCCTTTGAGGCTATGTATGGTCGCCTGTGCAGAACTTCTTTATGTTGGAACGAGGGTGGAGAACAGGCAGAGTTAGGACCTGAGATGGTCCGAGAGACAACAGAGACAATTAGACTTATCCAAGATCGTCTTTGCGCCGCTCAGAACAGACAGAAAAGTTATGCAGACAGGCGGCGCAGACCTCTCGAGTTCGGGGTAGGAGATTTTGTCTTCCTGAGAGTCTCTCCTACAAAGCTAAACCTCCGATTCAGGCTAAAAGGAAAATTGAGCCCGAGGTACATAGGATCTTATGAGATTTTAGAGAGGATCAGAAATGTGGCTTATAAACTAGCCTTACCACCCAGGCTGGCGGACATCCATAATGTCTTCCACGGGTCCATGCTTCGGAAATACGTTCCGAATCCTCGACATGTACTACATGATGAACAGATTGAGGTGGCTCCGAATTTACAGATTCCTACGGAGCCAGTTGAGATAGTGGACAGAATGGAGAAACAACTCCGTCATAGAGTGGTTCCGATGGTGCGGGTACGTTGGATGCGCGGTCAGATTGAGGAATTTACTTGAGAGACAGACTCCCATATGAGAGAGATATACTCGTACCTGTTTGAGTGATATATATATATTGTAATAAGAAATTTCGGGGACGAAATTTAAATAAGAGGGGTTGATTGTAACGACCCCAAATTTCGAATATGGAATGTATGACTTTGGTATTAGGGTTGACTAGAAATAGGACATTTGACCCGGTCAAAATCCGACGTGGCGCGAGAGTTTAATACTTTCGTTGTCAGCTGACGTTAATATCGAATAGTATCGGGACTCTAATTCGATTTCGTGTGATTATGTCATGCGAGAAAGGGGACGCCTGAACTCAAACGAAATCGGATTTGAATCGCGATAATATTGGTATTACGCCGCGGATTTTGATTAGGCTTAAGTTGGTTAATTAATCAATAATATCCGACTGAAGACTAAAGATCATAGCGGGCTGCGTCAGTGGGAAAAGGACAACAACATCCAACGAATCGGATGGGGTTAAGGGATTGAATTCCAGAGAAGTTCCCCCAACCACATGTTTTCAACCCGATAATGTTTTATGGATAAGTTAACGTTAATAAATAGAAAAGAGGGAAAAGCAAAAAAAAAAGGAGGAGAATCAGAGGGTCGGGGATGGGGAAATGGACGTTCACTAGGATCTCCAACTCTCGGTGACAAAAAGGGGATCCCGGGCGCGAGGGCCTCAGGGTCGGAGTTAGAAGCCGCGGCGAGGAGAGGGAGTCAGGTAAGCGTCACACACAGGCGACCCACTTCTCTCGCTGTTGCGGCATCCCTACGATGATTGTTCGCCGAGCTGCGGCTACAGGGATTCCGACGAGGACGACTGCAAGGGAAATAGGATCAACTCCGAGGATTGAACACATACGCTCTTCTCCCTTCCCCTGTTTGTCTTGTTCTGCTTGTGCTTGGTTGCGTGTGTTACGACGCGGGTTGGGGAGCGGATTCAGGGGAAGGCGGCCGAGAGATAGGACGGAGTTGGGAAAGGAAAATGGTCTGATTTTCCTTGGCGCTATGCTACCTTACTTGGGCAGAATGCCGTAAGAGAGAAAGTTGTGTACCACAGGGACCACAGCGTAAGCTTACTGGCCCCGATGCTGCGATTGATTCGTTGGAAGTCACGGAATGATGGAGCGGTCGAGGGCGCTAGTTCTAGCTAGCCCCGGTTGCGATGTGTATGTAGGATGCTTGACTGGTTGTTGTGCTTGAGGTTATGCCCCTGTGCCACTTTAGAATCTTAAAGATTCGGGTTATGAAAACTTTACGAACTCGCCACTGGAAAAGCTTGAACTCTGGTAGGAGTGGAATGGTAAGCACGGGCACTAGAATACAGCTGTTATCTTTGACTTCATGAAACGTAGCATGCGGAATCTGATATGAGAATTATCGCCTCACTGAACTGTAGTCCAGTAGCTAGAATGTTGCTTCCTGCGGCTATGTTTGCATGAATTCAGAACAGCCAGATGTGATCTGTCCGGAGAGTACTCGTATACTTGACTCTGCGCTCGCAAGAAAGGGATAGGATGGCGGTTGGGGACTGTGGCTCATGGCGCCGGCTGGGCTATGGGGAGATTATTCGGAATCGACGAACGGGGTCAGCTGCGTCACCTTGGTGTGCGGCGGCTGGGGTTCGTGGATGCAGACTATTGTTGGGTTGCAATTTAGTCGGATTGTTGACCCGGTCGGGTTCAACCGCATCAGGATGGCGTAAATTGTTGAGTACGTGGCGTGAGCAAGTCATACTACGATAAAGGAATTAGGAATTGGCTTGATGTACGAAATTCAATTCTCTGCCGAGTGTTTTACTCCTGGACTGACTATGATTGGAAACATGATGAGAGTTCCCTATGTTTGAGGTGATTTCCCGACTGTGTGTCGAAGGAAGACTGGGGGTGGCACCACTCGCGGTCGCACCTGCTGCCGTTGTCCCGGGCGCTCCCGGAGGAGTGGGTGAGGACGCACTACAATGGTCCTGGCACTTTAGGAAGAGTTGTTATATGGAGAACGATTGATTCATGGGAGTCGTTTGTTTAGTTACCCCTTAGTACTGCCTATCGTGATGTGTGCTCTACTTTACATATTATAATGAGGCGGATGTTATATGTTCTATCTATTGTGGTTTCATAATTCTTGCTTTACTAAACCGCATGCTACATAAAGAGTTTTCAAAGATGCACGATAGGAAGTGTCTAGGAGTTTCATGTTTCCGCATGTGCATGGGTGGGGCGTACTCGGCGATTTATAGCTGACCCCAGTTTTGGAGAAATTATTACAGTGATGCAGATGGTTAGGGATTGAAGATGCGAAGAATACTGTGATGCCTTGGAAATTAGAGGAACAATCAAGATCAAGGTAGAGATAATTTACCGTCTTCCGCTGCTGACCGGTCAACTACAACCAAGCTACCTGACAAAAAGTTTAAAATTTTTCAGGTCGTTTCATTTAACTTATAAGGAAAATATAATTCACAATCATGACACTGCATTCAGAGATATATATTTGAGAACCGTGTCATTGACATCTATATTTGTCACGATGCTGAAGAATTTTATAAATTCTAACCATATTTAATATTTATTTTTTTAAACTAACCTATTACGTGCACATGCTGTAATTACGGAGAAAACAACGAATGTAATAAACAACAATAGGTCCAATGATTTTCTAGTAAATTAATCCAACACGACTTATTGGATTTAAATTGGAAAAATGTTCTTGTTCGTGGAGTTTTGTATGGAAATACGATTAGTTTCTTTTAAATATGAAATACGATTCGTATTTCGTAAAATACGAATTTACCGCCCTCGAGGAAAACAGCGATGGACGGGTTTTCAAAATCCGCATCTGTGGTGCTTGCATGTATCCGCATGAAAACGTGCTTTGGAAACCCGCCTTTATGTAGAGACGGGTTTTCAAAACACGTCTTTCAGGGGGCGAAGAACTCGCCCTACCAACACTTCGTGAAAAATTTCGCCAAACATGGGAAAGGGGGTCCAATGTTTAACAGAGGGTGGATTTTCAAAACCCGCCACCATTCTAAAATAACAGCCCGCCATCCTAAAATAACATGAGGGACGGGTAGCTCAATACGAGTTTTGAAAATCTGCCCCTCGTTCATTTAGTTAAGGGGATGGGTTTTCAAAATCCGCCCCTTATTTCTCTTATAAAGGGGGTAAGTTTTAAAAATGCGCCCCAGTCAGACACCGAATCCGTCTAAGTGCTGGTGTCGAAAAATTACAAGTGTTAGAGGAGCGGGTTTTCAAAATTCGCCAACCGTCTCAACGTGAAGGCGGGTTTAAAGCTCGCCTTCATGTATATGGCACCTGCCTCACAGGAGCTAGTTTCGAAGACACGGCTCTCGCTATTTTCCTCGAGGGCGGGTTTTGAAAATCCGCCCTCTTTGTAATTTAAGGGGTGCGTTCTGAAAACACGCCCCTTTAACGGTAAATCCATATTTTATGAAATACTAACCATATTTTACAATTTTTTTTTTAAAGCAACCGTATTTCCGTATAAAGTATCAAGTAAACTAGAAATGCAAAATATACGTGGCATCAACTTTGAGCCAACTTTTTGTTTTTTCATTATTTTAGTTTATTATATAATTTTATCAACAACTTTTGCTTTCATATTGATTTTGGCCAATCTTGATTTTTTTTTTAGCGAAAGCCAAGCAAGGCCTTAATATAGTCTGACCCGTATTTTATAATAGTAGAGTTCCAACCTCTCATTACTTCGCCTCATAAACCACTTTACCTGTAATAGTGGCCTCTTAATAGAGCTATCATCTGGCCTTCATCAATTTTGCGTTGTTATAACATCAGCAACTATCGTCCAATTTTAGTTTCCAACTCACTTGATATGGCCATCGAAATTTTAAAATAAAATAACATATGATAGGGGAAAAGGGGGAATGAGAGCGTACCTCAAGTATTGCGCCCTCATGACTCGCCGTCGTCCCTAAATCTCTAAACGTCGCAACCCTATGCTCGCTCAGCTACACTTCGCCTTGCGTCCCCCAAAACACAAGCAACCGTATCCCTAAATGAATGGTGAGGGACCGACCCTTATCAATACATATATATATATATATATATATATATATATATATATATATTACAGTGAAGCATATCAAAGGTAAGAATAATGTTGTGGCAGATTTTTTATCTAGACCTTTTGATATTGCTCACCCCACACTCCAAGAGAGTCCAAGTTTGCAAGCAATGATTTCTACATACGTGCCGAAGCAACGGGAAATACCCAGAATTCTTCCTCCAGAGTTTATACGAGCTATGATAACCAAGAGCATGTTGAGACAATATTAGCTCACTCTGTTCAGATGACACAGAAATATTTGGAGAGAATCTTCTGCAAGTATGGCCAGATGATGTTTCCAGAACAAGGCTTGCATCCGACTTACCCATTCTTAAAGGCCATACCCCTGGTATCAGAGCCCAGTCTGTTGACCCTCTTTCTTAATCCAGCTTGTTCATCCAGTTTGTTTTGATTACAGTGTGCTAAACTCATTTTCTTCTTTCTTTTGAGGAGGAGAGAGATAGAGAGACTAAGAACCCCACCTGGATAAGCACCTTGCCTTAAACACCCATGGATACACCCACAATGATGAACGCTCCCATCACAATAGATTCTAGTTCTTCTTTTCGCACATCCACCTCACAAAGGTTAGATGGTTTGTACGAGATTTCCCATAAAGATATATCAGACAACAACCAGATTTCCAACACAGTCATTCCATTCCTTAACCCATACTCAGCCTTCAGTAAGCCAACTTCCAGTCCCATCAGACGGATAAGAACTCTTATCCGACAGCCAAGTTCTCAAGTCCTAGAGTACATCCAGTCAAGCAAGTTCAACCAGCATCCGATTTTTGCCACCCAGTGTGAACAATTTGTTTCACTACAGCTCCCAGCAGAGTTTCCTCGACAATGGTCCCAGAAGGGATACACTCACCTTCACTTTGGTGCAATCAGATTGGCCCTTACATATCATGGAAGAAAAGGACTACCGGTTACAGCTAGAATGGCTCTTCTTGACTCCAGATATTTGGAGTATCAGCATGCATGCATTGGAACAGTAGAGACCACTCTCAATGCAGGAACTGTTTTTGTAACTCTTTACCCTAACTTCTGCATGTCTCTACAGGATCCACGAATCTTGTCAGCCTTACAGGTTCAGATCCAGATAGCTGGACCACAGCAGGATAATAGCTCCATTGAGGCAACACTTCACTACCAGATGTCATACAGAGTGCAGAATCATGCACTTGACCTCAAGGTTCCAAATGATGCAGGTGATGCTTTAATGATACATGCTGATTATCACAGTTCACAGGCTCCTACGTGCTTGCATGTTCCAAGACAAATCAGTAGAACAGAACTACTAAAGCTACTACCAGAAAGATGGGTCACCAACTATGAGAAACTCCAGCAGCATGACAGACCAATCCAGTCTTCAGACTCTAAGTTCATTAGAGAAAGGGATGGAACTGTCACAATCAAGTTTGATCGCTCACATGAGAAGGATGCTCCAACACCTTCCATATTTCCCACAATGTTCATGATGCAGCCTATTCCCAAGCGTAAGAAGCCAGATTCGTTGAATTCCATAATCCATTCTTTTGATGGACAGGGAAGAGCGACATACTATTTCAGAGATCCGCATATGGATCACTGTTATTGGGACATTTGTACTTCGTCTATTTGTGGTTGTAAGGACGACTACAGCGATAATGAGGATGAGTGTCCCAAGTCCAGGCGAAACAGAAAGAAAAGGTCAGAATGTAGAAATCTTCCTGATTCTGACAGTGACAGTGATAATGATGATGATCAGGATAATGAGCCAGACACTACTCCAGAAGTTACGGTTTCTTCTCCTAGACAAGAAAATTATGGAGAATGGCAATTCTTGATGGAGAAAGCCAAAAGGCAGAAACCAAAGAAACAAACCCTCAAAGGTATTGCCATGTTAGAAGAATATTCTTAAATGGTAAAAGAAAAATCCTTTGGAACAGGTAATTCCAGTAAACAAGCCAACAGTGGCAGAGGAAAGTAAGCCAGTACTCTCCAGTTGTGCCCAGGAAGCATTCAAGACAATGGCTCCTGCAGCAACACTACCCGCAGTCATGATGATGGGTAGGCCTGATGAATTAGATTTTCCTCCATTAAATGAGTAGACAATTGACAATGTTCATTATTGTACAAAGATTCATGTTCCTACAGAAGTAGACAAAAATGGAAATCCTTTAAGAAATAGCATTGCAGAAACTGTCCTGAATTGGCAAAGCCAGAATGCCTTAGCACAGAATTCAGCCTTGAATACTATCTGTAGAAAAATTGATAGTGTGCAGGACCATTTACAAGGGACTGAAAAAAGGCTTTCAGACAAGATGGACACCCATGAAACAAAGACTCAGACAATGCTGCAAACGCTTCAAAAAAGATTAGAAAACTTTGAGAAAGGAAACTTCCCGTCTTATTTCAGGTCTGACCCAGAAGCTGAAATTGCCAAACTCAAACGGCAAATCAGGATGATTGAAGATAAGCAGGTAGATCTGACACAAAAGCCAGACTTCCTAAATTTAGGAAGATCTCAGACAACTAACCCGAGTTTTGGATTAAACACTGGACCAAGTTCTTATCCTATTGATATCCTAGATTTTGGAAGACGCTCTATACCTCCTGCATAGGTATTCGAAAATCTTCATCCTATTTTTGGTCAGGTTGGAAAGAAAGATCCAGCCGAATTAAGGAATATCATCCGAAATCAACAAAAGAAGGAAAGAAGAAGACAAAAGATTTGTCTATAAGATCATCCAGCTCAGACTCAGATCAACCTCACACCCAGCAATTGATGATTCGAAAAGAGGATTGGCGGATAACATCGGTGACTCTTACTCCATCAACTACTCCTTCTGAGAATTATACAAATACATATGGTTATGATGACTCTGTTTATGATTACTTTGAAAAGTCACCACAGTTCATACCTCCACAGATTCTAATGACAATAGGATATGAGTCAGACAGGTCTTCTGAATCATCCACAGAAATAGGAGGCTACACGTCCTCCACTAATACAGATACCACAAAGGACTTCACAGGAACATTGGAACGTCCTCAGATATACATGGCCGACAGAAATGATCAAGATCAGTATCCACCTGATGAACACTTTGAAGAGCCTGAAACGAGGCAGCCAGCGACTGCTAGAAACACCGGAGGAATAAACAACATCAAATTCACCTTTGATGACATTCCTTACCCCAAGTGGTCACAACGCATACAGGATTTCTATGTGTGGTGTTTACATAAAAGGCTAACTGTTTTTGATAGCACAGATATTCTTACAGAATTGACTTCAAGTTTTACAGGAACTTTACTAGTTTAGTGGAACCTGATTCCAGAACAAACCCAGATACAACTGATCAGTGTGCCAATACAAGAATTCATGTACAACCTCCATTCTCATTTCATTGGCAACCCAAACAATATTTTAGAAGAAAAGAGAACATAATTCTTCCAGCGTAGGTGTTGTTCCTATCAGGTCAGAGATTTAGACAAACATTATCAAAGATTACTACATTTATTTATTCACTTGAGAGGTGACAATTCTTTAAAGCCGGTATTCCTGTCATCCATACCTTCATCCATATCTGCTATGGTAGAAAAGAGTCTGACCCAAAAGAATTTGAGAATCACTGACTTAATAGTTAGACAGATACAATAAGAGATTCATTTAGGGGTCAGTGAATTATGTCAGAGGAAGGAAATCATCCAAGGCTTCTTAAAGCAAGATAAGCGCCTTGACCAAGTTTGCAGGAGCAAGACAAACAGGTATAAGATTAAGTGTACCCCTAAAGATTTATGCCATTGTGCTCCAGGAACCCAGTCCTCCAGGCCAAAGTTCAGAAGAAAAGACCGTCGCAGGTTTGAAAGAAACCGTAGCAGGTTTGAAAGGAACTCAGACAAACCACGAAGAGCTCCCAGAAAGTGGAAAAGATTTCTCCGCTTCAAGAAGAAGAGAAATCCCCAAAGGAAATCGACCAAGTGTTACATTTGCAATAAGCAAGGACACTTTGCGAGAAACTGTCCAAAAGGACAGAAGAAACTGGTTGTCCAAATAGAAAAATACTCTGGATCCTCTTTAAGGGATAACGATTTGGAGTCAGTTTTCTCGTTAGATGATGAACCGTCTTCACAGACTATTTGTTGTCTTGAAGGATTTTTTACAGATTCCAGCTCAGAACAAGACAGTGAGTCCTCATCAGACGAGCAACACAGGAGGATTTGCACTATCAGTGCTTATCCCAATTCAGACTCCATTAGAGAAAATTTCCCTACCATACCATCAAGAATGGTACCTTCAACAGAATCCAACATAGGAGAGGTTCACCTCAACGATCAACAGGGTTCTGAAGAAGAGGAAATTCACAACCACTCCACAAGAATGAGATTCCGCTTATCGCAGCATCCCAAATGGCACCACATGTAAAGGTGCAGGTATATTTCTCAAAATACCACAGACCAGTTACTGCGATTGCTTTCATAGATACAGGTGCAGCAGAAAGTATGATTAATCCGGCAATCGTACCACAAGAGTTTCTTGTCCCCTACAAGAAATCATTCCTCTCTGCATCTGGTGATTTATTCCAAACACACTATAAGACCAAAAGTCTGAAGATCATGCTTTTTCATAATTGCACCATTAAGGCTTCCCTATTTGCTACAGATCTTCCAGGACGAGATATAGTGTCAGGATGAAATTTAATGCAACAGATGCCTGAGCTAGCCATTTTGACTACAGGACTCAAGTATCATGGAAACTTTAAGCCATACACAACACTCACACGAATGTTTTCCATTGAGCCTACAGAAAAGGCAAAACAACTGTTTAGCTCATCTTTTGCAGAAAACCACATTGAGTTTTTGCAGAAATGCCCGCATCCCTTATGGAAAAATCAGGAATTCTTTGTGAGGCTACCCTTCAAGCAAAACGAAGACATCAATCCTACAAAGGCCAGTCATTCGGGTATGAATCCTGAAAGTACTCAATTAGCTCGAGAAGAATGTTTCTCTCTAATGCAGCAGGGATTGATTGAGCAATCAAACTCACAATGGGCATGCGAAGCGTTTTATGTTAACAAGCGCTCAGAGCAACTCAGAGGCAAGAAAAGGTTAGACATTAACTACCAACCGCTGAATCACTTCCTACAGGATGATAAGTTTCCTCTGCCAAGTATAACAGCATTATTCGCTCCACTTGCTAAGGAAAAAATATTCTCTAAGTTTGACCTTAAAAGTGGATTTTGGCAACTTGGAATACACCCTGAGGAAAGATGGAAAACGGGATTTTGCATCCCAGGAGGACATTACCAATGGACGGTATTACCATTTGGACTTAAGACTGCCCCGTCACTATTCCAGAAAGCTATGACTACAATCTTTTGGCCTATTTAGGACTCTGCCTTGATATACATAGATGACATATTACTATTCAGTCCTGATAAAGATTCACATGAACTTTTGCTGAAACAATTTGCAGACCTTGTGCAAAAGTATGGTATAATGCTTTCTGAGAGAAAAATGAAACTGTTTGAGAACAACATTGAATTCTTGGGAATGAGACTTGTAGAGGGACAGTACCAACCAGGACCTCACATAGCCCAAGAACTTCTGAAGTTCCCGGACTCTAAATTGACCATAAAACAGATCCAACAGTTTCTAGGAATTGTTAACTACTTGAGAGATTTTGTGCCCAATATCAGCAGGTATACCAGCCCGCTAGAAGCCCAGTTGAAGAAAGGATCTCATCCTTGGGGAGAAGCCCAAACAGAAGCAGCCAGGTATCTTAAGGCCCAACTACAACTGCTTCCTCCTTTGCAGATTCCTTCAGATGGAAAAAGGATCCTCCAGACAGATGCTAGCGACCATTTTTGGGCAGCAATTTTACTTGAGGAAAAGGAGGGAAAACGACAAATCTGTGCATACAAGTCTGGTAAGTTCAACCAAGCTGAACAGCATTATCACTCAACCATAAAAGAAATTCTGGCAGTCAAATATGGAATAAAGAAGTTTGAATTCCATTTGGTTGGACATCATTTCATTGTGGAAAGCGATATGTCTTCTTTTACATCTATGCTGACAATCAGACAGAAGAAGATCCCAAACTCTCAACTACTCAGACTATCAGAATGGTTTTCCCAGTATTCATTTACAGTAAAGCATATCAAAGGTAAAAATAATGTGGTGGCAGATTTTTTATCTAGACCTTTTGATATTGCTCACCCAACACTCCAAGAAAGTCCAAGTTTGCAAGCAATGATTTCTACATACGTGCCAAAGCAACGAGAAATGCCCATAATTCTTCCTCCAGAGTTTACGAGCTATAATAAACAGGAACATGTTGAGACAGTTCTAGCTCACTCTGTTCGAATGACACAGAAGTATTTGGAGAGAATCTTCTGCAAATATGGCCAGATGATGTTTCCAGAACAAGGCTTGCATCCAACTTACCCATTCCTAACGGCCATACCCATCAATCCAATGCAGATATTTCCTGAAGAACTGAAATGGTTCTTTTGGTATTTGTTGCACAGTTATACCATGGCACTTGAGTTCCCCACTGAGGAACTTCTCAAATACTTTGACCAGCTAGGAGACCTGCACAATTGTACTCCGTACAGAAGACCTCATGCTCATCTGGCAGAAGTACTCTCATGGTTCGCCCCACAGAGACAATGGCGGACGTGGATTGAGCTACACCAGGACAAGTACTTCAAGTTCGGAGGACTAACCCCTTATTCAGTTTATTTGTTTCGCAGGCACTGGCATTTTGACCCAAGTTTACAGGCGATGATGGCCATAAACAACTCGGAAGAATTTTCTAGTCTTCCTTTCTCCCTTGTATATGATAACTATGCTACTTTCACAGACAGGGAGATGGCGATCACAGACAAGGAATTTCTGAAGCAAAAGCTCTGCACAGAAAATGGAGTTCACTATCCAGACCCAGATGAAGTACTTCAAGCCTAGATCCAGAACACAGATCCAAACCATGTCTACAGGCTTGTGTGTGCACTTCACCAGTACAATCAGAGTGGTCTACACTGGGACGAAATAGCCCAGGGTTTCCTAGCAAAGGTGGACTTAGGCCCAGGAACACCAAGCTCAAGCCCAGGCCCAGGATCATCACAAGCGGGACCATCCTCCACTCATAAAAGAAATGATGACACTCCGCAAGACCCTTGAGGAAAAAAGCCAAAGCACTAGCCGCCCATATGAAGAAAAGATTTCCAAGATAAGGTCGGCAAGCCAAGACAGACAACTTTTTGACAAAGTTGGCAAGCCAAGCCAAAAGACTTTTTGACAAACGTGCCACAAGATTCCTTGAAGATAAGGCCGGCACAAGATGACACGCTAACTTTAGCTTTAGTCATTTTCACCTTTAGTCTTTTTGACTAAGAATAGTTTAAGGCTTCGTGGCTTAACCACAGCCAAGCTCTTTTAGCTTAGCTTGTATTATAAATAGCCACTCCCATCTATGGAGTTCGGCAGAGCGAATTAAACACAATCCCTAGTGTTTCCTTATCCATGGCTTTCTAAGCTTCTCAAAGGTGTTATCCAGAGTGGTGGTCTCTTAGGCTTCGAGCTCTCATGAATCCCCTCATCTTCAAAAAATCCAAAAACATTCAGAAAATTTCAAAATTCCAAAAACATTCAGAAAACCCAGAAAACCAAAAAACTTCAAGTTTATCTATTCTCACCATTTAGGTGATATTCTTGCATTTTAGGTGATACTCATGCATCTTAGTGTACCTTCTTAATCTGTCTGGTTATCCTCAGTCATTCTCTCATGTCTCATATAACCTTGTTTCTTATCTGTCTTATGCTCCTTAGTCATCTCATACTTAAAAAGTTCCGAGCGTTTCTCTTTTCTAAATCCTACTCTCAAGTAATAGCTTTGTTATAAGTCTACACTCTTTGGTTAAAGGCGTTTGTCGCAGGAATCTATCGTCTAGGCCAAGTAACATCTGAGTGACCGTAAAGCTACCGCAATCGCCCTCGAGGACCACTTGCTGCTTAAGCTAGGAGAGCTACCAGGCACCGGTCGCGGCTTGACAGTGGTAGTAGGGAAAGGATGAGACATCCACCTAGAAGAATATGCCTCTGCAGACCCCGTTTTCCAAATAGCTGGAGACTCTATAACCATTTTATTACTCGGCTTAGTAACAGGGAAAGAGAACAGCCTCCTTAGAAGTGTCCAACCCACCTCAAGAGTATCCAATTCTACGTCCGGTGGATAGATGACTACATAAAGCGTAAGACTGTTAAGTGTATTCTTAAGAGGGTCCAGGCGCATCTTGCCTATGATAGTTCAGATGACCCAGATAGAAACTGGTACCTTTACCCATACGATGAACCTCGCATACGATGCCTGAACAAACTTAAATACCATGTCCAGTATCGTAGGTTCCTTATGTGGTACCAAAAACATTATCTCTTTTGGAACTCTGCATAAAGTTCCAGCTGTATTTTCCGCTGTATTTTCCGACTCTTTGTTTATAAAATTTCTAAAAGGCTTGCATTAAATAGCAAGTGCATCATTAAATATGTCTTTAAGTTTTTCCAGTTTGCACATCTGTTCCTAGTCTTTCACCGACCCTGTACATCTTTCGAGTTGTACTGTTCTGGTGGTCGAAGCTTCTATTTTGTACAACTCTTTGTCTAGTGTTTGTTTGTCTTATGTATTCCATTGTCCATGTCAGTGTATGTCATGCATGATATATTCTTGAGTTGTTCGTGATAGTCGTACCCCTATACATATATATATATATACATAATAAAATAAAATAACAATCATATCTTTGTTGTTTCCATCATCTAGTTTGAGAAATGTTACACTTAGGTCCATGCCTTCTCAGGTCCATTTATTAATTCACATCTCGTGATCCTAACGTAATAATCGAACCGATATCGTTACATGAGCCCAATTACGTTTGAATCGGGGTGTCATCTTCCTCACGTGACATAGTCACGCGTAATCGAACCCAAAGCATCGATAAGGTTTCGCTAACGACGTCAACAGTCACAAGAAGACCCTAATTTATAATGATTAACAACTAAATACTCTTATAATTACTCATATCATATCTTAAATTTTCTTTCGGGACTTTTTTGGTTTTTTTAATATTTTTGGGTTTATCGACGGCAGAGAGGTTTGTCCTCCTGAGTAATTTCTTTTTTTATTTTCATTGTTCTGTGACATGTGATTGTGATTATCACAGTCAAAATTGTGCGGCCCTTTTTTTAAGTGTTGTGCTTTAGTTTCCTCTTCTATAGGATAAATGTCCTTTTTTTTGTCCCCATTATGCAATTGTCTGTCTAGGCCGGAAATTAAATTAGAAAACTACCGACTCATTTTTATCTTTCATGGGCTCAGGCATTATCTTCTTGACTTAATGAGAGTAACACCTCGAGATGCCAACTACATGGACCTGGTTTGTCATTTTGTGTTTTGAGGCCAGAACTGGTTACATCCTTTTGCCAGGTGCGATTAAGTTGTTTATTTTTACTTATATATAGTGAATGTATTGTCACCTCAATAAAATTGGATTTAACCTATCTTAATTCCTTTCCCTTTTTAATCAATACTTTAAGCTTTTGTCAAAGGAGGAGGAGCTCTCTTGTTGTATGCATAATTTCTATTAAACAAATAAATAGTCTGTCAATGTTATTATAAGTCATTTATGGAGGGGTTTTCTTTGTATTCTGGCCTTTTTGTTGAGTAGTGGACCTGGGAAGAAGGTTTGAGCATCATCGTATTGGTTTCTCTTTATCAATTTTAATATTGTTTTAAAAATGTCCACTTTCGTCTGTCTTCTTCGAACATCCATCCTTTATGCTGGGACCAGAATGTAGCCATTGGTATTAACTTGCATGAAATTCTTCATCAGCATTAACTTCTGGGAGAGAGTGAACTTCTAGCCTAGAGGGGTCGACACATTGGATGCTTGACTGAATAGGGTGTGAATTTCCGGCTCTAAATGTTTACAGCGATATGTTAGACATTTAGTTCCTCACTCATTTCTGTCTAGGTGAAAATTAAGTCCATGTGTTTATAGATTTAAGGATTGAGGTCCTTCTGATAATGTGGTATCTGTTGGTGTAGTGCCATCAGCTAATCCACTTGTACTTTTAATCTATTCCATGCGTTCTTTGGCAAACAACTTTCATTCCTAAAAGCTAGGACTAGGAGTTCAGCATGATGGCAAAAGTGTGTTCATTTGCTTTTAAAAAGAGGACGCTGCAGAGATGAATCATTAACACTGCTCTTATTCCCCAAATGAAAGCCAGTCACTTTGTGTTCTGGAATGGCTTATTGCTACGAAACTTGAATGGCTTTTTTTTTCGTATATGTCTTCATAACTTAACCGTTTGTTGTATACTGCTGGTACATAGGAGAAATCTGAAGACGTGCAATCTACGAAGCATAGTGTTGCACGAGAACCAGGAAGTTGTGATGTACTATTTAACCCGAACGTGTTTACTGATTTCAAATTGGCTGGGAGTGACGAGGCAAGTTAAATTCTGGTGGGCTTTGAAGTTTGATGCAATTGAAGATTTTCTTATATAATCTAGTAGGAAATAGCCCCAGACGTTCATCACTAAAGAAACCCGCCCCGTCGGACGCCAAACGCCTTCCCTTTGGCGAAGATTTCACCAAGTATTGGAGGGGTGGAAAACTCGTCCCGGAAGACAAATTTTGAAAATCCGTCTCTACATGAAGGTGGGTTTTGAGGACACGTTTTCAAAACCCGCATTCATTGTATTTTAAGGGGCGTGTTTAACAGTAAGGCCGCATTTTACGAAACACGAATCGTATTTTAAATTTTCTTTTTTTAAACTATCTGTATTTTTATACAAAACTAGAAGTCTTGATTGGTAGACTAAGTTATATGTATCAAAATATACTTAAAAAAATTATAATATTAGGATTTAGAAAATTTGAATGTGGATAAAAATAAAAGGAAGAATATTTACTATGGAAGGTTCGGGTTTCTTATTTTTAAAATGTAGCACCTACTTCACTCAATAACCTAGTTCCGGTCATATTTAAAAAAAAAAAAAAAGCTCACGAATCTTGAAATATTTTCGACTTGATGGTTTGTCGAAATTTTCTTCAGTAATAAAATCATATTTTATTTTAAAAAATTTAGAGTATAAAATATACTCATCTATTCAAGAATATATCTCAATAATAACCTTATGTTACTTGTTGTTAATTTTACTCGGTACCATACTACGCCTATTGTTAACATTAAAAATTGGTGTTCTCATTTTAAATTATTATGAAAATCTTTTTTATTAAACATGCTTATTTTACTTAAATTTTTTAAATTAGTAATTCCTTCGTCATTAAATTTTTTAAATTTTTTAATTCACTGTAGTAACTGGACTTCTAATTCTTATACCATCTAATAATCACAGTGTTTGTTTTCTAAATCTTTTTTAGTGGCAAAACAAATAAAGAAAGATGTATATTTTATTTTCCCCTCTTGTTTTTTCCACTTCCAATTAAAAGAGTGAGAAGAGAGAGAGAGAGAGAGAGAGAGAGAGAGAGGAGAAACATAGAAGAGAAGGCGTTTGCTTTTGGGGTGTTGGGGGTAGTCAAGTCAAAACGAACTGTTCGGAGGGGAGTTTTGCGAGGAGGGCCAAGAGTCAAAACCAGCCGCAGTTTTTCCTCTTCTTCCCTCCCCCGATCGGTACGCCCCCCTTGGTGATTTGGCTGGTTTCTGCGATTCTTCATTTCCGATCTCTCCGCTTTCGATTGTGTGGTCGTTTTCTTGTGATTTGTCCCGGTGATGCTGCATTGTGCCGGCGCGCCCCGGTATTCTGCTTCTTACGTAGGGATGATTTTTCTATGGAGATTAGATCTGCGCCTGTTCTAAATTCCTTCATTGTGATCGATTTTTTGATTGATTGTTGCAATGGTGCCGGCGTTGTAGTTGTTGTTGATGATGATGCTTTTCTTTTTTGTTGTCTGACGCATTTTCTAATCGGCCTCTGTTTTTACTTTCAGTTTGTATCCCTCGCCGGCTGAAGGGATCCTTACTGTCCGAGTCGCGTGTCGTCCTACCCTCCTACTTTTATTAGGACAGGAACGGAGTGGAACTTCCGAAAATTCAGCGACCGGGTTCAGGGGTGGACTTGCCCCTTGGCGGCGAGTACAACCCTTTCCCTGTGGTTAGGAGGGTGAACTCCAACCACAGTATACTCATGGAAGAGGACGTGGAGGGCGGATACCTGGGCCCTTACCAGGAAAAGCTCAGGACCTTCCCTAACATGTGCACTAAGCCCCAGACTCCATGGGTCAGAAATTGAACCAGAGTGTTGTTGCTGCTACTTTTGACTTCGTGTTCCCATTCGTCCATTTTTGGATCAACTGTTTTTTTTTTCTTTTGTTTTGTTGCAGATTATTCAGTTGCTTATGGGGATAAATGTCCGGGTTCTTCTCATGTTGCTGCTTCTGGTTTTCGGAGGGATATTCTATATTGGTGCCTGCACATCTCCTGTCATTGTGTTTGTGTTTACTGTTTGCATATTCAGTTTCCTGCTGTCAGTATTCCTTGCGAAGTGGGTATTATCAAAGGATGAAGGCCCCCCTGAAATGGCCGAGGTGCACTTTTCCTTGCATTTATTTTAGGCTCTTCTTTTGTTACATGCAAGCGATTGTAACCTATCTTCATCAAGTTCACCCTCGCATAAAGGACGTGGAAGGAGAGTTCTAAATGTTAGCAACGTATTGTTTGTCATGATATAGCAGTAAGGATGCAAACGTTCTTGGCCTGGTGTTCTCATTTTTGTAATGCAAATTTGTAGATTTCAGATGCCATTCGCGATGGAGCTGAGGGATTCTTTAGGACGCAATATGGGTCTATCTCTAAGATGGCAATTTTGCTAGCTTTTCTTATCCTCTTCATTTATTTATTCCGAGATTCAACTCCGCAACAAGAATCTTCTGGTCTTGGAAGGTATTTCAGTGACCATTTATGAGAGGTTGTGTCCATTTAACTTTTAATACTTAATTAACCCCTGTTGAAACAGGTCAACTTCTGCGTATATCACAGTTGCTTCATTTCTTTTGGGCGCAATATGCTCGGGTATTGCTGGTTACATTGGTATGTGGGTATCGGTCCGTGCAAATGTTCGAGTCTCCAGTGCTGCAAGACGATCTGCGAGAGAGGCACTTCAGGTTTGTCCCCTACATCCTGTGTTCTTACTGGAATTTGCACAATTTTTACTGAATGTGAAATGTAGGTTGCCGTTCGTGCTGGCGGCTTCTCGGCTTTGGTGGTTGTTGGCATGGCGGTCGTCGGGATATCTGTTCTCTATGCAGTTCTTTACGTTGGGTTGGGCGTGAATACTCCCGGTGGAGTGAAGGTTACTGAATGTATGTGAGATATACTTCTGATATTTGTTTATCGCCATAGTGGTACATGAGTTTGGCACTGAATAGAAATCCTCATGAGGTACTTACATGAAGAATATTGTTCTGCATTGTACTTTATTTAGTTTTTCATCCTTGGTCATTTTCTTTGTTAAGATACGATGAGCTTGTTTATGAGAAGCCTCAAGATTCAAGATAAATGGGTTAATTAAAATCCCCATGCTAGATCGATGTTTTCATTTCGTTTTTCTCTATTTTTCTTGATTTTTATGCATCATACACTTTCCAACAAAGAGATGGCTCGAGACGATTCTCACAATGTATGTATTATGGTCTCACTTGCAGTGCCTCTTCTGATGGTTGGTTATGGATTTGGAGCATCGTTTGTAGCCCTGTTTGCTCAACTTGGAGGTGGAATATACACTAAAGCAGCAGATGTTGGTGCTGATCTCGTAGGAAAAGTAGAACAGGGAATACCTGAAGATGACCCACGCAACCCTGCTGTGATAGCAGATTTGGTAATCTTCCCTCTGTTTCCTAAAGGGTTGGTGTTTTTTCATTATTGGTATTACATGTCACAGAGATCCCTTCCATCTTCCATACCCTCTTCTTCTTATTTATTTACCTGGTTCAGACCGTGAAATTATGTTTATTATTAGAATAGTACACAATTCTGCTTGGTGCAGTGAATCTCTATGCTTTGGTTGTTGGATATTCGATCTCCTTTTGCTTGTAGGAAGGCATAAGATATCGAACCACTTGTGCTTAAGAGTGTTATCTGCACCACTTGTTTACGCTCATGCTGTACATAGGTTGGAGACAATGTGGGTGACTGTGCAGCTCGTGGGGCAGATCTGTTTGAAAGCATTGCAGCTGAAATTATCAGTGCTATGATACTCGGAGGAACAATGGCACACCATTGTAAAATTGAAGGTAAGTATATCTCCACTGTCCTTATCTGTTTCTGTCCCTATCAATAGTCCAGGACCTGTAATTTTTTAAGTGTGAACCATTCTTTTGCATCTCAGAGGGTAAAACTCCTCAACTATATCAATATAGTTTCGAATATCGTACTGTTATGCTGACTGCTGTGAGGAGTATCCCGATTCTTACCTTCAGGCAGTCCGTGCTTCTTTACATGATGGCACATCCCATTTGTCTTCATACACCAGTTTTTAGGGATATTATGTTGTTACTTCCGTTAGTCACTTGCCCATATGGTGAGTACTGAATCCATGACTATGCTGTCTTGCAGATCCTTCCGGTTTCATCTTGTTTCCTCTTGTCGTTCATTCATTTGACCTTGTAGTATCATCAGTTGGAATACTATCAATCAGGGGACCAGGCAAAGCGGGTGTGAAGGCTGTTATGGAGGATCCTATGGAAATTCTTCAGAAAGGATATTCCGTCAGTATAGTGTTAGCAGTTATAGCTTTTGCTGCGGTAATGCTTCTCTGCCTGCACTGAATTCATTTAGCTAGTCATGCTCAGGCAGTTGTTTATAATCTGCTTGCTTTTGGTTCGTGGCCCCTCTGTGAGACCTGGTAGATTGACTTTTTGATTTAACATATGGCAGTCTACGAGATGGATGCTTTATACAGAGAAAGCACCTTCTGCATGGTTGAACTTTGCTTTGTGTGGTTTGGTTGGTATCATGACAGCTTATGCGTTCGTCTGGATTACCAAGTATTACACCGACTATAAGCATGGGCCTGTGCGAGCGTTAGCTCTGTCCAGCTCCACTGGTCATGGGACGAACATTATCGCAGGAGTAAGCCTGGGTTTAGAATCAACTGCTCTTCCTGTCCTTGTGATAAGTGTATCAATAATATCTGCATTCTGGCTGGGCCACACCTCGGGATTGGTGGATGAGAGTGGCCATCCTACTGGAGGGCTTTTTGGAACTGCCGTTGCAACAATGGGAATGCTCAGTACAGCTGCCTATATTCTCACAATGGATATGTTTGGCCCAATAGCAGATAATGCTGGAGGCATTGTAGAGATGAGTCAGCAGGTGAGCAGCCTTTTGCCTTTATATTCTTCTCGAATATTTCAATGGAGTGCTAGGATGTAACCAAAAGTTGAAAATCATGTGCCTTAAAATTATTTTTGGCCTGGTATGATTAATGAAAACATTATTGCAGCCTGAAAGCGTTCGAGAGATCACCGATTTGCTAGATGCTGTGGGTAACACCACAAAAGCTACCACCAAAGGCTTTGCAATTGGATCTGCCGCGCTTGCATCCTTCCTTTTGTTTAGTGCATACATGGATGAGGTGGCTGCATTTGCGCACGAACCTTTCAAACAGGTGAAATTGGAGGAGCCCATCTGGCATGTTAGTGTTGTGGATGCCTGTTGAATATGTTTGCTTCATTATTAACATGTGTCATTCAGGTTGACATTGCCATTCCAGAGGTTTTTGTCGGTGGATTGTTGGGATCCATGCTTATCTTCGTTTTCAGTGGATGGGCATGTTCAGCAGTGGGTCGAACTGCACAAGAGGTCGTCACAGAAGTTAGGAGACAATTCATTGAGAGGCCTGGAATTATGGTAGTTGATCTTCAAAGTGCTTTCTTCCATTGAATGTTGGCGTTGTAGTGAAACTATTTTCCTGTTTATGGTAGGATTACAAGGAAAGGCCGGACTATGGTCGATGCGTTGCTATCGTAGCTTCTGCTTCTTTGAGAGAGATGATAAAACCTGGTGCTTTGGCTATTGTTTCCCCAATTGCAATTGGTGGGTAACCTTGATTGCCAGTTGTTACCACACAATAATGGCGAGGTGGTTGGTTCGCTCTCTCATGCTGGGCATGTTTTGCAGGATTCATCTTCAAAATTCTGGGTCATTACACCGGGCATCCCCTCCTGGGAGCCAAAGTGGTGGCTGCGATGCTCATGTTTGCAACAGTCTCCGGTATCCTAATGGCTCTCTTCCTAAACACAGCTGGTGGGGCATGGGATAACGCAAAGAAGTACATCGAGACTGGGGTCCTCGGTGGAAAAGGGAGTGAATGCCACAAAGCAGCGGTTACAGGGGACACGTAAGTTGTCTTCTGCTTTAACCTCCCTGAATCAGAGGCCATTGATGACCTGATTCCTCGATCCTGACGGCATTTGCCCTTGTCCGCCCTTTACGTCTCATCCATTCCTTCTAGTGATCTCATTGCCTTTATTACGGATGCAGGGTGGGCGACCCATTCAAGGACACAGCCGGGCCCTCTCTCCATGTCCTGATAAAGATGCTCGCCACCATAACCCTGGTCATGGCCCCTATCTTCCTGTGATTTTCCTGAGTTCCTAGATCACCGTGGCATAGCTACACAATACAATACCTATCACCCGGCACCCAGCACCAGTTTCACTTTCAGGACTTTACATTGCATGTCATTAACTTACACAACACCATAGGAAGGACTGATGGACGGTGGTGGTTTCCTGTAGTTCAGGCTGTTTTGTGACGTTGGTTGTTGTACATCTTAAATAGCTTTTTGGGGTGAACATGACCAACTTCTACTCTCGAGTCTTCATCTCTTTCCAATAGGGCTCGAGTTAATGGGCCTGGTCATGGGCCCGTCATAGGCCCAGGTCCATATTCAGAAGTCTCTCCGGCTGCAGCGTCGTCTTAAAACCCCGCCAGTCCTTATCCCGATGATGGAAGAGGCGTGGTTTTCGTCAGAGATGAATCCCAGCACCGGACGTCGGTCCCAGCCGAAGATGAAGAAGATGGAGAGACCGCCGACACCGCAGGAGCTGGTGTCCTACTACGAGTCGATGGGACTGGACAACGCCCAGGCCTCCCTCAAGGTCATCGAGGACCTCCAGAATCTCCTCCACTCCATCCCCTCCTCCCGCGCCAAGGAGAAGCTCCCTGCCGTCGGGGACACACTCCGGAAGATAGACTCCGTCCCCAACCGGCTTGCTATCCTTGAGATAAAGCTGGACTCCTAGCCTGGCCATGCACAAGCCTCTGCAGTAGTCGCCGCCGCCGAGGGAACACTACGTGCGGTGATGGCCGGAATTGCCACAACACAGAAAACACAACAGCGAAGCTGAACCTTGTTATAGCTCACGAAACAGAGGAACTACACAACCAAACTACACGCTCATATCGCCTAGTTCATTTCCGCTATCCACACTACAACCATTGTGATTAATTCCCAAACGTCATTGTTAACCCCAGAAATGAAATCCTCCCCCACACACTCGCCACCCCCGTCTTCTGGATTCTTTTTCTTCTGTTTTTCTCTGTCTTCGATCGTTTCTCCTTAACCCCCTTGTCGTTTTCAGAGTTTGTTGCAACTTCCCTCCTTTCCTCCGTTTAGTCCTCCATCTTCCCCTCTTCTTTCAATTGCGTCCCCTCCTTCTTCAGTTGCAGACCATACAGAGGAAGTCCACTCTTTTGGCCCGGTTTCAGTATCTTCCATGGGCTTCTTGGGCTCTTTCATGGGCTTCTTCTCCAGCTCCACCTCCTCCGCAACCACCCCAACGGTCGAATTCCCTTCATTAACAGCCTTCACAGCCTCCACTCCTTCAATCTGCCTCCACAAGGGTGATGTGTGGAAATTGCTGCTGAATATCGAATAAGAACTCCCATGTAGCTGCGCTTTTAGGTTGGCCACTCCACTTGACAAGAACCTGAGTTGCAGCTCGATTCTCTCATTTCACCAACTTGCGCTGCAGGATGTATTCAGGAGCTGAAGGGGCTACTGCTGTGGATATTAGCAATTGGGAATCAGTCACCTCACCTCGAACAGACTTCTTAAGGCGAGAGACATGAAAAGTAGGATGAACGAGGGACTGTGCTGGCAAATCCAGCCGATAAGCTACCTTTCCAATCTTATCTAAAATCTTGTAAGGACCATAATACAATGGTGTCAGCTTGTTAGGGGTGGAGTTACGGAAGTCAACTTCTTGTCACCCTCAAACAGATGGGCAATCAAAGGTGGTGAACCGATGCTTGGAGACCTATTTGCGGTGCATGAGTGGTGATTGTCCTTCTATGTGGGCTAAATGGCTTCCTTTAGCTGAATGGTGGTATAACACCACTTCTCATACCACCATTCGCATGTCTCCTTTCCAGGCTTTGTATGGATTTGAGCCACCTGTTCATTTGCCATACATCAAGGGAACTTCGGCTAACAAACAAGTGGATAGGAAGTTGTCGGATCGCGAGGCTATGATTCAATTGCTCAAGTTCCATATTGGTCGGGCACAGCATAGAATGAAACAATTGGCCGACAAGAAACGATCGGAGAGAACTTTCAATACTGGTGACTGGGTTTTTGTTTGATTACAGCCCTACAGACAGAGTTCGGTGGAGGGTCGAAACAGGTTGTGCCAGAAATCACTCAGAAATATGGGGTCTCTGTCACTAACAATGGAACTGGGAAGGCCATGTAGTTTGAAAATATTACTGAGGAAAGCTTCTGCAACAAGTGGAGCCTCAATGGGTGTTTCAAGGCAATAAAATGGCAAATTTAGTCAATCTATCAACTACTACCATGATAACCTATTCGCGTCGAAAACGGATCACGTTGGAAATATTTGGCAATAATACTCACAGGTTTTTATATGTGGTCGCCAGTAAGTAAATGAAATAGATTAAATCGAATATATGAAGTCTTACAATAAGAAAAAGGATGGCCATAATACGAAGTCTTACAATACGAAGTCTAACAATAAGTCTTACAGCCATAAAAATAAAATAAGGACGGCGGTACAACGTCGTAGACTTGCTGCTGGACGCTGCAGGCTGAGAGGATAATGAGGCAAGGTCGTAGACTTGCTGCTGGACGCCGCAGTCTTACGAATCTGGACGATGGTGACGTCGTAGACTAGACTTTGGACGCCGTTGACTTGAGAATCTGGGCGGTGATGTCGTAGACTTTAAAACAGAGTGCTGTAGACTTGGGATGGCAAAACTTGGTTGCCGGGCTTGGTGAACGGAGTCAGAGTGTGGTCGAATGTAGAGGCGGATGTGGATACCAAGGCTACGGTTGCTCACCCTGGTGGCGGAGTCGAAGGCGGAACTATTTTGCTGGGACTACGGTGGCTCGTCCTGGCGGTGGAATGCTGGCGGGGATTTGTTACCAGAGCTACGGTTGCTCACTCTGGTGGTGGAAGAGAAGGCGGAGTTTGGCTGTCGGAGCTACGGTTGCTCACTTTGACGGTGGAAGTGAAGACCAATGAAACCTCAAGAGTGTCGGCCAGGCCAGGGGATCCTAACAACTAAGGGGTGACAAGCAAATAAAGCTTTTGTTGGCTGAATTGATCGTGACTTTTCCAAGGAAGAACTCCTCCCTTTTATACTCGGTCTGTTACGACCTCTGAAGATCCTCTAATCTAAACCACCTTCCGTGAATCTCGGAGTCAACAAACGGTCCTTTAAGACGTGCAACCCGTGCGGACGTGGGTTGTAGACTCCGCGGATCTCGGGGTCGATAAACCGTCCTTTAAGACGTGTGACCTGTGCAGACGCGTGACTTGTGCAGACGTGGGCTGTAGACTCCACTGATCTCGGAGTCACTAAACCGTCTTTTAAGGCATGTGGTTTGTGCAGACGTGTGCTGTAGACTCCGCGGATCTCGGGGTCAATAAACCGTCCTTTAAGACGTGCGACTTGTGCAGACGTGGGCTGTAGATTTAGTGCAAGCGCCATGCCTATCCTCTACATTCCTTTTGTGGGCTTTGAATCGTTAGAAAATAGGCCCCATAATAGCTTATCGTAGGCCCAAGATAGATCATCATATCAACATAAGCCCCCTATTTTTGCTAAGGGGACTTCTGTCGCCTGAGCACTTCTGACACTTTCTTGAGTCTGAAGAAAACTCTTCGTCTTCTTCTTTCGAGCTTTCTTGAAACCCTCGTAGACTTCTCTGAAACCATCGTTTCTTTGCCTTGACCATGTCTACTCTTGCTTCTTTCCAATGGCACTCCCAGCGCGCTGGACCCTCTGGGGTGGTCCAGACCGGCGACAACGGGCTGACCTTGGGTCCTGTCCTTGACCCTGCCCTCTTTCCCAGCATGGTACCTCATGAGTACCTAATCACGGAGTCCCAAATCCCCATCTGCTAGGAGGACTTCGTGGACCCCCTAAACTGGGAGAAGAAAAGCGGCTTCTTGTGCTTCCCCTCCATCGAGAAACCGGTGGTGCAGAAGTGGTTCTCCACTTGGCTAGGGAAGCTGGAGCATAGGCTGAAGGTTTGCGGCCTTTGGTCATTCGTCAAGCTGTCTCTGGTCACGAAGCGTTGTGACCCTCGGGTATGTGCTAGTCTACTTCCTTTCTGGAACGACTCGGTGAACTGCTTTTACTTCCCCCAGGTCCTATGACTATAACCCTGGAGGACATCTATTTCTTGACGGGGTGCTATGTGACGGGCGCCCCCGTCCGCCTCCATCCTGTAGACGACGACCACCACCCCACAGAAATGCACAAGATTCTGAGCATGGCGAGGAGGCACCCGGAGATGGTCGAGGGTCAATCTCCTACCGTCTGGGGAAAGGCTTAAGAGGTCGAGTTCTTCAGCGCTTGGCTGAGCAAATACGTGTTTTGCTTCACCGGTAAATGGGTGCCGAAGTTGGTTTATGGAGTTGCCAACTTCCTGAGCTCGGCTTCTAGCCAGATCGCCTGGGCCCCATTTCTGTTAGGATTGGTCTACCAGGGGCTGCACAAGGCGACGACGTGCAGCAGCCCCTTCCCAAGGTATCCAGCCGGCGGCCCCCTGTGGCTTGTGCATCTATGGTCCTGCTTGTGGATGCCAGGACTCATAGGGTACCATACACCCTCTGGCGCCACTCCAGTTAGGTGCTACCGGACGCACATGCTGGAGACCTGCTGCCAGTCTAAGGACAAGTGTCTATATGCCTCCGTGGCAGGCATATACGTCACATTGTAGATACCGGGCGGGGTGAGCGCCGCAACTGGGTCCCCTTCCCTGCCGACCACTCAATTTTAAGTCGCCGACGGAAGCTCACCCCGGGCTTATACTGGGATGCAATTTTTACTAGCAGGGACCTGGTCTGCGTGTCGGAGGGTGGTTTTTCCTTCGAAGTCTACAACCCCCAACTCTGTGCAAGGCAGGTTGGCTTTGTACAGAGCTCTTCGGTGCCCTTCTCCGACACCTCCAACGTCCCGATCAACACGCGGGTTAGCAGCATTTTTTCAAAGGATTCCCTTCAGGCCTCGATAAGCCTCCTGGCCAGGAAGACAGAGCTCCAGCACATGGAGTTTCCTTCCGAAACTACCCCAATTTTGGCCACAGAGTTTTTTACCGTTCAGTGGGCAATCACATTTGATACCCTGCTGAAGAGGATGTCCTTCCTTCAGACCTGCAAGGAGCCGGTCTTTATCTGTCCTCTGAGATGATGCTGAAGACAGGACAGAGGCCGCTTCCTGGTATAGACTTATACTCATCTTCTTTGCCCTTTGGATTGAGAATTCTTATCTGACACAAGTTGCAGTTTTGGATGTAGACTCAGGGGACTCTTCACCAGAGAGTGGCCCTCCTCCCCCGGCAAGACGTTTGACCCATCTTCGCCGGCAGACCCTTGCCTCCAAGGGCAAGCAAGTTGAGTAGGGAGCGGCCAGCAAGCGCAGAGCTCCTACCCCTGAGTCCTCCGATTCTGAGGACATACCGATCTCCGTTTCCTTCAAACATCGCCGACCTACCATTCAAGACCCGGTTCCCATCCCAGCTGTGGCCTCGGAGCTTTCAGGGACCTCTTCTGTGAGGTATGCAGCGCTTTCTACCTTCAAGTACTGCGACTTTTCTTTAATTAACCGTATGGCATTGTTTTCAGGAGGACAACCACGGCTCTGAGCCCGCCCCCTCTGATTTCTCAAGCGGCTGAGTCTCCTCGAGAAGTGGTATGCAATCTTGTGTTTATGCCATTTTCTGTTTTAAAGCCCCACCTTACTCTCTCTTCAGGGTCCAAGTCAATCCGGGGAATCTGACCCTGAGGAAGCTTCTAATGAAGTTGATCCGCCTCCTCCTTCCGAGGTATGCATGGCAGGTTTGTGTAAACTTTGCTTGTTCAGTTTCTATACTGATGGTTAACTTCAATTTGTAGAATCCTTCCCCAAGCCCTGAAGTCCCAGCCGCTGAGGGGCAGGAGGCCACTGCCGCTGCAACAGAGACTGCCACTCCAGAGGTGGTGGGTGCGACAAGCACTAACCCTCCTGTTGTTACAGGTCCATCATCGGCCATTCGACCTCCCAGCCAGCCGTCAATCGAGACACCTGGGGAAGGTACTCCAAGTTGCTTGAGTGACTTTGATCGCCTGATGGCGAATGTAGACCGTGTTGGAAAGCTCCTTCGCCTTGAAACCTTCTCTGATGACCAGTTCAAGGACCTTCAGAGCTGCATCAAGGAGATCGAGGACTCCCCAGCCGCTACTATCGAGATGCAAGCAGCTTGCGAGGAATTCATGAGGCAATTCTGGACCGAGTGGCCGGCGTACATACCAGACCTTAAGGCGGCTCACGGTGCCGAGTCCAGGATGCCACTTCCTGAAGAAACGCGCAGAAGGAGAGGCTGATGTGAAGCTTCTCAGGGGACAGAGGGAAGATTTGACTCACCAGCTTGCGCAGGTTCAGGCCAGGATTGCTGACCTTTTGGCTCTTGAGAAAGATCTCAAGGAACGGGCCTCTGTGGTAGACTCCCTGCTCGCTGAAAGATCTGCTCATGCCTCTGAACAGCAGGACCAAGATGAATTGAAGTCTTGGTTTCGTCAGAGGAATGAAGTCACCATAAAGAGGACCCGGGCCAAGGTTCTGACTTTCCTATTCGTGGAAGCAGCACACGGAGTGCCTCGACCAAGCGCGGCGAGTTCAAGTTCCAGGCGGTGACGTTTTAGTTTTTTTTTTCTAAGGTCTCAAGGGATGACACCCTTAAAACAAACTCATTTTTTACCAGCTGTAGACTAAGGCCCAAAGGGATTACACCCTCTAAACAAACTCTCTAGTCTACAGTTATATAGTATACTTGTAAATTCAATTCTTAGCAATTTGTTCCCATATAAATGGGAAGCGTTTACTCAGAATCTTCTCATGAGACTCCCATATAGTTTTCCTGTAGCATTTCTAGTATTTGCCATTAATTTTTAGAGGTTGCCTGACTCCTTCAAGGGTCGACAATCTGTAGCTATTTGCTGATATGGTCTCGCTTACCTGATATGGTCCTTCCCAATTCGGAGACCACTTTCCTAGAATCTGGTCTTTAGACTTTAAGGGTAAGACCATCTTCCTGACCAAGTCGCCGATTTGAAATTACTTATGAACAACTTTCTTGTTGTAGTGACGGGCTATCCTCTGCTTGTGTACCTCTATCTTGTCTACAACCTCCAGTCTCTTTCTTTCCAACTCTTCCAAGGCTATATGCATAGCTTCGTCTTGTAGACAAGGTTGGCTGACACGAAGCGACTTGTACCTCATTTCAATGGGCAACACTGCGTCATGGTCGTAGACTAGCGCGAATGGAGTTTCCCCAGTGCTCTCGCGCTTAGTAACTCTTAGAGCCCATAGTCTACAACAATGTTCTGGGGAATGCCGAATCGATAAATGATACAAGTCCGCCAAAAACTAATGACTTCATTATGGTCAATTTTCTTGTAGACTTGTGCCTCTATCCACTTGGTGAAGTAGTCTGTTGTGACCAAGATAAACGCATCCCCTCGACTAGAGTGAGGATGAATCTCCCCTATCACATCTAGAGCCCAGGTCCTGAAAGGCCAAGGTTTGATCACAGGGGTAAAGTCAACTGTTGGGGCACGAGTTATCGGGCCATGTCGTTGGCATTCTTGACATCCTTTGGCCATTTCAATGCAATTTTTCATCATTGACGGTCGGTAAAAACCATGTCTACGAATAATCCAACACATTTTTATCCCTGCCTGGTGTGACCCACAGAGACCCTCGTGGGTCTCCAACATTATTGGAGTAGCTTCATCTAAGTCTACGCATCTTAAAAGGACTCCGCTTGTATTCTTCCTATAGAGTACACCACCCAAGAGGACGTATGACAACGCCTGAACTTTGATTCGCTATTTGGCCTCCTGACTGGGGTCTGATAAGAAGTCTACTATTGGTTTCCTCTAGTCTTTATCTTGGCTCATTATGTCTACGGCCATGATATTGTTTTCTGACTGCAGATGCGATCTTATTTCGGGTATGTTACCCTGTTATGTCCTGTTTTTGTATCCTGAAGCTAACTGCGCTAGGCTACTAGCTACTACATTTTCATCATGTCCCACAAATTGAAAAGTGATATCTTCAAATCGTGCGACTAGCCGCTGTACTATCTCGAAATAGGGCAATAGCCTGCCTTGACAAGTGCATTCTCTGTTAACTTGGTTAATGATTAACTGAGAATCTCCCCTGATACGGGCTTGCTTTGCCTTTAGTGCCATGAGTTCCTTCAGTACTGTTATCAATGCTTCATACTCGGTAGCATTGTTAGTAGGTATTACCTGTAGACGAAAGGCTAGTCTGATGTCTTTACCCATCCCAGATATACTATGAACTCCTATCCTAGCTCCATTCTTAGTTGACGAGCCATCAAACCACGCCTGCCAAACCTCTTCGGTCGCTTCTTCTTGTTCTATATACAAGGCCGGGTCATGGTCGACTAGAAAATCAGCCAGTGCTTGTCCCTTGACTGACTGTTGAGCCTTCTATCTCAGATCATATTGAGAAAGAATTAAGCTCCATTTGCTAACCCGTCCACTTAGTAATGGACTTTCAAAGAAATATTTGATGATGGGTGACTTGGATACGTAGACTTCACTGCTCCGGATGTAGTGTCTAAGTTTCATGACGGCATAGAATACTGATAGACACAACTTTTCCTTCGGAGCATATCTGACCTCAATTGGTGTCAATTACCTCGATAAGTAATAAACAGCCCTTTCACGTCCATTCTCATCCATCTGTGCCAACATAGCCCCTATGGTCGTTTCAGTGGCAGCCACATAGAGAATGAAAGGTCTCCCGTATTGCGGGGGTACCAGGACTGGTGGGAGTGTTAAATATTTTTTCAAAGCGTTAAACGCTTCTTCGTGTTTTTCTGTCCACTTGAAATCATTTTTTCCCCTTAATAGGTTGGCAAATGCCTCAGTTTTTCCTGCTACATTTCCAATGAATCTACGCAGGTAATTCACCCTTCCAAGGAAAGCCTGTAATTCCTTTTTGCTTCCTGGTGCTGCTAAATTTTGATAGCTTTTACCTTGTTTTGATCGACTTCAATGCCGCGTTGATGTACTAAGAAACCCAAAAATTGCCCCGCTTTAACTCCAAAAGCGCATTTAAGTGGGTTTAGTTTAAGTTGATATTTTCTCATTTTCATGAAAGCATTTCTGAGATGGTCGACATGAAGTTCTTCCTTTGTCGACTTGATGACTATATCGTCGATGTAGACTTCCACTGTCTTGCCAAGAGAAGCATCAAATATAGCATTCATTGCCCGTTGATAGGTGGCACCAGCATTTTTCAGTCCGAATGGCATTACTACCCATTCGAATATTCCTAAAGGACATCTGAATGTTGTTTTATGTATATCTTCCTCTGCGATGAAGATCTGGTTATAATCAGAGAACCCATCCATGAATCACATAATCTGGTGCCCTGCTGTCTTGTCTATAAGGTCATCCGCGACGCATAGGATACTCATCCTTTGGAATAGCACGGTTCAAATCTCTAAAGTCTATACAGACTCTGATTTTGCCATTCTTCTTCAATACGGGTACGATACTAGAAATCCATTCTGTATAACGCGACGTCCTTATATATCCTGCTCGAAAAAGCTTCTTAACTTCTTCGAAGACTAGTTGTGTTACTTCCCTAGTCATGCGCCTTGGTGCTTGTTGCACCGGCTTAAAATCTTTCTTAATAGGGAGAGTGTGTTCCACTAGTCTACGATCTAATCCTGGCATTTCAGTATAATCCCAGATGAAGCAGTCCTTAAATTCTTCAAGTACTCCTCTAATCGCATCAAAAAATTCTTTATTAAGCTAAGAACTGATGAAAAGAATCCTAGGAGAAGTCTCGCTTCCTAAATTGACACTAATTAATGGGTCACACAGTGTCATCAAAGACTCGCGACCCTCGGTTCCACCTAAATCGGTAGACACGGGTTTATTACAGGCATCGGGCGCTCTAAGCGCTCCTGAATTTATTGAGAGCCAATAGATGGGTTGTCTACAACAATGATTCCCCTGGAAGACTTGGAGTCGTCGAAGGACATCGGCGACCGCTTCATTTCCTTTGTTACTCTGGTCCATAAATCCCTTCCTTTATGAGTCTATCGGGCTCCAACTCCGTGACAGCGTTCTGCTGGCTCTTCGTAACTTCTCCTTTACCACCTTCGTTATCCTTTTGGCCGTTCGCATCTCTCCTTACGGGGTTTTCACCTGAATTGACCTCTTGCAGGACTTCTTCTATGTCCTTTGCAGTAAGCTCGTCTCCCCATCCAGATGGAGCGATTGGGTCTGTCTCCGTCTTAGGGTGCGATGTCCCGTAATCCACAATGTAATCAAACTTTCCAGATGGTTAGCCAAGAGGACCTACAGTAGGGTCGGCCAGCTTATATCGCTGCTCCAGAGTAAGGTCCTTGACAGTCTTGCTCGTTTCTACATGCAAGATACCTTTGTCACAACAAGAGTATTCATCGGCCTTAATAATCTCAACTTCAGAGTCAATCCATAACATCAACTCTCTATGTAATGTGGATGGGATAGCTGCAGCTTTATGGAGCCAATCGCGGCCCAGCATTAAAAGTAGGAATTATGTCTATCACAAAGAAAGCAGTTTCCTTTCCCTGGCGACCCACTTCTAGGTGCACAGAGAAGACCCCTAAACATTCAGATTTCCTACCATTAAAGCTACTCACAGCGACATTGGTTTTAACCAAGTCGTGAGGCTTATATCCAAGCATTCTAAACCTGGACAGAGGAAGCACGTTTATCGTTGCTCCATTGTCTATAAGGACCCGACTCACCACGGTACCATCAAAGGTAGCGGTGATGTACAAAGAGTGCATGTGTTGCTTCATGCTATTAGATGGCTTCTTCAGCCAATGAAGTGGGAAACCTGCCGGATAAGCTGGTGAATAAGGAAGAGGTACTTTACCTCTTACGGTTTCCACTTTCCGATTATTGGCGAAGTCTACAGGCAAGGTGAGAGCATTGCAGTTTCACAATTGGCCTCTTTTCGCCATCAGCATCACTTGGGATTTCACTCCGAAGAAGGGTGTAATTAAAACTTGAGCCATGCCCTTCTGAATGTTCCGTAGACTCGATATGCTCTGCTTCAGTGTTCGATTCCTTTGTAGACACTCTGGCAGGTAAAGCGGCCCCTGAGAGGGTAGGCTTGGGCCTTTTAGCGACTAGACGTCTGTCCCTTCTCTTTCGAGTCCTTGGTGGCAAAAAGGTCTTGCCAATTGCTTTTTGCCAATGTTTCGAGGGGTTAACTGCTTGGATTACCCTTGATTTCTTAGAACCAATGAAAGATTGACATACCTCGACAAAGTCTCCAGCGAATGGACCATATCCCACTACTGTCTGCGTTGGTACCTGCTGCGTTTTTGAATAACTGTTAGTTTCACAAGTACCTGTGGCTGTAGAGTGCGCGGGTTTGACCACGATCTCTCCGTTTAAAGACAAGTCTACAAGCTTGAGGAAATAGTTGACACAGTAGGGGGTGAAGAATTGAGTAATCAGGATCCTGTTCTGAGCTATTAGCTTGCATTTCTAACACAGCATCCTTTCATCAAAGAACTGAGCTATTGGTGGTCCTATCCGGAGTGCCTGGATGTCTACTTTAGGCATTCCGTGTCTTGGCTTACCCCCTTTCTCCTGTGGCCTTTCGACCCGCTGAGTCCTGTCAAGGATGTCCCCTTCTAAAGTTCCGGAGCGGGACTCGCCAGTGTGACTGTTTCTCTCCTGTCCTAACTTTGCCCCTTGTTAGACAGACGAGTCATTAAATTCCAGATGTCGTTTGGGGCGTTCCAGAGTACGGAGCTGTTGTTCAAGTCCTCTGCCTCGGCCATGAGGGCCACCTCTTCCTCCTCGGGTAGCTGGTCTGTGCTCCACACTTGGAGGGCTTTTGAACCCCCTCTGTGAGTTATTAGAAGCACTTCGTGAACTCGGGGAAACTATTCCCATTGCCACCTCCTCGAGCGGGTCAAATCATACCAGACATCCCATTGATTGTTCTGCAGATACTTCCTGAAAGTATTGCACCTATCAGTGGTGTGCGTGTCATCCATATGCCAACAGTAGAGGTTGGACGCCACTTCCTTGACCGAGAAGGTGACTACACCTTTGTCAGCCAAGCGGCGGAAGAGGGCATTCGCTATCATGGTCTCCCCGGGGATCTTTATGTCCTGTAGGGAAAAATCAGTATTAGTCTCGATGAAGTTGATGTCTACATCAGAAACATCGAACATATGAATGGAAATTTCATCGTCAAAAGGCCCGTCGTCGACCATAGTGACTTCGTCTACTTCAGGGAAGCATAATTCTTTCGACTCTATAAAGTCTTGAATCATGTTCCTAAATGATAGACAATCCCTGGTCGTATGTGTGAACGAACCATGCCACTTGCAATAATTCATAGTTTTCTCTCTTTTTGTCTAAGGGGCTCTGTGGCGCAGTTTGAGCTTAATCCGCTTCCGTTGGACAAGCCAGTCAAAAATTGCATCCGCCTTGTCTACGTCGAAAGAATACTTTCTTCCTTCGCCAAATTTCTGGGATGCATTTGCTTTTGAGTTTTTCCTTGCTAATGGCTCACAAACCGTTGCTTCGCCTTTCACGAACTCGGCCATGTCTACTTCAAAGGTTTCCAACTGATATGCGTGTTTAAACTGAGCCTCTTCCATCAGCAACTGATGATACTCAGTCGTTCTCCTGGCCAAGTCATAAAGATCATTGAACCTTTCCCCTTGTAGCTTCTTCTTGAAAGGCATAGACAACGCGTTTAACGCGATCATTAGCTGATCCCTTTCAGGAATTGCAGGTCTGCAGCGAAGCAGTGCTTTTCGCAAATGCATGAGGAACTGTCCTGGGTGTTCCCCGGCGGTCTGTCTAAGCCGCAATACCTCGAAGATTGACATAGGCGTGTCTAGTCGAGCAAACGCTTTCATAAAGAAAGACTGCATCTCTGCCCACGATGTTACTGACCCGGGAGGCAAACTTGCATACCATGTGAAAGCTTCCAAAAATCATTGGCTGCAGCATCTCCCGCTTGATGGGTGAACCTGGCTATATGCTCTATAGGCGTCATCTCATCTTTCCCTGAAAAACGGGTGTAGTCGGGTACTCTGTATCCCTTAGGCAGGGAAAAGTCTCCGTCGATGTAGGCAGGGTATGGACTCCTGTATAGACAAGGATCATCCTGCCTGACAGCTCCAGGTACCATCTGCTCCAAGACTTGAGCAATTGTCTCTCTCAAATTTTGTGGGGGTGCATGATCAAACTGTTCCCGAACATAGTGCTGGCTAACTTTTTCTGGGGGATATGGTTCTCGCGGTGGCTCGAGATGACTGCGGATTTACCGAGACATTCGCGTAGAAGCTTTCTGCCCGTGGTAGACTTCCCATAACTAGAGCTTCCTCTGACGGGACCTCCTCTACGGGTGCTTTACCAGGTCGGCGAGGGGGTATGCCACTTGCATATCTGTTTATTTCACCATGCGCCTCAACATCATCGTCTAACGTGTTCACAGCATACACAGCATTTGACCTCCAAGACGTGGGAGATCGGGAGGTAGTAGGCCTTGAGGAGGACATCTTGTCCCTATTGCAGGCCTCTGTAGCGCGTTGGTTAGCGCCGCTCCAAGGGTCATCCTCTGGGAACGACACATTGCGCCTCTATGCGCGCCAGGCATCTCCCATGAAAGAATTCTCCCTGTCTACGGGGGCGCTTGGCTTTGTGGTGGCGCTTGGCCTATTCAAAGCACTGAGTTGCTCCAGGATCTGAGTTATAATATCTTGTAACCCAGTGACATGTTTGTCCATCAGGTTCCTCATATCGTTGAATTCTTTGTGGAACTCAAGCCTGGATATGAACTCAGAAGGGGTATGTACCCCGGAATCAGGTTGATTCGCAGTTTCTTAACTTCATAGAGCCGCGGTATCGACATTTAAGTCTCCTGCTATAAACTGACCGTCTCCATCTAATGGAGGTGGAGGGTCACAATTTGCTCCACTCCTGGTACTTTTTGCCATCTATTGACTTTAAGCTTTCTCGTACTCCCACTATGGTCACCAAAAACGTGTTCGCGTCGAAAACGGATCACGTCGGAAATATTTGGCAATAATACTCACAGGTTTTTAGATGTGGTCACCAGTAAGTAAATGAAATAGATTAAATCGAATATACGAAGTCTTACAATAAGAAAAAGGTGCTTACAGCCATAAAAATAAAATAAGGACGGCGGTGCAACGTCGTAAACTTGCTGCTGGACGCTGTAGGCTGAGAGGATAATGAGGCAAGGTCGTAGACTTGCTGCTGGACGTCGCAGTCTTACGAATCTAAATGATGGTGATGTCGTAGACAAGACTCTGGACGCCGTGGACTTGAGAATCTGGGCGGTGATATCGTAGACTTGATAACAGAGTGCTGTAGACTCGCGACTCTGGATGGCGAAACTTGGTTGCTGGGCTTGGTGAACGGAGTGTGGTCGAATGTAGAGGCGGATGTGGATACCAAGGCTACGGCTCACCCTGGTGGTGGAGTCGATGGCGAAACTGTTTTGCCGGGACTACAGTGGCTCGTCCTATCGGTGGAATGCTGGCGTGGATTTATTACCAGAGCTACGGTTGCTCACTCTGGTGGTGGAAGTGAAGGCGGAGTTTCGTTGTCGGAGCTACGGTTGCTCACTCTGACGGTGGAAGTGACGACCAATGAAACCTCAAGAGTTTCGCCCAGGCCGGGGGATCCTAACAACTAAGGGGTGAGGAGCAAATAGAGCTTTTGTTGGCTGAATGACTTTTCCAAGGAAGATCTCCTCCCTTTTATACTCGGTCTGTTACGACCTGTGAAGATCCTCTAATCTAAACCACCTTCCGTGAATCTCGGAGTCAACAAACCATCCTTTAAGACGTGCAACCCGTGCGGACGTGGGTTGTAGACTCCGCGGATCTCGAGGTCGATAAACCGTCCTTTAAGACGTGTGACCTGTGCAGACGTGGGCTGTAGACTCCACTGATCTCGGAGTCGCTAAACCGTCTTCTAAGACATGTGGTTTGTGCAGACGTGTGTTGTAGACTCCGCGGATCCCGGGGTCAATAAGCCATCCTTTAAGACGTGCGACTTGTGCAAACGTGGGCTGTAGACTTAGTGCAAGTGCCACGCCTATCCTCTACATTCCTCTTGTGGGCTTTGAATCGTTAGAGAATAGGCCCCAGAATAGCTTAGCGTAGGCCCAAGATAAACCATCATGTCAACTTAACCTCTTTGCCAAATGATTTAGGAAGTCCCACAATGAAATCCATAGAGATATCTGACCAGGCAATAGTTGGAATAGGTAATGGTTGGAGAAGACTTGGGGATGCAGCTGGGTCGTATTTATTTTTTGGGCAAATATCACATTGGCTGATGAAATTCCTGATATCCCTCTCCATTCCCTTCCAATAACAGATATTGGACACCCTCTTCATAGTAGCATGCACCCCAGAGTGACCCCCCCACCGAAGAGGCATGGAACATGTTGATGATGGCTGATCTAAGTTGGTTGACATGGCCCACAACTAGCTTCCCACGCTTTGTCAACAATTGTTGTTTATATTCAAAGGTAGAACTTTGACCGGATTTAATCTGCTGCAACACAGTCTGCAGATTTGGGTCAACTTGCCAACTAGCTTTGATTTCATTGAACAAGGTACCTTGATCCAAATGCAATGATATAGCCATTAGCTCAGCCCCTGGAACCCGAGAAAGAGCATCTGCCACCAAATTCTCCTTCCCTTTCTTATATGTGATCTCATAATCCAAACCAGCCAACTTCGCCAACCATTTGATCTGCATGTCATTATGCATCCGTTGCTCCAGTAGGTACTTGAGGCTTTGATGGTCGGTCTTAAGCACAAAATGCCTTCCCAACAAGTAGTGGCGCCATTTTTCCACTGCATAAACCACCGAAAGTAATTCTTTGTCATAAACAGGCAATCCCATGTGCCTTGGTGCTAAGGATTTGCTAATGAAGGCAATTGAATGACCCCCTTGCATTAGTACTGCCCAAATCCCATTGCAGCTAGCATCCGTTTCAATTATGAAATCTTTAGAAAAATCTGGCAGGGCCAAAATAGGAGCAGACACCAGAGTTTCCTTAAGTAGATCAAATGCTGATTGTACTTGTTCATTCCATTGGAAAGCATCTTTTTTGATTAATTGAGTAAGAGGTCTACTAATAACACCATAATTCCACACAAATCTCCTATAATAACCTGTTAATCCCAAGAAACCTCTTAACTGCTTAAGATTACTGAGTGCTAGCCATGATAGAACAGCTTCTACTTTTTGTGGATAGGTTGATACTCCAGCTACCTCGATAAAATGACCAAGATACTCTATCTTCCTTTTAGCAAAAGAACATTTGCTTAGCTTAGCAAACAAGAGATGATGTTGCGGGACCTTCAACACTTCAGCCAAATGACCCAAATGCATATCCAGAGTAGAGCTATATATGAGAATATCATCAAAGAAAACCAAGACAAACCTCCTTAAATAAGGGCGAAAAGCATCATTCATGAGGCTTTGAGAAGTGGAGGGAGTGTTGGTGAGGCCAAAAGGCATGACCAAGAACTCATAATGGTCTTCATGAGTCCTAAAAGCCGTTTTGGGAATGTCATCTTCTCTAACTCGGATCTGATGGTAACCTGAACGTAAATCCAACTTTGAGAACCAGCTAGCCCCATGTAATTCATACAATAGCTCTTCAATAATAGGAATAGGAAACTTATCCTTCACAGTGTGATTGTTCAATTCTCTGTAGTCGATACATAACCTCCAAGAGTTATCCTTCTTCTTAACCAGAACAACTAGAGAAGAGAAGGGACTAGTGATGGGTCTTATAACTCCCGACAGCAACATCTCTTGAATCAGCCCTCAATTATGTCTTTCTGAACACTAGAATACCGATAGGGTCTGAGTTTTAGTCCTTTCACTCCATCTACTAATGGTATAGCATGATCCTGTGCTCCCTGTGGGGCTAGTTGAAAGGATCGAGACTTTGTTGAATTAAAAAAAAAAACAGTTTCATTTACACAGTCTTACAATCGTTACGCAGTGCGTTACACATGTGAACCTCGAATCCGGTTTCTATGCAACTTTCAACAACGTCCGAATACTCCTAGGACCTGCATGGGACTATAATCATGTTAGGATTCAGCCTAAGTATTGCACACATCCCACACAAGGACTCTTATGCGCATCGTCCCAAGTAACGGGTACCACTTCGCACCGCCACACCACTTTGCATTCTCATGCCTTTCCATGAGTAGTCTAGCCTTCTCGGCCTTCTTTTCCACCTTTCTTAGCCTTTATCCATTCTTTCAAAGGGCGAGGATTCAGCCCTCCACCCTCCATTCGTAGCGCACAAGGCAACTTGTCGACGTTACCAACGTTCCCCCATTTTTGCTCGTTTCAACCAAACATGACTAGTTTCGGTCTCAACCATTCATTCCGGGGTTGATACGTTTCGACCTGACCTCCGTAACAGCGCTTAAGCGGCAGCCCGCATTGGCTCGCCGCACGTAAATGGCAGCCCTCAACGGCTCGCCCTTCGTACTCCTTTCAGACCCACACCGGGTACTTTAGTATAGCTCAACCACCCAACCACCCCCGAGCTTATGCTCTGTGCTCATCCGGCGCGATGAAAGGCCTCACTAGGCCATCATACATTCCCTTCCATGCTCGCATTTCTAGCCCCACGGCTAAGTCTAATTCCGGGGCTTAGACTCGTGGTCTTGCTCCCTCGAGCGTTCATTCGGGTCCAACCTCGTGGACATCATATAACTCATGTTAACCTTATTTCCATTTACTTTTGTTCTCCAAGCAAACCTTTTTACAACTACCACGTAGAGGTTTGGTTCCTCATTCACGTCAATTAGCGCAGCCCACTCATGGGCCGTAATTCGTATCATCGTTTCGTTTGTTTCTTCCGTGTACCCACCGTCAGTTATCTCAAGGTGCGCACCGTCCATACCACACCTTTCATTCTCGTTTTGGCCTCTCCTTGGTCTCTAAGCCTCCCTTTTTATGTTGGGATTTAAGCATTCATTCTTCATTCAATTGGAACGGGACTACCCAATTGTCGGTAATTTGTTCGGGCATACTCATACTGCAAGGGCATTCGCGTTCGGCACAAGTGCACTTACCATGACCAACTCAACCCAGCCATATTCGGTCTCTTTCCTAATCCTTAACCCTTCCTTTTCCGGTTAGGAATTACATGATTCAATCCTTACAACAACCCGAAACAGGGCAGCCACACATCGGCGTCCCTTTCGCATGTCACAAATGCAATCGCAATCGGTTCGGGCGTGCCCATCACCGCCGTTCGTTTTCAGCCTTAGTTAGCCTTGTTCTCAAGCTTGTCTTTAAAAATTTTTAGCCTCATAGTGATTTAAAACGGGGCAGTCCATCATCGGTCCCCTCATCGTGTATTATTCTTGCTCGTTTCCACCAAAACCTCATGGTTCGGTCTCACCTCCCATCCACCCCCGAGCGCAACCATTCCGTGCCATTTCCTTGCACGAGGGACAACCTCTTAAGGTCCAAATCAGTCCTTTGTCATCCGAGTAATTCTAGCCCTAGGCCGAGTCAAGTTCCGAGGCATAACCTCGGGGATTCCGCTCTACGAGCGCATATTCGGGTCCGACCTTGGAGGGGTTCTTTCGTGCTTTTCCCTTCCTCGGATCCCCATCTATTTCTAGCCCTAAGGCCGAGTTCCGACCTCCCAAGGGTCGCACACAACGTTCGTATCCCGTATGTTCTGTCTTTCGACGCTTACACCCACACCGTACAACCATACATCCAACGGGTTTCGGGGCGGCCTTCCTCATCTCCAAGGACCGGCCACACCCCTAGCCCGCCCCAAACTCGTCAAACAACCCACTCAAGACCGCCATATCAACTCAAACGCAAGTAAAGAGAAGGGTTGGGAAAGGGTCGCGGTATACCTTCCAATTACCTCCGCGCTCGAGCGGGCGGGTTCCCTTCTCCGTTGCACCACTTCCGCCCTCAAGGGCTGTCCATTCTTGTCCTTCAACCTCACGCTCATGCAACGCCGAACTCCCCTCGTCCTAGGCTCCACGGCGGTGGCTTCTTCTCCCTTGCCCGCTCGCGGTCCCCCTTCCATCCGACCCCCTTCTCCCCTTGCTTTCCATTTTTTTCTCCCAAGTTCATGTGTGTGCGTGTGGGTTCGTCGGGAGAATGAGTTCCGGATCCCCCCGCTTGAAGGAAGCCCGAACCCCCCTCCTCTTCCTTGTGGGGTTCCTCTTATTCAAAATCTTCATCATTTCCTTCACCTTTTTTCACGTCATTTTAATCAATCTAATATTTTATTATTATCTTTCCCCCCTTCCACGATTTAAAGGATTATGTCTCTCGTCCTTAGTGGACCAATCAAGACTGATCCAACGGCTAGAATTTGTCCCCGAATTCCTTATCCGACGGTCCATATCATTTCATGGAATGAACCATTCAAGGGTCCACATACTTCTCCTCATTTAGATCCAACGGTCGAGACTCGCCCTTGGATGGGCGCCCCCTTTGCTCCGGGCAGCCCCCCCTTTGGGCGGGGGGGGTCGGCTGATGTCGCCCCCCTGGGCGTGCCAGGGGCAGCGGCCAACGACCCCAACTCAATCCGTGACGACCCCCACACGACCCTTCTGCGGCCAACTTCGCCTGCAATTATCCTAAGATCTAAACCTCATCTCAAAAATCTAATCCCCACTAAACACCTCCTAATGACCTCCTTAAGACCCCCAAGGTGTTTATTCTCAACTTCGGCCATGCATCACTCCATTGCACTCTCGCGTTAACCCCGCTTCCGTACTCGTTCCTATCACTCATTCCACCGTCCAATTACTCAATAACCATCGTTTTAATTAATAAAAGGACGGGTCGTTACAGTAGTCCCCTTGGATCTTCAAATACTCATTTGTATTTAGTTAACAGCAGTTGCACTCCAGGAGGGATGATCTCCCCAGAGTTTTCCTGAACACCCTGCTTGGAACTGGGAATGATCAAAAGGCCCATGTCATTACTGTCAAGTGAGAACAACCCATCTGAGATTCTTGTAAACTTCCCGTCTCCTGCTGTCAAGGTTACTCTTTTACCTTGTTTAGTAAACTGCATAGTCATAGCTGCAAAATCCCACATAACCGATCCTAGGGAAGTTAGCCACTCCATACCCAGTATCATATCACAACCCTTGATTGGCATCAGCAGCATATTAGCTGAATAAAGCTCCCCTTGCATCATCCAGCTGAAAGATATCTTTTGAATGGGACCCCCAACTTATTTAGCCACCCTCATATCCAAGAAATTGTGAATGCTATCTAAATCCATCAATATTGTTAACTTCATCTTCTTATAAAACTCGACCACCTTCATTGTTCTATTTTGGCATGGCATAGCGATTCCATGCAGAGCATACAAGGATACCATTAGAGTTTCTTCTGTTGTTACCACTTCTTCCCCCTGAGCCAATTCTGTTCCATCCGACTCCACTTCCTCCGGATCCAGTGTAATGGCAAAAAGCCTTCTATTATTACACTTGTGATTAAAAGTGTATTTTTCATCACACCAGAAACATAAGCCCTTCATCCTCTTCTCTTCCATTTCAGTTGGGGAAAGTCTTTTACGTGGTGGTTGATAAGGTGGACCATTCGGTTGAGGTCCCTGGAATACTCTGGGACTACTCTCCCATGGTATGTTCCCATTAGGCCATCTCGATAGAAGTATGTTATTAAGTGCTGTTGATACTCCTCTTTGTCCCGTTCCCTGGCCCCATCTTCCCCCTTGCTAGTTAATCTCCCTTCCTCTCCTAGACAGTGTATCTTCTTTACTGGATAAAGCCTTGGCAAAAGAGATGGTTTGCTGTAAAGTTCTGGGTTGCAAGACAGTCAACAGTTTCCTATTCTCCTTCTTTAGTCCCCCAACAAACATTGCTATTTGATCTTCAATAGATAATTTCACCTTGGTTACCAAGGCAATAAACTCATTGACGTACTCCGAGAAGCTGTTTCCCTCCTTTAACTCACTGAGCAGAACAATTGGCCTGATCATTTCATTCGGACCAAACCTCATCATCATGGCAGCTGCATATTCTTCCCACCCAACTACTTCCGTCAGTCCTCTTCCCTTCATGAAAGTGTAATGCCACTCAATGACCAATCCAGACAGATGCATGGAAGCAATGTTTACCTTCAATTCTGGGGGAGTAGAATCAAGGTCAAAGAACCTCTCACTTTTAAACACCCACTCTTGCACGTCATTACCATCAAATGCAGGAAATTTTACCTTCGTTTGACGAATAAGTCTATCGACCGGCCAGGATTCTGTCACAAGGCCCTTCACGCACGACTCCATCCTTCTTCCCCTCTTCTTTCAATTGTGTCCCTTCCTTCTTTAGTTGCAGACCATACAGAGGAAGTCCACTCTTCTGGCCCGGTTTCAATCTCTTCCATGGGCTTCTTGGGCTCTTTCATGGGCTTCTTCACCAGCTCCACCTCCTCCGCAACCACCCCAACGGTCGAATTCCCTTCATTAACAGCCTTCACAGTCTCCACTCCTTCCATCTGCATCATGCGGTGCCTCTTGTTGTCAAGGCCCTCGGTGAGGCCTGGAGCACTGTCGCCGGCGGAATTAGCCAGAATAAGCATTAAGGGCCTCTCCTCCTCCTGGGGACGGGGAGTTCGAGTTCTAGGGATTTTGATATATGAATGTTGTTGTGCTTTGACGAAGTTCAAATGAGGCGCTCAGGGTGTTGTTTTTGGATTTACAAGAGGGGAAGGTATTGTATGAATATAAGCTCAATTTTAAAAAAATTTGGCTGAATACTGCTGATGTTTTAAATATTATTATTTATCGTCGTAGCGTGTTGTCAAAATTCATTTTCAATTTTATAAAAAAGGTAAATTTTGAAAATTTGTCCAAAGTCGTTCTAAAAAAAAAAAGACTTCGCTATTTTTGTAAAATTTAAAAGAATATTTGACTATATTTTAAAAATTTTGAAAATTAAAATTATATTTTATAAATTTTTTTTCGAATTCGTGTAAAACTTTTTTTTTTAAAAGACTAACCACATGTATAAAACTTATTTTCTGAGGACAAATTTCGTAAGGGTATTTGCGGTGGGAACCATAATTTGAGGTTTTGTCGAGGGGATTAACGGTCTTCCGGCACCGATCCCAAATCCCACAAAACATATTATCGTCATGGCCCTCACCAGTCATGATCCGTGTTAACCACAAATCCAGACCACACTTCACACAATCACACACTAAACAGCAACACCGGAACACGCTCCTATCCACACAATTTCCAGCAACTCCACGTTAAGTCACATTCACGCCCGCAACCCACACTCCGACAGCCGAAGCCGGATTCAATCCACCAACACGCACAACTCCACCGTTCACCGTTACATTCGCAGCACACCCCACTGCTATCGTCACCAGAAAGCTAACTAATTCCGACCAAGTCTCTGACCCCCTTCTTATAATAACTAATAACGTCAGGTTGGGCCAAACCCACTAACAAGCCCGTAGTAAACCCAACCCCCGGCCCATTCGCATTATTTAAAGGTCTAACGGCTCCTCTTCCCGTCATCCTCTAACGGCTCCTCTTCCCGCCATCTTCCTTCCTACAGCTGGTCCTTCCTTCTCCATCCCAGACGCTGCTTCTCTCATAGCCACAGATGCTCCAACTCCCTCGCATCAAGCGCCCCCCTGAGAGACATGTGTCCTCAAGTGTACAATCCGGATATTTCTTCTCCAAATCAAAGAGAAATTCCCAAGTGGCATCCTCCTCCAACTCGTCAAGCCATTGTACCAGGATCATAGTGACCGCCTTGTTCCTTATCTTCACCATTCTTCTAGTGAGAATAGCAACTAGCCTCCTGTCTCGAGGCTCACAAAAAGCGGGCAAATCAGGGGAGACTCGAGTTACATCAGAACACTCCTCCTCAATTTGGAAACATGAAAAGTGGGATGTATGGCTGACCCAGCACGTAGATCCAACCTATATGCAACCTTACCAACACGATCAACAATCTTGTAAGGTCCATAGAACAGAGGAGATAACTTATGATAGTTCCTTCTCACAACTGTGTGTTGTCTGTAAGGCCTGAGCTTAACAAACACCCAATCACCTATAGCAAACTCCTTGTCAGGCCTGTGCTTATCAGCCAGTTGTTTCATTCTGTGTTGAGCCCTGTCGAGGTGGAATCTGAGGATCTGAATCATAGCCTCTTTATCCCTCAAGTCTTTGTCCACTGATGGAACCACCTGATCATGATGAACATATGGGATATGAATAGGTGAAGGATATCCGTAAAGGGCCTCAAAAGGACTCATCCTGATTGAATAATGGTAGATATTGTTGTACCACCATTCAGCGAAAGACAACAATTTCAACCACTCCTTAGCACAGTCTCCAACCATGCATCTTAAGTAAGTCTCCAAGCAGGGGTTAACAACTTCAGTTTGACCATCACTCTGGGGGCGGTAAGCTGTGGACATATGTAGCTCAACCCCCTGCAAGGTAAATAGCTGCTGCCAAAACTTGCTTAAGAAAATGGAGTCTCTATCACTCACAATAGTGGTCGGGAGGCCATGTAATTTAAAAGCATAGTACAAGAATACTTGAGCCACTCCCTTAGCAGAATAGGGATGATGCAATGCCATAAAATGTCCATATTTGCTCAATCTATCAATAACCACCAAGATGCTATCCTTGCCTTGAGATTTAGGAAGGTCATCGATAAAGTCCATTGAAATATCCTGCCATAACCCATTAGGAATCAACAAGGGTTGTAATAATCCTGGAGAAGCCACATTGTCATGCTTGCATCTCAAGCAAACTTCACAGTCACGAATAAACTTCTTATATCCTTCTCGATGCCCTTCCAAAAGAACAAACTTGTGATTCTCTTACAAATGGCAAGGACTCCAGAATGTCCTCCTAGGGAACCACTATGGAAGAGGTGGATTATCTTCTTCTTCAAGTCTGGGTTACCTCCCACCACAATCTTAGACCCCTGCTTCAACAAGCCCTACAGCATTTGATATTTAGAGTCAGTTAAGGCTCCCCCCTGTAATCCCTTCACCACCTCAAGTAATTTAGTATTTGTATCCCAACTAGCTTTAATTTCATCCAATAACGTGGGAAAGTATTCCTGCATAACTACAGTGAACAATTCAGGACCTTGGATCCGAGAAAAGGCATCAGCTGCTGCATTTTCATTTCCTTTCTTGTATATGATCTCATAGTCATATCCCATGAGGTTATTCAACCACTTGAATTGACTCTCAATATGTAACCTCTGCCCAGTAAGAATTTCAAGCTCCTATGATCAGTTTTGATGATGAAGTGCCTACCTGTCAAATAATGATGCCACTTGCCCACAGCATACACAATAGAGTAGAGTTCCTTCTCATAAACAGACAAACTGTAATGTCTCGGGGCCAAATGCTTACTGATGTATGCTATTGGGTGTTCTTTCTGCATTAAAACTGCTCTTATGCCCATATCACAAGCATCAGTCTCCACCACAAAAACTTCAGTAAAATGAGGTAGTGCCAATACTGGAGCAGTGATCAGTAAGTGCTTAAGTTGTTCAAAGGAGTGCTGAGCTTCAATTCCCCACTTGAAAGCATCTTTTCGCAACAGCTCAGTCAATGGCCGACTGAGAACCCCATATCCCTTCACAAAACGCCTATAATAATCACTCAAGCCCAAGAAACCTCTTAATTGCTTCACTGAGGTAGGAGTTGGCCAGTTATGAACAGCTTGAACCTTGGCCGGATCAGTCGAAACCCCTTCTGCATCAATGAAATGACCTAAATACTCCACCCTTGCACTCCCAAATATACATTTTGATTTCTTAGCAAACAAGGTACGTCTCCTTAACACAGTCAAAGCAGAGTGTAGATGCTGGATATGTTCAACTTTTGTTTTACTGTAAATCAAAATGTCATCGAAAAAGACCAAGATGAACTTCCTAAGGTAAGTTTGGAATATGGCATTCATAAGACCTTGAAATGTGGAAGGGGCATTGGTAAATCCAAATGGCATATCACTAAGAACTCATAGTGCCCATCGTGAGTCCTGAAAGCAGTCTTGTGCACATCCCCTGGGGTCATTCTGATGTGATGGTAACCGGCCTTCAAGTCAATTTTTGAGAAAATGATGGCTCCAAACAATTCATCCAATAACTCCTCTATGACTGGAATGGGAAATTTATCGTTCACAGTGAGGTTATTCAACCCCCTATAGTCAACACACATCCGCCAAGTCCCATCTTTCTTCTTCACCAGAATTACAGGTGATGAGAATGCACTCCTACTAGGCTATATAACTCTAGAATCCAACAACTCTTGCACCATCCTTTCCATGACATCCATTTGAACTGCAGAATGTTTGTAAGGCCTCACATTGACTCCCTGCACGCCCTCCTTCAACAAGATAAACTGATCATGGCCTATGAAGGGTGGCCAACTCTTAGGCTCTTGAAAAATACCAGTAAAAGCAGTCAGCACCTTCTCCAAATCCGGATCATCCTCGACTGTCTTCATTGAATTACAGCTTAGTGGTGAAATTGCCTTATCAGTCGATTCCTTCTACATCCAACAGCAAGTAAAGACTGTAGCTTGCTTCCAATTAGTCTTACTTCTCCTAGCTAACAATTGCATCAACCTACTGCCAGCTCACCCCGGATTACCCACCAATTGGACTTTTGTTTGTTTCCAGTGGAATTTCATGACCGCCTCCTGAAAATTCTAGGTGATTCACCAAATTTGACCAGCTACTTCACTCCTAATACCATTTCACAGCCCCCTAAAGCAATCAAGTAGAAATCTGCAATGAAATAATGACCCTACATTCCCCATTCGAACTATTTAAGCATAGAAGTACAATATATATTCCTTCCTTCAGCCACCATCACCCTGACCAACTGTCGCTCTGGAGTTCCCATTTCCAACACTTGTGACCCTGAATCCCTTGTTTGTCCAACCCAGAAATCTGAATCTGCATTTCCTTCAGTTGGGACGTCGTCTGTGCCTGCATCTCCTTCATCTGCGTAATAATCATTTCCATCCGTTGCATCATCTCATTTATTACTGAACTCATAGCTTCCTGGTCCCTCTTCAACTCACCATACCTCGTCTCCATCCTCCCAAAACAAGATCGGTGCTCTGATACCCTTGATCCGTGTTAACCACGGATCCAAACCACAATTCACACAATCGCACACTAAATAACAACACCAACACACACTCCTATCCACACAATTTCTAACAACTCCACGTCAAGTCACATTCACGCCCGCAACCCACACTCCAACAGCCCAAGCCGAATTCAATCCACCAACACGCACAACTCCGCCGTTCACTGTTCCATTCCCAGCACACCCCACTGCTATCGTCACCGGAAAGTTAACTAACTCCGACCAACTCTCCGACCCCCTTCTTATAATAACTAATAATGTCGGGTTGGGCCAAACCCACTAACAAGCCCGTAGTAAACCCAACCCCCGGCCCATTCACATTATTTAAAGGTCCAACGGCTCCTCTTCCCGCCATCCTCTAGTGGCTCATCTTCCCGCCATCTTCCTTCCTGCAGCTGGTCCTCCTTCTCCATCCCAGACGCTGTTTCTCTCCTAGCCACAGCTGCTCCAACCCCCACACATCAATCTGACTCGACTTTCTTGAGTTTGCAGGATGATGTACCCGTCCCTTGCGACAGCCGCCATCTAGAGGTTTCTGTTCGGGGTTTGATGCTCATTCGACCGTTATCCCCGTAGCCCTAGCCGGCAAAATGTTGGCTTCAACCGAGTCTTCAATGTCCTGATTACTGGGTATTTTCCCTCGGGACTCATTGTTGTGTTTTCCTTCCGTCTAATCTTTCTCTGGTTCATCGACGGATTACTTTTGCCACATCATGATTTCGGCTAACAAAATATGAAAACATATTTATATATCCCAAAAAAAGTTCAATGAGATTCGAAAAATTTTAAATATTTGAAAACATATTTAAAACATATTTATATACCTTTTAAGTATTGGCTTCGAAAAATTACAAGCGTGTGAGAGACGGGTTTAAAGGCGGCTTCATGTGAATGACACCAGCCTCATAGGGACGGATTTTGAAGACTCGCCCTTGCTGTGTTCCTAAACCCGTCCTCTTGGTAATTTATAGGGCGCGTTTTGTGGCGGTAAATTCGTATTTTACGAAACGCGAATCCTATTTCACAATTTTTTTTAAAATTAACCACATTTCCATATAAAACTCATCATTTTTTATAAGAAGTAGATCAATTAATGAAAATATCTCTTAAAGAAATATCTTCTTGAAAACAGAATTTATTAAACCATTAATGAGAACTTTGAGCAGAGTGACTGGGATCGGGACTTCCGTTTTCTTCTTTAACAATGTCAACACTGAACAGTTTTTACTAAGAAAGAAGTCCAGAATTTGTGCAAGCTGAGTACATTGGCATTCACATATCATTTTAGTAATCAACCAATTCTTGCATGCTCTTTTTTTTTTTTTTGCTTGTCAGTTAATTTTTCCATATAAGTGGTCGGAAGAAGGACTGCTAAACTCTTGTATATGAGATTCTTTCTATCAAATTTCAGTGTATCTATTTTCTTTTATATTTCGCAAATCATTTTCAGGCTTCAAAGAGCACAAAGTTTGAAGTTCTACGGGGTCTAACAAATGTTCTTATAGCTGCCTAAAAGCCTGATGTAGTAAGTAATTCACAGTGCCTTGGGATTTCTCTTTTATTGTCTCAAAAGATGAAGTTGTGCAAACTTTAAATTTAACTGCCCTGGATAGCCTACGAGCCGGATGAAAAAGAGAGATTGTTTTACTTGGTAACACATTCAAGCCACTGGGACTTAATGCTCCAGGTGACTACTGAGTATCAAATTTGTGGACCAACTGTTGATGGTTGATTTAACAGATAAAAGGTTGAAGTAATTAATTTCTATTATTTTTTTGAAAACCGTTCTACTTGGAGGAGTGTGATTGTTGTTGTTCTCTGTTTTCATCCTTTTCTATAGTGCCTTGTGCTATGCCTAATGTAGAAGAGATTGGATGTTCTGTGTTTCTTGTTCGGTTTGGATGAATGTCCTTCAGTTGTCGACTGGTTTCATCTATTTTTACAAGTTCTATATGATTACAACATCCAAGATTCCTATGTCAATTGTTCTATTCAGACTGGTGTGATATCCATCCAAGTTGTACCATTTTTAGGTTGCTTGGGAGGAAGAATTGTCAACACGTAATAATTTGTGCTTTGGACGTTTTCAAAATCCGTTCTCCAAAAAAGAGTTATAATTTTTTATAAGACTAAAAGGGGCATTGTTTGCGGGAGGACATCCCCTATGTTGGATGGAGGGCATGTTTTGAAAACCCATCCTCATCCATCTACAATGGAAGACAAGTTTTCAAAATGCGTCTTCTTTGTAAAATCAATGGCAGGTTTTTGAAACTCACCCTAGCGATGGTAAAGAAATAAATTTTGAAATATCATCTGCATTCGTAATTTCATTTTAAATTAACCTTATATCTGTACAAACCCCAGGTTTTTTGCCCCAAAGAAAGCCAAGGCATTTGTTGACAGATATTCAGGATAGTGATGACTTAGAAGGATAAAGAAAAAACTTCTGGGTTGAATCAGTCCCAATTGCACAGGTGATTAGAATCAGTTAAACTGGCCAGTGGTATGCTAAACACTCTCCATATATCTGGTAAACCTATATTTCCCGAAGTTGCACAAGAAATAGTTGTTCTGGTGTCTCAGAACTATAAGCCTCTAGGTGAAGAATCCTTTCCCAAGTTAGAAGTATGATGATGGCATTATTTAATTAGACTTGATATAACAGAGTTGCCTATTACAAGGACAAGAAGTGAAGTGATAGGATCAGAAACATCGAGCTAGTCACTCTAGACGAAAAGCAATTTCTATTATAATGGAGAAAACAAACCGAGGGCGACCCAGTCGATTTGTATTGATTCTTAAAATTGTAATACACCATACAAGTAAACATCCAAATTCAAGGTGGTTACTGGAAAGGAAACTGGGACCTTACAGCATGAATTTGCTTGTTTTGAAAATAAATTCATTGTTAGTCCTCACCATTTCCTAAATTTTCCTGCTCTGTCCGTCCTCCCATTTTCTGGACGAAGTAAGCATTATCGGCAGAGCTGTTGGTGATGGGTTGGTGTGAACTCACTGTCGGATGAGCCATAACTATAATCATCCTTCTCTGCACACTCATAAAACTGATGGGCCATGTCTCTCTTCTCCTCTACTGCCTTCAGAATCTTCTGAAACACGCCCACTTCACAAGGAATCTTTAAGACACCTTGTTGTTGAAACCCAAATTCCTCTTCTGCTTCCTGCAAAAGCATCTCGAAGGCCGGGTGTCTTAGATACCTGGTCGGGATCACGAATCTTGTGAGGTCTTTTCCGACACACACTGCTAGAAAGCCTTTGGGGACAACATCTGCTGTCGAAACATCGGTAAAGGAAAGTGTCCGCTTCAGGAACTTGATGCTCTTGCTTCCATGACTTGTTGTGTTGGTCGTGGAGCTGTCCATGTTGCTAGTAGATGCACTGGATCTGATGCCGCTCTCTGGTGCATTCTTTGCAACTTTCTTCCACTTCTTGAGTATTTGTTGAAGCCTAACAATGTCGCTTATCTTGTTAGACTTATTTGAATCCATTTCTGCAGCAGAGTGTGAGTGGAATCTGGTGTTGGGTGGTTTTGTATGTGATGAGCAGCTGATGATGTGTGGTTCTGCAGTATTTAAGCTGGTGAGCTTAGACCCGTCAAGGTGTTGGTTAGCGTGATAATTAATGCATGTTCCGGGTTTTACGCCATTGAATCCTGGTTGTTGGTGGGGAAAAGAAAAACTAAATGCTTCTGTGTAGGCATCTGGGAATCATTACCATTGACCATGTCCTCCACATGCTTACTCTTTCCAATAATTTCTTCTAATGATTGAGCGTACCAATTATACCACTGAAATCATGCACTGCTCTTTCTTTTGCTTAGGTTATTCATAGTATTCCTCTAGCATTTCTCGATCACTTTCCTCTTCCCTATCCTCTCATTGAATATTCAAGCTCATGATACTGAGGGCAGGGCTTACATCCATCACTTGTGTTTGAATGGAGGTATGAAATACTGCCCTGCAGTGGTTGCAAGGCATGAGTAATTTCCAAACTGCTTTACAAACGATATAAACAGAGTAGCTTGCAGTTATTTTTGAAAATGAGCATTTCTATTTTGATTTGTCCTGTTTGCATTAGATCAATGTAGTGGCAGGTGGGGGAGTATTAATTAAAGAAAAGAGTGGAGGTTTCGCTTTACGTACAAGGGACAGTCCTTTATATTATTATTCTGGTATATGAATGATCCTCCTGATGCATCTGCCTCATCGGTCAAACCCCCCTACCTTATAATTTTCATCATATGCTGGTCTGTCTAATGACTTGCCAGTCCCTGCCTCTCTGCACATTGCATATTGTTTTGTTTGGAATCTGTGACCCTCTACATTACAGCAGATAAAATAATGAGATTTGCTGGGATTTGTTTATTGATTTACTCATCCTCTTCCCCTGTTGTTTATTGGATTCCTGGAGGGTAAAAAGGAGGATCCTATGAGAAGGTGGGAAACAGGAGGAGGGGACTTAGGAAGGATGAGGTGAGCCCCTCGGTATAATGCAGCATTTTTAGCTACTACTTTCCTTTGAAAATATATGGTCTCAAAGGACTTGCTCGTCTGCAATAACTGGATTTAGATCGTTTGTTTTACTTCACCCCTCGATTGATGGCCCTTTTTTTAACCTTTGTCTCTGGTAGAAAAGATTGGTCCAGATGGAAGTTCTTTTTAGCTTTGTTCCAAAAAACAATGTTTGTCGGAAAAATACTTCACGAGATAGGACATCGACTTTCAAAATTCGCCAAATAATGTCCATGACTCGTCATTAGAAACACCGAGTTCAACGTTGATATTTGGAGGGCGTGGTCAAAGGGTAGATTTGGACTAATCAGTACAAAGGAAGGAAAGATGGGGGAGGGAAGGTCATGTTGCACTTGCAGGGGATAGCATATTATGCTTGTTATTAAATCAGGAGGAGGAGGAGGAGTTGATATGATCATTGCTTTTTCATGTGTGTCAACAGTTTTAATTTAGATATGGTGTTGAAAATGAATACTTGGGTAGATAGATAGATAGATAATGGAATAGGAAATACAAAATAGTTTATTATTGTGGATTTGGGGGGGTGTGAATCTTATGATTAGGGGATTTGGCATGTTGTGCTGCAGTTGAGATAAGCTAATAATTAGGGGATCTGGTTCACAATCACATGACCCACCCCCCAACCTCTCCTCTCCTTTTCTTCCCTCCTTTGTTTAATATTTGTTTTCTGATGATGCCTTAACATGCCCGTGAGAAGGGCAATAGCAGCCGATTCACACTCCTCAAAAGGAGACATTTGACTTTAATTCGAAAGCTTTTTTACGTTATTTTTTTAGAGGAGGAATTCCTTTTGCCAGACAAAACTAGCGGACCGGATCATCGAATGGGCCGGGCCATTTTTCCCTTCTCAAGCCTCATTTTCGGCCCATTTTCAAGAACCGACCCTTGACTCCTGGTGAGAATTAAAATTCCTTTTTCTTTCCTTAATATTCTCCGAGGATTCATTAATGGGTTTAATTGTCTGTTGGCGTTCCGGTAAAGAGTTGGGAATAGAGTTTGAAGTAGAATAGAATCAGAAATATTATGAGTGATTGATTTAGAGAGTAATTTAAAAAAAAAAAATACGGTAAGATTTTGAGAATAACTTTAATTGACGGAATAAACTCATAGTAAAATACTTTTTTTATATAATTTATTGAAAGGGACAAAAAAAAGTAATACTATGTATTAAGGAGTTGAAAAGGCTTTTTAAATCTAATCAAATTAATTATTGTGTTGGAATTTGGAAATCTCATTCCAATACGATTTCTTCGCCGGCCATATCCCCCAGTTTCCCCTTTATCTCCTGCCCCATTGCCATACACATAAAGCAGCAACCAGCCATGCCAATAACGAGCTTAGTTATTTATAAACGATAATATTTTGTTTAATAAAATATAATTTACAAAAATTCTTGATGTAGAGTCGAGAATGCAAACAATGAATTCCATTTATAAAAAAGTTCACCGTTGCAATAGCGATTTCGTGATTATAATCATGAAATCGATGTTGTTTAACACCGATTTTTCCATAAGTTTGTTTTTGTTGTTCTCAATGACGACTTCGCTCTACGCTGGAAGGGTTCCTGAATGGGCACTCATCCACTGCCTTCATTGAGAGATGGAAGCAAGAGACACATACTTTTCACAGGGTTAGTGTAGCTGTAGATACAGCTAGGCGGGGGTTCCGATTTTAAGTTTTATCATCTTAGATTTCTCGGCCATATGTCTACATTTGCTTGGTCTGTTTTCGGGGATAAATTATCTAAAGTCCGGTAGACTTAAGATGAGTTGGCTAGCATCTCACTTTGATCATCTTTTGGATTATGCTAGGGAAGAACAGGTACGCCCGCATACTCGTGCGTACATATTATAGTTGATAGGAGACATGGTTTTCGCCAAAAGTGAGGCAACTTGGTTCATTTGATGTGGCTGCACAACTGCTTGAGGATTTTGAGGTTGTGGGTCGTTACAACTGGGGATCCACATGTCTAGCTTGGCTCAACAGGAACCTATGTCGAGCCTCGAACAAAGATGTGTCACAAGCAACTGATTGTCATATTGTTGCAGATATGGGCATAAGATAGATTTTCGCACAATTCACCCTTTATGCATCGTACTAGGCATGTAGAGGGTGTGCCACTGGCCTATAAATGGGGGGTGCAGTTCAACACGAAGATTGTCTTTACGACTGTCATTATAGATGGGAACTATACATAGAGACATTGGATAGGCTGAATACGGAACATGTAACTATGATCGTTACTTGGTTGTTGTTTTATGAAGGTGTCTCTTCTAACTTAACTGAAAATTTCCTTTTAGATTATATGGCGTCCATACGTCCCGCGAAATTGTCACCTTACTACTTGGACCAAGAAGACTCGTGGAGGGCCCGTGCTCTATTGATCTACTTCTTTATCGTAGGATACATTTTTTAGACAAAGTCATCCGTCAGCTTGGAGATCATCAACTCATGCCAGCATCCTCTGACTCCGACGCCCATCTTCGTAGGATTGTCATGTGAAGAAAACAGTTCAACAACTGAATGCATATTCATGCCTAACATAGCTCCTTGTGGCATGTTGGGAAAAACCACATCGTGCACTTGAGCTGGGATTCGTCCACTAAGCATGACAAGTAGTATATGCGTCGCAACCGTCCGTATACATCGCATACGGGCATCATGCTAGGCTTGTTGTTTTGGAAGAAGAATACAGTGAAAGGTCTATGAGGGCCTATGTTCATCGGACTCAGAGACGTGCCTTCAATTCTCACTCTTCACGCCTCATTGTCTACATCGGTTGCGCTGTAGGGTGAATCAATCAGGAACAAAGCTTTATGTGATGCCCATAGTGTATCATTCCTCTATATCTTTTTCTCTGTACCTACTTATTTAATGAACAGTGTTTAGTTTAATTATATATTGTAGATGCCACAACGCCTGACAGTTTTGGGTCTCATGGAAGATGTTCCTGGATTATTTGCCAACCTGCTACTCTCTTCTTTGAAGTAAATAAGGTTCATTAAGGCCATCGTTTTTCCGTCATTTAATCTGCGGCCAACACTGGGGAAGCCTCTCAGCCTCCCTGCAACTTCGAATCTTGGCTTCTGGGAGTGGAAACTTCATAAGAATTTCAGTTGACTTTCATCTTGGCTGTTGTTCTACACTTATGGGCGATTTAAATTATATGCATGTTGTAACACTGGAAAACAGTTTGATCGGCATTACTTGGACCACTAGCATATTTTATGTCGATTCAAGCACGATTGGAACACTCTTTCTTGACACAAGACCAGGTAGAGTTTGTGCAAAGTCAATGACATTTTAGGGATGCTCGCCCATGAGCACCCTCGTCAAGCAACCTGGAAAGGTGCTATCTGGAATCGAGCACTAGTTAGTTCCCTTTTAAGTTATTACATCTTCCTCTTGGACATTCGAACTTGGTTTGGCCATTTCTTAGTCTCCGATACTGTTATATCAGAAGCAGAGCCAAAAAAATATCGCAAAAGTCCTTTCTTTCTTCTTTCCGCGAACAGGATTTACTTGGGCCATCTCAATTCATTAATGCCTGACAGTTTTTACTAAGAGTAGTTCAATATATGTGTGAGTTGAACTCGTCATATTTTTTTTATCTAAACCATGATATGTGCTTTTGCTGCTTGTTAATTTATTTTGCTCTAGAAGCTGCAAGTAGAAGGTTGAACATTAACTGCAGATTCTAGCCAAAAGAGTAAAGTTTTTGTGACCTTTGAGATCCTTTATAATAGTGAATCTGCTTCCCTTTTTGTATTGTAAATTATATTTTTCAGGCAACGAAGAGCTCCGGTTTCAAAGTTCAAATGGGTCTAATAATTGATCTTATTGCGGCCAAAACTCCAGATGAAGCAAGTCGTTCACAGTGCTGGGTTTTGATGTCACTTTTATTATTGTTTATCAAGGGTGTGGAAAGTTTAAGCGCATACGGATAGTCTGTCAGGAGATGAATGAAATGCTGGTAAAAAAAAATTCAGATTTGTTTTATTGTAGGAGAAGAGTAACACGCACAAGGCAATGAATTCGTGCTACGTCAGTGAGAATCATTGCTCTATCTAGCCAAATGATATCGAATTCATGGACTAATGGTTGATGGTTGATTTGAAAGATAAAAGGGTTATAATGATTAATGTCCATTCTCTGTTACTTGTTTTATTCCGAGGAGTGTGCTTCCTGTTTCCTTCTGCTTTCATCTATTTTTGCTATCAAACCAGTCGATTTGTATTGATTTTTAAAAATTTTGATAACCAAATACAAGTAAATGTCTGAAATCAATGTGGTCACTGGAAAGGAATCTGGAAAACCAGGACCTTACAGCTATAACTGTTGATTGTTTTGGACATAAATTTTTCATTGCTATCCCTCATAACTTCTGGTTTTTCCTACTCTGTCAGTCATCCTTCTTTTTCTGGAGAAAATTAAGTGGCACTTATCTGCAGAGTTGGGGGTGATGGCTGGGAGTCAGCTCACAGTCAGATGAGCCGTAACCATAATCCTTCTCTGCACACTCGTAGAACAGGTGGGTTATCTCTCTCTTCTCCTCTACTGCCTTCAGAATCTTCTGAAACACGCCCACTTCACATGGAATCTTCAATACCCCTTCTTGTTGAAACCCGAATTCCTCTTCTGCTTCCTGCAAAAGCATCCCAAAGGCCGGGTGCCTCAGATATGCGGTCGGGATCACGAATCTCGTGAGGTCCTTTCCGACACACACTGCTAGGAAGCCTTTGGGGACAACATCCGCCGTCGAAACATCGGTAAAGGACAGTGTCCGCTTCAGGAACTTGATGCTCTTGCTTCCGTGACTTGTTGAGTTGGTTGTGCAGCTATCCATGTAGCCAGTAGATGCACTTGATCTGATGCCACTCTTTGGCGCATCCCTTGCTGCTCTCTTCCACTTCTTGAGCATTTGCTGAAGCCTAACGATGTCGCTTACCTTGCTAGAAGACCTCTTAGAATCCATTGAAGCGGGGTGTGCCTGTAAGAATGAAAAATAGCTCCTGCTGCTATTCGGTTTTGTATGTGATGAACAAGAGGATGGCATGTAGTTCTGCAGTATTTAAACTAGGGAGCTTAGGCTGGTCAAGGTTGTGACAATTAATGCATGTTCCGGTTTTTACGCCATTGAATTATGGTCGTTGGTTGGAAAAACTAACCCCTTCTGTGTAGTAATCCCGGGGGTCATTACCATGGACCATGTCCTTTCACATGGTTGCTCTTTCCAATTATTTCTTCTAATGATTGAGCTTAGCAATGATACTTCAGAAATCATGCTCTTCTTTTGTCCTTTTTCTTTCTCTAACATTAAAAATTATTACAAGTACATCTCTCCCATATGCTCATCCCATTTCAAGGCCACTTGCCACCACCCCCCCCCCCCCTCCAAATCTCATATTCGAATTCATAGCATCGAGGGCAGTGCACGCATATCGCTTTTATTCGAACGATGTACTAATCAGTGTCCTAACAGAGGTAATTTTTTAAACTGCTGTATAACTAAAAAGGAATCTGTGTTGCTAACTGTTACTCTAAAAGCTAATTGCTTTTCTTTAAACAACTAGTTGTGAAGGCTCTTTTGAAAAAGAGCATCTTCTGGGTCTCTCCTATTTGCTATATATTTAATTAAGCAAGTGTTTGTGGAGGTGGAGGAGGATCAGACAGAGGGAGGGGGGTGTTTAGCATTACGTACAAAGGGGCAGTCCTTTTATATTAATTTGGTACATGATTGATCCTCCTGCTGCTGATGCAACTGCCTCAAACAGTCAAACACCCCCACCTTGGAATTGTCATCATATGCTGGTCTGATGATGAGCCAATCCCACCTTAGATTACATCAGTTTAAACAAAGAGATTTGCTGGGATTTGTCTATTGAATTACTCGCCCTCTCCACCTGTTGTTTATTGGGATTCCGGGAGGGGAGGATCCAATGAGGAGAGACTTTGGAAGGATCCCATGTGCACCGTGAATACATGAGCAAGCAAGCAACCGCTGGTCATGTGAAGAGGCGTTGGTATCAAACTACTTGCTCATCTCCCCCCCCCCCCTCCCCCTCCCCCTTGATTGATCATGGCGATCCTCACCCCGATGCATATAACTCCACAATGGAGGTGTCCTGTTTTTTGTCTTTAACATCATCATCATCATCCCTTGTTAACTTCTTGTTTTGAATTTGTCAAAATGGGGGGGTTGTTTGTCATGATGTTGTGTTATGGGGAGGAGGAGGAGTTAAGTTAGCTGATAATTAGGATCTAGCTCACATGACCCTCTTTTTCTTTCTCTCTGGGGCTGCATGCGGTGACAATAAATGGCTTAGTAGTAGTAGTAGTGGTCAAGTGGGCATGGGTGGGGAGGGCATCTTTTTTTTTCTTATTTATTTTTTATTATTCATTTCTTCTGTCTGACAATTTACATACACTTTGGTTGGATCATCAACAAACTCAGACACAGCCCCCCACCCCTACAAGATCAATCCCCTAGGGACGGGGGGCTGTGAAAAACTCTTTTCCAGCACCACCCCCCCTTTCTCTTGATTTGTTTCAAGTGGTGTTGCTGCTGTTCCCCTATTGCTACTACTAATAATAATAATTGGGCCTACCTGGTTTTCACTTCACGGGCTTCAGTTGGGCGTGGGCCGGCCCATAATTATGAAGATGAAGAAGGGTTGAACGGCAGTCCAAAACAGCAAGTGTTTCCTTCGTGTGGGGGCAGGGGGTGGGCCTGTGGGATTGGATTGGATTATGGGTGTTGTTCAGCTTAAGGGTGTAAATATAGTTGAATTGAGTTTGTATGATCTTAGCTCGATCTCGACCTGGACGCAGCCATGACGGCTCAAGAATAGTCCGGACCAGAGGGCAGGGCAGGACCCCTGGTACAGAGCTTTATGTTAGAAAGGATTGATCGTACCATACCTAAAAAAGGAAGAAGAAGAAGGAGGAGGGACATCGTGGGGTGGTTATCCACGTGAGCTCTGCCCTGTACTCCCTCCCTCTCCCACATTCACTGAATCAAGACCAGCAAAGGCTGGGGTGGTTTGTCTAACGTCAGCAGAGGTCACATTCTTCTAACCTGGTGGGTGAGGCAGCAGCGGCATCCCCGAAAAGGCCCAATTACCCAGTTCTTTCAATCCATCCCTCCTCCTTTTCCTTTTCGTAAAGCGTGATGCGGTGGGGGGTTGGGTGATGGTGACTCTGCACCCCTGGATTTTGGTGTTTTCATGGGACTCACTGACTGACCCCTGCTCTCCTTCTCTCCCTCTCCCTCTATATGGTAAGGCTAATTATCGGTTTAAAGTGATTTGGTTGACTATTTTTTTCAAAGTATTAGTTTCTCATACTGGCTGACTTTCTTCTTCCCCGAGCTCTGAACTCCATCCCCTTTACTCTCCCCGTCCCGACGTCGGCGATCGATCGGCGATCCTCCCTTGTCCTCTCCTTTCGGGACCCTTGCGTCCAACCTCACCGGGCTCCTTTTTTGTACTTGGGTATGCTGCTTAATTGATCCCCCCCTCCCTCCGATCGGCTTCTTTGTGTTGCCGGCCGATGGATGACCACCCCCGTGGGTTCGCTCGGATTTGAGGCTCTCCTCTGTCTTCTGCCGATCTCTAGATCTACTAGGGTAGGCGGGGGATTGGGTACTGGGGCTAGGGCTCTGAGCTGAGCTGGGCTCTATTGGGTGGAATTGTCGTTGCTGCTGTTGTTAGGGATGGAGTGCAACTGCTTCGATCCCCAGTGGCCGGCGGATGAACTGCTCATGAAGTACCAATACATCTCAGACTTCTTCATCGCCCTCGCCTACTTCTCAATCCCCCTCGAGCTCATCTACTTTGTCAAGAAGTCCGCCGTCTTCCCTTACCGCTGGGTCCTCGTCCAGTTCGGCGCCTTCATCGTCCTCTGTGGCGCCACCCACCTCATCAACCTTTGGACCTTCACCACCCACACCAGGACAGTTGCCATCGTCATGACCACCGCCAAGGTGTTTACGGCCGCAGTCTCCTGCGCCACTGCCCTCATGCTCGTGCACATCATCCCCGACCTGCTCAGTGTCAAGACGAGGGAGCTGTTCCTGAAGAACAAGGCCGCCGAGCTCGACAGGGAGATGGGGCTTATTCGTACCCAGGAGGAGACCGGGAGGCATGTTAGGATGCTCACCCATGAAATCCGGAGCACCCTTGACAGGCACACCATACTGAAAACCACTCTGGTCGAGCTGGGCAGGACCCTCGCACTAGAAGAGTGTGCCCTCTGGATGCCGACGAGAACTGGATTGGAGCTGCAGCTCTCCTATTCTCTTCGTCAGCAGAATCCGGTTGGTTATACCGTGCCCATCCATCTCCCGGTGATCAATCAAGTGTTTGGAACCAGCCGTGCCGTGAAGATTTCGCCCAATTCTCCTGTGGCCAGGCTCAGGCCTCTTGCTGGGAAATATATGCCTGGAGAAGTGGTTGCCGTTCGTGTCCCTCTCTTACATCTGTCAAATTTCCGGATCAATAACTGGCCAGAGTTATCAACAAATCGCTATGCCCTGATGGTTCTGATGCTCCCCTCAGATAGTGCGAGGCAGTGGCATGTGCATGAACTCGAACTTGTTGAAGTGGTGGCTGATCAGGCATGCTTTAAACTCCTCAAATTAGGAAGTTTTTAGTCTTTCTGTTACATCAAGTTGCGGTGAAAGTAATCGGGTGCATTCAAGGGTATTATTTCCTGTGCATATCTTTTAGTATGCTGATTGGTGATGCAGGTTGCTGTAGCTCTTTCTCATGCTGCGATTCTGGAAGAGTCTATGCGAGCTAGGGATCTTCTAATGGAGCAGAATGTTGCTCTTGACCTTGCCAGAAGAGAAGCTGAAACCGCCATCCGTGCTCGCAATGATTTCTTGGCTGTTATGAACCATGAGATGAGAACACCTATGCACGCCATCATAGCACTTTCCTCTCTGCTGCAGGAAACTGAGTTGACACCAGAGCAGCGTCTCATGGTGGAAACTATAATGAAGAGCAGTAGTCTTTTGGCTACTCTTATTAATGACGTATTGGATCTTTCAAGGCTCGAGGATGGAAGCCTTCAGCTTGACATTGGCACTTTGAATCTCCGTTCTGTATTTAATGAGGTAACCGTGAACATAGAAACTGCATTTTCAGCACTCTATGACCTGACTTGTCTTGATTCATGCTACTTTGGATTGACAATTGTTTGGGTTACACCACTACATGCTATTGCAACTTGTTTTACCTTAATGACAGGTTATGTGTCTGATCAAACCTGTGGCATCTGTCAAGAAGTTGAATATAGTACTGAATTTGGCGGAGGATTTACCAGAGTATGCTGTTGGCGATGAGAAGCGTCTCATGCAAATCATTCTGAATGTTGTTGGTAATGGTGTTAAGTTTTCAAAGGAGGGAAGCATTTCGATAACTGCTTCTGTTGCTAAAGCAGAGTTACTTCGGGACACTAGGGCTCCTGAATTTTTCCCAGTACCTGGTGACAACAACTTCTATTTACGAGTGCAGGTTTGATTTTTCTACTTAGCCTTTTCAAGTTTCATCATTGGTGGATTTATATGGCAATGCTTTATATGGCAGCTCACGCTGTGACATATCTGAAGTGGTGTTTCACTGTCGTCTTTGTTTTATAGGTCAAAGATATGGGATCAGGTATCAGCCCTCAAGATATTCCCAAGTTATTCACTAAATTTGCCCAAAATCAATCTCCGGCCCTTAAAAACTCTGGTGGGAGTGGACTGGGACTTGCAATTTGTAAAAGGTACACCTTTCCTTGTATTGGCTCTCTAGACCCTGCAGCGGGTTTAGCCATGTATATGACCCACGGCGTCCTTCTGGTGCATTTTGAGAACTTAGGTACTGACTGCTGAGTAAGTTAACTTATGGAACTATATTATTGTCATTTGCTGCGTCTAGGTTTGTTAACCTCATGGATGGCCATATATGGATTGAAAGTGAAGGTCTTGGCAAAGGATGTACTGCTACTTTTATCGTGAAGCTTGGAATTCCAGAAAAAATAGGTGATACAAAGTTTCCTGTTATAGGCCAATCGGCTGCTAGTCGGGTTCAGACCAGTTTTCCTGGGCTGAAGGTTTTACTCGTGGATGATAACAGGTCTGTACTTCATCCCTTGTGGGAACTTTTATTAAACTGTGTACTTGACGCGTTTATCCTTTCAAGGTGAACTTCTTCTTGGAATAATATTAGAAGGATAGGTAAAACTGTAGACTAGAGACTGATAAAATGCTGGTGAAAGGTGATAATGGGGTAGATTCTTGATGACAGTGTTACTGGAATAAATATTTTCTTCTATTGGCAACTTCTTTGGTGTAAATAATACCGATGTGATAAGTCACACTAATTTCTGTCCCCTGCACCTCTTGATAAAGTTTTTTTCTGATGCAATATGTGGTGAAAACTTGATAGAAACTATTACTGTTTTCTAAAAATCGGATGTGTTGGTGCTGCAGTGTGAGCAGGGCAGTTACTAAAGGACTTCTCCTGCATCTTGGTTGTGAGGTGACGACTGTAAGCTCAAGGGAGGAGTGTTTGCGTGTAGTTTCAGAGGATCACAGAGTGGTAATTATGGACATGTGTGTTTCTGGAGTGGACAGTTATGACATTGCTGTCCAATTACAGGACAGGTTTACCAAACGCTATGAGAGGCCACTGATAGTAGCACTCACCGGGAACACCGACAAGTTAACTAAAGAGAATTGCATGAGGGTAGGGATGGATGGAGTGATTGTGAAGCCCGTGTCGATTGATAAAATGAGAACTGTGCTGTCTGATCTGTTGGAACATCGTGTCCTCTTTTGAGGCTGGGCTAGCAAGCGGATGCCCGTTCCAGTCACCGCTGACTGTAGTTAGTGGAAAGCTAGGGATATTAGCAGATCGACTGTGTACATATACAGTCTCCGGCAACAAGTGGAAATTGATGTGGACAGTTGTTCCTGGGCATCATCAACTGGGTTCATTCTTGTGCACATGTGGAGTATGAGCAGATTGAAAGATGGGATTGTGGGATAACATCTAGAGCCAGGGCGGAGACGTGATATGTACCTCCCAGTCATTAAGCTCTTGTTTTACGTGGAGTGATTGCTTGCGGCGATGACACCCTGCTTCCTTCAATAACAGAGGCGCCGTCATGATAAACTACATGAGCCGCGCTTAGATCCCGACTATCTATCGAGTGGTTTCTTTTTTTATTCTGTCAATAGATTGGGCTACTGCAGTGTTGCTAAATCCCCATAAAAGACTTATTGAGTTGGACAGCGTGGGGTGAAACTTTTACCGTCTCCAGTAGGTTAAGATTGACTGTTGTGTGACCATGAATGAATTGCTTCAGCTTTCATCCTCTTCTCTTCTTCTTTTTGGAGCGAGGAGCTCTGCACTTGTAATCGACAGAGACCCAGAAAAACGTGCTTGAGAAAAAAGCAAATGAATCGTTAGATTGTCTGTCCCATTGGGAAGGATTGCAAGTTGAAAAGATGCAGACGACTTTTGGAAGGAGAGGGACAGGTTTTGGACTGTTCCTGCTGGGGATTCTCTCTAAAAACTTATTTTAGGGGCATGGTTGCATTTCTCATCTCCCCTCTTTTTCATGCTTTCGAGGTTAGGAAGAGGGAATGGTAGCGCCACCCCCCCCCCCCCCCCCCCCCCACACACACACCCATCAGGATGAGAATTGCAGAAAAGGGTGTATCCACTCCACTCCATGTTCATCGTCCCTTCAAGATCTTTTTATTAGGGAGAGAAAAAAAAGAGAGACATATCTAACGCCTAATACCAAAATATATTAAAATTAACCGATATCATTAGATTGGGCACCCCCGTTAACAAAACCCTACCTAAGACTACAAAACAAAATGCCGGTAAGGGGAAAAGGGGCCAAATCAAAAAGAGCAGGGAGATCTTAAAAATTAAAATCTGATAAGACACCAATCAACTTTTACTAGACCACCAAAGACCAACAGGAAGGAGAGACGCCCCAAAACCCAGTTCAATGTCTCCCAAGTGGTCGTCTTTTCCACAGGCGCGTCTTTTTCTTTTTTCTTTCCTTGTCATCTTCCGAATCCTGGGTTTTTCCCTCGAGTTTTGTTCCTTAACGATGTCATGTGGCGAAATATTTCGTCAAATGACGCATTAAATTTCCAAATTCGTGTACTAACCCACCGAAATCGGTCTTTGTAAGGCCGACTTCGGTCTTGACGAACGGAAATCGGCCTAACAAAGGCCGACTTCCTGAATTTTCTTTTTTTTTTTTTGCTTTTGAATTAAAAAAAAAATACCTAAGTGAGGGAAGTCGGCCATACATTTTTTTTTCTTTTGAAAATTATTTTTACATGAGTGAGGAAGTCGGCCTTATTTAGAAAAAATTTTAGCAAACGAACTCTGGGACGCTGCATGAAGGACCTTACAAAGGCGGACTTCCTTGAGGACCGAAGTCGGCCTTTGTAAGGCCGACTTTGGTGGGTTAGTTCGCAAAATTTGGAAACTTAATGCGTCATTTGGCGAAATATTTCGCCAAATAACGTCATTAAGGAATAAAACTCTTTTTCCTTGCCGTCCCAACACCACCACGGGTTCCACGTTCCGCCAACTTCATAAAAATCGCGACTTTTTATCTGGGTAGGATCGGGATTCCTAGTGCCCTCTAAGAATTTTATGGGATATTGAATTTCTTTTTAAGGAGAAAAAAGGAAAAAAGCTCTCTGCAAAGAGTTTTCATTGCATGGAGAGATAGTGTCGTTCTTCTGCCTTTATGCTTTTGAGCGGGATGGAATCTCAGGTGGAGAAGAAGGTTGCTGTCTGCGGCGGCACGGGATTCGGGGATGTCTACGGCGTTTTGGTTCTCCCTAAGGAGGCGAAGCACCCCCTCCTACGGTTCCAATCTAAACTCCCAAACCTCAGACACGTCCTCAAGGTCAGAGCATAGCTGACCACCCTCATCCCCTCTTTCTTTCTGCGATTGAAGTAGAAGTTGAGCCTTTTTCTAACGGAACAGAAGTTTTGGCCACTTAACGTGTTGTGTTTCAGTAATCTGGTGGTTCTTCTGGAGGTCTCTTGACATCCAACTAACGTGCAAGCTATCTTGGGCCTAATTCTGACAAAGCCCACAAAAGCCCACAGCCGAGACAAACATATTAGGCTTGCATCTACAGGAGGAAGTCTACAGAGGCAGAATAGTAACCTTATAATCAAGGGCCTGTGCCTGGGACACGAAGTCTACAGGCTTGCGCCTGGGACACAAAGTCTACAGGCTTGCGCCTATAGAGGATATTAAGACTATAGGCCTGCACCTGCAAGGGACACGCATCAAAGAAAAACGGTTCCACAGCCCCGAGATAATTGGGACTTGTTACCCATGCATAACACTAGCACACGTCTTAAAGATAATCAATTAAACCCGAAATCAGAGGAGCTGATCCACGATCAAATAAGTGATAATCAGTTAATTCCGAGATTCTTGGTGTGAGTTAAGTCTGGAAGATTTTCAGAAGGTCGTAACAGACCAAATATAAAAGGAGGAGATCTTCCTCAGAGAAAATCACGATCAAAATAGCCAAACAGAAGCTTATTTTGCCCGTCACCTCTTAGCGTAGTTGTTAGAATTCCCCGACCTGGGCGAGACCCTTAAGGTTTCATTGGTCTTCACTTCCACCATCAGAGTGAGCAACCGTAGCTCTGATAACGAACCTTCTGCCTTCACCTCCACCATCAGAGTGAGCAACCGTAGCTCTGATTACAACCCTCCGCCTTCACTTCCACCATCAGAGTGAGCAACCGTAGCTCTGATAACGAACCTTCCGCCTTCACCTTCACCATCAGAGTAAGCAACCGTAGCTCTGATAACAACCCTCCGTCTTCGCTTCCACCATCAGAGTGAGCAACCGTAGCTCTGATAAACCCTCTGCCTTCGCTTCCACCATCAGAGTGAGCAACCGTAGCTCTGATAACAACCCTCCGCCTTCACTTCCACCATCAGAGTGAGCAACCGTAGCTCTGGTAACAGCCCTTCGCCTTCGACACTTTCGCCAGGGCAGATCACCACAGCCTTGGCACCCACGTCCGTCTCAGCACTCGACCGTACCCAGTCCACCAAGCCCAGCAGCTGAGTTCTGCCACCCGAGGAGCGCAAGCCTACAGCGTTCCACCATCAAGTCTACTACAACGCTCCAAGTCCGTGGAGCACTGTAGCTAATCTACGTCTTTACCACCGTCCTTGTTTTACTTTTGTGGCTGTAATCGTTTTTTACTTCTTGTAAAAACTGTTTGCATTCAATCAAATTCTTCAATTACTTACTGGCGACCACATCTATAAAATCCCTGTGAGTCTTATTGCCAAATATTTCCGACGTGATCCGTTTCCTACGCGAACAAGTTCTGGTTCGGCTTTTCTGGTGCGTGAGATCTCTGTGGGGTGAGGGTTTTCTATCAGAGGCGATGGTTTCTCTTCTCTGTCCTGTCTTGGCCACAAGTGAAGTTTATACATACGTGCTGTGGGGTTGGACTGGTGAATAGATTTGAGTAGGAGAACTTGCTTTTTACGCACACCTCGTGTTTCTCGAGCGGAGCCTTGGCAGGCGCCATGACGAAAGCCGTTCTGGCTTCTTTGGAGACCATAAGGTGCGTATTGGTTGTCCCATTTACTGTTGCTTTTCCTTCCCCGCCAGAATGTGTTTGTCCAGATTATCTTCTTTTCCAGGACAAGAATGGTGGTGGGTATTGGCTCCAAACATATTGCAGATTCTTAGAGGTGATCGAACACCAAGGCTGGCAAGGACTTTGGGCTGGTAACGCTGTCAATATGGTTCGGATCATTCCTACACAGTCAATTGAACTTGGGACATTTGAGTGTGTGAAACGGGCAATGACGTCCATGCAAGAGAAGTGGAATGAGGATGGTGGCCCCAAGTTACAAATCGGTCAAGTCACCTTAAACTTGTCTCTTTCCTGGATCTCTCCTGTTGCTGTAGCTGTTGCAGCTGCTAGGGTCGCTAGTACCCTCGTTTGACTTTGCCATCCTCTTGAAGTTTTGAAGGTATAAAATCTTTTTTTGGTTTCTCTATCATTAGCCATTTCCAATCGTGTCTGTGCTGAATCCAGCGAAGCTTACCTTTCCTTGCTGCAAAGTGAAGATCGTTGCCTGCTTTACTCTGAAGCACTTACAAGTTGTCTTTTGATTGGGTTTGGTAATTGTGGAACTAAGTCCCCGCAGGATCGGTTGACTGTGAGCCCAGACATCTACCCTAGTCTAACAGTTGCCATGAGTAAAATTTATCAGGATGGTGGTGTCGGTGCATTCTATGCTGGAATATCCCCCACTTTGATGGGGATGTTGCCGTATAGCACCAGTTATTTCTTTATATACGAAACGGTGAAGAAGTCTTACTGCTCGTCTAAGAATAAGAAGACCTTGAACCGTCCTGAGATGCTCCTAATTGGAGCTTTTGCAGGTAAGGATCCTCGTTCCTTTCACATCCCTTGTTTTGCAATCTTCATTATCCATCTACAGAGGAACTTACCTCCAGGATTTCATTCTCCCGTGTTGTCTGAAATCTCAATCCCTAGGTTTCACTGCCAGCACTATTAGTTTCCCGTTGGAGGTGGCGAGGAAGACGATGATGGTGGGAGCACTACAAGGGAAGTGTCCGCCTCGCAGAGGTCATTCGGTAGGAGGGCTTGTTGGGTCTTTACAGGGGTTGGGGAGCAAGTTGCTTGAAGGTTATGCCTTCTTCCAGCATCACCTGGATGTTCTATGAGGCTTGGAAGGATATACTGCTTTTAGACAGACCTCACATATAGGAGACATTTTCAATTTTTTATAACATCCCCAACAATTCTTCCCTTTTTAATACTACGGCGGATCGCCATTAAAGATGTAACATCACCGAGACGACTCGTTACCTGTGGCCGCGGAGTTGTTATCCTGGAAGTGAATTTGGGTTGTCATAATTCTTGTAGTCTCATTCTTGTTCTCTAGTTTCCATTCGCCACTAATACAACAGCAGAAAGCGGAAAGACCATATTCAGGATCGCGTCTCATCTTCCTCCCCCTTTTCACTTGACAAGTTGCTTCTGGTTTATATGCACAACATTAGGCTAAATCAGTGCCGCCTACACGTTATCCTGCTCTGCTGAAGCCCCCCCAGTTCTCGGGAAGAGCCGAGACATGCTAGCCCCAAATGACGGTGAGTTCTCGACTAATGTGTAGATGCAAAACAAGCATAATCCTGCATAACATACACATAAGGTTGTCAGTACGAACCTCGTCTTGGGAGACCTGGAGGAACAAAACGAATAAGAAACTCCTAATCGAAGTCTTTCACCTTCTGGGACAATAAGAGAAAAGGCTTAAGTTGTTGGCAATGGCATTACAATAGATATGGAAGGGGTCATCTTTGAATGATTCAAGCAACCAAAAGGAACAGCCAATCCACACCGACAATACAAAAAAAGAAACGTTAAAATAGCTAAAGGGACTGGTAGAAGTCCAAAGATACCAACAATACCAGGCTTTGACCATCAAGAGGGGCAGAAAGGAAACAAGGGTTTCGTTTCAGCCATAGCCGCACCAACCACCAACACAACAGTGCTAAAACCCAAAGAGATAAACATCAAAGCGCGTTGAGGATTGAGAAGGCCCGTACCGACATATGCAACCGTCGCACCCAAAACCAGTCTTCCTATTACGGACAGCAGGTAGAGGCAAGCAATAACCTGAAAGGAAGGTCGCGTGCTCAGTGATGACTCCTTAAATCAGAGTAAACTGAAGGAAGATTTCTACAATTCATCAACTCAAATAATCGAGCGAATTATCCGTGTAAGTGATCAGTTGGGAACTATAAGGATAATCCATCATCAGTCATCATGAAAGTATGAAACTATCTGCCGGTAAAGCCAATGAAACGAGGCCTTTTTTTCTGAGATACCTTGACAAAGAAGCGCTTGTCGTGGCCGGTGGCAGCCACTCGCAGTACAGACTCCGCGGCTCCTAGCGTGTTGGCGATGCAGGCGACAAAGCCGCTGGCAGTCTCCTGGGAGATCTGCCACTCCAGCGGATCAACAGGCACCCTGTAATCAAACCGTACCCGAGAGTTGATGAGAACGGAGCGACCAACCAAATACGGACTAGAAGTGAAGGGAAGAGAAGGACAGACGAGATATTCAGGTGGCGGAAGAGGAGGCCGAGGATGGCGAGGGAGCAGAGGAGGACGATGAAGACGTCGGAGAGGAGGGAGAGGAGGCTCGACTCCCTGAAGGCGCAGTGGTAGTACACCAGGCTCCCGCATACCATCACTATCCCCGTCTTCCCTACCTCCTTCCTCATCCTCTCGACGATGATTCTTACCCCTTCCTTCTTCTCCGGTCCATCTCCGTCCCGCCCACGGATCAGTCAAGAAGGAACGGCTCGAGATAAGGCGTCGGTCGGTCTTCGTCGTCGTCGTCGGCGGCGGCGGCTTAGGCTGAGGGGAAGGCGAAGGAAGAACGACCGACGGATCGCAGAAGTGGTCAAACAAAAAACGAAGAAGATGATCGCTTCGATAACTGTTTCTGTTCCCAATTCCAACAGGGGCTTCGTCTCTTGCTGTTTAAAACCTTAACTCCCCGTTTGGTTTTTGCCAAATCACAAAAAGTTGGAAACCCATAAAACAATGTCTACTCAATGATGGAATGGAAGTACATTAATTGAAGAAAACTGCTGATTAGTTTTATGAAAGTTTTTTATCAAACCAAACAATCCCTTAAGCCTTACTTAAGAGGGGCCCTTGTTATTGTCTAATTATCTTATTTTATTACTAATGTCTTTAAGTAAGTATTTTCAAATATATTTTGGAACTAACTTTATATTATAACAAAACTCCTTAAAATTGGAGACAACTAAACTAAACAAAGAATGTCTCATAAGAGGGGAGGGAGAGGGATTGGAGCTCTTCCTGTTTGTTCTATGCATAATCATCAATCCTGTTGTTCTTGTTTTTTTTAACTTAACAAGGGAAGAGTAGCGGGGAAGGGTCCCTGCGCAGCTTCCAGTCGGCCAGCTCCAGCTTCTTCATCTTCTCCTCACACCATGTCAGCTGCTCTTTTGTGATCCTCTCCGACCTTAGGACCATCGACACTATCTTCACGTCCACCAGCCCTAACAGAAGCTCCGCGTCATCGTACGTCTGGGGCCACGTCTTCGTCTTCCCACCCTTTCCTCTTCTTCTGCAGTTCCTTCAGTCTCGTTGCTTTCTGCAATGATTTTTTTAATGGGGAGATAAGAGCAGTTTTCAAAATGATTGCCGACTGAGGTTCTCAGTTTCGGGAAAAACTCGCCTTCTCTAAGGAGGACTGGACCTGCTGGAGGGGCTGGGCGATGTGGTTTCTGGTTCCCAAATATGTTTAGGACAGCACTTTGTTTCTTTCTTGTCGCAACGGAGGAAAAGGTAAAAATGTGAGGATAATACTCTCCATGAGTCTCTCACGAGATCCAGGGCGAGCACCGTAAAGTCCGGACCTCCTCCTTCTTCTTCCTTTTCTGTCTCTATCTGCTCAGAACCTATCCAACACAAACCACAGAGAAAAAAAGAGAAGCTTCAACAGCTGTCCTCGACTTGCAGGAGCCTTTGAAAGATGCAGATGCCTTTCCTTTCGACACCACAAGCATCGATCTCAAACTAAGGATAGAACTATCTTCCCCCATATTCCTAAACTTCAAATCAAAAGTCAACTCTTTTGGGGCCGCGATTCTCAGAAAAAAAAACCTTTACCTCGAACAAGCGGGACCTGAAGCAGTTTTTTTGGAGCAATTTCCTTGCACGAGCATATGTTTCAGGCCGGAGGACCATCTTCAAAGGGCTCGTTTTCAATGAACCTCTGCAACAGGAACATGAAAAATGCTCAAATTGCTGAGCGCTGTGATTATAACATGTCCTCCGGGTGTGGGTTGAATAGAGGTCTTCTGCCGCAGCTGGGTGTACTGGGAATGAAGGGCTTCCAAAGTCAGGCATGCTTGCGCTATGTAAGCAGTTTCGAGATCCAGATAAGGACTGTTGTCAGACTGCTGCAAACGTTGCATTTCCTCGTCCGGATCTTCAGTTCTCGCCAGGGAAAGGCAGCGAAATACCGACGCAAGCTTCTTAGAGGCAGACTTCAGGGACAGGTGCAGTCAGAGCTTGGGATCCTTGGAGGACGGCACCAGCCTTGCGTTAAGGTTACAGACATTACACCGGCATAAAACATAAACCTCGTTACACAATGACGATGTATATCTAGTCACTCAAAAAATAATCGGCCTAAGGGACAACAACACTGGCAAGAGTCAGAAATTCGGTTATTATGGTCATGGTTATGACTACTGGTCCCACTATATCAGAGAGGCATAAAATCTACACAATCTGCACAAAGCATCGGAGATGCATTGCAGGAGAGAAAACAAAAGGGCTACCTGCTTCATTAAGCAGCTGTGCACTGAGGCGGTCAAAGAACAGCATTCTTTCACAGTACTTCTCATAGAAAGCATCAAATCCAGCCCACCACTGTCGACCTTGAACGCCAACATCCTGGCAGTCACCACAGTTTCATCTCACCCTCTTCATCATCATCGTCATCCTCCTCGGCACATGAATCCTCCTCAGGTAATTAACATTAAGAAACTGTTCCTCCTAAGCTCCTTCAACCTTCTCTTAACCTCATTCGCTATGAAGTCCTCGTCGTCATCGTCCTCCACATTATCTTCCGACACTGGCGACTTGCTGGGGATATTACCACCGGCATCTGATTTCTGATCACCCATCAGGCAGGGGGGGCACAGGCATCTCTTCAGATCCCTGGTCCAGGGGAAAGGTTACTAGACCTCCTAAACTTCCTAATCCTGAAGAAATCCATCTGCAGAGGCCTATCTTGCCTCTCCCACCACTTCTCCTGTCCTAGCAAAACGCCCCTCTTTCCTCTCCTTTCCAACTTACAAATCACAGCTCCATCTTCCCTAGACAACAATGTAAGCAAGCCCTCCTGAATAGCCAAGCTTCCCGAAATCACAAATCCCCGCCCTTTCCCTGAACACAAGCTCAGTAGAAGCGGATTCCGAGCAACCCAACAAAATCTATCCAACCAGAATGTAAAAAGGATGCACCTTTGGACTCAACACACATGCACATTAAACCCTGTTCTCCTTAAAAGTGGGCATGCAAGTAGCCCCCTCCTCTCTCTTGGGTTGCTTCAGATTTACAAAGCCAATGAATCCAGCCAAACCCAGAAGGCAAAAACAGAATCCAAAACCTTGGTGGAATACCTCCCGGGATCAAAAGCACATGCCTTTCTGCATCTCCCCCCCCCCCCCCCCCCCCAACCCCCAAAAACAGAATGTGGCTCGAGATTGAGATCTCCTCCCAGAAGAAAACAACAAGGAGGGAGGTGGGAGAAACCGAAAAAAGGGTAAAAGGAGGGTCTTGCGGGTCTTGGCCAAAACCAAAAACAACGAGAGGGAGGGAGGGAAATCCTTTAATTTGCTTTGGAAATTTTCTCTTTTATGGGTAATTAATTGGTTTGAAATTTTCCTTTCACAAAAAGATACAATCTTTAGCATTAAATGTCAGATCGGACCGGTAGAAAAAAGAAACTGGAAACGAAAAATACAAGTAAACAGGCACCAAATGGGGCAATTCATCCGAGCAAGAAGGGAAAAAAGTAAATGATGGGAGAGAAAAGGAGGGCAGGGAAGACATTGTTAGAGACCAAAAACAGTACTGGAGATTCAGACTATAGTTAGTCCAACAAGACTAGGGAGGGGAGGAGGGGTGGGATAGGGGATAGGTGGTCGGTTGTCAGATCAGACCCTCGTACAGAGGGAATAAATGTCAGGAACAAGGTCTGTCTCCTCTTCTTTTTTAGTATAAATGTTAAAAAACCAAGGCTTTTTTAAAAATCAGGGCCCATGAATCAGAAACCCGGGCTTCACAAAACACAACCATGCAGGTCTCTGTGGTTGATTGATTTTTGAATGATGACGGGAGAGGAGATTTTTGTTGGTTAGGATTGTCGGTGGGAATGGGACTGGAAAAAACACAGATTTTTTTTTTTCGGGGGGGGGGGGGGGGATTGGCAATGATCACAATAGACATGTTTTGTTAGAAAATGTGCTGGAGGACCATGAATTGAATATGATATCAAGAAGAGGAGAGGAGGGGGGTGGTGTTGATGAATCTTCTTCACCTGGGACACAACAACTCCATCCCACGTTGAATCCCAGAAAAGATAAGCAGACTCAAGCTTTAGGAATGGATATGGAATTCGTAGATTTGCAATCAGACCCAGGACCTTCCATTCCATTTGCATGATGTTTCTCCTCCTCCTTGTACCCAAGCACCATCCTCAGCAATGATTCTCGTCCCGAAAGCGGATAGTAGACACTGTTCTCGTCGGGTTCTCCGTTTCCATTCCCTTTGACGATGCCCGATCTTATCGCGGCCCCGCCCATCCTTCTTCCTGAAGCTTGCCGGCTCACGGCATGTACCCGCACCAACCTCGCTCCTTAGGAAGACGTTAGAGTCGAACACGGTCCCTTACAAGCAACTCGAAGTTTTTTACTCTTGGTTGTTGACACCAGAGGTAGAGGAAGTGTGCTCCTCCCTGAGCAACAACTCCCCCTGAATCAGAAAGCAAAAGAAGGAGGCGAGAGAATCGATTTCCATTAATGACTTCCTTGTCGAATATTACGCTCGTGAAAGCGAAAATTTTTCTTGGTTATTTAATGATTAGATTTTTCATGAAAAAAAGAATTTAATTCTTTTAATTTAGATTTTGTATTTTTTTTTATAAAAATATAAGTCACAAGAAAGAGTCTATAGAGATGATGGTAGAAATAAAAATTAGCATCTTTTTATTGTTTACAGAGAAAAAAAATTTTTTAATGTAAAACGTTATAATCAGATTCGTCCATAAAAAGAGAATAATTATCTTTTACAATTATCCTCCTGATTTTGGCCTTATTATGGAAAATGGGTAACAAAAAGAAGGGGTGTATTATAATCTTTTTACATTATCATGGATTTTTGATTTCGTTGGATTACATTATCGGATAATTTTTTTCATTAGGATGGAAAATTACTTAAAGAAATGGTACGGAGAACAAAGGAGAACGTGAGTGGATTAGGAAGAAGGTGGGCTTCCTAAACATGAGCATCATTTCGTCTCTTTCCTTTAAATTATTGAAATATGGAAAAAAAAAGGAAAATTTCCGGATTCGAAATCTTACGTACGCCAGTAACCCCTATTGGAAGACTCACTCACTTATAGTTAGGTGTCTTTACCCGAGTCGAATCCGAATTCGTCGGAGCACGAAGCTCTCGAAAATCGGAGCGGGCGATAAAAAAACACTATAGCTTCCACCCCAAATTTATTTACCTTTTCCACTTGTCGACTATAATCACACTTAAAACCCAACTGATGGTTCAACACCGACTCGATATGAGAAATGGGTTTAGGAAAATTAAGATGAAGTTTTTTTTTAATAAGAGGCATGATGTTTGATATTGCCCTTTAAAAAGAACCAAACAAAAAGAACGATTTAAGGAAAGGAGGTGGAGAGAATCTGAATTTGCATGTGATGATCACCAGCCAGGAGAAGTATCGATTTTTGATTCTGCGCTGTGCCGCGGTGGGATATGGTCTGGGAGTGAGGCGACGAGCAGCGACAGTGGGCAATATAATTAACAACAAAACCTTGTTGTTCGTGTCCTCTCACAACATCAAACTCGAGTTGTCTGTCTAAATGCTCACGCGCAATTACTGTGTTATTTTTATTCGTAAAATTTATCAATATATCGCTTTTTACGTGATGGTTTCGATCCGCTCCTCTTTATTTTTTAACCGAATTACGGTTTTCATTGCGTCACCAAGTATAACGATTGATTATCGTGTCTTGAGCCCTAACTTTTTTTAAGTGCGTTAAAACAGGAGGTTCCAATCTCAGTCAATGGCCGATTATCCACTCTGTTCTGTGACACTTAGAAAAAACTTTTTCTAGTGTGCCTACGTAGCTCGAAATCGCGACACGAAGTTGATAATCAATATGGCGATTACCAATTTAGTCTTTATCAAATTACATCTAAGCGCAAATTACTAAACACTCTTTTTTTATAAATTATACGACGATTCGTCATTGTATGAATTTATATTTTTATACAATTTTTAAATCTTAAAATATTATTATCTAGTATTCTTTTTTTAAATTATCATATTTCAGTATGTGCAAATAAAATGTTTGTTAGGGAGGGAATGAAAAGGACACACGTTGTCTAATTTTGTTGTGTTTGTTAGTGAGTATCGGAATTTTGCTACGAAAATACGGTTATTTAATAAAAAATTATAAATTACGATCAGTAGTTCGTTAAAATACGATTTTACCGTCAAATTGACGCGTTTTCAAAATACAAATATTGGCGGTTTTTACGGGCGTTTGAAGGCGTGGTTTGCATTTTGAAAACTCGTCATCACGTTGCAAGGGACGGGGTTTTCAAATTGCGCCCCTCCATTTACTTATGTATTTTTGCCGCTTTTTTAAAACAGACTCGATGTCTTATCGAGAGCGGCGGGTTTTATGCCCCTTTATCTAAATAAAAACTCGTCATTTCGAAGATTTAAAATCGTATTATATTGATATTTTATGAAGTTCTGTAATATATTTTACAAATTTTTATATAAAACATAACCGTGTTTACTTGCAAAAAAAAACTATGAGATTCGGCAAGAGAGTGCAGAGGGGGAGGGTTGCTGCTGCCTCAAGCGGAGGAAACGCATCATATTGATCCTTATCCGTTTGTTTCTTCTTACGAGTCTGTTGTGGGTGTGTTGGGGTGGGGCGGAGGGGGGTGGGGGGGGGGGGGGGGGGGGGGGGGGGGGGGGGGGGGGGGGGGGGGTGGGGGGGGGGGGGGGGGGGGGGGGGGGGGGGGAGGGCGGGGGGGGGGGGGGGGGGGGGGGGGGGGGGGGGGGTGGGGGGGGGGGGAGGGAGGGGGGGGGGGGGGGGGGGGGGGGGGGGGGGGGGGGGGGGGGGGGGGGGGGGGGGGGGGGGGGGGGGGGTGGGGGGGGGGGGGGGGGGGGGGGGGGGGGGGGGGGGGGGGGGGGGGGGGGGTGGGGGGGGGGGGGGGGGGGGGGGGGTGGGGGGGGGGGGGGGGGCTCTTCTTTCTTCTTTCCTCTGACAGGTAATTTCTCTGCTCCTTCTACATACACTACCACTCTACTCCCTTTCCCTCGTCATTTCTCCGTTGGATTTTTGGTGGTGGGATTGTGTGCGTGAGGAGGAGGGGCCTGGGCTTCCTATGTTTTCTATTACTTCCTTCTATTTTAGGTAGGATAAAGATCAGCCAATTATCCTAAGGCTACGGTGTGTCACCCCCGCCCCCTTCCTTTCCTATTTTTTCCTTGCCCTTTTTCTCTTTTGATGTTTCCTCTTATACACGTGAAGACTCCCACAACCTCAACACAAACAACACCATTTCTTGCACTGTCCTCCTCACTCCCCCCCCCCCCCACACCACCCCCCTTTTTACCCACATAGCAGAAAGATCCTTTCTCTTGTCCCTCCCCCAAGCAATGTCATCGATCCTGGGTTTGATTCGCGCTTCTTCCCCCGAACTGCTACACCCCCCCCGAACTGTACTGGAACTGGGAGTGCTTCCGGTTTTGGCAAGTGTTTTTCTTTTGTTACCCCCTTTTGTGTTTGGGGGGGTGATTTTCTTTGTCTGGTTTCCTTTCCACTTTTCTTGTGGGAGTGAAAATAAAGGGGGGGCGGGTGTTGGATTTGCAGTGTCTCAGTGGTTGCTTCCAGTCCCTGCTTTTCTTTTTTGTACCTTGACAGGTCGCCCAGATCTCCTCACATTTTTTCTGGAGGGGTTATGCCATTTGAGCGGCGGTTTTATCTCTTTGACTTTGAAATTGTTCATTGCTTTCCCCCGTGATGCTGTGTTGTCGGGAAAGAAGCAAAGGGCCTCTTGGAAAGTGATGTGCTTGCTCTTGATGGCAGGAATTAGGGAAGTACTGCTTCATTCCGGTGTGCTAGCCGTTGTGTAACCAATATCATGCTCAATGCATTAGACACTCTATTGTGTGGCTTTGATTAGAGTAGGAAAGAAAAGGAACTTGCCTGGATTTGGCCGGTGATTTTTGTCTCTGATTTTGCTGCAATTCGACACTCATGCAGTGGTCCATTGATGTTGATTTATCTTCTTGAAGCTTCCATTTGAGGAATGTGATTACTCCCCCATATTTTAGACAAGGGATTAGGTTTTCATTGTTTTTCCCTTGAATCTATCTTACAACAAGCTTATCTGCCTTTTCTACCAGTATTTGGTCATGTAGTATCGGGTGATTTGGCTGTACATGTTTAGCGATTAGTCGTTGGTTGTTAGAATAGAGACGGTAGGTTGGATTTGCTATCAGTTTCTATCTTTATATCCATACGTCTTTGTCGCCCGCAGATAATATCTGCATATTAGGCATGAGGTATTTTCGTGAGTGCCTTTCTACTTTTTTCTGTTTTCTTCACTAAGCAATGAATATGCATATGGGGGGGTGGGGACCGTTTATGTCCATGTTTATCCAGCTACATGGCAAGTTGATGCTATCCGTTGTTTTCCCGTTATTCTAAAAAAAATTATCTTCCTACTTCGTCGGTGCCGGTTTAAACATGCTTATTAATCGCTCTTTGTAACGCCTGTAATCGGCCCATCTAAATATCACTCGTTGTTCACTCGTGTGGGGCAATTTTCAGATCTTCACTCTCCATTTCAAAGTGTTGCGGAACACCTTTTGATTGCTGGATTGGTACTTCAAAGGAGAACGCAATGGGTTTCCAGGTTCCACATTTCACCATCTCAGTAAATGGCCCTCTTTGTTTCGGTGTCGGACCAGAGACAGCCAAAAGAGCGTCCTCCAAAACAATGAGCTCCGCCCGCGATGCCTTACACCGGTGGTGTCATATATGAAATCACAGGAGAGCTGGGTAAAATGTTTGACATCCCAACGGACGGATCCAAGGCTCGGAAGTCAGGGCCCCATCACCAGTCGGCCACTATCAGATACCGGTTCATTTGGAGGGTGCTGCTTCACATTCATCGGGCCCTCTTAATTATGGCGAGCCAAGAACAAGCTATTTCAACTCCGGGTCCTCTCAATTCCGGTGGGAATGCCTGGTTCCTGCCTCTTTGATGAAGTCCCAAATTCTTGGTCCACTGAATAATCATGGATGAACCTATAAAGAAGTAATCCGGTCCTCGTATACTGGGTGCGGTCTCTCGCCAGAAACTTCTGGACCCTATTCCCCCCGTGTCCTTCCTACGTACACAGGGCTTATATATTACCGGTTCTATATCTTCCGGTCCACTAAACTCATCTGGGGCACAACGCATAATTCTATGGTCCTCCTAGAATCTGTGGGGATCCATGATTGTTTCATGGTTCACTGGCACACAATCAAGCCGTGACTGCACTTTCCCAGGTAGTTGAGTATTCATTACTAAAGAGGAACCTCCCAAAACCCAAATTCTGGTCGGTTGGTCATAATATTTGGGATGGGTTTCATAGCTGGTGGATTTATTCAAGGTGCCGTCCACCAATAGCCGATCCTTATCATTGTTGTTGTGGTCCTTCTTTATCTTGGTATTCACGCTATTCACTTGGAATACATGCTGGTGGCCGGAGGGCCGTCACTAAGCTACATTGCCCGATATCCGGACACTGATCTCATGATACAGCAAATAATGGGCAAGTATGTAAAAGTATCAGGGGTACGTTCCTCATCGAAATGTGGACTTGATTCTTAGGATTTCCTTCTCCTGATTGGTCTCAAATAATAAGAAAACCGGTATTAGTTTGAAGTTATTGTGTAGTAATGGAGGTCTACATCTTACATGGTCATTACATGTGGCGAATGTCCCTCTTGAGTCCTCTTTCCGAAAGATTTCCCAGATGTGTCTTTACAATAAAGAGCTTGTATGAATATCGAAGGAGGATGGGGTGTCAAAAAAGCAGCCAATCCTACCCCATCGTCGGTTTACATGGGGACTCAGATCGAGCAGATGTGAGTATATTTCTCTTTCTATGCTTCTAGTTATGTCCATAATTCTTCTTTCTGATTGTGGTATTCCTTGGAATGTGGAAAGTAGTGGCAGTGATATTTTTTCTCTTTCAATTTGGTTCTCCGGTGAAAGAAGTAGGTGGCCTCAGTGATTGGGTAGATGATCTCTTTGATTAAAGCATTAATTATTTATTTTTTTTTTGAGGCAGAATAATGCGAAAATTCGACCATACGTAATATAAACAATTCTATCGGGTGGTATTTTTGAAAGCTGCTGCTGTTGTTGCCCTGCTTTATCCTTTCTCTTTTTTTTTCTCATTGTCTTTATGTTTAATTCTGATGTTCATTATGCAAAATTGATCTGGACGTGCTATGTTGGTTACGTAATGGCAGATGAGGCATGTGGTGGACTTCTACATCTCTGATTTCCAATCTGGGTTGAGGTCCTTGGTGAAAACTGGGTATGGTGCGAGGGTGACTCCTTATGTGGACGACTCCATCGTCATTGATGTAAACCCTGCAAACAAGGACATGTCCACTGAATTCATCAGATGGCTGGGGGAAAGGATACCTCATCCACAGTTCGACCGTTATCATGCGCCTTAATGAGGGGTAAATGAAACGTCCATCTCCGTTCCCTTTTCCTTTCTGTTCCGCTGTTGCTTTCTCAGTATCCTTGGTGTTCCTGCCAACTAAGAAATACTACCCGTCGTTATCCATAGGTATATAAAGGAAGGAAGCACTGTTATCGTGATGGGGGGAGTCCAGAGGAACGAGAACTTGATCATGATAGTCCCTCCTCTCGGAACACAATTTCACGGACAGGTTGCAAAGTGGTTCTTCAGTGCATCTTCCCGGTCAGCCTCGACGGCATAGTCTTGAGATACGAAGACCCGTTCAAAGTCGACGTGTTCCCCGTGTTGAAGCAGCAAATACCGCCGCAGCTTCGAGAATGTCAAAATGATGGGGATTTTTTTCTTTTGGGCAGGGGATGTGGGTATTTCTCTTCTTGGTTGTTGTTGGTTCTGGAGGAGGGTGTGGTTTCCTTGTTTCCTCCCTTTGGTTCTTTTTCCTCATTCTGTGTATAATAATAGCTTGTAGAGATTCTTTGTTTCATTTGTGTAGTTGGGGTGGGGGGAAGGTAAGGCTGTTTTTGGATGTTTTGGTTGGCTTGGGCTTTTTCTACTATATGTAAATGAATGAGATGAGAGGTTAAATTCAGGGTAAGTTAAGATTTCTTCACAGGACAGGATTTGTAATATTTCATGAAGTGTTCATTATTTTTCCTCATTTTTCTTGCATTCCTGCTGAATGCTAACATTCACAGGAACTGCAGCAAAAGCAAAAAATGAGGAGTGTAACATAAAAGTACTAATTTCGTCTAGTCGGGGTTTGGGCAAAAAGCCAAAACATAATTTCATTCACAGGTCCTGGTTTTTCTTTTTGCCATTTCCGAAATGCGGGAATTGGGAATCCAAAATTCAAATTACTACAACAAGAAGAGACAAAATGATGTCGTCACGTTTTGGTTGGCGATAAATTATTGGTTATATATATATATATAATATATATATATTTACGTCAACATTGTCGACATTCGTGCTCTCTTATTATTTTACGGTTCGTTAGCAGATTTTTATGCGTTAACTCATTGTTAATAATAATGAATTTGAATATGAAATTTGAAACTCCGTTATCGAATCGAAACAATTGAGTTACGGATAATTGAGAAAATTATCATGAACTCGTCTGTGAGAAAGAAGAACGAGTTCCATATTACCGATCCAAGCCTGTAGATTGATTCCTGTCATTTTCACACTCCCCAGATCCCGACTCCACCTCCGCGCTGCTTTGCCTCGTGGGGAGGAAGTAAGCGAAAACGAAAAAAGAGGTCACAGCTTTTCTTGTCCCGGGGACAGACCTTCAATCGGTTTAAGAAGGCGGAAAATGCGGAGGACGGATGGGGAAGCCACAAAGTCTTCCCGATACGTGGTGGCTTGCGTCCTTCTGTTTGGGTTCTTGCTCCTCTACGGATTACTTTCTGGGCTTCTGGCCCGCTGCTTAACCTCCTCCGTTCCGTTCTTTGATTGGTCCCCTGACATGGCTCAGTTACCACCGTAGTTCTCCCCGACGATGCCCCCGCGAAGGTACGCAGGCTGTCCCCGTTAGGTTTCCCGTGCCTTGCTCGGCGTGGGATTTGGGGGCAGTCTTGTATGTAACGATGCTTGGGAATTTGAAACTGCGCTAGTCAATGTGGTAGTTGCAATGCGTTTTGTGCCTTTGATGATGCTGTGTGTGGCTTGGAGATCTGTCCGCTGTGAGCTTGTGGAAGTAGTGATTTTAGCTTTTTGAGGGAAATGGCAGGGGAGAGTGAGGAAGGCTCCTGGACGGAAGCTGTCACGGCTCGACATTTGCGGACTTACGCGGCCCGGGGTATTGGAATGGGAGAAGATGGCTACTGCGCTGGTTGGCCTCGCTTATATGGGGCATGATTTCAGATTAAGAGTCTGTTGTTCGTGTTTGCAGGTTTTCGGCACCATTTGATTATGGGAGTATATAATAGGATGTTTCCTGGAGTCATTCTGGATTAAAATTAGTTAGTGAGCATGCTGTGCCTTGCGTGTATTGTGTTATTATTGTAATTGTGACTGTGATTTTGTTCATAGTCAATATCACGGTTTCCCCACTTTTGTGTGATTTTTTCTTACTTGCAGGGTACACCTTCACATGTAGATCATTTTATAAATTTCTCGAATAAACTCTTGGGGAGGAAGGATTTGGAAACATGCAAAGGACACCTTGGCTCGATTCGCACTTGGGAATGGTAACAGATGGGATACTACTTTATATATTGTGACCGGACGAATTACGGTCTCCCAGTGCCGTGGACCCCCCCTACATCACACAACTTTTGTCTTGAGATACAGAAACCAAAACAATGGAAAGATTTTCCTACCTTACCAGTCTCCTAGGGAGTGTTGGCTGATTCTCTCAGTGTTTTCAAATTCCTATTCTCTTGGATCTCCATTTGGTTGTCATGTTAAGTTATATAGTATCCCCCATTCGACCATTGTTCCGAGACTAGTTTCTTTTTATAATGGCTCGTGATTTATATCATGCATACACTTGTGATCCTGATTTTTTAATATTTTTAGGTGTGGTTTATC